>JAJHZJ010000128.1:5007107-5607624 GCA_023548195.1 Bettongia penicillata ogilbyi
AAGGGAGGATAGTGCATATCGACTCCAGGTACAGATGACTGAAGTCAAAAATCAAACCTCTGGTGCTTACTACCTGCGTGTAGGGCAGATCACTTGCCTTTTCTGAGCTGCTATTTCCTCATCTGTAAAATGAAGGGGTTGGACTAAATGCCCTCTGAGTTTTTTCTCAGTTCTAGAACCTAGCGTTGAGAAAAGCTAAAAGGTAGGTGCTGTTTTATTCCCATTTTAGATTTGAGGAAATTGAGGTAGAGGTTAAATGACTTGCCTAGGGTCCCTAGGGTTTCAGCCTCCCAGAGCATCAGGTCACATTTGAACTCAGGTCTTTCTGATTTCAGACTCAGGGCTTGAGGGAGGAAACAAACATTTACCTATTATGTGCCAAGTACTAAGTGCTTTTCAAATATCTCATTTGACCCTACCCACTGCACCACCTAGCTCTTCCAATGGGGAAACCTGTTCATCTATGAGTTCAACTATTGGCCTGAGATCCCTTCCCACTTTCACATTCTAGTATTTTCATAGTCAAGACTTTTTCCTTATAACTCATTTCAAGACCTCTTTCCTTTTTTCATAAGGGTGGGTAGGGTAGTATAGTGTATAGTATGCTGGACTTAACCTTGGTTCAAAACCTGCCTCCTATACTTTCTGGCTATGTGACTATGGACTACTCACTTAACCTAAGTTTCAGTTTCCCCATCTGTAAAATGGGGGTAGGGAATATCTACAATATTCACTTCAGAATTATGAATCTCAAATGAAATAATGCAAAATATTTTATGAACATTAAAGCACTATATAAATATTATTACAGTTCCTAAGAGGGTATGGAGAGAAGCTAGCTATTGTCCTCCAGTTTTCAACAGGATTCTTTTCCTTTCTTCTTTCTTTCTCTAAGAATCTGCCCAAAGTTCCTGAGACCTGGCCTTGCCTCCAGCCAGTTTACCTTGCTCACCCTACCCCACCCCTGCCCTTACCCTTGAAAAGGAACATGGCTGGTAGTTTTCATTTTTTAATTTGAAATAAATTTTTAAGCAGTTTTCAGGGTCTGGTCTCCCCTGACATCATACCATGGACATTTAACATAAATTCTTCCAAGAGAAAGTCTTACATCCAGAAACATGGGACAGGGAAGGGAGAAGGTGAGCCTTTCCTGGGCCAGCCTCAAGGGACCCTTGGCTTTCACCTGCCCGTCAAGCCCAACCCTGTCTGTCTGTTCAGTCAACATTGCTGCCCACACACTTCAGGCTGGCTGACAGGTCACTGCCAGGGAAATTCTCCAAAAAAAAAAAATGACTTTCGAAGAACCTTCTCAAATGAATGTTCTCAGCTCAGCTTCTGCCTGGAGCTGAGATGGCCTCCCTCTGCGCCCTCCTCACCTCTGCACATAACCAAGTCCAGGGGACTGCTGTGGCTTTGGAAGCTTTCCCTTCTCCTGCTTTTAGAAGCATGTGCTCCACAAGTCTAGTAGTATGTGTGTGGGTACACATGTAGGTCTGAGGCATGTGGATACATGTACATGTCTATGGGTCTGTCTGAATGTCTGTTCATGTATGTGCCTAATACATATGGATGTGTGTCTGTCCAGTGTAGACACCTGGATGCCAGCTTGTCTTTTATAGGCATATGCATCCATGTGTATACATCTGCATATGCCTTCCTTTCTATAAGTGTATGTGTGTATATATGTGCATGTCTGTGAGTCATGTCTGCACATACATAGCACGTCAGAATGAGAATGGCTTTATGAACGTAGGTCTGCCTTTTCTAGGTGGGATGGTAGGCACATGTGTACCTGTCCATGAGATACATCTGTCTGTATGTACATGGTATATTTGTAGAAATAAGTGGGTACATGTCTGCCTTTTTACAGGTGTGTTTTATGTATCCATGTCCATATCCATGTACATGCCTCATGTGTGTATGGATGTGTACATGTGTGTGAATATGTATTGCAGCAGTACTCCAGTTCAGTAAAGCTCTCATATACATAGCAGCATTGGCTTCTTGTTTCCAGGGCCTAGAGTTGTCCCTAGGCAGCAGGTGTGACAGGACCTTCGGTCCCTCGATGGGGTGGTAGAGGTGGCTGCTGCTGCTGCTGTCCCTTCCGCCTTCTAGGAGAGCTCAGGCGGGCTTCCTTGCTTTCTTTCCTGCTCAGGTTCCCATTGGCATTCTCCCGTCGGCCCTGCCCATCCTTCCGTCTCTTCTGTCCTAGAATTGGAACATCAAGAAGAATTACACAAGAGGCCTTGCCTGGGGCTCTCTGGCAGGTGATGAGGTGCAGGGGTTGTGGATCACATGCAGGCAGCAAGCAGGCATAGCCCTGAGCCAAGACAAGGAGAGGAGAAGGAAAGGAGGGAGAGAAAAGAAAAAGACAGGAGGATGGCAAGAAAGCTAAGATAGGCATTCAGCAGGGATGGCCCTGGACACAGACAAGAAGGAGGGAGGAGAGGAAAGAGGGAGGTCATTAAGGAAGTTTAGGAGGGGCAGGCAGAAGGGGCCCTAATCTGAACAGCCCGCCAAGGGTACCAAGGAGAAACTGAGGACTGTTTTGCTAAGAGAAGAGAAAAGGGGAGAGATGGGGGGAGGGGAGAGGGAGAAATGAGCATCATCTCTAAATGTCTGAAGGGCTGTTGTGCAAATTAGTCTGTAATCTAAGAGGGAACAGAGGCAAGGGGTAGAGTGGTACAAGGAAACATCTTTTAGCCTGGTCTGAACTTTTCACTGTTGCATAGTTGATGCCCTCACTCCTGTATGGGGTGGTGGATAGAGGTCTCCAAAAATAAATGTATGCAGGATACTCTTTAAAGTGTAATCTGCATTGGTCCCGCTTTCCCTATCCCTTTCTTAAGTCAAGACAATCAACAAAATAACAGAAGAATCCTTGAATGGTATAACATTAGTTCATTCCAAGACCTAAAGATTAAACTGAAAATTTAGCTATCAGCTGGTTAGAGCTGGCTCCAGCACATCTCTGGTCTGATAGACGTCCCTTTCAACCTTTATTCATTCAACAATCATTTATTAAGCATCTGCTAAGTTCTAGACACTAAGACAGGTGCTCAGAAGACAAAAATGTCTTTCCCTGCAAGGAGCTTAGTATGGTCCCTAGCACATAAGCCTTACACACTAAACGTGACTGAACGATACACATAAGCAGACACAGACTTTATACAAAATTATTTCAGCAACTGCAGTGGGGAGGGAGGGGGCGGTACTGGCATCAAGCAAGATCAAGATGGGCCTTGTGTAAGAAGGAACATTTGAGTGGATCCTTCAAGGGAACTAGCGAATCTGAAAGATGGCAGTAAAGAAGATCACTCCAGGCATGGGTTCTCTCTAGCTTCACTGTACATTATTCTGCAATCCCATCGAACTGGCCTTCCTTCTCTTCCTCACCTGTGGTGTTCCAGCTTCTGTCTTTGTGACTTTGCATGAGCTATTCCCCATACATGAAGAATACCTATTCTCCTCTTACCTGCCCCTTATATAACCCCTTTCTCTGTCTCTCTGCCTGTCAGTGTCTCTCTCTCTCTCTCTCATGAACTACCTTCTACATGAAGTTTTACTGATTTTCCTCACTCCTGGTACCTCCTGCCTCCTCCATGACCCTGTGAGGAAATTAGGATAGAGTGCTGGACCTGGAATTAGAAAGACTCAAGCTCGCACTTGGCCTTAGATACTTACTAGCTGTGTGACCTTAGGCCTTGATATAGCCTTACTCTTGATTATTAATTATTACAGTTCCTCAATTTCCTTAACTGTAAAATGGATATAATAATACCACCCGTCTCCCATGTTTACTGTGAACTTTAAATGAGGTATTACCTCTAAAGTATTTGGCACAGTGCCTGGCAAATAGTAGGTTCTTAATAAATACTTGTTTTCTTCCTTCCAAACTACATTTTTAAGCGACTTTGCATTTATCCTCTTTATTCATATCTCTATATTCTCTGTATACTTATATACATCCTTGTTTTCTCTGTTTAGAATGTGAGCATTGTGGGAGTCAGGATTGTTTCATTCTTTGTATTTTACATCTCCCTTGTAGCCCGCACGGGAGATGGAGTTCTGTGTATAGGGAACAGTAAGAAGGACAGTCTTCTAGAAATGTAGAATGTGTGAAGGAGAATAAGCCTTGTATTCCTGAGTCCTCTAGCATAGCTCTAATATGTTGTTCAGTCGTTTTGGTTGTGTTCAACTCTTCATGACCCCACTTGGACTTTTCTTGGCAGAGATACTGGAGTGGTTTGCCATTTCCTTCTCCAGTTCATTTCACAGATGAGGAAACTGAGGCAAATAAGGTTTAATGACTTGCCTGGGGCCAAACAACTAGTAAGTGTCTGAGGTCAGGTCTTGCTAACTTCAAGCCCAGTGCTCTATCCACTGTCCATCTCTAACACAGGGACTCTCAAAAAACTTCAGAGACTCCTCATTCTCTCCTCTTTTCCTATACCTCCACAAACACCACCTTTCTTCCTTGTTTCTTTAGCATAACATGGATCTAAACATCTTAGTAATGTTCCCTGATGGGGCAATTCTCAGTTTCCATATGCAGCCTTAGGGCCTGGCAGGGAGAGGTTGCTTTGACTTGGGCCAGGTCCTCCCTCTGAGAATGAGAAGCGAGGGCCCAGAGGCCAAGTGGCCCATCTGGGCTCCATAGTCACAGCCCAAGGGAAGCGGGCTTTCCAGCCAGGCAGGGGGTGGCGTACGAAGAAACATGAAGACACAAAGCATCTCTATTCCAGGAATGATCTGGCCTCTGGCTAAGCCAGGGTCACAGAGTCGCAAAACTTCAGAGCTGGAAAGGACCTCAGAGGACCTCAAGCCCAACTCACACTTGAAGAAGAATTCTTCTTACGGCCCCTTGACAAGTGGTCATCCAGCTTCAGCCTGAAGATCTACTGAGGCAGCCGATTCCACCCTGGGAGAGCTCCAACTGTTAGGAATGTCTTCTTGAACTGAGCCCAAATCAGCCTCCCTGCAACTCCCACCCACTGCTCCTAGTTCTGGGGCGAAGTACAATGTCTCCTCCACGACAGTCCTTTGGATGCTTACAGGCAGCAGTCATGTCCCCTCCCCCCAAGTCTTCATTTCCAATTCCTTTGATCTTTTATTATGTGACATAATTTCCCTATAGCTCCAGGAAAACCCAAAGAATTATGAAATTTTTTAATTGCAGGGAACCCATGAGTGGCCATGTGGTCCAGCCCATCCCTGTAAAAGAATTCTCTGTACAATGTCCTCAATTAGTGGTTGTCCAACTTTTGCTTGAATATTTCCAGTAATGGGGGACTCACTATCTACTTAGGGCATCCCACTCTACTTTCGTACTATTCCAATTGTTGGGAAGTTTCCTTACAATGAATCACAATCCATCTCTCTGCAGCTTCCACCACAATGATGGGCCTGGAATCAGGAAGACCTGAGTTCAAATCTGTCCTCAGACACTAGCAGTGTGACCCTGAGCAAGTCACTTAACCTGTTTACCTCAATTTCTTCAATGATAATAAGGATAATAGTAACAATCACCTTCCATATTGGTTTTGAGGATCAAATGAGATACTATCTGTAAGGCACTCAGAATAGGCACTTAAATCTTTCCATCCTTCCTTCTATCTTCCTTCCTTCCTTTCCTCCCTCCCATTTCTAGAGGCAAAGAAAAAAGTCTGATCTCTCGTTCAACTGACAGACCACCAGATGCTTTAAGACAGCCACTATGTCTCCCCTAAGTCTTCTCTTCCCCAGGCTAAACATCTCCAGATTCTTCAAATGATGAAATTCCTCCTCCCCACCACCTATTCTCTTCCCATCTCTCCAACCACACAATCAAACACACCTTTATCAGGACAATGGCGCAAACTTCTAGGTGAAAGATTCCCTTTTCCAGAATCCCAGGGTCCTGGTTGGGATCACCCTTCCTTAGTTATGTTACCTTCTGAGCCCTGAAACCAACCCACATCTTCATGGACTCTCATGCATCAGCTTAGGGGGATGTATAAAGAATGAGGAGACTAGAAATAGTCTTGCCTTGCTGTCATGGAGATTATATAGGTTATGGAGGATTCTCATGCCACCTTCCTCCCCCTTAACCCTAGAGGAGATGTTGTCCACCATTATATGTGTAAAGCATTCTGAGAAATATAAAGATCTATGTAAATAATAGTAATAACATTTGTATAGCACTTTAGGTCGACGAAGCACTTTACCCATGACATCTCATTTGATTCTCAAAACAGTAGGTGCTATTATTATCTCCATTGAGGATATTGATGAGGAAATTGAGGCTGAGAAAGTTTCTTGCTTAGGGTCATACAGTTAGTAAGTGTCTGATCTGGCAGGATTTGAACTCATCTTCTTGACTCCAAGTCCAGCATCCTATGCACTGTGCCACCTAGCGATAAATAGACAGAAATGTTGGCTATTATTTTTCATAGTCGGGCTGAGATCCTGGCACCCCCTTTTTAGTTTCCAGGCCTTTGTAATGGCTGTCCCTGTGCCTGGAATGTGACCCTTCCTCACCTGGTCTCTTAGAACTCACCTTCAAGAGACTTAGCTCAAGCACCTCCTTTCCCATGAGGTCTTTCTTGATCCCCTCAACCCCCAGTCACTTTGTATCTCTATATGTGCATATATGTGCCTATACATAGGCATATGTACCTACATATATACATGGGGCAGCTAGGTAGTATAGTGGATAGAGCACTGTGCCTATAGTCAGGAGGATATGAGTTCAAATCCAATCTAGAATATTTACTAGCAGTGTGATCCTGGGCAAGTCATTTAACCTTATTTGCCTCAGTTTCCTCACCTGTGAAATGAGCTGGAGAAGGAAATGGCAAACCACTCCACTATCTATCTCTGCCAAGAAAATGTCAAATGGGGTCACCAAGAGTCAGACACGACTGAACAGCAACAGCGTGTGTTCATATGATTTCCTCCAATGGAATATAAGTTCCTTGAGAACAAGGGCTGTTGGAGTTCTGTCACTATATCCCTAGCACCTGACACATAGCAGGAGCTTAATACCTGTTGATTCATTGGTTTGTCTGCACTTTTCCAGTGTGTTTATCATGTAACATTATATATCATTGTTACCTGTGTAGGTGTTTCATCTCCCTCCTGGACTGTAGGCTTCATAGGACAGGGATCATGTCTTATCTGAACTTTATCTTTTCCCCAGTGCCTAGCATCGAGGAGGCAAAGAAGAAGCAAGCAGGCAGAAGGCAAATGTGGGGAGGAGCTCTGTTTCATGTTAGGGGGACTGTCTATAGAAATACAAAGGTGTGAAAAAGAAGGATGCGATCGAGACTTGCATAGAGCAGCTGTCTCATGATGGAACATGGTGACTATCTTAAGGTATTTGCAAAGTGTTCAGCACACAAGTAATGTGCAAACTTTAATAAAAAAAACGTTGTTGGATGAATGATACACGAGGAGATTGAAGAAGCAGAGGAAGCACGATGTCTTCAGGACTGGTTCTGATGATTGGGAACTCAGAAGAGGACATGGTTCCCTCTGAAGAGAGCCTGAGAACCCAACATGGAGAACTTGGAAGCACAGGGACCAAGGAAGAGAAGGGGATGTTGGGGAATAGAGGGGAATCTTGGGGAAGTAGGGTGGGATCTTAGGGAAACAGAAGAAGATCTTGAAGAAACAGAAGGGGATCTTGGGGAAACAGAGGGGGATCTTGAAAAAAATAGAGGGGGATCTTGGGGAAGTAGATGGGGATTTTGGAGAAGTACAGAGGGATCTTAGGGAATAGAAGGGGATCTTTGGGAATAGAGGAGAATCTTAGGGGATCTTATGGAAGAAGAAGAGGATCTTAGAGAAATAGGGATCTTAGGGAATAGAAGAGGATCTTGGGAAAGCATATGGGAATCTTGAAGAAACAGAAGGATCTTGGGAGAAATGGAGGGGGATCTTGGTGAAGTAGATGGGGATGTTGGGGAAATAGAGGGGGAATGGGGCAGCTAAGTGACACAGTGGAATCCAGACACCTGAGTTCAAATCCAGTCTCAGACACTTGACACTAATTACATGACCTTGGGGAAGTCACTTAACCCTGATTAACTAGCCAAAAAAAAGGGGGTATCTTGGGGAATAAAATAAGATCTTGAGGAAATAGAGGGCAATCTTAGGGAACAGAGGGAGATCTTGGGAAATAGAAGGGAAACTTGAAGTCAAAGACTTACCATCAGGACACGGAATCTTCTGCACTGTACACCTCCTGGTCTCCTTAGTGCTAGGGCAGACTGAACGGTCCCCAGAGGGAGCCTGTAGCACGAGACGTGTCCGTTCTTCTGAACCTCTCCGGAAACCACAGAGCTTCTTTTTCTTGGAGCATGGCCCCCATGGGGACCACTCACTCATTTCACATTGTGCTAGGGACAGGTACAGAGGCAAAATTGATAAGAACATTGCTCCTGACTCCCGGTACCCTGTGAAATATGGCTCTCCCCACTTTTCCACACTCCGGCTTCCCATCTTCAGAGACCATGAGGCCAGAGTTATGATATCTAGATTGAGGCTTCCAAATTCCTCCACCCCATCTCCACATCCCCATTTAGCCCTAGAGCTCCCCCAGTACCCTCACCAGGACTGCTGCATTCCATGGTACTGTTGGCTGCTGAGGAGCCCTCAGGACAGGCTGGGTAACAGCGGCCCTTGTGAAGGTATAAGCCTTCCTTACATTTTGTGCAAAAATTGTGGCTGAAGCAGGCCTCACAGTTCTCAATCTTGCATTCTGTGGGGAGAAACAGAGCAGGCAGCCCATCAGTTCAAGTCTCTCCATACCTTATAAATGCATACTCCCCCTATCATGCCTTACAACCTTATCTGGCTCCAAACATTCCTCCAATTAGTCAATAAGCATTTATTAAGCACTGGTTGTATGCTAGGCACAGTGCCAAGTACTGGAGATACAAAAAGGGCAAAAGGCAGTTGTTGTTCTCAGAGACTAATGAGGGAGAAGAAACTCCCTCTGCCAGTGGAGATCAGCACCTTTTCTGCAACTTATAGTCTTAGAGCATTGACTGGGCATTGAGAAGTTCAATGACTTTCTCAGGGCCCTACAGTCAATATGTGTCAGAGATAGAACTTGAACCCAGGTCTTCCTGACTCTGAGTTTGGCTCTCTATTTCATCACATTGCCTTTAATTACACTAATGACCTTATGCCTTATAATCTAATACTGCCCGTTGTCCAATCCAGAGATTGGGCAATATCCTGGTCCATTCTTAATACATGCTTGGTGATTGATGGGAAGAATGTTTAGAGTCAGAGAAGGTTATAAGGGATGGGGGTGAGAGGGAGGTGGCAGTTGGCATTTAAGTCTTTAGGAAGGAGACTCTGGAAGGGGTTAAAGAGTCAAGGTCCCTCACCCCCATGCTGCTGAGGGGGCATGGTGGGGTACAGGCAAAGCTCTCTGGGTATTCTAGCTCTAGAAATTCACTTTACTTCCATGGGGAAAGGGAAGCCCTACACTACTCACTGTCTCCCATCCTTCTCCTTACTCCATCTCCTGGGACAATGGGCCAGAGGGAGAAAAGCACTGGATTTGTACATTAGGAAAACTACAGGGGATAGAGTGCTGGGTCTGGAGTCAGAAAGACTCATCTTTGCGAGCTCACAGTAGCCTCAGACACTTACTAGCTGTGTGACCCTGAGCAAGCCGCTTAACCTTGCTTGCCTCAGTTTCCTCATCTGTAAAATGAGCTGGAGAAGGAGATGGCAAGCCACTCCCAATGGGGCCATGAAGCCAGATATGGCCGAAATGACTAAACAAAAAGTTTCAAGCAACTAAGTCCTGATTCTGCCACTTAATCAGCTGACTAAGTCTTTTTTCCTCTGAGTCTGTTTTCTCACCTGTAAAATTCAGGGGAGTGGGTCGGATCTGATGGGCTCTAGGCCCCCTTCTTATAAGTCCTTTAGTATACTGCTTTCTTTTGGCAGGGATTAACCCTGGAGACTAGCATTAATATACTCCTAAGGCCCTGGTGACTGTCTCCTCTGGGTCAGCTCTCTCTGCCTAGTTTCCTAGAAACCCTGGGCAGGGAGCAAGGCTGGCCCTGGCTGGAAGTGCAGGCAGTGCCTCTCACAACCTTCTTCTTCCCAACAGAGCTGGGGGCTGGGGCAGGGGGAGAAGTAGCGGAGCTCCCTCCAGTCTTGTCCTGGACTGCCAGGTTGTTAGCAATAGTCAAGGTCAAGGATTTCTCATCCCTCCCCTGTTAAAATTCATGACAGGCAGAAAGTCTAGGGTTCTACTCTACAATGTCCTGGTGGTACATCACTCAGTCTCATCTCCTTCCTACTTTCTAGCAGGTGATTCTCAATCTCAACCACTCCAACATATCTGGGTTTCCTGTTAGGAGGCTAGGAGGTATGGTGGGGGCAGCGAGAGGTCAGGGATGGTCAGAAGGGAACAGGCACATAAAGCCTTTTGGCTATTTTCCTCATTTATCCCTTTTGCCTTGCTGACACACTATCTCTACCTCTCTTAGCCTCTGCCCCTAACTGGATGCTTCCTGCTTCCTCACTTCCTCCCTCTGTGGATTTGACAGCTAAGCACAGAGATGGTTCCTCCCATCCGGATCCCAGCCTGGGTCCCATTCTCTACAGCTCTCCATCTGGTTACTGTTGAATGAGATGTTCCAGGTCTGTTCTGGCTAAAGGTTAGGAAGGGATAGTGCAGGGTTGTAGCCCAGGAAGACCAACCCCACAGCTCTCTCTCTCTCTCTCTCTCTTTCTCACATTCATACACACACACACACACACACACACACACACACACACACACACACACCCCTACATTCTCCCCCACTCACCAGTAAAGTGTGAGTTTCTTGAGGGCAAGGGCTCGCTTTCATTCTGTGTTTATATCCCCAGTGCCTAGCAAATAGTAGGCACTTAATAAATACTTGTTGGATTAAATTTTGCTTGTACTTTTCAATTTTTATTCTGAATGTAAAAAATAAAACAAACATTTCCACAACAAAGTGGAATAGAAAAAAAAAGAGAATTACACCTGAAACTGCAGGCCTACTATGTGCTACTTCCTATTCCTTTTAAATATACAACAAAACTCATGTTTTTGTGAATTGGAAATTTATTGTTTTATATTGAATCCTTTATATTCTACTGTGTACATGGAAATATTTCTTTTTTTTACCTCTTGCTATCTTGTATTTAAGCTCAAAATGAATAAAAGATTCAAATAAATAAATAAATATTTGTTGACCAAATGAAGGATTGGCTTGCATCCAAGAGAACCAAAATTACAAATGACTTTCAGTTATCCCTACGGAAGTGAGGATGAGCCACGGCCCGCAGCAGAGGTTTTTAACTTGGGATCTAGAGGGCCTCTGGATAGATTTCAGGGGGGGTCCATAAATATTTTAAAAATATTTTGATAATTGTATTTCAATATAATTGGTTCCTTTTGTTATCTTATATATTGTATTTTATGCATTTAAAGACATTCTTTTGAGAAGGGTTCCACAGGCTTCATTAGATCACCAGAAGTCCGTGACCCCAAAACAGGTTAAGAACTCTGGGGTTAGAGAATCCCCACATCACTCCTTCTAATCATTCCTCTTGGAGAGTTTGAGGACAGCAGTCACCTTTCTCATTCTAAGCCTGCATTGTTGGTATCTGCCTTGGCTCAGACTTGGAAGGGTGCTCATTCAAAGAGGAGGGAGTTAGCAAGAGACGGAATATCTGCTGCAGAGAATTTACAAAACATGCAAAGCTAAAAATTATCTTTTCTTTTTTCTTGCTTGCTTTGTCCTCAGCATCTACCTTTAATAAATATATCCACAGATATTCCTCCAGAGGGGAAGTGAGCCTCACGGTGATAGACTCTGGAGTTGGGAGGAACCTTAGAATATGAGTGTTGGAAGAAACCTTAGAAGAGGAACCTTAGAACACAGAATGTCATGGCAAGAAGGGACCTTAGAATATAGGCTGGGAGAGAGCTCAGAACACAGAATCTCAGAAATGAGAGGGGCATTAGAACATAAAATGTCAGACCTGGAAGGAATCTTAGAATACAGAATGTCAACTGTGTTAACCCTTTATCAAATTATGACAATTCCTAAAAAGTGGCTCTCTACCTTTCACTTAGAACTTAGAATGTCAGAGGTGAGAGGGACTTTAGAATACAGAACACAGAATGCCAGAACTGGAAGAGACCTTAGAATCTAGAATGTCAGATCTGTTAGAAGAGATTTTAGAACACAGAATACAAAATGCTATAGGTGAAGGGAACCTTAAAACAAAGAATATCTGGAAGGGATCACCTAGTTCAAACCCTAGACAGCCCAGTGGACAGAGTGGTGGGCCTGGAGTCAGGAAGACTCAAGTTCAAATCCAGTTTCACACACTGACTAGCTGTGTAACCCTGAGCAAGTCACTTTGCCTCTGTTTGCCTCAATTTACTAGAGAAAGAAATGGCAAACCACTCCAGTATCTTTGCAAAGAAAATCCCATGGACAGTATAATCCATGGGGTCACAAAAAGTTGGGTGCAACTGAATGACTGAACAAGTTCAAACCCTGAACTTTTTAGATGGAGAAACTGAGGCAAGGAGAGTCAAGTGGCCCAAGGTAACAAGTGTAGTAAGGAGCAGAGCCAGGATTCACAGTCAAGGTCTCTAACTCCAAAACCGAAGTTTTTTCCCATAGTGCCATGTGGCCTTTAATCATCCATTTCAGCAAGGATGGAACTGGCCTTGCTGACTTAGCCATAGGACAGCCAGCCATGGAGGCAAATGTCCAGGGACTCAAGCCACCCAAATCTGGCTTAGAGCCATTCTCAGCCGCCCACCTGACTTCCCCACTCACTGATGCACTTGTTCATATCAGGGTTGCGGGCATCATAGTATCCAGGCGGGCAGGATGGCAGGCAGATTCCAACCTGCCGGATGTCGTTCCTCTCCAGCAGAATGAAGAGCTTAGGGGAGCACTTAAGGCAACCATTGACCTCCGAGCACAGCTCACAGCCCTTGGCGCAGGCCTGACTTCCCTCTGTGCTGACTGTGGGGGAAGGGGAAGAGATGAGAGCAAAGACGATAAACAGGCACTGGAATAACCCCCTTCTCTCTGGTCAGAGAAGCACTCCCAGCTTCTCAGCCCTTGAAACTTGAAAGAGAAATGAGCAAATTCAATCACCATTCTGCAGCCCCACCCTCCTCCCCCTTGACTGTCAGGAGTTCTCTTGGGGCCAGCAGCTATGTGCAAGCCTGCATTACAACTCAGTCCCAATCTTATCCTTTCTCTCATCTTTGGACATTTGAATAGTCAGTACCTTCCTTTTCAGCTGCTTATTGAAATACCCTCAAATACTGTAGGGGGGATGGGGAATGAGAGGGGCAGGGGAGAGCTATCCTGGGGTGCTCCTGCTAGAAGTAAATATACCATCTGGTACTTTCCTATGTTGAGTAAAGATTCTTGTTAATTAGATGCTAAACTCGATTATTTCTAGGCTGCGAAGGACTGCAAATAGGATCGGTGCTCTCTAACTTTCTCTACCTCGAGCCAGAGCCCCAATGACAGCTCTGATACTTTAATGAATGCTGGTGGGATTGAATTAAAACAGAAAGTGGTTCTCTCTCTCTCCTATCCCCCAATGAACAACAATAATAGATCATAGAAAAGGGACTTTCACCCCATTGTTCTCTCATCCTCACCACTCAGTCAATAAGGATTACATAGTTCTCTTCTCTGCTCTATCTGTCCTTATGCCCAGGCTCTTGGTCACCTAAAGAAGTCTAACTCTAGGAGTAGCTAGATGGCACAGTGGATAGAGCACTGAATCAAATCCAGCCTCAGACCCCTTGTAGCTGTGTGACCCTGGGCAAGTCACTTAACCCTGACCACCTCCCAAAAAAAGGGAAAAGGAAGAAGTCTAGCTTTGCAGGTGCCTCTGGCATCTTCTCACTGCCTTTTACTGGCTTTTTTTTTTTACTGTTTTACTTTTATTTTTACTTCACTGTTTTACTTTTTACTGCTTTTTACTGTTCCCCTTTCCTCCCCCGCTCCATTCCGTTAGGAGAAATGGAATTTCTTAGAAGCACCAAATCTCACATCTGGAAGGGACCTCCAATCATGACCATCCCTAATAAGTGGATCTCTAGGCTCTGCTAAAAAGCCACAAAGGATGGGGAACTCATTCTCTTACTACAAAATGGGGCTCTGGAAGTCTAAACAGAGTTAATAATTTTTTTCCTAAAGAACTTTTCATTTACACTTATTTTCCTCATACCATAATTAAAAGAAATTTTTTCTACACTGTAGTCCTTACCCTATTACGGACAAAGATATTATACCACAAAATTAGATTAAAAAAACCAATCATCCACAGACAGGGTGGCATCACTGTGTAATAGAAAATATTCTGACTTGGTAACCAAAGGATCTGGGTTTGAACTGGGGATTTGGCTTTGTGACCAAATCACTTAACTTCTCTGGTCCTCCATTTCCTCTGCTGTAAAATGAGGTCAGGGTGGACTAGATGTCCTTTTAGGTCCTTTGCAGCTCTAAATAAATATATGGTGAACAGTGGGGTGATAGGGAGAGGAAGAACCTGGGCCCTTGTCTCAGCTGGAGCCCGAGCAGGGGATCATGGGGTAAAAATCCTTAAGAAAGGGGATTCTTATTTCCCTGGACCTAAAAAAGATCTGGCTCCCTTCCCTCTCCCCTATATCTCCTCTTTCCAAAATCTACTTGGTGCTGTTTTCAGGATCAGTCAGAGATATGCTCTCTCCAGTGCCGAGGGGCAAAAGCCAGGCCAGAGAAGGGTGAGTGTCTTGGAGATGGATCACTCTGGAATGAGGGAGGCCATAGCCAAGGCTCAGCCCTTCCCTCCCAATTCATTCCTCCTCTGTACTTCTCAAATCTGGTATTCAGACTTCTGCTAGGTCCAAGATTTCCCAACCTGCTGATATTTTCCCTGGCTTGGTCAGTATTCTTTGCCACAGAAGTCAGTGATACATGCTGGGAAATGAGTTATAGTACTTAGAGAAGGAGATCAGCTTAGTGGACAGACGGCTGGCCTCTGATATATCCTGGCTGTGTGACCAGGGGCAAGCTGCTTTGCTTCTGAGTTATTGGAGCATATATTTGTAGCTGGAAGGAGACTTAGACGTTGTTGAGTCCAGCCTCCTCATTTTATGGATGATGAGATCTTTGAGGTACAGAGAAGTCAGGTCAATTGTTCAATCAATCAACCAATCAATCCAGAAATATTTATTTGGCACCTACTGTGTTTAAGTGCTAGGGATACAAAAACAGGCAAAAGACAATCCTGGCCTTAACGGAGCTTACAAGCTAATTGTTTAGGGTCACCTACCTTCTAAATGTCTGGGGCAGGATTTGAACCCAGGGTTTCCTGGCACCATTCAGGGCTCTGTTTACTACAACAAAACTCTTTCAGGCTTCCTGAGTTGTAAAGTGAATGGATTGGGGTGGATGACCTCTACAATCTATTTCACTTCTAAAGCTGTAAATTATAAACAAGTCACCAGTCTGCCTTTGTGAAAGGAATTCTCACACTGGAAGTTACTCCTATACTATGACTATTGATCTAGCTACTCCTTCTCTTTCATTCTGTTAATGCATGATATAATTATTTACATTACATACATATTTAATCTGCCTCTTCCCACCCCACAATAAACTGGGGACAGAGTTTGCTTATCTCAAGAGAGGCCACATGGTGTAATGGAGAGATTTCTGGCCCGATAGAGAAACCTGGGTTCCAGTCTCACTTCTGATACTTATAGATGTCTGACCTGCAAAAGTCACTAACCTTTCCCGAGCCTCAGTTTCCTTATCTGTAAAATGAGGCTAATGATATCTGTAGTACAGTGGAGAAAGGGTCCTGACCATGAAGACAGGAAGACTGGATTTGAGTCCTTTTCTTGACACACATTAACTGTGCGAATATAGGCAAATCTCCTGATGTCTCAGAGCAACTATCTTAAATTAAGACTGTATATTACAGACAAGTTGCCAAGATCAGCGAAGGGAATTCCCACTTTGGGAGTTTCTTTCCCTCTCTAGTGAAAATGACATTTCATGATGGTTTAAAATAATAAACAGCATCTTATATAGTGCTTTAACGTTTAACAACCACTGGATACACATTATCTCATTTGCTACTCACAACATCCTTCTGAGGTAGGTACCACTGTTATTCCCATTTTACATGTTTGGGAACTGAGGTGAGAGAGGTTAAGCCACATGTCCAAGGTCACACAGCTAGTTGCTATGATGGGATTCAAACATAGGTCTTCCTGATTCTAAATGCTGTGCTCAATCCTCCATACCGGAAGACCAAAGAAAGCTTTTTTGGATGTCACTACATCCCAACTCTTATCCACTTGCCAAGCCCTTTCCTTTAGGTGCCTAGAAGGTCATGGTCACTGGAACACCAGGGTAGAAGGAAGATAAGGGTCTCTCCTACTTCCCCCTGGAGCCCCATAGTTCTTACTCGCAAGTCTCACATGAAACTCACCCATTAACCCCACCACATGGTCCCAACTCCTCTCAACTTCCATATACAGGTTCCTAAGACAGCAGAGGCCTCTATTGGAGACTGGGGGAAAGGAGAAGGTAAAATGCCACTGACCCAGGGCTGGAGCCCAGCTGGTCAGCACGCCTGGCAAGGGTAGCAAGGCAACTCCGTGGCTCTTGTCTAGAAGTCTGGAAGGGTGAATCATAAAGGTGGAGGGAAAAGCTGAAGGTACCCTCTTCCTTCCCATTGTACCCTGGTAGGTATTTAAGACACAGATTTGGGAAGCCAGCCCACTGAAGACTGGCTAGGGATCAAACCCCAACTTCTTCCTTTCCCAGGTCCCTTGAAAGAGCCAAAAAATTACTATTCAAACCCAGGTTCTACCAACTCTGAGTCTCCATTATACCACTCTGCCTCTCAGGTTTTTTTCATCTGTCATTCTCTATTTTAAGGTCCCTTCCCTCTGACACTTTATGTCCTGCGTTCTCTTCTAGCTTTGATATTCTTTGTGCTAAGGTCCTTTCCAACATGGATATTCTATGTCCTAAAGTCCCTCTCAGCTCTGACATTCTCTGTTCTAATGTTCTCCCCAGCTCTAACAATCTATGAGATAAGGATGCTAACAATTCTTTCTCTGCCCTGCCTTGACTTCTCTCACGGGGTTACCATGAGAACCCATGAGAGAATGGGAGTGAAAGCATTTCTTAATCTGTAAATCATCATACAGGCAAACAAACTGAAGACATGCTTCTCTTTCCTGTACTCAGGTCCCTGGGCTAACATCAATTACCAAGGCTCGGTGAATGAGACTAACAGCAGTTTCAATGGTATTTGGTGGCAATGCCCTGCCCTGAGCTGGCCCCCCCCTTCGTCCATCGCTTCCCCTTCTCTCCCTTAGCTGTTGCAGAAAGCATCAGTAACAAACACGGCATCTCCAGCCAAGTCTTGCTTATGCATACACACAGAGAAGAACGTCAATGGGCATAATTTTAAAAGGTCACCTCAAGCATTTCTCTCAAACTTGGAATTTCACTGTAGTCTTTTTTTCTGCCAACAGATGAATTCCCTAATGATGCCTTACTTTGACATATTAAAAACAACATACATGTCCCAAGTACTCTTTTGACAACTAGTTGGGGAGGACTCCCCAAGGGACCTAGTGCTGGATTCTTGCCACAGACTATCAAGTACAAAGTAACGGTTCCCACTTTGACAACACTTTACAATTCACAGAACACATACTCCACAATAACCCTGATAGGGGAAGCGTTATTAATCCCATTTTACAGATGTAGAAGCTGAGACTCAGACAAGCCACAAAGCATATTGTTCGGGTTTGGCTGCTCTACCTCATTCTGCCTGCCAACAGAGGGCTGAACTAGGGCCAAATGGAGCATAACAGCAGCGGCAGCTAGCATTTACAAAGTACTTTGAGGTTTGCAAAGGCCTTTGCACAGAGTAACTCATTTGATTCTCACAATAACACTATAAGGTAGGTGCTATTACTGTGCCCATTTTATAGATGAGGAAACTGAGAGTCAGAGAAGTTAAGTAGCTTGGCCAGAGCAAAAAGCATAATGAGAATCAGAGGTAAAATTCATACCCAGGTAATTCTGGATTCCAGATCCAGCTCTATCCTCTAAGCTATGCTCCCTAGACAGGAGGAATTCTAAACCTAGGGTCTGTGAACATTTTTTAAAATAAACATTTCAATATAATTGGTTTCCTTTGTAATTCTATGTGTTTTATTTTATGCCCTTAAAAACCACAATTCTGTAAAGGGTCCATTTGTTTAAAAAAAGAGAGAAAAGAGAGAAACTTTATCTGTAGGAAGTTTAGAGGGAAAAGACTTTTGCTCAAAATCAGAAAGAACTTCTTATCAATCAGAACCATCAAACAACTCAGTGGGTTGCCTCAGGAAGTAATGAACTTCCCATCATTGGAGGTGTTCAAATAGAAGCTGGAGGATCATTTGTTGGGGATACCATAAAAGAGATTCCTACATCAGGGACCTCTGAGGTTGAATCTAAGATTCTAAGTTATGATAAATTGTGTCAAGGAAATTGACACCCCTCACATCCTTCCCTTTTTCCCTACCCCCTCAGACGTGGCCCTTTACATACTCCGCCTCTGCCTCTTCCCCTTCAACCCTCGGCTGCTGCCAGCGAGATGCATCCAGCTCAGAGTAAGGACCACCACCAACAGTCCAAGCCGCATAGTCACTCCCCAGTTCCTGGCCCCCTGGAAGGCAGCGTGGTCTGGGGGCACCTGGCTCCAGCTAATGGCTGCAGAGCTGGGTTAGCGAGGTGGGTCCAAGGTCTGGACCATAGCTCACAGCTCCCATAATCTCACTGGGTAATGGAAACGGGCAGGGGAGGCCCAGCTCTGCTGTCAGCCCCATAGGGAATTCCGAAGTCTCTTCCCCACCTCGGAGGCTTGGAGACAGGTGAGAAGAGGGGTGTCGTCACATCCAAGGACAGCTAGGGACATTAAGGCACGGTCACACCAAACTGAAACCTGAAGGGGAGAAGGAGGCATTTAATCAATCAATCAATTAAACAAATATTATGAAGCCCGCCCAAATCCCCTTGCCTCTCTGAACCAAAATCTTGGTATTTTCTTAGGAACCTTGGCATATTATGGACATGGGAACCAAAGCTGCTAATATGTGCTTGGTGGGAGCTGTACACACCAGTTGGCTATTGCTTCAAGGCAGCTCAGCTCCTCTTCTGCCCCAGAGCCTTGTCCACTCTGAAGTATAAAGGAAATCTGAGAGAGCCATGGCTCCTCTGATGTGGTGTGACTATGTGCAGCATCACAGCCATTTCTCAGATCCCATTTTAGGAAGAATATTGGGGACTTGAAGCAACTTGAATGCAGAAAAGGGCTATGCTGGGTACTCTGGAGGGTGAGACTGGAGACCATGCCATGCAAGGATTGATCAAAAGAACTGCTGGTGCTTAGCTTGGACAACAGCATTAGTAAGCGTTTATTAATCATTTACTTACTACATGCCAGGCACTGTGTTAAGTGCTGGAGATATTTAAAAAAAAAAAAAAAGAAAAACACCTCATGCCCTCAGAGAGATTACATTTTAATAGGGGAGACAAAATGTATATAAGGAGGCATGCACAACATACATACAGAGGAGAGAGAAGATAAACTGAGAAGGGAAAGCACTAGTAGCTAAGCGGACTGGGAAATCAATCATTCATATGCCAGGTACCAGGCATCATATAAATACAAAGAATGAAATGATTCCTACACAGAAGGCCCTTACATTCTAGTGGAGGAGACAAGTACATATACATACACACACATATACATGTACACACACAGAGGGGTATATGTATATACATGTAGATGTACATGTCTAGCATAAATTAAAAAGGGAATAAATATATACAAAGTAGTTAAATACAGTAGAGGCAGTTAGGTGGCACAATAGATAGAATGCTGGGCCTGGAGTCAGGAAGACATCCTCTTGTGTTCAAATTTGGCCTCAGACACTGACTAGCTGTGTGACCCTGGGCAAGTCACTGTACCCTCTTTGCCTCAGTTTCCTCATCTATCAAATGTGCTGGAGAAGGAAACAGCAAACCATTCTAATATCTTTGCTAAGAAAACTCCAAATGGGGTCACAAAGAGTCATGCACAACTAAAACGACTCCGCAACAACAAAGTTAAACACAAAAGTTTGAGAGGAAGGCCACTAGCAGCTGGAGACATCAGGAAAGGCTTCAAGTACAAGGTGGTGTCTGAGTTTCATTTTAAAGGAAGAGGAGGCCACTGAGGTAGAAATAAGAAGGAAGTGCATGTAAGGCATATGGAACAGCTAGTGCAAAGGCATGGAAATAGGAGATGGAAATGTCATGTATGAGGAACAGATATAAGGCCAGTTTGATTGGACTGACGTGCGGAAGGGAAAGTAATATCCATGGATGCTGGAAAGATAGGTTGGGGCCAGGTTGTGTTGGGCTTTTAAAGCTAAACAGAGGAATACATAGTTTATCCTGGATGACATAGGAAGTCAGTAGAGTTGACTGAGGAGAGGGGAGGGTTACATGGTTACACCTGTACTTAAAGAGTATTATTATGGCAGCAGTGCAGAGGTTTGGCTGCCATGATGAGAGACTTGAGGCAAGGAGACCAATTAGGAGACTTGCAATGAGCTAGGAGAGAGGTGATGGGGGCTTGAACTATGGAGGTGGCTGTGGGAGTAGAGTAGAAGTAGAGTAGAGAGTAAAGAGAGGAGAGAGAGTACAGAGAAGGGGATAGATTGGAAAGATAATGTAGAGTTAGCAAGACAGATTTGGTAACGGATTGGATGCATGGGATGAGGGGTAGAGAGGAATTGAGGATAATATTAAGGTGATAAAACTGGCAGAATGGAAAAGATGGTGGTACCTTTGACAGAAAAATGGAAGTTTTGAAGAAAGGAGGTTTCAAGGGGAAAGAAAATGGATTCAGTTTTGGACATGTTAAGTTTGAGATGTCTTTGGAACATCCAGTTTGCATTATCTAGCAGGCAATTGGTGATGAACAACTGAACCCCAAGGGAGAGAATGGGGCTAAATATACAGATCTAAGAGTCATCTGCATAGTTGCTCTTATTGAGTTATTTCAGTTGTGTCTGACTCTCCATGACCCCATTTAGGGGTTTTCTTGGCAAAGATACTGGAGTGGTTTGCCATTTCCTTTTCCAGCTCATTATGAAGACACTGAGGCAAACAGGGTTAGGTGACTTGCCCAGGGTCACACAGCTAAGCAAGTGTCTGAGACTAGATTTCAACCTATGAAGACAAGTCCTCTTGATTCCAAGTCCAGTCTTCTATCCACTGTGCCATCTACCTGCCCCCATCTGCATAGATATGAAAGTAAAACTTATTAGAGTTGTTGAGGTTACCAAGAGATTGTTGAGAGATGTGAGAGAAGGCATAGGACAGAATCTTGGGGGACTCCCACAGTTAGAGGATATGATGTAGATGATGAGAGAATAAAGAAGACTAGAAGGAACAGGAAGACAGATGGGAAGAGAACTAGGTGAACGAAGAATCACAAAAACCCAGAGAAGACAGGAAGAGATGGTGATTGATGAGAGCAAAAGCAGCAGATAGGTCAAGGAGGATAAGGAGTGAGACAAGGCCATTAGATTCAACAACTAAAAGATCACTGGTAACTTTAAAGAGAACAATTTCAGTTACGAGAACTGTTTGGAAGTCAGACACAGGATTATGGAATGAACGAAGACAGGAAGCTGAGGCAGTAAGTATACATGGATTTTTCAAGGAGTTCAGCTGAGAGGAGAGACATATAGGATCATAGCTGGAGAGGATTGTACGATCTAATGAAGGCGTTTAAAGAATGGGGATGATACGTTATGTTTGAAGATGCTTGAGAAGATGCCATTTGAACGGAGGAAGCTAGGGATTCTAAGAAGCAGGTGGGAAGAGGGAGAGCATTATGAAATTCTAAGAAGGAACTCTTAACAATCAGAGCTAAGCAACAATGAAATAGACTGCCCCATAAAAGTGACAATTAACATTGTGATAATTTGCACAGCACTTCATATGCATTGGCTCATTTGTATCTCATGATCTCTGGGGGTGTGGGTGCAATTATTATAATCATCTCTCCCCATTTTACAGAGGAGGAAACTGAGGCTCAAAAAATATTATAGAACTTACCCAGGGTCACACAGGCTGTGTGAGTATGTGAGTTGGGATTTGTCCCATTCAACATCCCCTATATCATGCTACCTCTTTTCATTGGATCCCCATGATTCTGGGAGTTGGTGCTATTAAGTCCTATTTTTACAGTTGAGGAAATTAAGGCTCAGAAATATCAAGAGATTTGTCCTAAGTTACACTGCTGTCCTAAGTTACAGGAACTCGTCATCCTGATTCCAAGTCCATTGCTCTTTTTCCCCAAACCTTTCGAAGAGTGAGCTCCCTGTCCCTCAGAGTGCTCAAGCAGATTCTAGATGACCCCCAGAGCTATTTGATAATCCTATGACTACCAGAAGAGGGTGAACCTGTTTTCCCGAAACCTTCAATTCTCTAAGCCTTCAGCCTTCCTTGGGGTCCTTGTTCTCCAGCTCTGTGGGCACTGGTTGGATTCTGTCCCTCTCTCTGGGCTGGACAGGGAGGAGAGAAGTGAGACTTCCTGGGGGCACAGAAACTTCTGACACAGCAGGGCGGGCGGCCACTGCCATTGTGCCGAAATAAAAGAGGCAGCAGGCGCCACTCAGGCCAACGACACAGAAAATTAGGCTAATCCCCCCTGGCAGCTTTGCTGGACAGAGTGACCCAGACAGCCCCGAGTCCATCCCCTTCCTCTCCTCTCCCCTCATCAAACCCCTCCTTCCACCATCCCACCCAGCACAACCAACAGATGAGAGTCATGGGGATCCACAGAACAGAAGCTCTGTCCCGGAAGTTTGATTATGTTCCCATCCTGGGAACATATCCCTTTCCATACACATTCATTCACAGTCCCTTCTGCCCATTCTTTCCCTAAAGTCCTCCTCTGATGCCGCATTGTGGCACCGAGGTGATGGAGGCTTCTCAAAAGGTCAAAAACAAAACAAAACAGGACAAATAAAACAACCCTTTTGAAGGGTAAAGGCTCCCAGCTAGTAAGCACAAGAGATGGGACCCAGGTCCTCCGACTTTAGAATCAGTGCAGTTCTCATTGAACTAACTGCCTCCTCAATCAACTGAGATAATGCAGACAAAAGTGCTTAGCAAAACTTAAAGAGTGCTGTACGCTAGAGAGCTGTGGGGAGGTGGTGGGGTTGTTAGAATCCATCTCTGACCTGCTCCCCAAAGAGGGAAACCAGAAGAGGGAGACTTCTTCTGTCTCCATTTTGGCATGTGGTTCAAAAGTGTTTCTTTCTCACCTCTGCCTTTTCAAATCCTTAGCTCCTGAGTCTTTACACAGTGTGTACAAACACAGTGCTGGGCACTCAAAAATCGAATCCCACGATGCCACTGCTGAAAAGCAGTGTGTTATATAGTAGGAGGTAGAGAGTCAATCTTGGAAGCAGGAGTATCCAGGTTAACACCCTCCCTCTTCCAGAAGTCTCTTCCCCCCTTTCTATGTGCCCCAGGCTAGCATCAGTCCAAGTGCTACTAGTGGAAAGTCAATTCATTAGTAAGCTCTAGAAACAGCACATTCATTCTAGAACCCTTTTCTCCCTCAGGGAACACAATTATAAATAATTAAAGTAAATAGCATTTGTATACTTTAAAGTTGAAAAGCAACATACATATATACATACAAACACACATTTGTGTATATATGCATATGTATACACACATACCACACACACATATACACATTTATATAAAATCTTATTTGTTTCTCACATCAACCCTATGAGGTAGGTACCATTATTATCTCTTTTCTGCAAATAAGAAAACAGAGGCTAAAAGAGATTAAGTGACTTGCCCAGGGCTAATGGATGTCAGAGGTAGGATTTGAACCCAAGCCTTTCTGATTCTAAGTCCAGCACTCAAGGTAGCCATCTCCTGAGTCCCTAGACCCTGAATCCTCTATATTGGTATAGACTGGATGGGGTCCTGCTGAATCCAGGGAACTTGGCTTCTCTTACAGCTCTGTCAGGAGAATCTGCCCCTCCCTGAGATGGGCCCCTTCTTCCCCAAATTCTCCTCACATCAGCCCAGAAAGATAAAAATGTCCAGTGGGAAGATTAGGGCATCTCCCCTGGCCCCTAGCCCTTCTCTTTCTAAACTCCCCCATGATCCCCTCACTGCTTGCCCTGAGACACCCAGATTTCCCATCCCCCAACCCCTTGACAATCAGCTCTCCAATTCCCGAGTTTCTCCAAGCCCACCAGGGGAGGAGATAAATCATTATCTAGCTGGAAGTTCAGGACCTCCCTCCCCTCCTCACCCAAGACCCTCCACCCCACCCCCACCCAAGCTTTGAAGGCTAGACACAAGCTCAAGTGGTTAAGCTGCCTGGGAAGAGTGTTTACGTGAGGCGGAGGGATCTCGTCTGGCATTTCAGTAGAAGCCTGCAGGGAATCCTCTATCACCCCCAAATACTTCCTTTGAATTACCTCTCCAGTGATGGCCCCAGTACCTACCAATGATCCAATGACCCACTCAACCTCTCTGACAATGAGTTCTTCTATCTTCACTCCCCTCCAAGTTTTCCTAAGTCCTTATCCTCCCTGCTGTCCCTGCCACTTACTTTTCTCTCCACAGATCCCCAGTCCATTTCTAGCAATTACAGTATCACAGACCCTTAGAATTGGAAGGAGCCCTAGAGTATGCCTAGCTCTCACCTTGACGGTCAGAAGCCTGAGTGAGCTGGGGAGGTGGGGAAGGGAGTGGTAAAGAGGGACATAATCTGCTAGGACCATCATCAATGAAAGTGAAGGCTCAGGGAATATATGGGGGGGAAGGGGGTACTGACAGGGACATGCACCCTTGGTCGGGGGTGGGGTGGGGACTTTCTAGCAAGCATGTAGCCTAACCTTTTCATTTGACAACTGAGGAGGACCAGAGAGGGTAAGATGTCCACACAGCAAGTTAGTAGCGCTGGTGCTAGTGCAGGACTCCAGATTTCTCTTCCCCTAACTGTAAGACTCTGACAGAAAGACTTCAAAATATCCAACATCCCCCAGGCCACCAGTCTGTAAAATCTCCAAGATGCCCAAAACCTGTTATATTAAGAATGACAGTCCCACACTCAGAAGGGAGGAAATATGGAACTGACTTTCTTATAAGTTCTTTTAAATCACCAGTTGATGGATATCACTCACTCAGTCAATACGTATTTATTAAACACTTAGCATTGGGGATTGAAAGAAAAGTCAGTAACGGGAAATTGGCAGAGAAGAAGTCAGTGACCTAGAAGTCTAGGCTCTGTACTG
This sequence comes from Bettongia penicillata ogilbyi, assembly GCA_023548195.1. Classification (NCBI taxonomy): domain Eukaryota; kingdom Metazoa; phylum Chordata; class Mammalia; order Diprotodontia; family Potoroidae; genus Bettongia; species Bettongia penicillata. Next base: position 5,032,525 of record JAJHZJ010000128.1, read on the forward strand.
AGAGAGGGCTGGGGAGGGGAGGGACAACTGGCTGGGGGCCTGCACATATAGATTGGAGCATGCAGGGCAGGTGAGGGAGTCCACACAGAAACAGTAGTTTTTAAAAGGACTTGTCTCTGAATGGCTTGTGAGCAGAAGTATTAAAGGTAGGGAAAGAGGGCAGGAAATAGGGTGGGAAGAGGTGTGTGTGTGTGTGTGTGTGTGTGTGTGTGTGTGTGTGTGTGTGTGTGTGCTCACCAATACTTAATGAAGATGGGGGAGGGGGAGGTCAATGAATACAGGGGCATAAATAGGCATTGCCCTCCAAGGCCACCAAGTTGGAGGGTCCTCAAACTCCATTTTACATGGCACTGCACTGTAAATGCGACCTCTCGTTGGAGGGCTCCTGCTGCCTGTTGCCAAAGGGCCCCACCTGTTCTTAATCTTTCTGGGGTAAGAGAGTCCTTCAGCTCCAGCTTCCCTCCTCCTTTCCTTTCCCCTATGAAATGCCATCTTCAGAAGAATGAGGAGGCACCAGAACAGAGGTTCCATTTGTGTTTCATCCCAAAATACAAGCAGAGGTGTTAACTAGACAGTGTTATTCACAGTATGGGAGCAGGGTTGATGGATGGCAAAGAGAGATCCAGCTGAGGGCCATGACAAGGGAGAAGGGGACACAGCTGTAGGGTTGTGGCTTGGGTGAAAAGGGACACAGCTGGGGGCACTGTGGTCCGGGAGAAGGTAGCTAGGGCTGGAGTGGGGAGGCGAGGGGAGAGGGAGGGACACAGCTGGGGAAGGGGCAAGGCTGAAATAACTTTCACTCTCTTGTTTGCAAATTCAATCAGGATAAATTGGTGCTTAGGAGCCTGATACAAACAGAAAATGTAAACCATCTCCATCCTCTCCCCCCTCCCCCTTACTCCTTGGGGGATGGGGCTGTGCACTGGGGAAGAGGTTTGGAGCCTAATCCCATCACTAGCCCAGCCTGAGCTGATGTATTACACCTCAGCAGACTGGCAGAGGCTGGAGGAAAGCTGATGCAGGGGGCAGCCCTAATGTAAACCTGACCTGTGGGAGATTTGTGTCTCCCTCAGACAGAGCCGAACCAGATGCTAGGGCACCCAGAAGGTGAGGAGAGGCCCCTCCCATTGGAGAGGGGAGGAAGTGGAGTAGAGGGCAAATAAAATCTTTCCTTCCCAAGCCCAGAGTCAATCAACCCAGGTCACACTCTCTACCCAAGAGGACTCCTGTGAAGCCCCCTCCCCGCTTCAGCCAGGGGCCAGGAGAACCACTCCTGGTTCGGGATCCAAGTGGCCACAAAACAGCAAAAGATCAGCCCCATGCATAAGTCTGATCTTCACTATCTCTACCCAGTTCCCCTACCAGGCTTCATCTCCTTCTAGTCTATATCTCTGTCCCAGCAAGTATGGGGGGAAGGAGGGTACGTGTGGACCGGGGAAAACGGTGATGGGGACGAGGCGAGAGGAGCAGTAAATTACCGTCTCACTCTCCAGTTCTAGTCCTTTCTAGACCTTAGCTGGCCACACAGCGCTCCCACTCTGAACAGTACCAGGTCAGAGGCCGGAAGAAAGTTAAGGATGGGGAGGGGGGTGGCAATGGATAGGGAGCATGAGAATAGAGGATTTGGCGGGGGAAGGGGAGCTGAAGCAATGTGACCCTGGAATGGGGGTATAGAGGCCTCCAGGATAGGGAATTCCTTCACCTGGGTCCCTTGGCTAACCTCCCTACCACTGCTTCAGGCCCATCAGGCAGGTGCTGGAGACAAACGAGGTTCTGGTCCTACGTGCCCCCTCCCCCTATTACTGCCCTTTCCCAAAGGGAGAGGCCAATCTATCCATTTCTGGACTCCCAAGCTGCCCAGTCCACTAGAGTAGAGGTTCTCTTGGTAGGAGGAGGTGCCAAGCTCTGGTCACTCCATCCGCCCCCACCCAATTTCAGGTAGAATCAGGATCTCCGCTCTCAGTCCCAGACAGGACAGAGATGTGGGCGTCCTTACCTCGGTTGGTTTCGCGATCCCCAAAATCCTACTACGCTTGGGCCCCAGCTGTCCTGTTCGGTCTGATGCAGTCCTGAAGGCAAGGACAGGGGCCCGGGCAGGGGCCGGGAGGGGGCGAGGGGCGCTGCCGGCCAGCCCCGTGCGCCCAGCCTCCCGCGCCCCCTCTCCTCGGTTTAGCTGGGCTCAGCTAGCTCCTCCCGCTCCCAAATTGCTCAATCTGCAAGCTACGGAGCAGAGCCCGAGGCTCACCCTCTCCGGGGCTGGTGCCCCACCCCTCCCTTCTGTCCCTCGGCACCTCCCCTAACGCCCGCCCGGCCCCGCCCCGCCCCGCCCCGCCCCGGGCTCTGTTTGGATCATTCACTACCCTTCTCAAGCAGCAGTCTCGGGGGGAGAGATCGTGCCTTTATCTGTTGTCATTCTCGCCTTCTCTCTGTGTGCCTCGGGAAGCGTGTGTCTGACCGGCTGCCCCTTCCCTTCTCTATCTCTGAGAGCGTGTGTCTGACTTTCTGTCTCCTCTTCCCAGCATGTTTCTATCCTTCTCAATCCCTTTCAACCCCTCCCTTGTAACTTGCAGTGAAAGTGTGTCTGTTGCATCCTCTTCCCCAGCTTCAGACTCAATGAGGGGTTAATTCTCTCTGTTCCCACAATACGAGGAATCCGCCACCCCCCTTTTCCTTTTCAGTCCTATTCTCCGTTCTGCTTTCTCCTCATTCTCCAGATTCTCAGCAGAAACTGGATTGGAGCAGGCCCTTGAGAGTTTCTCAGCCCCTTCCCCAATCTGAGGAAGGGAGGGCCAGGGGAGAGGGCCAGAGAGCTTGTGATGGTGGGGGTCCTGGGAGGGGTACACACAGCTCTTGATAAATGTTTGTTGAATGGAGGTGGTATGCTGTGAGGAGAACACTAGTCTGGGAGATAGAAGATCTAACTCTAACCTGTCTTTGCTATTTAGTATGATGTGACTTTGAACAAATCCCTTCTTTCAGGACCTCAGTTTCCCCATCTGTAAAATGAAGGGGCTGTACTAGAGGAGTTCTGAGTGCCCTCCCAATTCTGACATTTTGTATTCTATGATTCATGTCTCATCTGAACAAAAAGATACCCTTAAACCTACTTGCTTAAGTCTTCACCCCCCAGGTCACACCCAGTTGAATAATGACCAAATTTGGGAAACCCTGGACCGAGAATCAGAACACTGAGCTGCCCTGTGATCCTTTGTTTCTTTTGGAACGGACCTTGGAAATCATCTATTCCAATGCTCATATCTGACAGGTGGAGAAACTGAGTCCCACAAGGGGGGAGAACTTCCCTAATGACAAATAGGGAGTTGGCATCAGTTAGGTATCTTGCTTAAGTGCAAAGGAGAACCCCAGAAGTCAATGTCCTTTCCTTGGAGAACCCACATCAAGTCTTGGATTTAGGAAAACAAAGAGATCACAGAGGAAGTTTGGTCTTCATCCTGGGGAGCTCCTCTCTGTTCATTAATGGATGAATTCAAGGATTTAGGAATGGTGCCTCCAATGGATCAACCCCGTCAATCGGAAGGATGTTGCAGGAGGCCAACTGTCTTTTACAGGCACACATATACCCTCACATACATAAATAGCATGGCACAATGGGAAAAGCTCTGCCTCTGAAGTCACATACTATCTGGGCAACTTACTGCTACTTGACCTTGGGGAAATCACTTACCTTCCTTAGGACTTAATTTTCTCACCTAAAAAATTCAGGGATTGGATGAGATAACTTCTAAGGTTCCTCCCAGCTTTAAATATATGATCTGGAGTCCAGATCTAGGTGTAGGAAACTGTGTGCCTCATGACCCCCAGGACACCTGCATTTGAATATTGGCTCCACTGCTTACTACTTGTAAGTAATACTATTTTGGGATAATTCAATTTAATTAAACAAGCAATTAGTAAAGGGTCTAATATGTCCAATCACTTAATCTCCACGCCCATTTTTTTCATCTGTAAAATGAAAGGATTGACTTCTGAGATTGCTTCCAAGTCTAAATCTTATGATATGAGGACAGGGATTATGGACTGGCACGGTTGACCTGGGGATACCATGATCTTCTGGGTAAGGTTAAGCTATCCCTGCTAAGGACGGAGCTGAGAATCAGAACACTGAGCTCCCCTGAGATCCTTTGTTCCTTTTGGAACGAACCTTGGAGATCATCTCTTCCAATGCCCATATTGACAGGTGGAGAAACTGAGTCCCAGGAGGCTCTTAGACCCAGTGCTGGAAAGGATTGTAAAGGTAATCTAGTCCCTTCATTTTATAGATGAGGGTTTGAAGAGGTTAATTGATTTACCCAAGGTCATGAAGGCAGTGCCAGAGCCAGAGTTCAAACTCAATTCCTGTGACTACAGATTCAACAGTCTTTCTATTTACAGCATCAGGATTTGTTGTTGATGTAGCTTGTTCTTGGTTCTCAAAGAGGACCATGACGTCGGGAAAGTGGTGTCATGACTTGCAAGTGAATTGGATTTAAGTGAGGCAGTGTTGTGCAAAGTCACCAGCCTCCCTCTCTCCTCCTTCCAACCAAAAATTAGGTTAGATGATAGGAAGGACTTACTGACTCGAAGGGGTGGGTGTGGCCCATAGAAACAGCTAGCAGATGGAGGCTGTAGAATCTATCCCTGGTTAACAAGAGAAAGAAAAAAGCCTGTCACTGGTTGGCTATGAGGGTCAGGGTAAAGTCCTTTATCCTCTCTGGGTGTCAGTTTATCCATCAGTAAAATCAGTTAGAGAAGGTGATCTCTAAGATTTCTTTCTAACTCTGAATGTTCTAAGCTTCTGATGCTGCTGGGATGGCTAGAATGACCTCTGGAGGATCATAATGATGTCCAGGAGGTAGCTGGGATGGACCCTTCAAAGCACTGAAGAGAATGTCCTCCCTGTGAGATGAGAAACTGAGAACAAAATGTCCCACAGTGTGGGCTCTGTCCAGCAGAAGGGCAATAGAGAAAAGGGAGAAGAGGAGCAGCCTTGTCTATGGGAGAGGAAAGCCCCATTCTGGCTGTCTTTTCTCTTCTCCCCCTTCCCACTCAACCACTGCTTTACCCTCCAGGGCTCTCCTTGTGTCTCCTTGGCTTCTGAGTCTCTCTGGCCGCTGGCCCCATCCCTGTGCTAATCAAATAGCCCCAAATGCTGAAAACTCAAATGTTTATTTTATTTTTTTTTTACACCCTTGCATAACTCACCCAATAAGCCAAGCCAGGCACTGGGGGTTTGGATTTGTTTTATTTTGTCGCATTTTTTAAAAAAGGAAGAAGAAAGAAAGGCAGGCCAAACACCCAGCCCTTAAAGCTGTCCCAGGCCAGGCTCTGGGCTCCAGATTCTGGTTTCTCAGATGAATGGGAGGTTTACAGCAGGATTCAGCCTGGGACTGGGCTTTACATACCCCCTACCATGAGTAGCTCCTGGTTGTGGGAATGATCAAGAACAGAAAAGGTCCAGGTGGAGGTCCCCGTGGGACATGAAGTCACCAGCCAGTCTAGTCCCTGGCTCCTGGATCACAGGAAGCCAATAGACAGGAATTTTCTCTTCCAGAGGCTAAATCCTGCCTTGTTTTAGCGTTTTGTGAGAGGTTGGGGGTGGGGCAGTATCGGGTGAGAGGCTGGCAGAATTTTGGACCTTGCTTTCTAGACCCTTTTCTCAACTATCTTGGGCTTGAAACTGAGATCCTAGAAACTTTTCTGAGAACTTACTCTGAAGGACTAGATCCAGGCCAGTGGCCTTGGAAGGAAGAAGGAAGGAAAAAGACGTGAGTTCAAACTCTCTCTCAGATACTTTTTTTTAGCTGTGTGAACCTGGCAAATGACTTAAGTTCTCAAGTTCCTTATCTCTAAAATGGGGATCGTTATAGTATTTGATTCATAGGGATGTTGTTGAAATCAAGAGAGATCACACACTAAGTACTTTGTGATCCTTTCAGTTTTCTATAAATGCTATTATCATTATTCCCCGGTCCTACTCACCCCAAATACCAGGTTGTTGACCTATCTCCCTGGCCAGTCACTAAGTTGTCATGGGGCTGCTCAGCCAGCAGAGGGCTATGGAAGATGCTACAGGATACAGACACTTCCTCCCCTCCTCCCCTTCTCCCTCTCCATAATGCTTGCTCCCTTCTCCCTGCTTCCCCATTCCCATCGAAATATAGAACTCTCTAAGAAGCAATAGCATCTTACAATGGGAAAAACATTATTTCTGGAGTCAATAGGAATCATAATATCTTTAAGATTTGCAAAATGCCTTACAAATATTAACTCATTTCATTCTCACAACAAACCGGGGAAGTGAAGTTCTGTGACTATTCCCATTTTACCGATGAGGGAACTAAGATTGAGGGAGATTAAGTGATTTGGTCTCAGTTTCCTTATAAGTAAAATAATAATCTCAATGGCCTCTGAGTCCTCTTCTTCATGGCACTGTGGAAAGCACCCACCCAGCTCTGACTTTAGACACTTGCTAGTTTCATGACCCTGGACGAGTCATTTAACCTCTATTTAACTCAGTTAATCATTATTGGAGATGATGGAGACACCTCCCCCCAGGCACCTTTCTCTTTGGTATCTCTAATGCTGATTAACCATCTTCAGGTGGCAGGGTATCCCTCCCTTTGAAAAAGGATGGACTAGGGGCTCTCACTCCCTATTCTCCAGTTTCCTGTGTCTCCATTGCGCAGGAAAAAGGTATGCCCCCCCCTTCCTGTGATCATGCCTTCCCCATCCTCTCCTAGACCAAAAGCAAGCAGTCATCCCTAGTCTGAGAGATCTCTATTGTATGTAGTGGAAAGAGCACTGGTTTGGGAATTCTATCCAATATTTATGGAGTTCATACAATATGAAAAGTACTATCCTAGTGGATGGAGAGCTGGCCTTGGAATCAGTAAAACCTGGGTTTTGCAGGTAGTTGTATGAACCTAGCCAAGTCACAACCTCTCAGGAATCCAGGCAACTCTCTAAGGCACCATAACCTGCAGACTTCCATTGACAGAGGAAGTTACTCATCAAGAGTGACCTGTTGTTGTCTTCCATTAAATCTGTTCTTTCTTGAGTGCACAAGTTACTCCAATAGTACAGTGATCAATTCTAGGTCTACAAAGAAAGGAACACAATAATCCCTACTTTCAGAGGCGTCAGAGAGATGCCGTCCTATGGGAATCAGAAGACCTGGGCTTTGTCATAACTCTAACACTCTGAGTGACCCTGGGGAAGTCTTACTCCCTCTCTAAATCTCAAGCACCCCATCTAGAAAACCTTGGCATAACACCCCTTCTATCTCGAAATGCTACAATCCTAAATCCTAGTCCTACCTCTTTCAGGTACCTGGTCCCCATTTCTCGTTTCAGGTCAGGAGGACTCAGATTCCTTCCACATCTACCCAAGGTCTTCTTTCTATCAGTCCTTCTTGAATCATAGTAAGACCACTCTATTGTTTTTATTCCCACAACAGTGTACCCCAAGAGTCTGTCCTGTTTGGGAGGTAGGAGAAAGAAGGGAACATTGGGGTCTGGTGGCCTAATTCTCTAAGGAGTCTGCTAGATTTAAGGTAGAGCATCCTATCTTGCTCTCTGACGATGGGAGGTAGGCATTGTTTCAGAGCATGCATTTTTTTTCTTTTTAAAAAATATTAATTAATTTATTTTTAGTTTTCAACATTCACTTCCATAAGATTTTGAGTTCCAAATTTTTCCCCCTCCCTTCCCTCTCCCTACCTCAAGATGGCATGCAATTTGATATAGTCTCTACATATACATTCATATTAAACATATTTTCTCATTAGTCACGTTGTAAGAAAGAATTAGAACCAATGGGAGGAACCACAAGAAAGAAGAAAGAAATAAGAGGAGCAAATAGTCTGCTTCCATCTGCATCCAGACGCCATAGTTCTTTCTCTGGATGTGGTAGCATTTTCCATCATGAGTTTTTCAGAGTTGTCTTAGATCATTGTGTTGCTAAGAAGAGCCAAGTCTATTAAAGCTGATCTTCTAATAATGTTGTTGTTACTGAGGTTCTGCTCACCTCACTCATCATCAGTTCATATAAGTCTTTCCAGGTTTTTCTGAAGTCCGCCTGCTCATCATTTCTTAAGGAACAATAATATTCCATCTCCATCCTATACTACAATTTGTTTGGCTGTTCTCCAATTAATGGGCATCCCCTCAATTTCCAATCTTTTGCCCACAAAAAGCTGCAACAATTATTTTTGTGCATGGGAGTCCTTTCCCCATTTTTATTGTGTCTTTAAGATACAAACCTAGAAGTGGTATTGCTGGGTCAAAGGGTATGCACAGTTTTATAGCCCTTTGGGCAGAGTTCCAAATTGCAGAGTGTATCTTTCAATGTCAAATTGAAACTGAGGGGCTGAGAAAGGATCAACTGGGAGAGAGAAGGAGGACCGGCATTTTAACAAGGCCGATCCTTCTGTCAGTCAGTTGTGATAGACAGGTCTAGCACATGTTTCCAATGAAGGTCCCACACCTGCATTCCCAGTCTGCCCTAATGGAGTTAGCCTTATGGCCTCCCTTATTAACAAAGTCTTGGCCTAGCTCAGGTTTCTAGATCCCAGTTCCTAGATGTAACCTGTGGGCTATCATTGGGGAAGGGAGGGAGGGAGGGCCCATTCTCAAACTTTGGGCTGGGTAGGAGGAGGTTAAAAAGGGCAGGACTATTCAGGAAGCCTACCAGCTGTTAGGAACCTGACTTGAAAGAGTAACTTGTTCAGTCCCTTGTCCCTAAGTTCTAGCTGAGGCAGCATTATTACTACGATAACAACAGCAGTAGCAACAGTAGCCACATATAACTCTTGAAGTCTACTTCATTCCTCAAAATGGCCCTAGGAAATAAGTGCTACAGTTGTTATTGTTATCATCCTCTCCATTTTGCAGATGATTAAACTGAGGCTGGGAGAGACTGTTTGATTTACCTGTCTAGGATTCAATAGCTATTAAGTATTTGAGACAGGAGTCCAACCCAGGTCCCCCTGACTCTGAGTCTAGCATTCTATTGGATCACAGGGACACTGTAAGAGGGACTCTTTTTCAGGTGGGGGTTGCATTCTTTCCTGTATAACTATGTTCGATCTCTGAGGCACTGTCCAATGCTGAATTTCTACATTTCTACCAACATGCCCTATGAATGCCAGCAATGTGCCCTCAAACTTCTACATTTGCTTCAATCAAATCTCAGCAAGAGTTTCCACATGGTAATTTTTAGGCCTATTCCAAGAACCACTGCAATATTGTATGAACACCTCCTCATTACCATTATTTGGCCATTTGTTGACAGAACTATAAACTAGGAACTGTTATACCTGAGTCACCTTGAGTTGGATTGGAGGGGGGTGGACCGCGGTGCTACAAAAGACAGTTCAACTCTAGCGACAACTTGCCTTCAGAGTAAATACAAACTTTTCAAAAATATTTTATTTTTCCTAATTATGTACAAATAATTTTTAAAAATTTTGAGTTCTAAATTCACTCCCTCCTTGCCCCCCATTGAGAAGGCAAGCAATTTGATATAGGTTATACATGTAGAATCATGCAAAACTTATTTGCATATCAATCATATTGTGAAAGAAACATATACCAACAAGAAATACCAAACCAAACCAAGAGCAATAAAGTAAAAAAGAGTTCATTTCCATCTGCATTCAGACTTCATCAGTTCTTTCTCTGGATATGGATAGCATTTTCGTCATAAGTCCTTCAGAATTGTCTTGGATCTTTGTATGACTGAGAATAGCTAAGTTATTTACAGCTGATGATTGTACAATATTGCTGTCACTGTGTTCACTCTTCTCCTGGTTCTGCTCATTTTACTTTGCAACAGTTCATAAAGATCTTTCCAAGTTGTTCTGAAATCTGCCTGCTTGTCATTTCTTATAGCGTGACAGCATACATCCATATATATGTATATGTACATATATGTATACATATCTTATAGCTATAGCTTCTATATAGCATATGACAATCACATACCACAACTTGTTCAATCATTCCTCACTTGGTGGGCATCCCCTCAATTTCCAGTTCTTTGCCATCACAGAAAGAGCTGCTATAAATATTTTTATACAGATAGGTCCTATTACATTTTTTTAAAAATCCCTTCAGAATACAGACCTAATAGTGTAATTGCTGGGTCAAAGGGCTTTAGTTTTATAGTCAAAGGTCACAGTTTACACCCTTTGGGCATAGTTCCAAATTGCTCTACATAATGGTTGAATCAGTTCACAACTCCACCAACAGTGCTTTAGTGTCCCAATTTTCCCACATCCCCTCTAACATTTGTCATTTTCCCTTTCTGTCAAATTAGCCAATTTGATACGTGTGAAATGGTACCTCAGAGAAGTTTTACTTTGTCTTTCTCTAATCAATAGTGATTTAGAGCATTTTTTCATATGACTATAGATACCTTTGATTTCTTCATCTGAAACTACCTGTTTATAGCCTGTGATCATTTCCTCAGTTAGGGAATGACATATACTTATAAATTTAATTCAATTCTCTGTATATTTAAGAAATGAGTCCTTTCTCAAAGATACTTGCTCTGAATTTTTTCCACAATCATGATTACCAGTTGTGTATAGGGGTAGCTAGGTAGCAAAGTAAATAGAGTGCCAGGCCTGGAGCCTGTTCCTAAGTTCAGATCTGGTCTCAGACACTTACTACCCATGTGACTTTGGACATGTCTCCTAACCGTGTTTGCCTCAGTTTCTTCAGCAATAAAATGAACTGGAGGAGGAGATGGCAAATCACTCCAGTATCTATGCCAAGAAAAGCCCACATGGGGTTATAGAGAGTAGGACACAATAGAAAAATCACAGAACAAGTGTGTATGTCCCTCCATCCTATTTTTCTCCTGTTTATCCTCTCTTTCTTTCTTTTTTTACCCTGTCCTCCTCAAAAGTGTTTTACTTCTGACCACCTCCTCCCCCAATCCACCCCTTCTTTTATCCCTTTGTACTGTTTCTCTGTACAGTAAGATAGATTTCTGTAACCAATTGAGTGTGTATATTATTCCTTCTTTGAGTCAATTCTAATGACAGTAAGGTTCAAGCACTGTCCTCCATCCCCCCCATCCTTACCTCCACTGTAAAAGCTCTTTCAAGCCTCTTTTATGTGAGATGATTTACCCCAGTCTACTCCCTTTCCCCTTCTCCCAGTGGATCCCTCTTTCCCACCCCTTAATTTTATCTTTTTAGATATCATTCTATCATAGTCAACTCAACTGTGTTCCTCCTAATTGCCCTAATAGTGATAAAGTTCTTAGGAATTTTAAGTATCAGCTATCCAAATAGGAATATGAACAATTTAACCTAATTAAATACCCTATGATTTTCTCTTTCCTATTTACCTTTTTACCCTTCTCTTGAATCTTGTATCTGAGAGTCAGATTTTCCATTCAGCTCTGCTATTTTCATTCCAAATTCCAAAATCCTCTATTTCATTAAATATCCCTTTCCCCCCGATAGAGTATACTCAGTTTTGCTGGTTAGGTGATTTTGGTTGTTATCCTGGTTCTTTTGCCCTCTGACATATAATTCTAAGCCCTCTGATACTTTAATGTAAAATCCATTAAATCTTATGTTATCTTGACTGTGACTCTACTATATTTGAATTGTTTCTTTCTGGCTGCTTGCTTTATTTCCTCCTTGATGTGGAGGCTCTGGAATTTGGCTATGATATTTCTGGGAGTTTTCATTTTGGAATCTCTTTAAGGAAATGATCAGTGGATTATTTCCATTTCTATGGCTCTTATGATCCTCTTGTAGACTTCTGTTCCCATCTGGGGCTAGTACAACCTATTCAGCCCCAGGGCTAGAGATTTCATTTGGCCCAGTCATCAAAAATTATCATGGAAGGCCATCATAGACATGGATCAATAAGTTTTGAGTAGTGCTAATTGATTCTCATATTTTGTATGGGACCAGACAATGTTCAGTACTGTTCTCCATGGCAGAGTCATTCTCTCAGTAATAATTCATTTGGGGTAGCTGGTGGATTCCCTGAGACTCACACCATACCCCTAACAGACAATATCACTGCTTATATAGATAGATTCTAAGCTTTCCACCATGGTCAACCTGGAGATAGAGGCCAATGTCAATAATGGGTCCTGGAAAGCTTCTTCAGGTTTAAGACATACTTCGGGTCATCATCCATGCAACATCACAGCTCACAAGCCTCCGGCAAGGTTTCTCTTTTCACCAGACCAAACCAAAGAACACATTAATTCAAAGCAAAAAAGAAATTAATTAATCAGGATATCAAGATAAGTAATAAAGAAAATCCCATTCCCTTCTCTCCATACCCATATGTTGCCACATCATTGGTGGGCAAAGGAACATATATAGGAAACATAAAGCACAAAGACAAAAGAGAAGCCTACATTCCTAAGGCTGCATCCCAGTTGGAATCATTCTCTGCCTCCAAAACTACCACCACTGATGTCATTCATTAGTCTGGCAATTTCATCTGCTGGGACTGCCAAACTTGTCATAATTTCATCACATTCAATATTGATTTTGTTATTGTCAAGCTTTCCATTTATATTGACATAGTCACTCTCTATACTGCTTTCCTGCTTCTTAAAGCTTCACTTTGCATCAGTGATATGTCTTCTCATGTTTCTCAGTATTCCTCATATTCATAATTTTTCACAGGCCAATAATATTCCATCATATTCATGGACCACAATTTGGCCACTGCCTAATTAATGGATATCGACTTTGTTTGCAGTTCTTTGCACCTACAAAAGATACAGCTATATTAGTGTACATGAGTACCTTAGTTCAGATTGTCATCATCTCCCAACTAGATTAACATAGCCTCCTAATCGGTCTTCCTGCCTTAAATATCTCCCCTCTTCAGTCCATCCTACACACTGACGACAAAGGGATTTTCCTAATCTTGGCTCTGACAACATCATTCTTTCAATATACTCCAGTGACTGTCTATTGCCTCTTGGATAAAAATATAAATTTTTCTGTTTATTTCTTAAAGCCCTAAAAAAACCTGGCTCTGATCTTTCTTTTCAGCCTCAATGGATATTACTTCCCTACCCCCCTACTCCCTCCATCCTGTGGTTCAGCCCAGTTTGCTTCCTCTCCATTCCTCAGACACAACATTAATTTCCATCTCCACGCTTTGGCACTGGTCATCCCTCATACTTAGAAAGTACTTCATCCTCTACCTTCTAAAATCTCTCTCTTCCTTCAAGATGAAGCTAAAATACCACCTTCTTCATGGAGCCTTTCCTGATCCCCCCAATTATTAGTTTTCTTCCTCCCAAATGTCTTTGTACTTATTGTTTATATTTATTCTGTATATTCTCACATATGTGCTTGTTTTCTCCTCTATTAGAACACAAGTTCCTTGAGAATAAAGATTGTTTCATTCTTTGTATTTCTATTCCTAGCAAAGTGCCTGGCACATGAGACATACAAGTATTCATGGGAGACTAGTACCTCTGGTCTGAGGGGCTACTGAACCCTTTTTACAGCTGCTTTCCACCTTTGGTATCCATCCAGTCACCCAACTCTCACCTGTAGCTCCAAGAAGCTGTAGCATGTGCAATAGCCATCCCCAGGAAATTGTTTCAGCACATGGACTAAACAAGGTTGAGGAGAATTGACAGGCTCCAAACCTTTCAGTGACTTAGAAGATGTCTACCCCAAGCATGTGAAGACTTCCCCTGGTGGAATGGGCAGATGAGAACAATTTGTTCCAATGACCATGAAAGAGGCTGAAGCAGGTGCTGTGGAGCACCTAGAGCTTGGCTAGACATCAAAAATGCCAAGATTATCCACTGCTGACTTTTGTCTTGCCCCTGAACTTTAATGACTCAGGAAGAGAGAGAGTGAGGCTGATGACTTTGTGTGACTCCATCTCACTTAAATCCAATTTATGTGGGAGTCAAAGACATCACCCATGCCATTTTACCATTTTTACCTCAAATGTTCAATGGACTTCTATTGGTCTGATCGTTCACAGTTGAACCTTACCCCCAACAAAGTGATACCATTTTGGTCCTTGTTGAGCAAGAGGGACAACACCAAGGCACATGGTAGGTACTTAAGAATTGCTTATTGATTGCTATTTTCTGTCAACAGCACCACCACCTTCTTAGTCACCTGGGCTCAAAACACTGGAGTTATCTTTGACTCTTCCTTCTCCTGAACATCCAATCACTTACCACATCCTGCCAGATTCTACCTCTGCAGTCTCTCTCACATGTCTCCTCTTAAAGAGAATCCCAGTGCACAACTGAAAACCTTCATCCTCTTTCAACTGGACTACTAAATTAGCTTCTTTACTGGTCAGGACACCTTAGTGGAACGTAAGATCAATGTGGGCCAATATTGTGTGATATAATAGCCAAGAAGGTATTGTAACCTTAGACCATAACTATAGGACTTTTTTCAGTATGAGCATGGTATTTTAGGAAGGATATTGACAAATTGAAGAGAAGAAAAAGCAGGATGGTGGAAGGACTTAAATGTGGCCAAATAAAGACCATCTGAAGGAACTAGGGATGTTTAGCACCAAGAAGAAAAGAATTAACTGGGAGACATGATAAAATGTAAGCTCCTCAACTGGAGAGTAAACTCCTTGAGGACAAGGATTTTCAGTGGGATCTTTGTATCCCCAGTGCCTCGTACGGAGCTTGGCACATAATAGACACTTAATAAAGGCTAGTTCGTTGATTTAAGAATTTCAAGGACTATCACCTTGAAGAAGGATTTGATATGTTCTACCTGATCCTAGAAGACAGAAGGGAAGGTCATGGTGAGTGCTGGGAGGTCCAAAGGATAACTGGGGGTCTGAGCTTCTTGTCGCTGTCCCTGATAGAGCACGATCCAATATTTATGCTTTCCTTTGGGCAGAGATTATCTGGGGAAAGATAGGTCAAGCAGGGCTCAAGGGGACACTCTGACAATCTATGGACTGTCTTGGGAGGTGGTGAGTCCCTCCTCACTGGAGGGCTTCCAGCAAAGACTGAATGGTTGCTTACGTGTTAGGTAGTTTTATCAAGGAGTCTTTTTCAAGCATGAGCTAGACTGGATGGCTGCTGGAATTACTTCCACCCATGAGATGTAGTGAAATGTTCCCCTGGAAGAGCTGGAAGTGGGGTGGGGTAAGAACTGGACAGCTGGATTCATCTTGGGCTGGGGAAGGCTCAAGCAGGACCATCATTTTCCAGAGCTGGGGCACCCAGAGGGAGTCTGACCCTGTCTTTACTTTAGTACAATGTGAGGCTTAAATCTGATTTCAGGACCTAAGGGTTAATGCAGGGTGATGAAAAGATCACTAGAAACCTAGATTCCAACTCTTCCCCACCCCCCACCCATAGACAGTTGTGTAACTGGGCAAATTTCCTTTTTCTAGACCTTAGTCCCTCATCTATAAAGTACTGATAATAAATTTTGCCCTTCCATCCTTACAGTACCTATATAAGAATGGATGGAAAAGCATTTTTTGTGATAGGATTCATTGCATAAATGAGAGGGATTATTATTTTGATCCCACAAGTCTAAGGAGAAAACTGGCATCATCCTTGCATTCTCCCCATCCTAAATCATTATCTACCCCAACTTGTGAGTTATCTGCTCCTTGTGGACAAGACTTTACTGTGGACTTAGGCTTTACTTTTGCCTGTCATCAAGGGCAAAGGAATACCAATCATTTCATCTCGGAGGCATCATGCTTCCCAAGGTTGCCCCTGTCTGAGATGTATCTACTGGCCTTTCCCACCCACAGCCCAGTTCACTAAAGACAGACAGATGTTCCCCAGAACCAGTCCCCAGTTAGACTAACTGTCCCTGTCTGGAAAAGGTTTCCTCTCTGGGAGGAAGGGAGGAGAGTTTTGTGAGAGCAGAGGATTATAGAGTATACCTCCAAGGGACTGTAGAGACCAACTACTTCAACCCTCTTATTTTGCAGAGAACCAAGAAACCCAAGTTGTCCAGTTGGCTTGTTTAAGGTCACATGAGTTAAAAAGAGAAGGGGAAAAAAGAGAGAAGGGAATCACAGAGAAGAGGAGAAGGAGAGTTGAGGGGTGAAGGATAGCCTGATGGCTAAGGTTTCGGTGAGGACCTTGTGTTCCCACAGGATCGGGGTGAGTGTGGCCTGGAGCAGGGAGGTGGGGGTCTGAGTCAGCTGTGTTCGTGACAGCCTCTTGTGCTCCCAGTCCTCCCCTGGACAACAGTTACACACACCAGGCTGGTCACATAATTAGGTACAGGTGCCCCTCCCCGCTCGGCTCAGGTCCGGTCAGTGGCCTCACTAGGATGGGCTCAGCCAAGTTGAAGGCAGACTCTGAGCTGAAGAAGGAGGGAGAGAGGGAGGGAAAAATAACAGCTCCTGGCTCCTCTCTGTGTTCCCTCCCCAGTTCCCAGTCTCTACCTAAAGTCAATCTTTCTTCCTTGTCAAGCTGCCCAGACCCATATTCACTGGAAGTACAATATCTCTCAATACCCATACTTCCTCAGGGGGTTATCTCCAAACCCCAAATAGCCTACCCCATCTCTGGGCTTCTCTGAGATTTCCTTGAGCCCCACTGAGCCTTCCTTTAGCTCCGATTTCTTCCTGAATTCCTTTGAGCAGCCCTGAGACTTCCTCCAGCTCCTAGCTCTGCCTTCCTTTCTTCTGAACTCCTCTGAGCCCTTCCTTAGCTCTCTCTGAGCTCTTCTGATCCCCCGTTTAAGTCTTCCCTAAATCCTCTTGAGCCCTCCCTTGAGCTCTGCTTGAGCTGTCTCCGTCCAGATAATCTCTGACCAAAGGGAAGCATAAATATTGAATCCTGCTCCATCAGGGACAGCGATGAGAAGCTCAGACCCCCAGTTATCCCTTCCTTCTTTCTTTGGACCTCCCAGCACTCATCATGACCTTCCCTCGGAAATGATCTTCCACATGCTTTTCTTTTATGTAACTAGCTGTTTTCATGTGGTCTTCCACATTTGTAAGCTCCTTGAAGGTAGGGAATGTCTTTGCCTTTGCTTTGTGTATCCCTAGTGCTGGTGGTTATTTTGTAGGTGTTCTTCTTTCATTTTCAAAGACCAGTGACATCATGGGTGATGTCTAGACTGTGCGTGAATTGGATTTAAGTGAAGTTGCACAAAGTCATCAGCCTCACTCTCTCATCCAGTGCTTGGCACATAGTAAGTACTATAAAAAAAAGTGCTCATTGATTTGGCCACAGGGGCCTAGAATGTAGGGCCAAAGCTGTTCCTTCCTTGGAATCCCCACTCCCTCTCCATCTTTAGGGGTATGGAAAGGCAAGCTTCTGCTAGGAGGGGTACTAGCCTACTCCACTCTCTCCCTCCTACCAGATTGTGATTCTGTGTGTGTGTGTGTGTGTGTGTGTGTGTGTGTGTGTGTCTGCGTGGGTCTCTCTGTGTCTTTACGAAGTGTCTAAATCTGAGCCTCCAAGTTTCTCAGGCCTCCCACAGCACATGGGGTTCATTACTGCCTCTCTCTCTTCCTCCCCGGGGCTTTGCTAACCACAAGCCCCGGCATTAACCTCCCTCTCGGGGGTCACTGCGACAACCCACAAACATACTCTGTACTTGGACTGGGTTTAAAGCTGGGCTTTTCTTACTCCTTTTCCCTTTGGGTTTTTTAGGGGCTTCCTTTGGCTGTGAAGGAGGGAGGCCTGGGAACCAGGCAGATTCAGGCAGAGCAGGCTGCCTCTCTCTCCAGGGCCAGCCCAGCAAGACAGCTCAGGCCTGGTCCCTTCCTCACTTTCTCTCCCCTGTCCTCCTGCAGTGACTTGTGGAGATCAGAGCACATGTGGGTACCGAAGCCCTTACACATGGATAAGTTCAAGGACAGAGGCACACATGTGCTGGAATGAATGCACACATGTGCTTGGACAGTGGCCTTCACACATGGGTTCTATTAATAATAATCGCTATCATGTATGTAACACTTTAAGGTTTGCAAAGCCCTTTACATATATTATATCATTTGATCTCCACAACAGTCCTGCAATGTAGATGCTATTATTGTCTCCATTTGCAAATGTTAAAACTGAGACAAACAGAGACTAAGTGACTTTCTTAGGGTCACACAGCTGGTAACTCAGGTCTGCCTGACTCCAGTTTCATCACTCTGTCTAATATGCAGCCTACTTGTCAAAATGCACTCTCAGGGATGTCCAAACAGAGAACATATATTCAGGGGTGGGGACCTGTGGCCTCAAGGCCACATGTGGCCCTCTAGGTCCTCATGTGTGGGCCCTTTGACTGAATCTATACTTCACAGAACAAATTCTTTTATTAAGGTTTTTTATTAAGGATTCTGTGTTTATAATCTAGACATAGGCCAAATAGAAAGCCCCTAGTGACTCTCAGTGCCTGCCTGGATCATGTGTAGAGGGCACACAAACCTTGACATTCAGGTACTAATATAAATGACTGTTATGCTTCTAATCCATAAAGTACAACATCTCATTTTACAGGTGAGTAAACTGAGGCCCACAAGGATTAATAATTTGCCCAGTGTCACATAGAGAGGAAGACAGCAGATCAGGGATTTAAACCTAGCTTTTCTGTTCCTTTGGGGTACCCTGAAAAGACCATGGGATTAACAACCAGAGAATGACAGAATCACCAGCCTTTACAGCTGGCAAAGACTTGAGCAGTCATTTCAGCCGACCCAGACCTGAAAATCAGTACTTAGGTTCAAATCCTAGTTCTGTTACTAACTACCTGAAGCACCTTTGGACAGGCTCCCTCCTCATTCTGGGCCTCAGTTTTTCCTCTTTTGGTAATCTTATCAGCTCCCACAGGTTTAATTATCATTTCTAAACAGTGATCTCTTTATCCATTCTTAACCTCTCCGCAGTTCCTTACATTCAATTGCTTATTGGCTATCTTAAGATGTAGACATCTTAAACTCAATCTGTCCAGAGCTGAATCCCTTATCTCTATCCCCAAACCCTCCCCCTCTTCCTAATTTCTTTTTTCCTATGGATGGCAACACCATCCTCCCATTATTTAGGCTAGCAACCTGATGTCAGGCTTGACTTGTCATTCTCTTTCAAATCCTGTATCCAATCTATTGTCAAGGTCTGCCATTTCTACCTTCATAATATCTCTTGTATTTACTCCTTTCTCTGCTCTGATCACTCTAGAGCAGGACCTCATCATCTCCCAGCTGGACTTTTGGTGATCCTCCCTTACCTTAAGTCTTTCCCCCTTCCAGTCTATCTTCTACTGGCATGTGTGGGGTGTTTAGGAGGACCAGTACCTCTGGTGAGAGGGCTTGCTGAGCTCTCTTCAGGGCTGCTCATCCATCTTTCCCCGTCTTTCATCCAATTCTCAGCCATGACTGTAAGAAGCTGTAGCATGGGCAGCAGCCACATCCTGGTGAAAGCACCTCAGCAGATGGGTTAAATCAGGTTGAGGTTAACCGATAGGCTTCAAACCCATCCGTGAGTTAGATGGGTCTCTACTTCCAGGCATGTGAAGACATCTCCCAGCAGAATGGGTGGAGGAAAACAATTTGTTCCAATGTCCATAAAGGCAGCTGAAGCAGGTCTCATGGAGCACTTAAAGCTTGGCCAGACATTGAAGATGCCAAAGTCATCCACTGTGTTCTGGGCCATCACAAGTCCTGCCTTTGATCTTGTTCTTGAACTTAAATGATCCTGGAAGAGAGAGAAGCTGATGACTTTGTGCAACTCTGCCTCTCTTAAATCCAATTCATGTGTAAGTCAAGATATTAACCCATGATGTCATTGGTCATCAAAAATGAAGAAACAACAACCATCTTCCACTCAAATTGATCAATTAAATTGATCTCTCTTAAGTATATATCTCACCCCATTATCCTGCCCCCTATAGAATAAACTCCAATGGTTCCCATTATACTTATATACTCCCATATACTTCCAAGATCAAATATAAACTCCTATTGGACTTTCAAAGCCTTTCATGGCCTGGCCTCTTCCCATCAGTCTTTTTACACCTTGCACTCTACAATGATCCACCCACCACTGGCCTCCTTGAACAAGACACTCCACCTCTCAACTGTGGGAACTGTGGGCATTTTCACTAGCTGTCTCTCTTGCCAGCAATTCTCCCCCTCCTCTTCTTTATCTCCTGGCTTCCTTAAGTTTCAGCTAAAATTCCACCATCTCTAAGAAGCCTTTCCCATCTCCCTTCATGTTAGATCCTTTCCTCTATGATTATCTCCAATTTATCCAATGTATTTGGTACAGAGTTGTTTGCATGCTGTCTCATCCATGTGACTGTGACCATCTTGAAGGTTGGGGCCATCTTTTGCCTTTTTTTTGTGTTCCCAGTGTTTAACACACTGCACTGCTTTGCACATAGTAGTTATTTTGTAAATACTTGTTGCCTTGACTTGCAAAGTCAAAGAAAGGTTAGCATGAAAAATCTTAAGATTCCATGACTCCAAATGCAGTCCTCTTTGACCCAGCCTGTCATACATGTGCAGACTTTATCCAATGAGAGATTACCTGTGAACATGTTGTAAATGTTAGAACTACCACTACCGATTCTATTTTATGGTGAGTACATATATACACATGCAGTACATGTATTTGATAATAATACTTAACATGTATACAGTGCTTGGTACATACATATATGTACAAATATATGAATATGCATGTGTATTTCATCTGTGCATACATGATATTGACAAATTATGGAGCTAGGAACATATGTGTGTATGTGTATCACCATATATACATTGTGTGTCTGTGCCTACCTGAAGGGACATCCAACCACCCATGTGCACATGTGAATCTCTATACAAGTGTACCTGTGAATGTGTGGAGTTATGAATCCATGAATGTTTCTCATTGTATAAACCAGATCAGAGGTAGAGCAAATAAATGCACAATAAAACTAAGTCCCAAGGTTGGAAGGGGGAGGCAACCTATTTAGAGACTACCTTTCTTTGTCCACAGATCAGCTACACACATCTGCATCACTCCCCTCACATTCTTTGGCAAAAAGGAAATTCAGAAGGGACATCTGGCTAGTGGTGCCAGGCTTTGGGTAAAGTTCCGACCTCTCTCCTGGCATCTTTTACCTATCCACCTATCTTTGTTTTTTGGGTAGAAGATGAGAGCTGACTTCCCTCCTTCCTCCCATCCCCCACTTTATATCTGTATCTCACTTTTTACCCCTTCTACACTCCTTCATGACTACAGCTGGGAATCAATTGTAAATGGACCTAGCTTAAGGAGGTGGGGCGAGTGAAGGATGAGAATAGGCCTAGCTGTGCAATGACGAAAAGTAACAAGATCAAGAGTTATATTTGGTTGAGGGTGGGTGGGTAGGACAATGTTTGAGAATAGGGGAGTAGGGTCCTCTACACACATCTTTATTGTCACCTTGGGTGACTATTGGAGGAGAAGAGATGGAGGGAGAAACCATTTTTTTCCATGCATTTTTTTCATGGATCTCTATTTTCTCTGACTCCTGTTCCTTCATCATCTTAGATGCTCTAGAATTATACCAGCTAGAAAGGATCATTAGAATAGATAATATTATCCCTGGGAGAGACCTTAGACTGTAGAACATGTCAGAGCCAGGATTCTTTGAACATGGAATGTAAAATGTCATTCTTGGAAGGGGAAAGTCTTTGCCAGTGTGAAGGGGATATATCTGAGGTTCTGACTTCTGCCCTACCTCCTCCATATCCAGAAGCATACACAGAAATTTTTATACTAGAGGAAAGCAATACTATTGGTGCTCCAGGAAAAAGGTAAAACAATAACAAAGCAAACAAGAAAACCCAAACACACACACCTTTAGTTGGGATGGAGAGGGAGAATATCTGAATCATGTCCTCCATGGGGAAGAAAGAGAGCTAGGGCATGCTGTGAGGCTGGTACTGGAGAGTTTGCTCACCCCAATCCCAGAGGAAGGAGAACATCAAGGAACACGATACTTTAATTATTCTTCATAGACAGCAGATGACATTGTTCTGATCGCACTAAGACCCAGAATATTATAGGACTTCCTAAATGGTACTCATGGTCCCTCAGATGAGTTTAACTTAACTATGCATATGGCACAAACCAAATGGATAAGGAACATCTACTGTCTCAACTGTGGACATGCATTGGGATGAACAACCATAGAAAGCCCATCCATCAGTATATATGGGATGTCCCAAAAATCTTAGAGTGGTTTTAATCTTTAATAGCTTAAAACCATTCTAAGACATTTGGAACACACACTCTCTCTCTCTCTCTCTCTCTCTCTCTCTCTCTCTCTCTCTCTCTCTCTCTCTCTCTCCCCCTCTCCCTTTCTCTCTCTCCCTCCCTTCCCTCTCTCTCTCCTCTTCTCCCCCTCCTGCCCTCCTCCTTCTCCTCTCTATGTACACATACACATATATAACATAAACTATATCGTTAATATGCAACCCCAGTTTCAAAGCCTATTGATATGGGATTCTTTCCTTATTGATGGAGATGAATTCCCTGCCTTCATAAGAAGTGGTGGAGTTGGCAAGAGGTGAAAGAATTCCAGCCTTTGTCACTTACCTTTTGGGAATCTTCAAAACACCAGTCCTCTTGGGGACTCACCGAGCTTTGAGTTGAGCTATTCTGGATGCTACTGGATTCCAGCTTCAAGAGAGAAGATAGAATGGGTCAATCCCATTTCAGGTTGCGGAAGGAAAAAGGCCCTGGTTAGACATGAAGGGAGTAGGATGTCTTCATCATATCCCTATCTCCAGCTTGCTGCCCTAGAGGCTATGGGGGTTTTCCCTTAAGTGAGATCCTGGACACACTCTCTGTCTCTCTCTCTCTCTGTCTCTCTTTTTCTGTGTCTGTCTCTCTCTCGCTGAGTTATTTCACTCCCAATGGGAGAGCTCCTTCATTCTGCCATGTATGGTATGTATTCTCTTATGCATACTTTCTCTGATTTCTGTTTTGCTATTCATTATGTGTATTCATTGTGGAACTGGTGTTTGGTGGGGAAAAGGATTAAGCCTTGGATAGAGAGTTTGGGTTCCTCCTTTCCCCTCCAAAATGACATGGTGATCAGAAGTTAGCTCAAATCTGATCATATCCCAGCCTAGATGAATAATATTTAAGGGAGCAGATAGATAGCTGGTGATTCCTTTCTCTGAGGAAAGTAGAGTGCCCTCCTGCCCCCATCTTCTGCTTCCTCTTAAAGCAGGAATGAAAGTCTCCCTTAGGAAAGGGGAGGGTGAGAACAAGTTTTAGATTGTCTACGCTGCTTCCCTTCGAGCCATACAACAGTCCTCTCCTTACATGCAGAGTCCTCACCTATACATGTGGGGCCCACTTCTGTTACTTATGTCTATACGTTTACCTGCTTACACATATATATATATATATATATATATATATATGTATATATATATATTAGACAGATCCAGAAAATGGACAATGAATTATTTATTGAACAGTGAGCTAGATTGTCTTTGAGAAATTGTATTTTATCAATAACTTTAAGCTTCTTCCTGTAAAAAAAGACCTCTCTCTCTCCCTCTTCCTCTCTCTTTCCCCTCCCTTTCTCTCTGTCTCTTCCTCTCTCTTTCTTCCCAATATTCTTGCATTAATATGTGCCTGAGTCACAGAAGATGGCTGTCTCCCAAGAATTTAAGTTGAGGGTTCCTCCAAGAGCAGCGGGGAGGTGCATGGCAAGTGTAAGCAAACTACAAATGAGGAATTATTCTAGAGAATCAGGGTCAAGGATGTTGTCAAAGAAATGTATAATTGGGGAAAAATGATGGGTCAGCCTAATCTAGTAAAAGTGAGGGATGGGCGTCTGATATAAAGAAGAGCTACCATGGTTGGCACTGAAGGAGCTTGCTCAGTGGATCTGCACAGGGCCTCTGGCCCCATCCTTACACTAGGCTAAAGTTGGAGTCCTGTCAACTCTTCTTCTGCCCTCCCTCCCCACTCCCTCCAGGAACCTCTACCATTCCCCACTCTCTCAGGGGGGTCTGCCCTTGCCCCCATTCTCACCATACTGTCCTTAACTTCAAGGGGCCATGGCTCTTCCCTGCCCCACCCTCCTTCAGCCAGCAACCCTGAACACTTCCCATCTTGGTATAGAGTCCTGTCCTGTCAAAGTCCTGCTTGTCTTGCCTTAGTCTTCCTCTGTTTCCCACTAACACACACAGCATCCGCAAGTTGGGGCCATGAAGGATTAGGGAGGGAAGAAGCACTAGTTGTGGTAGTCTGCTTTCCTTAACTTTCTGTAGTTGTCAGGAGAGGGATTACTATTCCCATTTTACAGATGGAAAGCTAAGGTTGAAAGAAGGGAAAGGATTTCCTCAAGGTCATAAGATTAGTAAATGTTCGCATACAGTTCTCTTGACTTCCAGTCTCAGCGTTCTTTCCACACTGAGCTCTTTAGAATATTAGAAAGAAAGAGAGTGAGGAGAAAGGGAGACAGAGACAGAGATGGATGCAGAGAGAGAGGGGCAGGAGAGGGAGAGGAAAAGAGAGAGGGATAAAGGCAAAGACTGAAAGGGGACAGAAGGAAAGGGAAGAGAAGAGAGAAGACAAGGCCTTGGTATCAGTTCTCCCCTCCACTCTCCTTCCACATCTCACCCTCCTCTACAATGAATCCCACTAGACCTGTTTTTACCCTCCTCTCCTTCCAGGGCAGAAAGGAGAAGCGGGGGACAGGTTCAGGGATGGGGGTTGGGAGAGGCCTCAGGCTACTGGACTAGGCTGGTCAGTGATGATGGAAGCCAGCTGCTGCTGGGTTGGTTTAGAGAGGAGGAGGGAGAGGTTAAAGCCCTAAGGGAAGGGAGAGCCCACAATCAAGGGAGAGGTGTGGTTCTCCCCAGGAGTCTACGGTTCTTTGTTTTGTCTCTGGTGGAGGAAGGCGAGATGAGATTCCAGGCCCATATGTATTTGCCTCTCAGATGTTGAGTGGGGCTTACTTAGGCTTTCTTCCCTCCCTTCTTAGAACTCTGGAGAGGGGAAAAGAAGACAAGAGGAGAGGAGAGAAAGGACAATCTTACCCCTGGGGAAGAGCTATGACCCTTTCTCTGCATGCATGTCTGGGAAGCCCACCTACCTCAGTGGCACCTCTCCCCACAGCCCTACACCGTGCTATCACCAATAGCCAAAGGGCTCTCTCAAACGTACTCCTCAGTACTCAAAGATGTTACATGATTCATTAATCTATTAATATGATGACTCATATTTACAGAGTTTAAGATTTTACAGACCAAAGAGTCCCCTCACTAGTGTCCCAGTCCCTATGTCCCCCATCCTGTCTCTTCCCCAAACCAGTCCTACTCCTCATGCTGGCCCTGCCCCTCCCCACAATGCCCTGGCCCCTAGACCACTGCCCTTCCTATAACTCATCTCTGCCTCCTGGCTTTCTTCAGGTCCCAGGTGAATGTCACCGGCCACAGGAAGCCTTTCCCATTCCCCCTTTACCCTATATCGTCTCTTATATATATCCTGTACATAGCTTGTCTGTCCATAGAAGTTTGCTTGCTCCTTCATTGGAACATGAGCTTCCTGAGGGCAGGGACCATCTTTTGTCTTGTCTTTGTTTCCCCTGAACTTGGCTCAGTGTCTGACAGAGCAGGCACTTCATAAATGCTAGTTAACTTAGCACATTGCTAAGGAGCAGGAACTAGATAAAACAGTCTCTAAGGTTATTTTCATTTCCTAATATACTAAGTTCATTTCCAGCTCTGAATTTCTGTGTTCTAAGGACTCTTTCAGCTCCAAATTTCTATGTTCTAAAGTCCTTTCCAATCCTGTTATTCTATGTTCTATGGTCCTTCCTCACTTGAATTTTGTATATTCTATGTCCTTTTGAGCTCTGACATTCTGTAGTCTTTGTAGAAACATCTTTTTCAACTCTTAATTTCTATGTTCTATATTTTAAGGTTGCTTCTAGCTACATTTTATGTCCTAAGCTCTCTCCAAGCTCTAACATTCTGTGTTCTATGGTCCCTCTCAACTCTGCCATTCTGTATGGAAAGGAACTTCCTGATCTGCCACTGGAAGTTCTAATGTCCCTTCCAGCTCTGACATTTCTATGTTCTTGGTTCTAACATTTCCTTCCATCTCTGAATTTCTGCTTTCTATATTCTGAGGTCTATTCCCGTTACAATGCTGCATCTATCTTTTAAGAACATGTTTAGATATTCTCTCTCCTTCATCGAGGTATCTTGGTGGCTCCAAGAAGCAGTCAGGTAGCACAATGGATATACTGCTAGATCTGGAGTCTGGAAGACCTGAGTTCAAATCCAGCTTCAAACATGATTTGTGATTCTAGATGAGTATCAGCCTAAGTTTCCTCAATTTTAAATTGGGGGTGTTAATAATAGCTCCTATCTCTCAGAACAATTGTGAGTATCAAATGAGACAATATTTGTAGTGTTTTGCAAATTTTAAAGTATTAGCTATTTAAATTCATATGTAGTTTTAAAATGCTAGTTTGTTAGTATTTTCAATCTTTTCCTAATTCAGGTCTTTATCACCTCTCTCCAGGACTATTGTATTAGCCTTATACCTGGTCTCCCTGCCTCCAACCATACATTTGTCAAAATGATTTTCCTAAAGCATAGTAACAGAGTAGTTACAGGTTAGAGAGCTGGCCCCAGGGTTAGAATGACTTGGATTCAAGTTTTGTTTCTGACCCATACCGGCAAGAGTGTCTCTGAGCAAGCACTTAAGCTCTCAGTGACCAAGACTGTAAATTGTAGAACAGCTATTGATTTGGATTGGTGGAGGGACCCTTTCTACACCAATGAAATTATGTCTAACAAAAATTTTTTTTTTTTAAAGCACAGCTGTGACCATAGCATCCCTCTACCCAAACCCCCTTGGTGGTTTTCTGTTGCCTGTAGGACAAAATGAAATTCAATCTAGTTTTCTGGCAGCAAACTACCTTTCTGACCCCACATACTCCAGTTAAACTGGATTCCTGATGGCTCCCTGAAGTAGATATTGCATTTCCTACTTATGTGCTTTTTCACAAGACATCATCCTCATACTCCCATGAATGAATGATGATCATAACAGCAAGCACTTACAGACTGGTTAAAGGTTTGCAAAGCACTTTACATACACTCCTGCTTCATCCCTTTTTTACCATCCTTAACTTTTTCCAAGGCTCAGCTGAAGGGTTACCTCCTCTTGGAAGCCTCTCCCGATTCACCCCTCCTCAGTTCTTGATGGTGTCTCCCTTCTCAAATTTTCCTATATTTACTGAGTACTTGCTGTTTTCTACCCAAGTCTGAAGCTTCATCATGGGATGCAGCTCCTCAAAGTGACCCCAACAGACCACTAGCCCTGGCAGATCTTACCAAGTTGGAAAGGCTTTAGGTTTTATCCACATGACCATTGTCACTTAAGGACAAGCCCAGCTAAGTTCCAAGAAACTCATGTCCATGTTGGCTGCAGGGCAGTAGATGTTTTTGGCTACCATGACTTTCAAAGACCGTCTACATCTACTGAGTTGGAGAAGGGTTGCAATCTGAGTAGGTGGTTGGAGTACCTTCACCAAATGGTTTGAATTTCATGTCCCTTCCAGCTATGATGGTCAATATACTGAGTTCTAAAGGTCTTTTCCATTTTTATTTCAATTCATAAAAATCAATTTTCTTTCCCTACCATCTCTCTCTCTCTCTCTCTCTCTCTCTCTCTCTCTCTCTCTCTCTGTCTCTCACACACACACATACACACAAATGGTAAAAAGAAAAAAAAATAAAATACTCATCAGAAATGTTCATAGTAAAGCAAAACAAATTCCCACATTGGCTACGTCCAAAAAATATGTCTTATTTTACATCGAGCCCATCACCTTTCGATCAGAAGGTGCTTCATTATTGGCCCACTGGAACTATGCATGTTTGGTCATGGTACTGATCTTTCAAAGCTGCTTTTCTTCAAAATGTTTTTATTATGGTATAAATGGTTCTCTAGGTTCTTCTCACTTCATTCTGCATCAGTTCATACAAGTCTTCTCAGGTTTTTCTGCTCCTTTTGTCATTACTATTAGCACAATAGCCTTCCTTGACTTTCATATACCATCATTTGTTCAGTCATTTCCTAGTTGATAGGCACCCCTATCAGTGATATTACATGGGGTATTCCAAAAGTCTTAGTGCCATTTTCAGCTTAAGACAAACTGCACTAAGATGCACACCCCATTCATGTGGCATGCTCTAAGTTCCCACTCAGCTCTGACATTCTAGGGACCATGTTCTACTTTTCTGTTCTAAGGCCTCATACAGCTATGGTATTCATTTTCTGTGATCCAAGGTTCTTCCCAGTTACCTTCTACAGTGGTCCTCCTCTCTCCCTTTTGTGTTCTAGCCTAAGTGTAGTTGGCAGGAGGATAAAAATGTGAGGACTTGTACATGCACCCCTACCAGTCAAATCCAAACCTCGGTATATAATGGGACCAGGTTTGGACATTATGTGTGCCCACAGGAACTTTTGAGTTAATATTGTAGCATGCAGGGCTTGACTTATCACATGTACAAACCTACAGGTCATGGAGATCAGGATTTTTCTGGCTTTAAAATATATGGTTGTTGGTGTGTTTGTTTTTTAAAATCACACTAAAAAGTGTTCCTCTTTGCATCCTGTGTGTGTAGTACTAGGCAGCTGTCTGTTGTGTCCCCCTCCTCCTCCCAGACTGGCTTCATGTGTATGTGTGTTTGAGGGGTGTGTGTGCCTCTGTGTGTGCATGTGAGGGGATGTGATTGTGTGTGCCTGTGTGTGAGGGAGTGTGAATGCCTCCAAGTTAAGTTTTCCTTTTTTCTTTCCCTTCCCTGCCTTCAACCCAGAACAGATGTCTGAGCTGCTGATGAATTGGAAACATCTGAGACAACTTTCTGTGCTGAAGTATAATAAATAGGGCTTTCATCACATTCCCTGGAAGGGGGTTGCTGGGGACAGGGCTTACTGAAGTGTTTAATGTGGCCAGGGCTGAGAAGTGGTCTCAGAGGACAAGGAACAGACAAATGGACCGATAGATGAACAGACAGATGGGTCTTGCTCCTGCTCCCCTCCTCCCCCATGCTACTCCCCTCCTTCTATCACCATTTCTTTCCCCTTCCCCCTATTTTGACAAGAGAGCACTAGAGAGACCTCCAGAGAAGGGAGAGGAAGGGGACAGAGGATATAGGGATTTGTTCCTCCCAACCCTCCTTCCCTGATCTCGGAGAAAGGAGCTGGGATGAATTTCACCTCCCTTGGGCTTGTTTTTTCATCTATGAACTACGCAGTTCCCATCCTGACAGCCCTATGAAGTAGTATTGAAATTTTAACTTGGAAATAACTGGGAGTACACAGATTTATAAAAATAATCATTGTTATTATAAATTATAATAAGGATACCGGAAGACATTTATATAGCACTTTAAAGTGTGTGAAATGTTTTACATTTGATCCTTAACATAACCCTCTAAAACAGGCAATAATTATTTTTCCCATTTTGTAGAGAAGAAACTGAGTTTCAGAGAGGTTATATTGTATATTCATAGTTACCCAACTAGAAAGGATCAGGGATAAAACTTAAACCCAGGTCTTTTGTGACTTCAATTCTCCACGAGCAAATTGCCCCTTAAGGAGATAGAAAAGTCATGTAAATTGTTTGCAAACACACCTTTGGCCTTCTTAGTTCCATCCCCAGTGAGAGAGGCAGCCCCTTCATCTCTCACCCCCAGAGAAGATGGAGAAGAGGCTGGTGCACATCCCAGGCCCCTCCATCTCAGTTTCAGCCTCAGCCCCCAAGGTTCCCCCTGACTTAAAGTTTCCAGTGGGAGCTTTTTGTCATTCCTGCCCCCAGATGTGTTGGTTAGGAAGATCTGGTAGGAAAATTACTGAAGGGTGGGGGTGGGGGCATGAAGCCAAGAGAGGGGAACATGGGGTTGTGGGGCCAGGGGGAATGCACAAAGGGCTCCTTGGCCCTCCTCCCAGCCCATCACTTGTCTGTGGCCCCATCCCAGCTGAACCATCTGTGTGGTTTCGGATACATGCTCCCTGCTGGAAAGGGAGCCCAAGCAAGGAGGCAGGGGGCTAGAGTTCTGAGCAAAGACTTCAAACAAAGGCTAGTTGATTACTTACTGGGTATATTACATAGAGGTGTCTTGTCTGTGTACAGGTGGGATAAGATAGTGTCTGAGGCGCCCCCCTTTTGATTTGAACCAGATACAATTTATAGGAAAGGGATGGTAGAAATAGTCAAGAACAGGGCTCAGATGTTCCCTAGAACCCTTAATCTAAAAGTGAGATGCTTGCCATCATAAGATTTAGTGCTGGAAGTGACCTTAGAGAATTCCCAGACCAAACCCCACTTATTTTTCAAATAAGAGATCTTTGAATGAGGAAGGATAAGTGACTCAACCAAATTCATACATTTAAATAAGAAGCAGAGTTATCATTTTAACCCAGATTTTCAGATGCCCAGACAGTGCTCTTTCTACTGGGCTAGGATATCTCTCTTCCTGGTCTTTAGGACTACCTAGAAGTCTATTTCTTTCCCCCCATCCCCCTCAACCCCATGCCCCAAACAAGATAGAGAATCCATGCCTAACCCAGTTATCCTTTTCCAAGGGAGAAGTGACAAGCATGGTACCCTTCTCCTTGTCTCCTTGACTTCTCCAAACACTTAGTGCAGTGAATTCCCAGGAGAGACAGGGCTCTAACAAGCAGCAGAGACTCTTCTAAGACAGAACCAATTTCCATGCCTGGAACGTGTTTCTTCTCCGCTTTGGTTATTGAAATCCTTTCTTCATGGACCCATTTTAGGTAGGTAGAGAGATAGTAAGGTTTCTCGTTGGCCATAATTCAACATCCAGATTAGGAAATTTTCCTGCTGAAAGATGTATGTATATAATAAAGTCAGGAATGCAGGATAGGAAGTTGGAAGACAATGATCTTTTCTCCTTCTTTTAGTTTTTGTTTTGACTCAAATTCATTTGCATGCCAGTTTGGGAAGGAACTTGGATGTGTAGCAGGCTCATAACATAGCTACTGGGGGGTTTCTTTGGCAGAATTTCCTGGAATGATTTTTAGAGTATTCAAGATCCCATAACAAATTAAATGGAGGGTACAAGGAATTTCTAACCTTAAGTCAGATAGTTGTCTGGGACAGTGAACCATATTTAACCCTGGATATAATCTTGGCCTGGAGGTACTCTGCCAGGTCTCCCTTAGTTATGTGAACTTAAGAGCTGTCAGCCTGCCCTTATCAGGCTTTCTAATCACTGTGCCCTATTAGACAAGAGCTGAGATAACCAACAGGTAACCCTGAAGAAATAAAGTCCAGAAATTGATAGTGGAGAGCAGCTCAGAAAACAAAGCCCACTGGTAACTACTAGACCACCAAAGTAGCCACATGCATTCTTTACACATGTTACATGTATTAGAAAGTTATCTTCTTGGGGTTTTTTTGTACTTGTATCCAACATAGTACTGGTTGCAAAATAGATGCCTAAAACATTCATTAATTGATATATCTTTCACCTCTGATCCCTGATCACATGTCCTTTTGTTCATGCATGCATTCTGATCACGTGTTCTCTGTGTGCGTGTGCCCTCTTCACTGATAGTAGGATAATCAGTAGGAGAGTATACCCCATATGCATTGGGGAAAATCTGTCCTTGTCACTTTATTTACTAGGCT
This sequence comes from Bettongia penicillata ogilbyi, assembly GCA_023548195.1. Classification (NCBI taxonomy): domain Eukaryota; kingdom Metazoa; phylum Chordata; class Mammalia; order Diprotodontia; family Potoroidae; genus Bettongia; species Bettongia penicillata. The sequence goes on from JAJHZJ010000128.1 coordinate 5,064,164, forward strand.
ATTTCATTTGAAATCCTTTGTTTGAATCAACATGTACCTTGTTGGCTGTTAAAATAACGCACATCAGTAGAAGAGTACAAGTAGGGTTTTGAGTGGTGCCTGACCCAGAGAGTACATTGAGATTAGGATAACATTTCTGACAAGCCCACAAGAAAGAAGGTGTGCCCCAGCAACTACCTCCTCTATGAATGAAGAAGTCATCCCTCTGAGTTAGAAATAATCCCTTAACTCCCCAATTTTTCATGGAATTATAAGATCAAGGGAAAGAACTCAAAGAAACTTTAGAAGCCATCTATTCCAACCATGCTCATCAGCAGTTGTAATGGGGATTGATTAGGGATGCCTTGAGTAACCTAGATGATTGGTTTTTTTCCTAATTCTTAACAAAGACATTTACTCAGATGGCATAAAATTGGTGTACATTCCCTTTGAGAGTCTGCTCGATGGATAGAAGGCTGAGTCTGGAGTCAAGAAAACCTAAGTTCAGATATGACCTCAGATACTTGGTAGCTGTGTGACCTCAAGCAAATCACTTAACTTCTGTCTGCCTCTGTTTCCTCAAATGTAAAAGGAGATAATAATAGCATCTCCTTCCTCTGATTGCTGTAAGGTTCAAATGCGATGCTATTTGTAATGAGCTACAGCATCTGGCCCTTCCCTAGCCTGGTCACCCTCCTCTGGATGGCCTAGAAGTTGCCATTGTCATAGGTTTTGAGTTGGACCTGTGCTACTACTCCACAGATCCTGTATGTATTAACAGGAAGGACAAAAGGAAGAAGGGAGGGAGTAAAGAAAAGTAAATTTATTAAGTACTTTCCCTTTCTAAATGCTCATGAACCAGTCTTTAATAATGTGGTATAGAAGTTTGCCAGGAATAGAAGTCAAGTTCATTGGCCCATAGTCTTCAGACTAAACTCTCTTCCTTAGGTTTAACCTGACCTTGGGCAGGTCATTCTACTTCTCTGTGCCTCAGTTTTCTCACCTAAAAATAAAAACTTATATTACCTGTAGAATGACACCTGATCGCAGAAGACCTTGAATAGCAGACAAAGGAGTATAAGTCTTACTTAATGGGCAATAGAGAGTCAATGAAAATTTCTGAATAGAGGATACATTCAGATATATACAGATACATGCACACGCACACACACACACACACACACACTTAATCTCTCTGGCAGAATAACAGGTAAGCTAGAACACTGGGCCAAATCAAATAAGATAAAATTGAACAGAAATGAATGTAATGTTTCCAGTGACTTGGCAATCTTTTGGGAACCTGATTCTGAGGTCCAATATGTTAACCATCCTTCTCAGCTTCTCATCATGCACAAACTTGAGAAGCATGTCTTACAGCAAATATACACACACATAGATATATCTATATATCTGATTGTGTCTTCCCTTCACTGTGTCCCTTCTCTACTGCGTGTGTGTGTGTGTGTGTGTGTGTGCACGTGCGTGCGTGTGGGATAGGTTAGATTGATATCCAATTGATCTATGTAATATATACATAAATATATATTAATATTACTTTCTCCTCTCTCCATATATATACATATGTACACATACGTGTGTATATATATATATATATATATATATATATATATATATACACACACTTCTCCTCCACTAGGTAGATAGATAGATATATCTGACCTATCAGAAGGACACCATCTGATATGTGTGTGTGTGTTTTCACACACAATCAGTCGGACGTTAGAAAGAATGATGCACTGGATCATGGAGACTATTAAGGAGGGAAAGACTTTTAAGGGGCTCTTATAGTCTGGACAGGTGACAGGGGTACAGAGGGGAAAGGATGGAAAAGATGATGATGACTTGGTAACTGATAAGAAGTGAGAGCAAAAGGAGAGTCAAAGATAACCCTGAGGTTCTGAACTTGGGAGATTGTGTGAAGGCTGGTACCAGCAACAGACAGTGAAACTAGAAGTGGAAAGATAACAAAGTTGATTTTGGAGATGTTGCTTAAGGTGCTGGTGGGACATCCAGGTGGAGATACCCTGTAGACAGTTAGAGTTATGGGTCTAGAGCTTGAGAGAGAGGTCAGGACTAGATACACACACATATATGCATTACACACATACAGCATATATATATATTGATTAGTGTGAATGATGAACCCCACTAAACATTCACATTATTCAAATTTACACACATGTTTCCGTAACTCTGGAACCAATGACCATATTTTACATAATTATAACTTTGAATAATATAAATTTGAATATGTGCAACTACTTCATGAGATTAATTATTCACACTAATTGATACCTGGCTATATATGACTATGCATATAAATGTGTATACATATATATATATACACACACATATATATGTAGAGAGAGACAGAGAGCAGAGAGAATCTAGGAATTTGGGAGTCACCTGTTTTAAGGTGATCATTGAAGCCACGGAAGTGAATGAAATTGTCAAGACAGAATATGGCATCCAGAGAAAGAACTATGGAGAATGAAAGCAGATCCAAGTGCACTATTTTCACTTTTTTGTGTTTTTTTCTTCCTTTCCCTTTTGTTCTGACTCTTCTTTCACAACATGACTAATGTAGAAATATGTTTAACATGATTGTACATGTATAACCTATGTCAGATTGCTTGCTGTATTGGGAAGGGGGGAAGGGAGGGAGAAAAATTTGGAACTCAAAATCTTACAAAAAATGAATGTTGAAAACTATCTTTACATATAATTAGGGGGAAAAAATCTTACTGAGGAAAACAAAAAATACAAAGAGAGTGTGTGTGTGTGTGTGTGTGTGTGTGTGTGAAATGGGAAGGAGATATAGAGCTAGGAAGCTAGCTCAGACCCTTGGGGAACATCCTAAAATTGGACAGAACCCTCCCAAAAGACTCATCAGTGTCTTGAGAGTTGACCCATGATGACATCACAAATGGAGTTAGAGGGTAGTCTTATGCTTTCAATGATATAGGAAAGTAACAAGGAGAAAATTCCATCTACCAAAGAAGACTGATGCCTACTTTGTAATTTATAATCTTAAAATGTTGCCTGGGGCGTTGAGAAGTTAGGTGACTTGCCCAAGGTCACACAGCCAGAATGTGACTCTGGGGAAGGTCTTCCTGAAACAGAAGTTGGTTTCTTTTCCACAATGCCTGCCTATTTATCAACACATATTAGTAACTAGGAATCTACTTGATGGAAGTGAGTAAGACAATTCTTCCTCTTTTGGGTAATATGGAATGTGTGTGTGTGTGGTGGGGGAGTAATGATGAGAGATATAATGAGAGATGTAATTTTTAGCTATGTTGGCAAGTTAAATGTGAAGCTAAGCTAGTCCTTCTGGCTCTTAAAGGGGTATCCAGTGTTTTTGCTCAATTGATTTTCTTTGTCCTAGGGTGGGAGGGGTGGTCTTTGAAATGACCATGATGTGAAGACAAAAGCATGTACCCAGTGTCACTGATCCTATATTTAAGAGTCCTTGCCAGAAGAAGGGGAACATTGAGATTGCTATTTTCATTTTTAGAAGCACATTTTACGAAGGACATTCAGTGCAAGAAGGAGAAGGTAGGAGAAAGCCTGGAAGTCATGGTATAGGAGGAGGACTGGTGAGAAGTAACCTGAGAAAAGAAGGTCGGGTTTTGGGGGTGGGGAGGGGACCTGACAGCTGAAGGGGCAGAGGAATTTGACTTGTTCTTCCCGGTTCAGGGGGGGACAAAAGTAGGAACAGGGGATGAGCACTGTGAAAAAAAAAGATCAGTTTGGGTTTGACAGAAGGAAAACCTTCCCAACAGTGAGTGGGGTCCAAGAGTCAATTCAGAAAAGTAGCCTGAGATAAAGAAAGGGCTGCCTAAGCAGTAAGGGATATCAAGGTTCAAACCCTGCCTCTGACACATCTGAGCTGTGTGTTCTTGGACAAGTCTCTTACTATCTGGTTGACTTTGGATAAATCACTTTGCTTTTCCGTGCCTCAGTTTCCTCTTCTGTAAAAAAACCTCTCTAGTCTCTAGACGTTCCCTTTCAGCTCTAGATTGATTGGGTCAGGGGAAGAGAACACACATTTATTAAGCGCCTTCTGTGTACCAGACACCATATTAAGTGCTTTATGGATCATGGCTCATTTGATCCTCACCACAACATTGTGAGATAGATATTATTATTATCCTTATTTGACAGTTGAGGAAATTGTTAGATTAACTGACTTGCCTGGGGTTGTAGAACTAGCAAGTGTCTGAGGTAGGATATGAACTCGGGTCTTCCTGATTCTAGACCCAGAGCTCTATCCCCTGCACCATAGTAGGGAGGAAACTTCCTAAAACTACAGATGAGATGGTGATCCCATATTGACCCAGTTTCCAAAGCAGGATAAAATCACAGGTCTCATTGAGATGGACTTCTGGAAGGTGGGTTCTTATCCTTGAGACTGAGTGATGCCTGGATGCCCAATGGTCAGAGATACTTTAGGAGGGATTCTTGCTTAGATATAATTAGATTGAACCAGTTAATCTCCAAGGTCCCTTGTAGCTCTGAGGGTAAGTCATTTACTGATTCTGGATTACTGGGAGAAAAGCACTTTGAAAATATAGAGTTAGAGATATGTGAATGCTTTATGAGATGACTTTTTAAAAGGTCCTATCCTGCCTTAGAAATCAAGGATTGTCTGCTTTGGGGTTGGGGGTAGGGAATCCCAGGAAATTCAGATCTATGATCTTCCCTGGCTGAGGTCCTAAGCTTTGAGCTTGGCTCGAATTCTTCAAGGGAATTATAGACCTTTGAAGAGGCCTTAGGTGCTCATCCCAGGCCCCAAGACAGGCCAGGCTGGGTGGAGTAGAAACTCTATCCCTGCAATGCCCCCACCCCCCAATTCTAACTCAGTTACATGGTGATTACACGGCTTCTCCTCTTCAAAGTTGGGAAAGGGGGGCCAATTTACCTCCTGTCACTCATTGAAGGGGCCTCCCCCTTCCCCTTCTTCTTTGTCTGGAGGCCAAATTATATCCACCTCCCCAGTGTAGAGAGATAGCTGGGCTGGGGTGCTGGGTGGGGAACAAGCAAGAGAGATTCCCAGGAGCCCTAGGTCTGAGGGTCCTTTCCACTTGGGGAGCTTTTCCTCACCCTGAGGAGATCCTGCTCCTGTTCTTGGGCACTTTCTGATCTTTGAGGGGAGGCAGTGGTCAAAGCTTCCTGGACTTATCTGGAGAAAATCCAGGACAGGGGCTAAACCCAAGGATTGGGCCTAGGCCTCCTCTACTTTCCTCCTCCTCTTCTCTCCCCTAGGAGAGACTTCCCAGTCACACACCTCAGAATCCTCTATGAGAGGTCACTTATCCTCCCACCCCCTACCCCTCCACCTCCCTGGGATAGAAGTCTGGCTAGAGCTGGGGGCACAGCTGTCTCCAGATGTGCTGGGCGTTAACCGGGGAAATGAGCCCTGATTGATCTACCGCTCACACGAGATGCGCTGCCTGCCTGAGTTACTCACACGCCCCCAAACCTTCGAAATTAGACGTGTGGTTTGCTAAGCCAAACACCAACTCCTAATGGGAAGCACATTGTCCCTGGAAGGGAACACAGGAGAAAGGGAAGCTCAGACCTGCCTCCAGTGCCTGGAATCTCCCCGCTTACAGGAAGCCTTCTCCGACAAGTGGGAAAAATCCGTCTCAGGTTGAACTCTGGCCCTATGTCCCCAGTGACCTCCACTAAGGGACCTGCCTTTATATTTATACAAACTGCCCCTTCTTGGGCCTCCTCCCCACCATACTGCAGGATTTGGACTCTCCTTCCTATCTGGTCATTTGTGAACCAGATGTGAGTCTCACAGCTTGTATGAAAGGAGGGTGTTGGGACAGTTGACCAGTCTAGCCTGGAGGCAGTGGGTGGGTGAAAATGCTACAACCAGAAGGGCAAGGAAAAAGGGGTGAACTCAACAGGGTCTCTCTTTAAAAACCATCTCGCACAGCCCCCTGATTTTACAGCTGAGAAAAGTGAGGACCAGAGAGAAATGCCTTCTCCAAGTTAAGCTAGCACACCCAGACCAGGGTCCAAGCCACTTTTTCATACTCGTCTCTCAAAGTGAGCTGTTGAACAATATACTAATAACTTACATTTCCTCACCACAACCTTGAGACAAAAAGCACAGCAGGGATTATTATCCCGATTTTACAGAAAAGAGGATGGAATTCAGAGTGCGGAAATGACTTGTCCAGGGGCAGTACTTCACAGAATCACAGAATCTGAAAGTTAGAAGTCACTTTCTCAATAAACAGAGCCAACCAGAGGTCATGTAGGCTCTACTGAAGACCTCCAAGGAGAGGGAAACACCTTTCCAAGTAGCTGGCTCCATTTTTGGACAGCTCCGATAATTAGTTCTCCCATCATCGTTTCTGCTTTTCCCCTCAGGGGACAAATACAGAAAGTTTGAACTTCCTTCCACTGCCCTTCAAATACTTGAAAAAGGAGTTTATACATCTTCCCTGGGCCTTCTCTTCTCCAGATAAATTTCTTAATACTGACAACTATTCCTTATGTGCCTAGGACTCAAGACACTTCACCATCCTGATTTCTGTCATTAGGATAAGCTTCAACTTATCAATATTCTTCAACCTGACACCCAGAACTGGACACAAGACTCCAGTTGAGGTTGGACAAGGGTAGAGTACAGTAGGACTTTAGAACACCCTTATTCCTGGAAGTTCTGCCCTTCTTAATTTAACTAAGGTCACATCAACTTTTTTTTGGTTTCCATATCACATTGTAGAGTCCTACTGAGCTTGTGGTTTGCTAAAACCCCAAGATCTTTTTCAGAACAATTGTTCTCTTTGCATGCTGCCTCCTATCTTATATCTGTGAAGTTTCCTTTTTTTTACTCAAGCGTGAGATGTTACATCTATCTCCGAACTTCCCACCTAGGTCTTTTTGGGATTCTGGCTGCCACATTGGAGCTGAGGCTCCACTCTTTATTCCCTTGGGAATGAAGGGGGTAAGAGTAAGGATCTTGGCTGAATTGCAGTGAGATGGTAAGGGAATGTAGTGTGATGAATAGTCAGTCCACAAGCATTTATTAAACACTTACTCTGTACAGGGCACTGCTCAAAGGGCCGTGAAATAAAAAGAAAGGCAGAAACAGGCTCTACTTTCAAGGGGCTGACATTCTAGTTGGAGAGACATGTAAACAATTAAGTTCATGAAAAATATAAACCAAGTAGTTGAAGGGTAATCTCATACTAGCAGCTGAAGAAGGAACTGGGAAAGGTATCCTGAAGAAAGTGGTCCTTGAAATGAACCTTGAAGGCACCCAGGGACTCTAAGATGTGGAGGGAAGGAGGGAGAGCATCCCACACACAGGCAATGGCTAATGCAAAGGCACAGAGGTGGCAGATAGGGTGCAATGAGAGAGAAACAGCATGGAGGCCAGTGGAGCTGGATGTATGAAGGGAAATAAGGTAGAAAAAGACTGAAAAGGTAGGGAGGAGCCAGGCAATGCCAAACAGAGGATTTTATATTTGATCCTGGGGGGGTAATAGGGAGCCACTGGAGTTTATTGAGTAAAGGACGTGAAATGGGTTTAAAGACCTATGCTTTAAGAACATTACTTTGGCAGTTAGGTGAAAGATGGAATAGTAATTTCATGATTGTGTCCAGCTCCATTCAGCAACCCAAGAATGGGGATGGTGAAAGAAATCCAGAATGGGGGAGAGGTGGTGGCAAGGCAGGTCAGCAATAGGAGTTAAGAGCAGAAGAAAGTGTAGACTTGAACTGGTTCACCAAAGGGTTAATACCCAGCACACCTGAAGACAACTGTGCCCTCAGCTCTACTGTAGCCAAGGAAGGGATAATGACTTTCGAAAGAAAAGAGGGGTGGAGAGGACAGAGTTCATGGTGAGGATGGAGAGCAAGGCACTTAAATTCTCTGTGCCTTACTTTCCTCTCGGGTAAGATGAGTCTGTTCGGTGAAGGCATATGAAGCCCCTCCTTTCCAGTTATAAATCTACGATCCAAGGATTCCAAATCCAGTGTTCCCAGCATCATAAATGATTATCATTTTCATCCTAGGATCATAAACTACAGTTAGAAGTGGTCTTAGCACTCCTCAAGCCCATAGCACCCCACCCCCTCATTTTATAGACGAAGTAGAACTGAGGCCTAGAGTTGAAGTAATTTGCTCAGTGTCACATAGGTAGCAAGTCATTGAGGCAGGCTTTGAATCCAGGTCCTCTGTCTCCAATTCAATGGTTTTCTAGTATATGACTCTGGCTCACCTTCTCATTTTACCACAACTAGGAGCCCCCACCACACTCCCCCCATGGACCAGGTGTGGCTGCCAGAATTCTGCTTCAGCAACAGTGACTGAGCCAGCAATATTTCCAGCTCCTCTAGCTCTCCCAGGAGAAAGGTGTGGGAACATTGGGGCTGGGGGAGGAGGAGCACCGGGGAGGGGGAGCCAGGAGCTAACCTCCCCTTCTCTTTCCCTCCCATTAGATTCCTTTGCCCCTTTATTTTTCCCTGTCTCTGTCTCTCTGTCCCTGTCTCTTGGAATCTTACTTATTCTTTAATAAGCTCAATAATGAGAAAAGCTCTTTTCGGCCCCTCCTGGGGAGGGGGACAAAAGGAAGGAAGGCCCAGGGAGAAGGCGGGAGGGATAACTTCCCCTGCTGCCCATGAGAAAACTAATAAAGTGCCTGAGAAAGGCCTCAGGGTCTGGGCCCCCAGCCCAATGCTCTGGGAAAATGCCCATCCTGGGGAAAGGGGGCACATCTGAGGGAGGGTGGGAAGTGGGAACAGGGCAGGGGCTGAGTCTGGGCCCCTGCCCTACTCCCCTCCAGACACCAGCATCTGATCTGCATTGCCCTGGGGTCAGGGGAGGGGAGGTCCTTATATTGGGGGCCCCCTTCTTCCCCCAGTGCAAGTGCTTTATCTCTCTCTTCCCTGCTGGTGGGAGTATTACTTCACCCCCCCCACCGCCAGTTAATCCTTTAGATAATATGGCCCATACCAGACCCTCCATAAGCAACTCCATTGGTTGGCCAGCCCCTCCCACCTCCACCTTCTGCAGCTACCCTCCCCCTCAGCCCAGTACTGCCTGGTTCCCAGGAGATGTAACCCAGTCCCAAGCCTGTGTGAGAGACTCAATAAATCATAAATTGTAGCATCTCTGCTGGATGACTTCCCTGGGGTCATCCTGTTCATCCCCCAGGCTTATTCCCTGAACTGAAAAGCACCATGTAGGTGTCTACTCTTCCCCAACCTCCATCAAAACTCAGTGGGTGGTAGTCTATCTCCCAGTCCTCCCCCAGGGGAAGGGGCTGTAGTCAGTCTCTTCTCACCTTCTTTCCCTCCTCAAGGGGTTACCCCCCAACCCTAGCCTAGGGCTTAGCTTCAGGTCACCCTTTACTGAGTCAAGAACGGCCATCCAGTGACTTTCAGAGCCAAGTCTTCACTTTGTTCCTCAATACCTTCCCTCCTCAAGCATTCGCCCAAACTCAGGGCCAGGAAGTCCAGGTAGAAATGGGGAAGAGAAGACTGGTAGGGCATAATTTCTGTCTTCATAGATCTGAAGGGCTGAATTGGGGGATTCAATTCAAAGGGTACTCTGTCCTGGGGAAGAGGGACAGATAGGACATGATTTGTTTAGTCCTAGAAGGAGGAACTAGAGAATCTAGAAGATTTGCATAGAAGCTGATTTTCGTTTGATATAAATGAAACATTCCTGCCATGGAGAGTTTTCACACAAAGGTGGGATGGGCTGTCTCATCCCTGGAGCTGTTTCTGTAGAAGCTTCCAGGGAGGTAATTTGTCAGGGATTCTATAAAGCAGAAGCTCTGAAGCTCTTTGGTATCATGTACCCCTTTGGCAGCCTAGTGAAGTCTCTGGACCCCTTCTCAGAATCATGTTTTTAAATTAAAATAAAATACATAAGATTAGAAAGGAAACCAATTATACAGAAATATAGTTTGTTATTTTTTAATTCATGGACTACATACAGGTTAAGAATCCTGGTTAGAGGGACAGCAAGGTGGCACACTGGATAGAGCACTGGAGTCGGGAGGATCTGAATTGTGTAAACCTTGGGCAAGTCACTTAATCCTGATTGCCTCCAAAAAAGAAAAATTTCTGGTTATAGAGGAAATTCTTCCTTCAGTGATCTCTGAAGTCCCTTCTGTTTCTAGGATTCCAGAACTTGAGTTTCTTTGCATCTAGTGGAGAGATTAGGGGGTCCTCGAGTTGGGAGACTTGAGTTTGAGTCCTGTTTCTCCCACTCCATGACCATAGAATCATAGGTTAAGGGTGCTTCTCCCTCATTTTACAGAAAAGGAAATTGAGGGAGGGGTGGAGGTGAAAAGATTAAGTTCCTTAACCAACTAGGTAGCACAGTGAGTAGAGCACTGGGTCTGGAGTAAGGAAGACCTGAGTTCAAATCTTGATTCAGACATTTATTAGCTGTATGACCATGGGCAAGCCACTTAGCCACTACTTGCCTCAGTTTTCACATCTATCAAATGGGGATAGTAGTAGCATTGACTTCCCAGACTTGTAAGGATCAAAGGAGATGATATTTGTAAAGCACTCAGAATAGTTCCTGGCATATCATACTAAGTGCTTAATAAATGCTTATGTCCTCCCTTAACTAAGATGACATGGGGAGTAAGCATGGAGAGAGCACTGGACTTGAATATGAGCTTGAAGATGATCTGAGTTCAAATCCTGCCTCAAACATTACTAGCTGTGTGAAAAGAGTACTGGATTTGGAGTCAAGGGGCTTTAATTCAAATTCTGGTTATGCCAATTATGAACTGTATGTCTCTGAGCAAGGCACAACTTCTCTGGGCTTCCATTTCCTTATGTGTAAAACCATAAGAATATTGGAGTAGAGAGACTCTGATGGGCAGCCTCTCTTCTCTCCCTCTCCCCCATTGCTGTCTTTCTGTTGCTGTCTCTGTGTCTCTGTCTCTGTCTGTCTGTCTGTCTGTCTCTCTCTCTCTCTCTCACACACACACACACACACACACACCACATCCTGCCTTTCTGCTCCTGGAAGCTTTTATTGAGAAAAAAAATGAAGAGATCTTGAGGAGGGTCATTGCTTTTGTTAAGAACATCTGGCATTGCTATAGTCTTTTTTGGTTACAAAGACCTCCCTTCCACATCCATCACTTTCCCATTTAACGTCCACACTGACCCTGGGAGGGAGGCAAGTGATTTAATTCAATGAAAATTTATTGAATCCGCTCCCCCCATTAAGCATCAGGCATTATGCTAGGGCTGAGGAAGACAAAAACAAAATGCCAACAGCCCCTGCCCTCAAGGTGTTGCCTCCCACAGGAGTCAGACAACTGGGGAAACTGAGCAGAGAGCCTGGGGAGGTGATTTGCCCTATGCCACCCAGGTAGTGGGCAGCTGAGCCTGGATTGAGGTCACCTGGCATGGAAAAAAGAATACGGGGATGGAAGTCCTAAGGCCTGGCTACACCACTTCCTATCCCTGTGACTTTAGGTAAGTCACTTTCCCTTCTCCTGCCCTCAGTTTATCCATCTGTAAAATGAGGATTGGACTGGATGATCTCTAAGGTCCCCTTCCTGCTCTAGAGAAAAAGGCACCTGGGAGGGAAGGGGTGGAGTGGGGGAAGGGATCATAGGTTTAGAGCTGGAAGAAATCTTGATGTCTTTAATCCAACCCTGTCATGTTTTAGACGAAGGAATCCAAAGAAGCTAAGTGACTTTTCCTAAAGTCATACAGGAAGGAAGTGGTAGAGTTTGGATTTCAATTCAGGTCCTCTGATTCCAAATTCAGTATTCCTTCCACTGCATATAATTTCATAAAATTTCTTCTCTCTCTCTTTTTTTGGAGGCAGTAGCCTCCTTCACCAGCATCTTCAACATGTTGTTTTTTTATCATTGTTTTGGAGGCAACTGGGGTTAAGTGACTTGCCCAAGGACACACAGCTAGCGCCACCTCACTACCCCTAATAAGCAATCTTTTATATTCTATTTGAAGTCCTCCAGTGACAGGCAGCTCCCTGTCTTTGGAAGTAGTCCATTTCACTTTTGGAGAGCTCTGAGTGTTAGGAACTGGTTTTTTGGTGTGAAACTGTGTTGGGGTTGCTCCTGCAATTGCCCTCAGCTTGCTACCTGCTTCCTGGATGGGAAAAGGAAGGAGGATAATTCAATTTTGAGAAGAAAAGACCAAGGCATAAAAGTTGCTGAGCCACCATTGTGGTCTAGGAGGAGGCAATTAAGTTGCAATGTGACCTACAGATTTGTCCCTTCCCTACTCTAGGTCTCAATGTTCTCCTGCCTTACATGAGGGAGATCAGATGCCATAAGATCCCTTCCTGGCTCTGAGAATCTGGAACCCTACCCTTTCCTTCAGAGGTTAATGCTCTGTCTCCTCTAAATATCCAAGTAGTTAACTTATTTATCCTTAACTGTATTCCTCTGAGTAAGCTCCTCGAGGGCAGCTACATGATGGGGACTTGGTGTCTGCTAAATTGAATTGGAATGGGAAAAAAACTCCAACTGTGGCATTCTTAGGGTGTGCTAGAGGTGGGGCCAGGAGGGACGGGAGCTGGAATGGGAAGACAGTCGGGTGAAGGGAGGGCTTACTTCAGGTCACCGGAACTTCATCTCACCTTCTTTGTTTTCATTCAACTCTGGAGAGGGAAAAATGATCTCACAGCAACAGCCCGGTTTAGACTTCCAGAAAGATCCCAGCCACTGACAGGCTCACTTCAGACTAAATATAGCTGAGCTGTGTCCTCATTCCCCATCGTGGGGAAAATCCCCAAATCTACCAGGGCCTCTACCAAATTGTATGGCAAATGAACAGTTTGAATACTCTCCTCACTTGTCATTAGGGAAAGACTGATGAGACAAAAAAATGACCAAAAGGTGTAAATGAAGGGGAGAGGAGAGGAGAGGAGAGGAGAGGAGAGGAGAGGAGAGGAGAGGAGAGGAGAGGAGAGGAGAGGAGAGGAGAGGAGAGGAGAGGAGAGGAGAGGAGAGGAGAGGAGAGGAGAGGAGAGGAGAGGAGAGGAGAGGAGAGGAGAGGAGAGGAGAGGAGAGGAGAGGAGAGGAGAGGAGAGGAGAGGAGAGGAGAGGAGAGGAGAGGAGAGGAGAGGAGAGGAGAGGAGAGGAGAGGAGAGGAGAGGAGAGGAGAGGAGAGGAGAGGAGAGGAGAGGAGAGGAGAGGAGAGGAGAGGAGAGGAGAGGAGAGGGACAGATAGAAAGTCAGAGATTAGGCGCCTGGATATTGCCAATCCACATAATCTAGAATGAGGGCAGATGTACATGCAGAATTTAGATCGTCTAGCATGTGCCTAGGATTTAGATGTTGCAGAATCACAGAATATTAGAACTGGAAAGGGCCTCAGAGACTTTCTGTTCCATATCATAACAATACTAACTAGCATTTACATAGGGTTGCAAAGCACTTTACATATATTATATCAGTTGATCCTCACAAAAACTCTTAGAGGTAAGTGCTATAATTATTCCCATTTTACAGATGAGGAAACTGAGTCCAAGAGAGATTAAGTCAACTCAACAAGCATTTAGTGCTCACACTTATCATATTCTAAGCACTGGAAATACAAATACAAGCAGAAAGATGGTCCTGTCCTCAAGAGCTGACATTCTAATGGGGGAAGACATTATGAAAAACAGAAATTGAAAAAATGGGAGGAAATAAGGAAGAGAGTTACCCTGGTCAGGGAAGTTTGCAGAGAAAGGCTCAAGAGTCAGGGGTGCACCTTGGAGAAGAAAGAAGAAAGGACTTAGCTTTAGTCATGCAGTTTGTATATATCTAAGGCAGAATTTGAACTATGGTCTTCCTTGCTTTAAGTCCCACACTTTACTCACTGCTCCCAAGAATCCCCTCTACAATATCTGCAACAACTCGTTGTCTAGCTTCTGGTTGAAGGCCTTCAGGGACAGGAAGCTCCCAACTCATCCCTAGGTCTGCAACTTACAACTAGTTAAGAGTAAGTTACTTAAAATCTTGAAGCCTCAGTTTCCTTATCTGTAAAATGAGATGGTTGGACCAGATGATTTCTAAAGTTCCTTCAGGCTCTAGGTCTGTGACCCATAGTCCTGTGATATTCACGATACTGTGCTAGTTGCTGAAGCCTAACACTGTAGTTGGCTCTTCAGTCCAGGAGGCTGGGGGGCGGGGTGGGTTATGCCCATTATCTTTTCCACTAAGGGTCTTCTCAGGAGCAAGGCACACAGCCCAGACTAGGTTCAGTACTGGGGAGAGCCTAGCGTCTCATGAGAGAGGGGACTAGGTTCTCTTTTTTCTCCCACTCTTTGGATCTTTACATTTCTCATTCTAGTGCCTCAGGGAAAAATTATTTAAGCCTTAAATTTTGGTTCACATCTAGTTCTCCCCAAGACAGGGAAATAAAAAGATACTGAATGTATAACATAAATCAGATATGGGACAGGTATTTATTTCCTGCACACAAAAGAAATGCTAATAGCAGAAAAGAGAGCACACATTGACCTGACAACTTAAAACAAGATTCGCTAACTCATGACTACTACTATACTTCATCAGGATGCTGATTCTTAACCCTCATCAGAGCATAACATAGTTTGTGATTAGACATTTTACATTTCACCCTAGCTCAGTATGATCCAAACACCTCTGGGTCCATGTCTTCTGTTAAAGTGCCAGACTTGGGTTTATTCACTTGTTGGTGGTAATTTTCTCTAATGGCATTGAAGTAGTTTTGAAGTCAGACCAGTCAGCTCTGATAAAAAAAAAAAAAGACTCAGGATGTCTAGACCTCTTGTACTCACAAGGCTGCCTTTCAGCTTAGGCAAATTCATCTCAGAATAGACATGCACGCACTTAAAATCAGGAAAGAACAAGCAGAAATGAGGTAGACAAGACTGAGTCTTGCCAAGGTAGGACACATGTTCACAACTGTCTGGTGACTGGGATGGAAGGTGGGGAACACTGTCCCCCGTCACCTCTCTGGAGAAGTAGGTAAAAATAGTCATTATAGGATTTTAGGTCAAAAGAGAAAAGAGAGCTTTTTAAATACCCACAAAGTCACTAGTTCTTCCTGTTGAGTGGGTAAATAGGGGGATTCTTCATAATCTCAAAGTGCAAGCCCTTGAGTACTGAATCACATACGGCCCCATAGTTTCCACATGGTTCGTTGAAACCAGGAAGGGCAACTCTGAGTATGCTCAGATGGCCTATATTTATAAAAGACAAAAATGAAAAAATAATTTCTCTATCATTGGAGATCTTACATTTTCTTTTAGGTGGAATATACAACGAAACACAACTAAATACTTACAATACATGCAGAGAGTGATACAAAGTAATTTTAAGAGAAGGCGATTGATTGCTAAGAACTGGTGAGTTGAACGAAAATTAGGAAAGACTATGTAAGAGATGGCATCTAAGTTCTGCTTTGAAGGAAGCTAGAGGTGGATGGATGGATGAATGGATGGATGGATGGATGGATGAACAAATGAATGAAAAAGCATTTGTTAAGCACTTACTGTGTGCTAGGCACTGTGCCATATGTTCAGGATACAAATGCTATATAACCAACCAAAACAGCCCCCACTCTCAAGCACTTTATGTTCTAATAGGAGAAGATATCTATAGGGCAATAATGCCAGGGAAGAGCATGTTGGCCAGAGAAGTCAGAGGGAGTAGTGTTGGAATTCTATGAAATGGATGTGAGTAGGGGAGATGACTCCAGATTAGGGGTGGGAACCATGTGATTTTTGTCTCTGTGAGGACTCTCATTATGAGATGCAATCCCCAACCCTCCGTACCTTAGTAGAGAGTTTTCATGAATTACCATGACCAAACTTCCAGTGATGAGGCTCCCATGGTTAGCCAGGTGAGTCCTTGGATGACAGTCCACCCAACAGCCTGAATTAGACTTAACATCAACTTGGTAGAAGCTGCTGGAGATAGTTACATTGGCATAGCCAGGGACCCTAGAAGCCATAAGGGATGGAAGGAGGACATCAGTGGAGCCTTGTCACTGTTCTTTCTCTATACGGGACATACACCAGATCTAGATAATCTAAATCATGCATCAGTAGTTCAGACAAGTCCAGGGTGAATGCAGACAGTGTGGCTGTGACTCTAAGGGCAGTATCCATGCAGGAGCTTGGCACAGTACTATAAGCCACAGAAAGGAGCTGGTGTTTTTTCCCCCAGTTTCCCTTCACCAGAGCTGTTGCTTTCTTTCTAGGCCTCTGGGGGTCTATGAGGTATGGCAGGAAGGAGGAGTAAAAGTGAGGACCTCTGGCCACAGCCAACAATAGCTGCAGTTGGGGGTAAGGGGGGCTTTAAATAGCTCTGGGCTGTCCCGTGAATAGTCTTCTCCCCACATTCTGGTTGTGGTGGAGGGAGACAGTGAGTGGGCCCCCTCCCAGGCTCTTATCTGGAGCTCAGGCCCCAGGCTTTGAGAAACGTGTTTCTACTTTTTTCAGGGTTGGGATGTAACAAACCAAAGGGAAACCTGTGAAGTTGCTAATAGGATAATGGAGAAAGTATTTATTTATTTTTCCAACGAGGCCTGCAAGGAGCTGGGGGGAGAGCCCAGGGCTGAGGCCAGCAAAGCAGCTGCAGGTCAGACCGCTGTTAACAGGGATTATGCAAAAATCACCCTGCAGACTATCTGTTTCCAGGAGGTGGGACCCAAGGCAAATCCTCCATCACTCTTAGAGCTTGTTTTCTTCTGAGAAAATAAACTAAACCCTGGGACCCAAATCCAGGTCAGGAGATAATTTCTGAGCTTAGCCAATACCCTTGTCCTCTAAGGGGGAGCTAGGTGGCTCGCTGGATAGAGCCCTCAACCTGGAGTCAAGTTGACCTGAGTTCAAATTTGACCTCACACATTAACTAGCTGTGTGACTGAGGGCAAGTCACTTGACCTCTGTCAGCCTCAGTTATCTCATCTTAAAAGGGAGATAATAGCAATTACTTATTGAGAGCTGGAATTATAGCTAGCTATCTGCTACCTCTCAGATATCTTCATCTAGTCTAAGACTGTGAGTCTGGATTAAGAAGTAAAGTCACTTCCTTGACCACTCTCAAGAGTGAGAATTAGTTTACAATCCTTCCCACCAAGCACAGTAACATGCAAAACAAATAAACCAAAAAAAAAAACCTGTTAACATTCATACAAAAGAATGTCTTAAATCCATAATAATCAAAGAAATTCAATATAGTTGTGAGCCTTCGTCTCACACCCAGCAAACTGTGAAGAAGACAAGAGACTGGAATAGTCAAGATTGGAAGAGCTTTGGAAGGAGTAGCACACTAATGCATTGTTGGTGGAGTTGTGAATTGGTCTAACGGTTCTAGAAACCATAAATAAATGTTCCTATAAATCTTTGACCCTTCTAGGGAATGGAGAGAGATGACTTTTTGCTGGTTCTGTGTCCTGTCTGCCCTTCTACCTCTCGACATGCAGCTGTCAGCAATAGCATTTTCCTTCTACTCTCTGTAGATCCCATCTAATCCTGCCTGTGAGCTATATCTGAATATATTTAGATAGCTCTATATGCACATCTTCTATCATTTTTTCTTTTGATATTATAGAACTCTTGCTCCTCCAAATGAATTATTCTATCTAACTCTGTAAAGTATCTCTTTGGTAGTTTGATTTGTGTAGCATTAAGTCTGTAAATTAACTTGGGTAGAATTGTAATTTTTATCATATCGGTCCAGCCTAGCCATGAGCACCTAATATTCCTCCAGCTATTTAAGTTGTTCTTTATTCCTTCAAGAAACATTTTAGAATTGAATCTGTACAGGTAGCAGTTTACTTTGGTAGATTGACTCCCAAGTATTTTATGTATTTTGTACTTATTTCGAGTGAGACCTCCTAGAGTTTATTATAATGTAGAAATGCTGTTAATTGTTGAGGATTTATTTGGTAGCCTGAAACTTTACTGATGTATTTCTTGTCTCATTTAGTTTCTTTGATTTATTCCATAATATTTTCTAAGTAAATCATCTTATCATCCACGGTTAGGGACAATTTTGTGTCTTCTCTGCTCATTTTCAGGTCTTTAATTTCTTTTCTTTTCTTTTTTCTTTTTTTGTCTTATTGCTATTGCTAACAGTTTTAGCACTGTATCCCCTAAAAGACTACGTGTTGGGTGGCAGGAGAAATGGGTCGTAATTATGATTTCATTGTGTAGGGAGTTACTGGTGTGGATGTGCCTCTCATTAATGTTTGCAGGTCACTGTTCCACTGAGTTGACTGAAGCACTGAGAGGTTAAGTGACTTACCTAAGATCCCACAGTATGTGTCAGAGTGGGACAAACTCAAGTGATCACTGGTAGTCAGACTGCAGAGACAGTTGTCTATCCATTACACCATTGTGCCTTTCTCTTTGTATCAAGGAATTTTATATTGACTAGTCTTCATGAATGTTAGTTATTTTTCTCACCACCCCCAAGAAAATGTAAATTCCTTGAGGCTGGAGAAAAAGGGAAGGAACAAACATATATTAAGCACCTATTATGTGCCAGATACTGTGCTAAGCACTTTATAAAATATAATCTCATTCAGGATATGTTTTGTTTTTGCATCCCAAACTAGTGTAGTTGGCACCCAGAAGGTGGTTCAACAAATGCTTACTGAATTGAACCAAAACGAATTCTGATTCTCCTCCAATTTGGATCCCTCTTGGTTTAATTGTCTCTGTTTGATTGATTGTGTCAAACCTGTTTGGTAAAAAACCACAACCGTTCACATCTGCATAATGCTTTCTAGTTTTCAAAGTTTTCACTCAAATAATAACATTGCTCTCTTGGGAGCCAGGAACCCAAATCCCTAGGTCAGAGCCATGAAAGCTAGGAAAGTTCCTGTCAACCGGCACAGGAAATGGTCAACCTTAGTGAATAAGGACTCATCCATAGAATGTCACCTGCCCTCCAGGAGCTGCTATGACATCACCAAATCTTAAAGCTGAAAGGAAGTTCAGTGGGATCATTGAACTCATTCTCCACATTTTACAAAGGAGGAAGGCTTGGAGTAAGGGGACTTTCTTAAGGTCACTCAATGACTCAGATGCTGAGCCAGAGCACAGGTCTTGTGATTCCTCATGCTGGGCTCTTTTCATCACATGATGCTGGTCACATGGCTAGCTGGCCATAACTTTTCCAGAACTTGGGTTCATCTATGGGGACATTATCTTTTATTGAGTATAGTTCATATATCTTGAGCCCCCATTCCCATTGTAAAACATGGCTTCCCTGAAGCCAACTCAAGTCTAGATATTTGGTTATTACCATGCTAACAGAAAGTCATGCAAACAACATCATATTTCAGTAAATACATTTAATTGTAACAAAAAAAATAAATTTAAGATGCATTCTCAGTTGCTATCCCTCAAATGAGCACACAACTCATGTACTGGCTTCAGCGCAGTCTGCCATACTTAATTGCTGGAAACTTCTCCTGAGTCCTCATGGTTCCTGTCCTCCATGACTGGCTGTCCCTCTGATTGTCTCTCAAGATCTCTCTCTGCTTCTGTCTCTTTTTGCTTCTTTCTCTGATGCTGTCTGTATCTCTTTCTCAATCCCTGCCTTTCTCATTCCATTTCATATAACTGACATGAGGGTCAAGCCCATGGCTCTACATAGACTGGTCTTTCTGCTTTTCAAATCTCTCACCTCTCCGAAGATTCTCACACTAATCACAGTCCTTGCCTTGTGACACAATCACCCTGCACGGATACAGATGCAGATGCATAGGCTGATGCAGAATGAAACATTTAGCATGCCTCCTACTGAGAAATCTTAATAAGAGAAATTTTCTGGGCCTGGGCATCATGGGAACTGGAGATGTAGAAGTCTTCCCCTTGGCTAGGCTTCCTACGATTCTTGTGGTTACTACTTGGGGCTGATGTATATACTCTGTGTCCAATCTATCCAGCATGGCTAAGTATGGAAGAATCAAGGTTGTCCACCAGAAGATGAATGTTTTTTATCTACAGAAATTCATCAAGATTTCTCTACTAAGGCACAGAGGGACTGGGGTCTGTGTTGGTGGAGTAGCTGTTCTCATGGACAATACCATGATTCTCAAAGAGTTGGAGTAAGTCAGTGCAATAGCCCTGGAGTCAGAAGACATGGGTAGGATCCCCTGGAATCTGGTACTTTACTAACTAACTGTGTGACTCTAGGTAAGTTAACTTCCTTTCTGTGGTCCTCATCTGTAAAGTAAGGGGGTTGGATTATATGATCTCCAAGACATCCTTTGAGTTCTAAATTCTATGGTACTTCAAACGGAAGGGGACACAGTAGATATAGCACTAGACTTGGTGAGGAAGTTCTGAATTCAAACCCTGCCTCATACCATTACTAGCTATAGAACTCTAAACAAGTCACTTAACTTCTGTCTGCCTGAACTTTCCTTATCTATAAAATGGAGAGAATAACAGTATCCCTTCCCAGAGTTGTTGTGGGGGGCAAATGAGATAATATTTGTAAAGCTTAATGCACCATCTAAATATTGATTATTAAATGGATACACTAGCCTCCTTCTACTCGTTACTTTTACCCCTTGTCCTGGATGTTTTCAGGAAAGGAATTCTGTGTACTAGATTGTTCAGCCTGGCTGCCCGCCTCTCCTGGTAAGTAAAAATGGATCTATGCAGAAACACACTTGGCTTTGAAGTAACTTGTAGCTACTGAGTTGCTCCCAGTACTTGGAGAGAACAGGGTGTATGTGTTTGGGGGAAGGCAGAGGGTTGCAGAGACGAAGAACCCTGCAGTGCTCAGATTCTTGGCTAGGGTCTGAGGCCTGGGTATCCCTTCACCTCCATCCTCTGCTCTGTGAGATCCCTCTTCCAGTCAACACACTCCCCTCTGTTTCCTTCTATGGCAAACTCTTTCCTGTGCATACCCCATACTAACTGTGAAGTTCTGAAGGGTCACACCTTTTCCCTCCTCTGGGCCTCCCCCAACTCCCTCTGCCCAGGAGATACTGTCCTTTCCTTCTCCTGTACCCTATGTGTGAAGCCCTCTCCACTCAAGAGATGTCAGTGTTCAGTGTTCTAGTCAGATACAAGCCTCCTTCGCCAAGTTCTGCTCACCACAACTACATTCTATTTCCTTTCCAACATGTGCTCAAAATTTGTTAGCCTAAATTTTTTTCCTGTCTTACTTTCCTGTGAATGGGGGACTGGAGGGTGGGGTGGGGCAATCCTTTCTCTCTCCGTGTTCCTTTTATAGCCTCTTTGCCAGAGCAAATCATTCAACTGTAGTTTTTATCACTTTGCTTAAGCAGAGGTAGGCACTGTGGATTTAGGTGAGACATTAGAAAGAACTTCCTGATCAGTAGGACTGTTAGGAATAAGTGGCCCAGGGGACCAAGGGAAGCTCCTTTGCTAAAGTTGTTGCCATTTATCTGTTATGGAAAAGGAAAGCCTTTCATGGAGGCAAAGATCAACTGTTAGAATTTCCAGTCCTAAACCAGGCCCCTGTCTTGTTCCAAATCCCAGATTTCAGAGGTTCAATTAATACAGGAAACTAGACAACTTGGGTAGATAAAGGTGGAAAAAAGGATTCAAGACTAGGAAAGTTCCTTCCCCTTTCTAGGCCTTAATTTCCCCATTTGTAAAATAAGGAGATTGGACTCATAGATGTTCTAAAAGCTCTCTTCTAGCTCAGACACTAAGTTCTATGATCGAAGGCCCCTTCCAGTTGTGACTCTCTGTGTCCCAAGACCCCTTCCAGTTGTGACATTTTATGTTCTATGGCCCCTCTTAATCCTCTTAACGTTTCTGCCTCTGAAGTACTTGCCACAAGTGTATTTCTCTACTGGCTTAGAATTTCCATTGAGGGCACCATCATTCTTCTAGCTCCCCAGGTTCACAACCTTGGAGTGAACTTGTTCTCACTTCCCATATCCAAACCACATATTTGGACCTTGCCAGTTACATTATTGCTGCAACCTCTGGATCATCAATCTTTTAGCATAGTCTAAGGACCTCCAGGTATTCCCATCTGCAGGGCTGCTGCCCTCCCATATGTATATATCCCTCGGTTAGGACATAGGCTTCTCAGAGGCAGGGACTGTCTTGTTTTTGTTTTTGTATTTCTAGCACAGAGTTCACTGCTCAGCAAACAGTAAGTAGTTAATAATGCCTTCATCATTAATTCATCCATCTATCCATCCATCCAATCCAATCCATTCTCCACACAGTGATTTACCTAAAGTACAGGTCTAACCATGAGGTAACTAGGTGAACTGTTCGACAGAGTGACAGACCTGGAGTCAGAAAGACTCATCTTTCCGAGTTCAAATCTGGCCTTAGAAACTTAGTAGCTGTGTGACCCTAGACAAGTCACTTTACCCTATCTGTCTCAGTTCTCTCATCTGTCAAATGAGTTGGAGAAGGAAATGGCAGGTCTAAATATGTCATCCCCATAATCAGTAAATTCCAGAGCTTCTGTATCACCTCTAGGATTAAATATCAACTTCTGTGTTGATATCTGAAACTCTATACAAGCTATTCCCATCCTAACTTTCTAGCCTTACTATACATTATTCTCCGCTACAGACTTTCACACAGTGCCTAGTACATAGTAGAGACTTAAGAATTGTTTTTCGGAGGACAGACCCTACAGTCCAGCCAAACTAGATTTCTTCCATACATGTAGCACTTCTCCTCTCATCATCTCATTGGCCATCCCCTATGCTTGGAATGACCTCTCTTCTCCCCTTTGCCTCTTAGAACATGTTTTCTTCAACACTACACTCAAACCCCCCATTTTCATGAGAACTTTTCTGGTCTCCCTGGCTAAAAATATCTTCCCACCAAGGTTAGCTTTGTATCTATTTGGTATATGTTTTCTATGTACCTAATTATGTAGATGTTGTCTCCCCCATTACAAAATGTAGAATCCTTGAGGCCTGGGACCATTTTTCTTTTGTCTTTGAAGCTAACTCTGTGCCCTCAAGAAGATTAGATTCTATGGAGGGACTTGCACACATCTAAGTACCAAGAAGGTAAATTTGGAGGCAGGCACTAGTAATGGCTGGGCCATGTGTGTGGGGAGCCGGAAAAGGCCCTTCATAGCAGATGTGGTGAACAAGCCAAACTCCGAAGGATTCCCAGAGGCTGAGGTGTGGGGAAAAGGAAGAAAAGAGAAACTTTCAACTCCTGACTGGGGTGACAGACATCCTTAGATGCTGACTCCTGCTTTTTGGGAGCTCACAAGGAAGAGAGAGGTGGCTGATCAACAGAATTTAGGGGTAGACATAACACGCTGTATGTTCTCTCCTGGATGGGCAGTCTGGTAGGTTTATTAAAGACTGAGGAGAGCTTACAAATGGAATCTATTCCTCTTAAACCCTTGCAAATGTCAGGCTGAGCAGGGCCAGGGAGCTCCCTGGGCACGCAAGAGGCCGGCACCCTGCCAGGCAGCCCCAGGATGAGCGTGCAGGCTGACCTCATGGCTACTCCTAATGAAATTACAGCCCCAGATGGAGAGTTCCAAATGCAAAACTCGAGCAACGTGCTGTATCCTGGGGATGCTCTTGGCGGCTCGGCCTGCGAGATGGCACAGAGACAGCGGGTGTTTTTCCAATTAATTGAATGAGCACTGTTCCATTCCAGATGAACGGAGAAGAAATTGCCTTCAGATGTGACTGAGCTTTGCCATTTTAACTATTTGGGCTGCAACCCAGATTCCCAAAGTCGGAGCTTCCATAGCAGAACTCACTCAGTGGGGTGTTGTTGAAAGGGCTCAGAACTTGCAGTCAAGAGATTTGGGTTCAAGTCCCTGGCCCGAAACAAGTAAGTCAGGAAGGTTGCATTGCCATAAGGAATTCCTGGATGAGGAAACTCCCTCCAACAAGGCAGATCTGAACCTGTAGCATGGAAATGTTAAGTGATTTACCTTGGATCACACTACCAGTAGGTGTCACAGGCAATACTTGAACTGGTGTCCTCCTGGCTCAAAGATCAGCTTTCTCTCCAATATGGCACACTGCCTCAACGAGCAATTGTAAAAATCTCACCTTTCTGTGAAGGCAGTTTACAAAGCACCTTCCACTGAATGTTTGTTACCTTTCCCAATTTACGGATGGGAAAACTGAGACTCTGAGAGGGAAATGACTTTGAATTTCAGAATTTAGTGCAGGAAGAGACCTTCATAATCATGTAATTGACCCCTTCTTTTTATAGATGAGAGAAGTTCTGCCTGAATAGGAAGTGACATTAAGACTCAGAGGAGATGTCTTGCCCCCAAATCAATGCCCCCTATACTACCTTAGGCTCTCTCAGCTTCCCACCTCTGAACCTTATCAATAAAAGTCGGGGTACCTCCACTGCTTGCCTCACAGGATTGCTTGGAGGGAAGCCATGTGGAAGGTCAAAAAACTAAAGAAATTGGGGCTCTATATACCCACCTTCTTCAGAAGCCCTTTCCTCATCCCATCCCCCACACTAGAACCTTCACTCTGAGCTTACCTGCCCCTTAGACTGCATCTGTCCTGTATGTCCATCCTTGTTCACCTATTGTCTCTCCTATTAGAATGGGAGCTCCCTCATACAGGCAATGGGGTATAGAAATCTATCTTGCCCTACAAGCAAACAAAGGGGAAGGGGATAAGAGAAGGGGTGGGATGTGATAGAAGGGAGGGCAGATTAAGGGAAGGGCTAATCAGAATGCACAGCTGTCTTGGGGTGAGGGGAGGGGAGAGATGGGGGGAAAATCTAGAACTCAAATTCATGTGGAAGTGAATGTTGAAAACTAAAAATAATTAGGAAAAAATAAAAATAAATCACATAGTCATTAACATGGATATTTTTTTAAGCCTATGAAATTGGGGCTTTGGACTGAGAATAAAGAGATGTATGGGGGAAAAAGGAATAGGAGCTCCCTGAGGGCAGTCACCACATTCTGCCCTTTCTTTGTATCCCCAGCACTGCTTATCACAGCGCCCAGCACACAGGAAGTACTTAATAAACCCTTGTTGACTGACTATTCTAGTAGAACAAATCAGACGCAGACATGCAGAGTAACCTTTCTTTAGGAAACAACCAATAATTTACATTCTTTTAGAGCTTCAAGCTTCACAAAATGCCCTCACCACAATTCTAAGAAGTGGTTCAAGAATATCTTAGTCCTATTTTACAGGTGAGGGAACTGAGGCTCCTGGCTTGCCCAGGACTACCAAGTCAGTAATATTGGAGGGAGGACTAGAACTCTGATCTTCAGTTTCCAAGACCATTGCGCTCACCAGCCAGTTGGTCAATTAGCATTTATCAAATACCTAACATATGCTACCTAACATATTTACTATCATTGCCCATACTGTAAGCGGGACAGAGCTCTCCAGCCCAGAAGGATGGAACTTTCTCCAGTGAAGGAGAAGAGCTACCTGCCTCTTCCCTCTGTTCAGTAATGTTCTCTGGGTCATATTGGAGAGAAGAGCACCCCTGAAAGGACTCTTTGGGGGATGCCTGGCTGCAGAGGGCTGGAAAGATAGTTAAAGCAAGCCCTCTGTGCACATTCCTGAAAAGAGGATTCCTTTCTCCATATGCTCTGCAGAGTTTGGCCTCTCAACAGATTCGAGGCACTTCTTTCTCCTTTTTTCTCTCTCTCTTTTTTTTTTTCCAAACTGGATAACACAATTTTAAAAATAAGAGTCACAGCTAAGGTCTTAGAAGAGAAGGAAACAAATATTTATCAAGTGCCAACTCTGTGCTAGTCACCAGGCTCGGCACTTTACAAACTGTCTCTCATTTGATCCTCAACCCTAGGAGAAAGGTATTACCATGATCCTCATTTTACAGTTGAGGAAACTAAGACAGGCAGAGGTTACGTGACTTGCCCAAGGTCACACAGCTAGTAAGTACTGAGGCTGGATTTGAACTTGGCTACTAGGCCCGATGATTGGCTAGGTGGGGTGGTGGACAGTGTGCTGGACAGAGGGTCAGGAAGACTCAGCTTCCTCAGTTCAAATCTGGTCTTTGATCCTTGCCAGTGGACTGCAATGACTCTGGAAGAAAGAGTGAGACTGTGCACAGTTCTGCCTCATTTAAATCCAATTCACCCACAAGTCAAGACATCACCCTGCGATGTCCTTGGTCGTCTTCAAAAATGAACAAGAACAGTTGTATGACCCTGGGCAAGTCGCTTAGCCCTGTTTATCTTGGTTTCTTCATCTGTAAAATGAATTAGAGAAGAAAATGACAAACCACTCCAGTATTTTTGCCAAATGGGGTCACAAAAAGTCAGCGACATATTAGGTTTGATATAAGGAAGCTAACAATAATCAGACCTGATATACAGCACCTTGGAGACCATCTAGTGCAGGGTGGGAAACCTGCGGCCTTGAGGCCACATGTGGCCTTCTAGGTCCTTGGGTGTGGCCTTTTGACTGAGTCCAAGTTTTATAGACCCTTCTACTAAGGGTCCACTCCAGGCATGGGGAGAACCTACAGAAAGTCTTTTGAGAAGATATTGTGCTATTCTCGTGGAGAAGGCAAAGAGATATGACAGATGATACTTTAGTTAGATTAAGAACGGGCTGGAGAAGGGATTCAAACCTTAGTCCCAAGTGGAGTAGCCTGGGGATCTGTGGTTGGCTCTCTGCTGTTAAGGTATTTATCCATGACTGGGACAAAGGCCTAGACAACCACCTTAAGAAATTTGCAGATTGTTACAGAGCTGGAGGGATAGACAGCTGACACACTGGATGACAGTAGGCATCCAAAAAGCTCATGACAGGCCAGATGTAGTTTGGGGGTCAATTTACTAAGAAGAAACTTAATAAGAATCACTACAAAGTCAGGTATAAAAAACTTACTTCAGAAAAACAAATATGAGAGATATAGCATAACAAGTATAATAGTGTACAGCCTATATCAGATTGCACACTATCTTGGGGAAGGGGGAGAGGAGGGAAGGGGAGAAATGATAGAACTCAATATCTTATGGAAGTGAACGCTGAAAACTAAAAATTAATTATTAATAATTTTTGGAAAAGAGAAGAAAAAAACACACAATTGTAATACATACAGATATCTTTTGTTGTCCTTAGCTTTCCCCAACAGCCTAAGTTCATTATGATCTTAAAATGCCCCTTTTTCCCATGTCCATACCATTCTTATACATTCATTCTCTGTTATCTTATCTTGCTTCCATCTGAAAGGAATGAGGTCCGAGTCTCTAAACTACAGGTCAGTGAATTTCACTTTCAATCCTAGTACAAATCTAGAACAGATCATGGAAAAAAGATCTGTTAGCAAAGATCTAGAAAGGGAAGTGATGATTACCAAAAACTGGCTCAGCTTTATCAATATGTATGTTCTGGCCTCACTCCTTCAGGGCCAGATAGGCTACATCTCCATTTGGGGTTCTAGGGTACCCTGAAGGTTTGGGGGTATCTCTTTTCTTTACTCTTGTCTCAAGCCCCTGTTGGTTGTGTTCTTCTAGCAAGGCAGAGATTAGCAGTCCCTTTCCATTTAGCTTCCTGACATCAATTAGCTTTTGCAAAGGGAAGTTTACTTCAAAGATATAGCAGAAACAAATTATAAAATATTCCCAACACTTCTGATACATGGTCTGCCCTTTGTGGCCTCAGTCTCCAAGGAAGGAGACTCACAATGTAGCTTAGCTTCTGTATAACCTTGGGCTCACTGAGCTCACATCCAGATTCAGCATAATGGCTGGACTCATCTTTCCATGAGGGTGGGGGTCTTGGAGGTCACTAAGGAGAATTGTTTCTTGCTCCTTGGGACATTGATGCTGGGCAGCTGGAACACCTATCCTTAATTTCCACTCCTAGATTCCTGTGGATCACTCTCCCCTGGTCAAAGACTCCACCCACTGCATGGAGAATAGAAAAGAATGAAAGAAAGAACCAAGGATCGCAGCCCATGTCTTAGGGCCACTTGACCTCGGAGGGGATGTGGGATCTGAGGCAGCTCCTCTTACAGCACAGTGTCTCACCAGCTGCCAAGAGGAAGAATCCCTCAGCTTCCTCAAGTTGAATGGATCAAAGATAGGGAAGCAGATGAAGAGAACTCGGGGCATTTGGAAGACACTGAAGGTTCTGGCTCCTCAGTCAAACCAAAACGGTTCTTCCCAAAATAGGGTTAGCCTAATGGAACCAGATACAGAACATCCACATGTGCTCTGTGGTGTCCGCAAAGCACATCCTTTACATGTTATTGCAATGCTCCAGGAAGCCATCTCTTCCAGAGTCCCTTGTGGGGAAACGATTCATTAGTCAAGTGAGCTGATAGAGTTAGCATGTGTGCCAGACCCTCATTACACAAGATGGGGCAGTCATTGTTAGACAGTAGTTTGTCTCAGAAAAGATCTGGGGGTTTTACTGGACCACAAGCTTAATATGAGTGATCAGAGGGATATGACAGCCAAAAAGATGAACAAGATCCTGGAATGTGTGGAGAGTGGCAGAACTCACAGGAACAGGGAGGAGTTGCTCTTATCAGACACATCAGTTCTGGGTGCCACAATTTTAGAAGGACACCCATGAATTGGAGCATCCAAAAGAAGGCAGCTAGCACAGTAAAGGACTTGAGTCCAAGCCAGCTGAGGTTGAAAGATCCAAGGATGTTTTACCTGGGAAAAAGAAGACTCAGGCAGGGAAGGGAAGGGACAAGCTAATTGCTTTCAATAATTTGAAAGGTTGTCACATGGAAGAGAATTTACACCTGTTCTGTCTGTCCTCAGAGGGTAGAATCAAGTACAATGGGTGTAAGGCACACAAAAGCAAATTTAGGCTTAACATTAGGCAGCTAGACAGTGCAGTGCTTAGAACACTCATCCTGGAGACAAGAAGACCTGACTTCAAAACCAGCCTTAGACACTAGCTATGTTATCCTGGTCAAGTCGCTTAATCTCTGCCTGCCTCAGATTCTCCAACTGTAAAATGGCTTTAATAATAGCGCTTACCTCCCAGGGTCATTATGAGAATTAAGTGACATAATATTTGCAAAGCATTTAGCATAGTGTACATAGTAGGACCTTAATAAATGCTTGTTTCCTTTCCTTCTTTCCTAACAGAACTGTTCAGAAGTGGAATGGTGGATTGGGCTACCTAGTGGGGATTCCTTTCCTATATGGCTTGGACTAGATAACTGCCTGAACTATGGGGAGTAGGAATGGGAGTGGCAAGGAGACAGACCAGAGCAAGAATTTGGAAGAAGGCTGGGAAAACATGCTCTTTGATATCCCACTGCCAAGAAGCGGGTAATGATGACACTGGGAATGTGAACTGATTGGCTTTTATGATTGAATGAGGTTAAGGAAGGGAGAAATGTTAAGGAAGACTTAACAAGGTTTTCTGGCTTAAATGACTGTATAATGGTCACATTGGCAGAAGCAGGGAATTAGATAAGTGGGAGCAGGTCTGGAAATAGAACCACAACTAGCGTAAGGGGATGGGGACTTTGTCCCAGGGTGGTAGATTTCAGGGCATAAAAATTTCACACAGGCACTCAACAGAGCAGTCAGGGAAGAGGAGGCTTGAGTTCCTGGCTGCTGCCTGGACAGCAGACTCTGGTCCATTCACTCTCCCTTGGCCCATAAAGAATCTGCAGTACATATTAAAAAATAACAAGCAGGATGGTTTCAGAAAAACCTGGGAAGAATTATAAGAACTGATGCAAAGTGAAGTGAGCAGAACCAGGGGAACATTATACACAATAACAGCGATTATGGTAAGGATGAGCAGCTGTGAAAGGCTTAACTACTCTGATAAAGACAAATTCCAAAGGACCCATGATGAAAAATATTATTTTTCTCCAGAGACAGAACTGATGAACACTGAGAACAGACTGAAGCATACTTTTTTACTCTATTTTCCATGTGTGTGCGTGAGCATGTGTGTTGTGTGCATGTGTGTGTGTGTTTGTGTGTGTTTTCTTTTGCAACATGGCTAATATGGAAATTGCCTCAGACAAACTGAGACCCAGGAAAGACCTTAGCTTAAAAAGGCCAAGATCTCCTACTGCATCGGGGCCATCTCCAGGCATCCTGATCTCTATCTGACCACCTGGGTCCAGATGTGTCCAGAGGAGAGGGTGAGGCTGGTGAATTTGCACAGCCCTGCTTCGCTGTAATCCAATTCACTTGCAATTCATGTCATCACCTTCCTGATGTCATCCATCCTCTTCAAGAATGAAGGACAACCAACAACATGGAAACAGGTTTTGCATGACTTCACAAGTATAATCGATATATTGCTTGCCTTCTCAATGGACAGAGGAGCAGGAGGGAGAGATTTTGGAACTCAATATTTTCAAAAATTGATATAAAAAATTCTTACATGCAATTGAGAAATATTTAATGAAATCACACACACACACACACACACGAAACCACCAGCACACTCTGCCTCTGTTCTCAACCAAGGGTTTCCTCCTTCCTCCACCTCCCCTCCTTCCTTTCAAGGCACACAAACCTCTCTGCCACCCTTCCTTCCACAAGCAACCAAACTTTTGTCCCATGGGGGAAAGTAGTAATTCCAGAGTGTACTCCCTTTGAAGGGAGGAACTACCTCACTTTTGACTTTTGTAGACCCAGTGCTCCCTACAGTGCCTGGTACATAATAAATGTTTGCTGATTGATTGATAGGGGAAGCAGCCTTCCTCAGACCTCTGTGGTAGAAAAAAAAAAAAAGAGGAAAGGACCCTGAATCCCATGGGTTGGACTAGACAGAGTTGAAAGTCCTTACCAACTCTGAGATTCTATCCCCTAAGCTACTGTAGTAACACATTCTCCTTCCCATTTAACTGAATTTGTCTGAATTACTTCTTGCATTATTTTCAAATAATGACTTAGGAAAGTGATTTGAGGATGTACTGTGGGTCCTCAGCAGCAGTTGCCCCAGGAGTCAAAATTGCTACATATGGACCTGTGCAGGAGGGAGCTGATGAGCTCAGTTTGGGAAGTGAGTCGAAAGTTTCAGTGGGTTAGCCAGGCAGAGATGGATGGAAAGCCTTGGAGAAGCAGGACCACAGGCCAAGGAGAGGTAGGGATGGGGAACTTACAGGCCACACTTGAGGACTTAAGAGGGCCACATATGGTCTTGAGGCCACAGGTTCCCCACCCCTGGGTTGGGGTATATGAGAGGAAGACATACGAACACCTTACTTGGGAGCATTCCATATTCAGGAAAAGCTGGTCTATGCTGGGTCAGAACAAGCTTCTTGGGACCAGGAGAGATTTCCTTCTACAAGAAACAGTTTATGTTAGCTAACATATTGTCAAAATTAAAGACGACATCTGTCCTTTCTGCTAATTATCACTAAACTAACTTTTTTAGGGACTGGTTGTTTGCTGGCAAGTATCTGTTGTGTCAAAACAGAATATATCAATACATTTAACCAAGATAAAATAAAAGTCTTCCCTGAGATACTATGTTACTCCCTCAATAAACCCAAAGTGGGGAGGGGAACATACGTTCTCAATGTCATCCCATTCTCTTCTCAATGGCAGTGGGGGCCGCATGCTTTCCTATAGAATCAAGATTAGAAACTGTGATTAGATTCCCAGGTTAGCCCACAAAGCCCATTTGGCCCCCATTTGGCTGAAATACAACTTAGGCTAAAGCCAATTTATTTCAATAAACATTTATTAATCAGATGTCACTCTGTATCTGGCATGGGAATAGACTTGCATTTGTGATTTCTTAATGTAGTAAACTTCTACTGAGGAAACGCCTTCTACAAATGTAGGTCAGCATCTTCTCTGTAACTCAGAGAGTTGTCAAGGCGGAGGGGGCAAGGGGGACAGGATATGCCAAGAAGTTAAATGGTTTGTCCAGGATTACACAGTCAATATGCATCAGATGTAAGACTTGAACTCACATCTTTCTAAGGTCAGGTCTATCCATCATGTCATGCTGCTTCTGTTTGTATTTTGTGTGTGTGTGTGTGTGTGTGTATACATATGTATATATACATACACGTATACATATACACACATGTGTATATACATATATACACACTTATACAAATATGTACATACATATTGTATGTACACACATAGATATTATTTCCTCTCAATAGAGTATGAAGTCTCTGAAAACAGGGACTATTCCTTTTTTGTTTCTGTCTCCTTGACACCTACTGTTACACAGTGCCTGGTATGGAGTAGGAATTTTGTGTGTGTCCTTCGTTGCTGAAGAAGACCATGCCATCAGAGAAATGATGACAGGACTTGTGCTGGTGACCTGCATGGTAGAAATTGAAAGGCTTGTTGAATGAATGAATGAATGAATGAATCATCTATAAAGTGCAGAGCTTCCCGACTGGTGCCTTGGTAGAGGCTTGGAGCTCTATGTGGTTTCTACCCTTATAGAGTTTACACCCTGGGAAGGAGGATAAGACTTCTATAGACATAATGTTTAGTGGGAATGATCTGGATTTGGAGTCAGCAGGTGTGGGCTCAAATTTAGGCTCTGTCTCTTAATGTTCATGTGACATTGGGCAGATCTTTTCCCTCCTAGTAAGCCTGTCTAGGTTTTGGGGTTTTTTCCCCTCTGTAAAATAAGGGGATCAGCCCAAAGTAGATACTCTTTAAGACTCCTTGCCATCATAAATCCCATTATCTATTGTCCAGATAACTATAATACAGAACATGATTAAATTCATACGAGAGATGCAGACCGAGTACTAGAGGCATTCAGAAGCAGACATTACAGGTCACATCAGGCACTGATGGGAGAATATGAGCCACAGGCTGAGTGCCTCCCCAGAGTTGGCCAGCTGTTTTGAGCTCCACTCACTCCACCCCCATCGGGGGGAACTGTAGGGCTGCTGGAGGCCTCCAGGTTGGAGGCATTAAGATCTGCCCTTCAAAATGAACATCTTGGTGGGGCCGAGAACATCCCTCAGTCATTGCCAGCCTGGATCAAAGAAAGGAGCCCTTAGCCGCCCAGCTGTGGATGGTTATTCTCCCAAACACATCAATGAGGGCTTTTGCACCTGGGATTTTTTCTGCCAGACCCCCCCCCCCCCCATCCTTGCCCCATTGCCCTAAGAGCTCTGGATCCTGGGATGTACAGAGGGGGCGTGGTGTTGGTGAATGTTTGGGGATAAAGCGGGGCCTGATTTGATACTGCAGCTCATCAGGGTGGGATGGGGTAGGGGGTGGACCTGGAGCTCTCTGGCCTGGAGTTCTGATTCCCAGAGAGTCAGAGTCTGTGACTGTGGCAGGACTGTTGAGGTGGAAGGTGGGGGTGGGCTAAGGAGAGCAGCTCATATCCGTTTGGCTAGGCCAAGCCTCTGAAGTGCAGCCAAAGTGTTTCCCAGGAAATGACACACCTCCGGGTCCCCCAGGCAAATATTCTTCACTGAGTATTGG
The DNA here is from genome assembly GCA_023548195.1 of Bettongia penicillata ogilbyi. Classification (NCBI taxonomy): domain Eukaryota; kingdom Metazoa; phylum Chordata; class Mammalia; order Diprotodontia; family Potoroidae; genus Bettongia; species Bettongia penicillata. The sequence continues at coordinate 5,097,499 of JAJHZJ010000128.1, forward strand.
TAGCAGATATTGTTCTGATGATGGCATAGAGATGACCACAGAGATAGGTCACCAGAAGCCAGACTGGACAGAACCTCTGCATAAAAGGAAAGTCCCTAGGGTCTGTGGTAGGGCACAGATGCTTCATCCACGGCTGAAGCAGACATAACCAGGTGTTAGCAAGGGAATTGGAAATTTGGGGAGTGGGGGTGGGGGTGAGATGGTGGTAGTGTTAGAGACCCAGAGATAGAACTTAGGCATTGGAAGAGCTATTAGAGACTGGCTAATCCGACCTTTTCATTTTACAGAGGGCAAGCAGAGACAAACAACTTGACAAACTCTCAGTCAAACTGAAAGTTGAGGACAAGACCTCCAAATCCATCTATCAGGATGACCCTTAATGGAGTGAGGGCAGGCCAGGAGTTAGGAAGTAGGGGAGGGGGTGCCTAGAAAAAGGGTGGAACCCAACCTTTAATGTGGTGACTGGGCTGGGTCCAAGGCTGTCATCACTGTCCTCTGCTTTGGCCTGAGCTGCTGCTTCCACTCCTGCGGGGAGAACATGCAACTCACTCCCCAAGAACCCCAAGAAGGAGGAAAGCGTGGGATCCCTCCCTTCCTGCTTAATCAGGACCCTTTTTTAGTCTGCTCACTCCAGGGTGGCCAACAATGTTGGAGAGAAGCTTTCAGGAAGCAGGTGGCAGGCCAGAGACAACAGTGACAGCAACCTCAGATCAGCTTGATTTTAGGAAAAACAAGTCATCACACTCAGAGCTCTCCAAAAATGAAATGAGCTGCCTGAAAAGACAATAACCTCCCTGTCACTGGAGGGTTTTAGACATACTCCAGACAATCACTTGCTGAGGATGCTGGTAAAGGAGATCATTGCTCTGGAGGAGGGCAGAGGAGAGAGGAACGGATGCCTTCTGAGGACCTTTCCCATTCTCAAGTTCATGAAATTGTCAGCAGTGGAAAGAATACTGAATTTGGAATCAGTGGACCTGGATTCAAATCCCAGTTCTGCCTCTTACGTAACTAGAAACATTACTTAACTTTGAGCATCATCAGTTTGTTTGTTTTTTTAATCTGAAAATGAGGGAATGGAACTTGAGGACTTTTGAGGTCCCTGCAGTTCTAAATCTGCGACTTACGAATGCTGAACCTGAAGTCAGATGACCTGGCTTCAAATACTAGTTCAGTTATTTATTACCTGTGTGAACAAAGGCAGATCACATCTCTTCTGTGGGCCTTAGCTTCTTCAACTGGGGGATGGTACATAGATGACCTCTCTGACCCTCTCAAGCTCTAAATCTACAATGCTCTGAGTACTGCTCCTTGTTAGAGAAAGAGGGCTCAAACACTGAAGTGCGGCAGAAACCTGGGCAGGAGATAAATGATTTTGGCATTGCCATCCTATCCCCAGATGGTTTAAATTTGAAGCTCTGTTCAAGGCCCCAGGCAGGGGTATTTGCTTCGAAGTTCCATCTCCCTGTAAGAAAACTGAGCAGAAATTCATGGATATGGATTTCGGGTTCAGGAGGAGCTTTCACCAGAAAACAGGAAATGTGTACCTCTAATCTAGTTAGCCTGTACTCAGAAACCTTCTACAGCTCCCCACTGCTAAAGGATAAAGTCTAAACTCATCTTGTCATTCAAAACCCTCCATGATTTGGCTGTAGCCTAGCTCTCCAGTCTTCTCTCTCATTGTCCTCCTTTCTCCCTGCCCCACACACTCTAATCTCCAGTAAAACTGGATTACTAGCGATTCCTCAAACTCATTTTACCTCCATGCCTTTGCTTGCACTTGCCCCAATCCCAGGAATGTCCTTTATAATCATTCTCCTTGCCCTCAATGCATCTCTACCTGTTGAAATCTTTTCCATCATTCCAAGACCAGAACAGATGTTTCCTCTTCCATGAAGTCTCCCCTGAACCCTACAGCTGGAAGTGATCAGTTTCTCTTTCTGAACCAACAAAGGATGCTAATACCACTCAAATGGCATCTATATTCCATTTTGCATTAGAATATCTGTCTTAACTCCTACCACACCATGAGCAACTTGAGGGCAGGGATCAGGTCTCTATACTAGACTTGTTGTATTCAACATTTTTATTAATGAAGGCACTGATGGTGGGCTTATCAAATTTGTAGGAGACATGAACCTAAGGTGGACAGTTAACATGCTGGATGACATAGGATTCAAAACTATTTTGACAGGTGAGAACAAAGGACTGAATCTAATAAGATGAAATTTAGTAGAGATATGTTAAGTGCTATAGTTGACTTCAAAAAATAAATTTTTAAGTATGAGGTAGGGGAACCATGGTAAGACAAGAATAGATGTGAAAAATATTTGAGAATTTCAGAAGAATACAATGCAACATGGGTCAACCATGTAAAATAGCAGCGAAAACCAGATACCCCTTGTATAGAAAATGAGAAGTGATCATTCTGCTGATCTCTGCCCTGGTCAGAATATAGCTGGAGAACTGTGTTTAGTAACAGGCACCACATGTGAGGAAGGACATCAGTAAACTGGAGAGTGTCCATAGAAGGACAACCCATACGGTGGAGAGACCTAAGATCATGACATAAGGATTAGTTGAAGGCACGGGGATGTTTACCTTCAATAAAAGAAGACTGAGGGCTAGGGAGGTCTTCAAGTATTTGATGGTCTGTCATGTGGAAGACAGGTTAATTTATTCCACATGGTTCAAGATGGTAGAACCAGCAGCAGCAACTGAAAATTATGAGGGACATTTCAACTTCATGTAAGTGAAACCATTGTGTCAGTGACTCTCTTCTGACATAAAGGGCCCAGGTACACTTCTGGGATGTGCTTATTCTTACACCAGTAATCTGAACTTTTCACACTTCTTAAGATGTGGTCACCAATTCCCCTTACAAGCTCACTGGTTCATAAGACTTTAAAGAATGAACAGGTTCATTATAAAGTCAGAGAGGGCAAATAAATTTGTACCAGAGTTCCTAACCAGCAACCAACAGTCCTAGTCTCTTATGGCCCATAGTGACTAAGGCTCCTCCAGTCCATGTCTCCAATGAAGGTCATTATGGTCTCTCTTCTGTTTGTGATGTGTCCACAACATCATGGAGTTCCTTGTCTCACATCAGATGAGTACCTTTTCAATGTTTCTCCAGGCTGCTGCTGGTGGACCATTTCAAATTCTCTCATTACTCTCCACTGATCTTCTTGTGAGTCCAGTTCAGCTCACTATTACCTTCTCTGTTCCCCAGAGAAAGCTATTCCTCAGAAGCAGGAAAAGGAATTTTATTAGTGATTCTTTGCCTTAGCCAATGGCTTCAGGATTCTCAGTCTCTCTCCCTTCTAACAAACCCAAATTGCAAACCTTGTGCCCTCAGGTTCTGAATGCTCTGGCATGCTCAGCTGTGAGGAACACACATTCAGATCCAGATTCCCACAGGGATCATGCCATCCTCCTCTACAGACCCCAGGGCTTCCTCTTCCTCTTATTTCCCCCACAGGCTCTCGTGGTCCCTGGGTGTGGGTACCAGCAGGAAAGAGCATGTTCTCATGACAGCTAGGATACTGAAATGATGAGAGACAAACAGAGAAAGCTGAGCATTGCCCTTAGTTTGTTGGGATGGGGAAATTTTCATTGATTCCTACTTTCCAACCAAAATTAGAAAGGACTATCTAGTGAGTACATTTTCCTTCTCTAGGGGTCTTCAACTAAAGCCTAGGCAATCAGTTGCTATCAGCAGTGGTAGAAGGGATTTTTGTTTAGGCACAGGTCAGAGTAGCTTCTCAAACTTCTTCAATCCCTTCCAAACCCCGAAATTTTGAAATTCCCCCAAAGTTGTGCCCATAGGAAACACTGAAGAATGCCTTCTGCATTGCTGATATGTACTGACTGCATCCGGTCTAGCTTTTGGAGGGCTCTTCTGACCACAGTTGTTCCAGTGTTTGCCCCAGGCATCGGCTCCATTTCAGCCACACTCATCTCCATTCCATTAGTAGGAAGATCAGGGGAGCTGGACCCCCCTCATGGAGAAATCCCTGATCACAGTATCCGCTCAAGCTCTTCAAAGTTTAAGAGCTGAGTGTGTTAATAAACCCTTTTTGTCTCTTCCAGGAGGTGATGGGAGGGAGCCTCAAGGGCATACTTGACAGGGCTGTCAAATTGGACAGGGTTGCACAAGGCAGATGTTGGCATTTTCTCCTTTCCAAGTGCCATCATCATCATGCAGGGTGAGTGGAAGGGATGTGCTGTAACCAGAGGATTGGGAAAGAGGAAGCCTTTGGGGAGCTGGGCAGGCCTCATAGCTCACAGGCAAGTTGCATTCCATTCATAGGTTCATCTCCAGATCCTGGGGAGCTGGAGAACAGGAAGGCAAGAGGAAAGAGTCCTAAAGGAAACAGAATATGTCTGGGGGAGGGGGAGGCAGGACTGCATGTGTCTTCAGGACCAAGGGGAACACTGAGCTGTGTTTGGTTGAGGAAAAGGTAATGAAGGATAGGAGGCTGAACACTAGACTGGAAATTAGAAAATAGGGTTCATTTTCTTCATCTGTAAAACAAGAGAACTGGATTACATCTCCTAAGGCCACTTCTGGCCTTAAAATCCTATGAGCCTTTGACATGTGGAAGCCCAGCCAAGCTGGGCCTAATGGCTTATTGGCAAAAAATAGAGAAGGTGCTGCCATCTTTGGAGGAAAATTCCCTGCCATATATAGTTAGCTTCTCAGAGGTTTTGGAAACCATTCACCTTGGCCTTTATAGAAAGCACCTGGGCCTCACCTCATCTGGAGGCTGTTCAAACCCCATCTCCTTGCTGAGGAGGATCCAGATGTTGGAAAAAGATGTCAAGTTTGGAGGACATTTGGGGAAAGGTCCTGAAGAGTTGCTTCTTAATTTAACAAACTAATGAAAGACGATGAAGGTCTTTGGCAAGTGTGAAGGGTGACAACTCAACCCAAATAATGAAAAGATTAATAATTTGCTGAGTTGGCACTGTCCTCCCTTCAGAGATCATGTGGCCATTCGGGCTGATGTCTCTGTTACAGCAGCCTGCATCAAAAGGAGCTTTCAGAGAGGCACATCTGTCCAGGATCATTTTTAGAACAGATTAGCTTTTGGGTCTATTCTTCCTACCCCTCATTTCTCAGCTGCCTTTAAAGAAGCCGCAAGTTGTCTAAGAGCCTGTCCAAGTCAAAAGAGACAAGTGCAAAACTGAAAACTCGGCAAAGGGACAGGGCCTTCCAGCTGGGAAAAATGTGCCTGCAAAATCACATCCTGCCCTTGGCAGCTTCCCTGGATTTATGGTAGAGTTTTGCAGACATTTCATCACATTATAAGCCAGCTCAGAAGACCCTCATAAAACTCTGCTTATATGAAAGAGCAAACTGGCTGATAAAAATCAGCTGTTGCCTATAAATGTTAGATGGAGTAGCAGGGTTTATTAGGCTGGGCACATGAAGTTTGAGAACTTAAAGCCAGGAACATAAAGCTAACCCGTATTTGAGACAAAGAGTGTGGTATAACCAAAGAATTGCTAAAATTTGGATTCATAAGTCCCAAGTTCAGGTTTCAGCATTTGTTAGCTGTGCGTGCTGGGGCAAATCCTCAGTTTTAGAAGCTGTAAAATGGGGATTTTAGCACACACCATTTATCTTTCAGTGTTCCTGGGTTATAACTTAAAAGTGCTAAAGAAATCCAAATTATTGGTGGTATGCAAATGGTATCTTAGTTGCCCCACCAGAGTGGAAGTTTCTCAAAGGCAGAAAATTACTTAACATCTGTATTTCTCCACCATGGCCTGGTATAGCATTCTACTCAGCATCAGGCAGGATAGCTATCTTCAAGTTGAACTTGGGTGTTCAGACCTCGAGTTACCTACTAAGTATATGAACTTTAACAAATGACTACATCTCTGACCCTGTTTCCTCATCTGCAAATGTTTTTCTTAAACAAATTTGATAAGTGCATTTCAATATAGTTGATTCCCTTGGTAATCTTAGTATTTTATGAACTTGAAAACATTATTCTGAAAAAGGGTCCAGATTGCCCAAGGGGCCCATGGAAAAAAAAGGTAAAGAGCCTCTAAGTTTGACAATCTCTTCTTTTCCACCTCTCAAGCCTATGAACCTGTATGTATTTAAAGGGGGTGTTGCACAGAAAGATAATTAGACTTGTTCTGCTTGTACTGAGGATAGAGCAATGGGTAGAAGTTGCAGAATGCTAGATTTTGCCTGAATGTGAGGAACAGCTTGCTAAGAATGAGAACTCTCCAAAAGTGAAATGGGCTACATTGAGAGGTAGACATGTGCCCAGATGTCTTCAAGCAAAGGTTGGATGAATAATTCTTGGGACTGCTCTAGAGTGAATTCTTGTTCAGGTATGTATTGGACTAGAGCTAGGGGTATGCCGGAGTCAGCTGGAAATGGCTAAAATTTTCATTGTGAGTATTTACATCTTGGAAATTGGCAAATGCTACAAAAGAGAACTCAACTTATCATTTTGTTGACTGTCTAGGCTTAAGAAAGCGATGGAGAAAATGTTAATAATGCAAATTAAACTGGTTTAAACTGAAGCTGGCTGTTGGGTGGTGAGGCCCAAAATCAGGAGGACTCATCTTTCTGAGTTCAAATCTGGCCTGGGCAAGTCACTTAACCCTGTTTGCCGAAGTCCTCATTTATAGAATGATCTGGAGAAGGGAATAGCAGACACCAATATTTTTCCCACAAAAAACCTCCAACAAAGGGTCAGACACAACTGAACAACAACCCTGACACTGAGGTCTTGGCTGACTCTGTGGCATACCCTTCACAACACATAAACTCAACCAGCCCTGTATAGTGGGGCAACCTAACATCAACCCAGAGGTTCTGGTTTGCCCTGCTTAGATGGGCTGCCTTTATTAGCCCCACAATAGAAAAGAGACTGGTGCTCTCATTTGGCTTACTAGTAGCTACCTTCCTGCTATCACAGTTCATGTGCTTTGCTTCCGGGTGCAGAAATGTTTGAGGTACCAAATAAATAGTAGTTGAATTTGAGTGAGTCATAATTCACTGTTCACATAACTTTAAAGTCAACAAAGCACTTTTCTTACCATTATCCTATGATAGTACAAGTGTTGTCATCATCACCCCATTTTACAAATGAGGAAACAAGTTCAGAAGTGATTCCCAACCTGCCATACAGCTAGAGTTACAGATGTGGTCTAAGCCCTTGTCCACTGAATTTAAGTGTAGCATTCTTTTTCTGTACCTTGTTGCTTCTTTTCGACTGGCAGGTGTTTCCTGCAATTTAAGGTGAGCAGGTAAGAGAAGTGGCCTGAGTGTGGAAAAAGGAGATAAGCAGACACTGATAGAGAAGAGGAAGGGGACCAAGGGGACCTTCTTCCTGAAAAGCTGCCTTTGCTCTAGCCAACCACCCTTCCCCAAGGCCATCTTGGGACAAACTACCAGCTGGTTCAACAGATGAACCTGTTTGTTGCTCCAAGGTAGGGCTCCGAGATTATTTGTAAAACGAACCACGATGGAATTTTACAGTGAGACTGTCGTTGTGTTCGTCCTTCATTCTCCATAAGAGGACCATGACATCAAGATGATGACACAACTTGCAGTTGACTTTGACTTGAGTGAGGCAGGGCTGTGCAAGATCATCAGCCTCACTTTCTCCTCCAGAGCCATCTGGGTCCAGAGGCCAGATACTTATCAGGATTACTGGAGATGGCCCAGGATGCAATGGGATCTCTTGGCCTTTTTAGGCTAATTAAAACACTAAATTACAGTGAGAACTGGTCTATATAAAGCCTTTAAGACATGAACACATGGAAGCTGAAGTTACTATTCTCTATCTGGACGGCAGGCCTCTGGAAGAAAGGTTAGATTTGTTCTGCTTGGCCCCACAGGGCAGAATTAGGAGAACCTAGGAGAATGGGAGAATTTCTCATCAGAGCTATTTAACAATGGCAGACTGCCCAAAGGATTCATGACACACACAAGATATTAAGAATTTCTTAAGAGTCTTGGTTACTAATTTGCTAGGATTGTTGCAGAAGAGGTTGAACACTGGGCATGGGATCAGACTCGGTAACTTCTCACTCTCTTCCAGCACTCTGAATTCTTTAATTCTAAGCTGAAAATTACCCAATTATTAGTCAGTCAACTTTGGCAACCTCTGTGCCTCAATTTCCTCCTTTGTATAATGAAGCAGTTAATTTATTTCAGTGTTAGACTCAGCATTAGTCTTCCCAATTTTTAGGCCTTCTTGGCTCATCTGTGCTGTCAATTCAGAGGGCAACAGATCCGCTACCCATCAACAAGGAGCCAGTGAGTCAGAGCCTTTCAGGAATGAGAGGGAGAAGGAGCTGGAATTGGGTCACCTCCCTGAAATTCCTCTAGGAGCACTTGTTTGCTCCTTGCACCTGGCACAGAAGGCAGAAGGGTAAGGCTCTGGCAGGCAGCCCTGCTTCATTCCAACTGTCTTGGCCAAGGAGTGAGATGGGAGGATAACAGAGAAGACTGCTGTTGTTGCTTAAGGCCCCGATCACCCCAGCAGCCAGATAAGGAAAGAGGTTTAGAACCCAGCGAAGTTCTGGTCTCCTGCCTTGGGATAGGGCTAAAGGGAGGGATGTAAAGGGCATTGGGCAGGTAGTAAGAATGGGTTCTTCTCTCGTGAACACATTAACCTTGGCTCCCTCTTCTCCCAATAACAAGCTATGACCTAAATAGGTTCATTCACTTGGGACAAGCGCTTCCTCATCTTCTTAATGGAACTCTTGTGCTAAATTTCTAGAAATGGAGACAGTTCAAAGGCTCAAAGAAAGCTAATTAAGAGCTTACTTTATTCTAAACTACATGGTACATTGGAAAATATAGAATATTTTGAATCACAGAAATGTTAGAGCTGGAAGATTCCTTAGAGATTGTCTTATGCAAACTTTGTCCAACGTCACATAGATAGTAGTGGCAGTCAAGATCCAAGTCTTCTTCTACAATGTTATTTGCCTCCATTGGGCCTGTACTCAACCATGTGACTGAGCAAGTTCTTTTTAAACCCCTCTGAGGCTCAGTTTTCTCACCTGTATGTTGGCAATAATACCCTAACCTTGTAAAGCATGTTAGAGGTTCAAAGAGATAATAGATGTGCAAGCGCTTTGTAACTATAAATCACTTCAGAAACATTAGCTATTAAAAATATTTATTTATTCCAAACAAAAGTGACAGCCAGAACATGTCCTTCACTAGGTTTTATGCCCAAGACATACTCCCTCCTTAATTTAGGAGACATAAGTGCCAAGAAGGAATGGATGAGGCCAAAAAACACGGGGTTTTGACCACCTTGGGGAATGATCTCTACCCTTTTCTCACCAAACAGGAGACCACAATGTACTGCTGTAGGATCTCTCTGAGTAAGTACTTATTACCCAGGCAGACCCAGGACTACAGAGAAGCAGAAAAAAAGCTCTGACCTGGGAACCAAATAACTAGGGTTTGGGGTTCTCCACTTTGCCACTGAAAAAGTACATGACCTTAGTTAGTCAAGTCTCTTCCCCTCCTCTTTATCTTCCTCTTCCTCTGTAAAATGATAAGTTTGGACTACATGATCCTTAGGCTTCATTCTTTTTCTAATAGGCCCATGAACCTACAATGCTCAGAATGAAAAAATTCAGAAGTAACTTATGCCACGTTGCCACCCCCTTGTGGCACAGTTTGGAAATAACAACTTAGGGAAAATTAAATAAATTGGGCCAATCATTCAACAGTAACAAAAGCAATTAAACATGAACTTTAAAATGAACTTCAATATACAAATTTCTGTAACAACTTAAAAGCTCAAACTCCTATCTCTTCCACTTTTTTCGTCTCTTTACCTCTAGATTTGCGTATACATTATCCTTTATACACTCAGTGTGCATACTGAACGTCTCCATAGAAATACCGTTGTGATCAATTTCTAGATGTGGAGAGAGTTCGAAAGGGAAGAGGGCTTGTCAAGGGCTTACTTTATTCTTATGACTTAGTCTGGATTCTGTTTTTTCCAATTTTTATTATGTTAGATCAGTCTTTTCCTATTCCTTTCATATTCACTAGCCTTGGATTGGATTACAGCAACAGAACAGCTTTCCAACTGCTGGGACATTTCCTTTTGATGTGCTTTTCATGGTATGTTCCTCAGAAAGGGAATTATTGGACCAAAGACCATGAACACAACACACAGCATGGTTAGAACTTAGAGCGCACCACCATCTGTTCCACAAGGATTTAGTTTACGATTTCACTAGCCAAGCATGAGTATCTTTGTTTCTCCACAACACCACCAGTACTGAGTTTTGTCATTTTTATTTTTTTGTCCCTAAAACCCTCAGAAGAGTTTTAAACATGACTTTGTTTAGTTAGACAAACTTGTTCCTGACTTGCTCGTTTCTGATAAAATGAGGACTATCAGGCCACTGGACCCAGATGGCTCAGGAGGAGAAAGTGAGGTTGGTGACCGTGCACAGCCGTCCCTCATGCAAATCAAAGTCAACTGCAAATCAGGTCACCATCTTGATGTCACGATCCTCTTCGAGAATGAAGACAAACACAAAGGCACAGCAGAAGGGGCAAATACTTTAGGTGATAAAAACACAGCCAAGCAGGCACTGACTATCCCTCTTTGTTTCTCCTCATTACCCTCTTCAGTGGTTACTTCAGCTCTTCCAACATCCTTGGGCAATCCCTGACTACTTCTTCTGTCACTATCAACCTGACTTTCCTTCCTGGTCCTCAGGTAAGGGCCAGGGACTGGTCTGCATGTGGATATAATACAGAATAAAAATTCTTTGGGATCAAAAACATGGAGCCCCAGTACTCTGTGAAATGACTGTGTTCTAGAAATGTATATTATATACATACATAGAAATGTATACTCCAAACTCCAGAGTCTACATTTGTTCTAGAAGGGCAGGAGAAATAAAGTTGGACTTTAAGTCTCTTTGTTCTGTGGATAGAAACACAGCTTCCTTAAGTCTCCAGGAAAAAAGATACATTCAGTAGGATATCTGGGGAAGGAAGAGAGAAAATTCTTGATTTACACAATTAAGCTCTGTGCTTGGCCTAAGGGCTACACATAAAACAGTCCTTACCCCAAAAGAAGCTTATGATATAGTGGGTGAAAAGAACAAGTTATATACAGTTTCTCAGATAAAGATCTCATATCTTATATAGAGAACTTTGTCAAATCTATAAGAATGAGACATTCCCCAACTGTTAAATGGTCAAAGGATATGAACAGGCTGTTTTTTGATGAAGAAATCAAAACTATATATAATCATATAAAATATTCTAAATCATTATTAGAAAATACAAATTAAAATAGTTTTGAGATATCATCTCACACTTATCAGATTGGCTAAAATTATAGAAGAGGAAAATGACAAATACTGGAAGGGACGTAGAAAAACTGGGATATTTATACCCTATTGGTAGACCTGTGAACTGATCCAAAAACCAATTTGGAGAGCAGTCTGGAAATATACCCCGCAAGTTATAAAACTGTATACCCTTTGACCCAGAAATCCCACTATTACGTCTGTTTTCCGAGGTGATCAGGGAAAAAGAAAAAGAACCGATGTATTCTAAAATATTTATAGCAGCTCTCTTTGTGGTGGCAAAGAATTGGAAATTGAGGGGATGCCTGTTAATTGGGGAATGGTTAAACAAGTTATAATATATGACAGTGATGGAAAACTACTGTGCTGTGAGAAATAACGAGTTGGTTGATTTTAGAAAAACATGGAAAGATTTGCATGAAATAATGAAAGTGAAATGTGCAGAACCAAGAGAACACTGTGTACAGTAACAGCAATACTGTTTGAAGAATAATCATCAAACATCTAGTTATTCTAAAATACTTAAATAAATTACAAAGGACCTATGAAGGAAGATGCTATCTACTTACAGGGAAAGAATAAACAGAAGTATGCATAATATGGTTTTACATATATTTATAAATTTGTATCAAATGTAGTGTGGGGGAGGTAGGGAGGGAAAGAGACAGTTCAGAATTTAAAATATAACCAAAAAAAATATAACCAAAAAAAAATATAACCAAAAAAATTAAACTAAAAAATGACTTAACCATAACTTAAAGTGTGGTAAGTACCTAAGATGTATAAAATATTATATAACAGGTTAAAAGTGAGAGAGATAACTCAAAACTGGCAGAGAGGGGCAGAAGAAGGGAGAAGAAGAGGTAGAGGAATTAGACAAGGCTTCAAGGAAGAGGTAGCACCTAAACTAGGAAGGACTTTAATAGGAGAGGAATGATTCTGCACACGGAGCATGGTGCAAGCAAAGGTACAAACAAGGAGGAAAGTGACAGTGGGACAGTCAGAACAAAGTGACTACAGAAGCCTGGTTTGGTTAGTGTTGAATTTGGAAAGAGGAATTACAGAAGACTGAAAAGGCAATTTGTTGCTAAATTACAGAGGGCCCTGAATGTCAAGCTAAGATAAGACTTTCCCAAATTATGTTCAGGGAACCCTGATGTTTCATGCAATCCAATGTGATTAATGGCTGCTTCAAAATAAATTTGATCCTAGTAATATTTTATTTATATTTTAACTAAAAATAAAAGCACATTTGTGCATTGGACCCACAATTCCTCAGTATTAAAATAGGCCTGATTTGCTGTTTTGTTTAAAATTTTGGGGGGTATTCTACACCCCAGCAATTATAGGCTTCAACAAACCCAACTATAACAGCTGACATTTAGACAGTGTGCAAAAACACTTTACAAGAATCATTTCATATGCATGTTACAACAACAGGGTAGGCACACAGGTAGAGGTATCACTACTCCATTATACAGATGAAGTGACTTGACTATTGTTCCTCTAATACTAGCTGTGCAATTAAAGAATTCAGCCCATTCCTGGAGGCAATGGGGAGCCAGTTAAGACTTCAGAGGAGGAGAGTGACATGATCAGACCTGTACATTAGAATTTCTACTCTGGCAGCAGTACTAAGGAAGGACTTGAGGGGGAAAGGTTGGAGGCAAGAACAACGGCTTCTGTGGAGGCTACTGCAGGACTTCAGGTAAGAGACTATGGGGGACTGAACTGTTATGGGAGATACAGCAAAGTTAGCATTAACAGAACTTGGATATGGGGGAAATGGGGGAAAAGTCAAGTGAAAAATGACTCATGTGTCAAACCTAGTGGTAACTAGGAAAAAGTTGGCAACATCAAGAGAATTAGAAAAAGGAGCATAACACTGTCCTAGATGTGAAGTCAGAAACATATGTGCGGGGGCAGCTTGGTGGTGCAGTGGATAAAACACTGGCCCTAGAGTCAGGAGGACCTCTGTTCAAATCCAGCCTCAGATACTTACTAGCTGTGTGACCCTGGGCAAATCACTTAACCCTGACTGCCTCCAAAAAAACAAACAAAACAGGAACACATGTGCTATATGTCCACATACATTAGTCATCCTGCAGATGCAATGGACATGTTAACCCCTCTTTTTAATGGCCCTCCCCAAGGCCATGTGTGTGCATGCGTGCGTGCGTGCATGTGTGTGTGTGTTACCAGATGGAGGGAGAAAAGCACCTGAAGTTCTGAATAAATAAATAAATACCTTGTACGAGGTCTTGATCATTCTCTGAAATTTGATCCCAGGCTTGTGGCAGAGTCTGGATGTTTGGCAAACTGCCCCACTGGATCAGGGAGAGAAGGTACTTCCTTTCCAGGTACCTTTATAGAAGTTAAGGACTCCCAAAAGTGAGATAAACACGCTCAATTTTAACAAATATTTAAGTGCCTCCCACATGCAGAGTGCTATGCAAGTTGCTAAGAGAGATATCAAGATCATGGGAAACACAATTCCTGCCTTCATGTAGCTCCCAATCAAATGGGGGAATTAGTAACTACTGAAAAGAACCAACACATTACTGCAGGGGCACAGAACCTGCAACCTTGAGGCTACATATTTCCCTCCTCTGGGTTAGCGATACAGGAAAAACAGGAAAGCACGGTGTCTCTGAAGCTATGGGAACAGGAGGGATCCAGAAGACATTGGCAAACACTGCAGAGATCAAAAAGGGTGAGAGATGAGAAAGACTTGGCAGTTAAGGGGCTCCCTGATCCCTTCTAAGAGCAATATGGGAAAGTAAGGGTGGGGGGGTGGGGAAGAAACTATACTGCAAGGAGCTGGGAGGAGAATGAGTAGTGACAAAAGTGGACCTAGTGGGTGTGTATAGTGATTTTAAAGAAATTTAGCTATGAGTGGAAGGAGAGAGATGAGAAATAGCTAATAATCATTCTGGATGGGGCAGAAGAATAAATATATGATGGCATTTTACATAAATACCCTAGTACCTAATACCTTGAACACTGCAGACACCTAACCCCTGACTTCAGATGGAAATTGACAAAATTGAGAGAATAAACATCATAACATCTCATCCAAAAGGAAACACCAAGAGATGAAAGTTAAGGACCATCAAGATACTGTTTTATCTTATCCAGTTCTACTAGGGAAAAAAAGAGCATCACTGATAGACAGGACCATTGCTCCAGGTGGATAATGGAGGACAAAAGCTGCCTGATGCTTACTTTGCGGTTTTTTCTGCCAAGAAGAATGAGCTGTGGTCTCGGCAGGACAGAAAAAAACAAACATGGCTAAGAGGGAGCTGATAACAAAGATGTGGAAATATTAGGAGAGGGTCTAGCTGCCGAGATAGATGAACTGTATCTGTGGTGGACATGACAACTGAGCCACCATCAGTCATCTCAGAAAGATGACAGACAACAGTAGATATGTCCCAGGCCTAGGTAAGGCTAAGTGTCTTCATATTCAAAAGAGAGAAAAGAATGGACGCTACAAGCTAGAGGTGGCCAAGCTTGATTCTGATTCCTGGAAAGACCCTAAAATATCTTATTAAATAAATGGGTAGTGAATACCTAGACAAGGGAACACTCACAAAGAACCTAAGAACTCCTTCAAGCACAGATCAGGTCAGGCTGACCTTATCTTCTTTTTTGGTCTAAAACTGGCTCATGAGGGATGCAGGGCTAGAGCTAACAGTTTCCTCAGACTTTAACATTAACTTTTATCTCTTTTCTGATCAACTAGACACTGACAGATTAACAGTTAGATTAACAGACAAGTTAGCCTAGATTTTAGCACCAAATTTCACCATATTTTTGTGGAAAAGACAGAGATGTGACTTAAATAATAGGCTAGTTAAATATTCACGTGTAGTTGAACATACAGTAGCCATTATTCATTCACTGTCAATTTGGGAGGTCTCCAGGAAGTGTTCTAGGGATCTGTGTTGTTTGACATTTTTATCAATGACTAATGTAGGGAAAAGAGGGCATCCCTGTCAAACTTGCAGGTGACACACAGCTGGAGGGACAGCTAAAACTCTGAATGATAGAATCAAGGTCCAAGAAGGTCCTGGGAACACTGGGTTAAATCTAATGAGGTGAAACTCAATGGCTATAAAAACAAAATCTTAAGTTTATGTTAAAAAAAAAATAAAGTTTCCCAAATATAGGATGGGGAACGCATAGACAGCAGTTTGTCTGAAAAACATCTGAACTTTTTAGTGGAGTGCAAACAAAATGAGTTTGCAGTGTGACATGGCAGTCAAGAGAGCGAATGCAATCTTGGGATGCATCAAGCAAGGCACTACTTCTAGGTCAGAACAAATCTAGCGTGTTTTTTTCAGTTCTAGACATCACGTTTTAAGCAGTACATAAGATGGGAGTTTTCAGCATGGTGAGGAGCCACAGGTTCATGCCTTTACCATTACCTTTTAACTTTGAGACATGGATTAAATAACAGTATAGTGAAATATTCAGGTATAGTTGAATTGGCTGAAGGAATTAGTAAAATTCAACCTGAAGAAGATGGTGTGTGTTGTCCTTTGCTGCCGAAGACCATGACATCAGAGAAATGATGACGACTTGCACTTGACTTTGAGTGAGGGAGGGCTGTGCAGGTCACCAGCCTCACTTCTTCTCCAGAGCCATCTGAATCCAGTGACCAAATATTCATCAGGATGACTGGAGATGATCCAGGATGAGGCAATTAGGGTTAAGTGACTTGCCCAAGGTCACACAGCTAGTGTCAAGTGTCTGAGGTGACATTTGAACTCAGGTCCTCCTGACTCCTGCTTTTATCCACTGCACCACCTAGCTGCCCTTCCCTGAAGAAGAGAACACTTGGGGAAAGAGGTGGGAGCTGCATGAGAGCAGTCTTCAAATATCTGAAGAGAAGAGGAATTATACTTATTATACTTATATATACTTACTTAGCCTGAGGGCCTCATGTCAGGAGAGACTTCTAACAAGCAAAGATGCCCTAGAGTGAGATGGGAAGGCTCCAGGAGGAAAGGAGTTCATTCTCATTGGACATCTTCAAGCAAAAATAGAATGAGCATTCATCAGATTTCTAGAGAATCTTTTTCCAATGTGGATTAGACTAGATAGCTGCCCAGGTCCATGTCCACTCTGAAACCCTGTAACTACAAGGCCCAAAACAACTATTTATGAGCTGATGGTGTGTGGGTTTCCTCCAAGAGCGATACCTGTGTAAAGGATACTCATTTCGATAGTGTCTGTCAATGTCCTGTAACCATGCCAGCATCTCAGCCAATGAGGGGCTAGCAGCTGAGGGCTGCAAGACAACGTCGAGGCCAAGTTCATCTGCTTTCTGCTCATACAGCTCAAACACTTGTTCCACGTGGCTGCTGACTGTATCTCGTACCTGGAGGAGGCTGGTTCTGCAGGAAAAGACGATGGTGCTAAACAGCATTGGAAAGATGTACAACCCAGCAACCTACCCACCTGAGGGAAACAAAAGCTATGTATTAGTGAGAAGTGTGTCCCATTATTTCTGGTCACATTTTGGGAGGGCAAGCTGGAGCTTGAGGTGACTCAAGACCAGCTGAAGGATTTTTAACATGCAGAAGATTTGGTGGTGTGAGGAAGGACTCAACGATCAGAGTGGTCACACTTGTCCTGCTTGGCCCTAGACGGCAGAACCAGAGGGGATAGGGGGCAAATTTCAGTTCCGAATTCAAAGGTAAAACTCTCTAGTGTGAGAACTGGTGGACAGAATGGGTGCCCTTTGGGATATCCCATCATGAGATGTTTCTAAGCAGAGGCTAGATGATCATTTCTCAGGGACATCACAAAAAGATTTCATTCTGCAGATAAGGCTTAGACCAAAATGACCTCTAAGGTTCTAAGGTTCCCTTCAATTCAAAGAGTCCATGATACATTAAGAATTTCATGGGCTAGGTAGTGCAGTAGACAGAGCACCAGCCCTGGAGTAAGGAGGCCCCAAGTTGAAATCCAGCCTCAGATGCTTACTAGGTATGTGACCCTAGGCAAGTAACCTAACCTTAATTGCCTCCCCGACGAGAAAAGAATTTTACGAGATTTCTTATCAACATCCTTCCTAAAAAGTCCTTCTGACTTTGACGCTTTCTAACAAATGTCTGTCTTAATATGTACTGTAGCTTTAGAGCTGAAAGAATGCTTAGAGATCATCTAGTCTAATCCCTTCATTTCACATTTTACATTTTATATGAGGTACAGAGAGATGAAGAGATTTGTCCATCATCACAATGCTAGCAGGTGACATTTCAACTGAGGTCCTGATTCTAAATCTAGTGTTCTTTCCACTGTACCACCCTGCCCCTTACACTGAGCCTCATGCTTTGGGCCACTAAGTTCTAGGACAAAGGGACCTAGAAAACATGAGGAAAGGAAGGAAGGCATAGAATACGTGTCTCAAAACTCGATGATGTTAAGCTATGGAAAGGAAAAAGCTCCCCTAGTTGTAGATCAAACTGGCTGCTCACAAATTCTAAACATTAAATTCTTTTCCTGCGCAAGAAACAAGTCATGGCATCTCTTACAGCTTCTCTCCCAACTGGTCTAAGAGGGCATCCCCAGCAGCCAGCAGTTTTTGTCTCAGGCGGTCTTTCAGGTCAGGGAAAGCCCGAAGTGGGGTCTCCTCCAGCTGCACGTTCTGAATGGCCTGTAGCTGCTCCGCCAGGTTGCTGAGGGAGGTCAGGAGAGGTGAGCAATCACTCAGAGTACTCCTCCAGAGTCCATGCTGTTGTTCCACCGCACGGAAAACCTTCTTCAGAATGTCCTGCACAGCGGGCAAAGACTCTCTTGGAGACATATTTTCTGCAACTAAAACCAATCGTTAGAAAGCCTCAACTACAGAGGATTCAATTCAAAACACATTCATTAAATATCTATTACAGGCCTGCAGGCCACAAGGCAGCCTGTGGAAAAATGAAGAGGATGTCACTACAGCTCAGTCATTCTTAGGCCCCAAGGATGTTCTCAGACAGAGCTACTAGGGCTCACTGGCCCTTTAGAAAGAAGTGATTAAGAGGCCTAATACTCTTGGGCAGGCCTTCACCACATACCTCCGGAGGGCCACTTTGGTAGGGTATGTTGTGCAGGCCTGATCTATTACATGCAAGGCACTGAGCTAATTGAGGATAGAAAGACAGAAGCAACATAGGTCCTGCTCTCAAGGAGTTTAGAATCTATTTGGGGAAAGACATGGATCCAGATAACCATGAAATAAGAGTTAAGTAGGGTAAGTACAAATTAGGGAGGATATCCAGGCAAAGTGCTATTAGAAATGTAAGGATGCAGACATCACTTTATCCTGGATGGAAGACGTATCAAAGAGGGAATCATGGAAGATGTGATAACCAAAGTTAGGTGACAAACTGAGGGAAAGAGGGTCCACTGGAAGAACTGGGTTGGCATGAGCAAGGAGATGGCAAAGGTGGGCATGGCGATCCTAGAGAGTGCAGAATGGTCCAGTATTGGGAGAAGGGGGAAGAGGGGATACAGAGCATGCACAGAATAGGAGTTTCAGAGGCTGGTACCCTTCATGTGGAACTTCTAATGCCAAAAGCCAGAATCTATACTCGATTTAGTAGACAAGGCAGTCAAAGAAAGGTTTTTGAGCAAATGAGTGATATAATCAGAACAGACCATCAGGAAGATCGCATACGAAACATAACATAAGGTGGTTTGGAGAAGAGCCTAGAGCCAGGAAACCCTAATAGAAAAGATGATATAATAATCTAGTGAGAAGTGATGAGAAAACTTCACATTCAGGACTGTAAAATAGTAACAATAATACTAGCTAATATTTAGTGCTTTAAAGCTTGAAAACTGCTTGGCAATATTATATTATCTCATTTGATCCTAACAAGAACCCTGTGAAGCAGATTAATATTTTTTAATTAATATCCCCAGGACATGCTTGCCATAGAATTGCATCTAGCTAACCACAAGTCAAACAACCATAAATCAAAGGCAGAAATTGGAACTTATTAATAAATGTTTTATTGCCTAATATGATAGTCCGTGCAAGATGTACAAAGGCATTTAGTGCTATCCAAAGTCTATTTAATCAAGTGCTAAGAGAACTTCCCTGGACGTCTTTTAACACCTGGATCTAGAACAGTCTCTAGAACTGGTATGGAATGGATTTTATGGAGCCCAGATGACAGCTGATGCATGCCAGTAACAAGCCTGGGGCTGAGAAGCTCAACTGGATATGGGCACCAAGAGAATAAGCACCAAGAACAATGTCTCAATACCAGAAGTATTTAAGCCAGCTTTGCAGAATCTCCAGTGCCAGTATGCCATGATCAGATGTCTGGACAAACTCTTCTGAGTTCAGTTCAGGGTATAAAAAAAAGAGGATGAAGATTACAGATAAAGATCCACAAAGTCTAGAAAGGTTCAGGCTGCAGGGGATCCATCTTCCTTCCCTCCTTTTCCTATGCAATGCATGTCTCTGCTACTTTATCTTCAGGTATGAGTGACAAGCTCATGATCTGTTTCCCTTTGGGAACCTCAAGTGGTCTATGAAGCACTTCTTAAATGGACCCACGGGGCCATGACCCACAGTTTAAGAAGTGCTGGAGGGATCATGAGTGGAAAAAGTTTAAGAAGCCCTGGACAGTTGGGTACTGTGCTGCTTAAGATCTAAGACATAAATTAACATCCAAGAAGGGATGTGAGAATTGTGATGAGATAGTCTATTGATTTAGCCTCAGAACCATATATATGTTAGGGGAATGCTAGAGATACAGTTTACTGAGATTTATAGCAAAGCATTTCTCTTATGCTATCCTTTGGGGCAAGATAGAGAAGTGAATCAAATGATGGTACAGTCAGATTTGACATGGCCAGACCTGAAGAGTACTCATTCAAGACTTGACATCATCTTATAGCGTCCACAGCCTTCTGTCCTTTATCCTATGTGGCTTAACATAGTTACCAATCATCTGTGGTTAGGCACATAGACATAAATGCCTATAAACATTAAAGGTAAAAAAAAAAAAAAAAGCTGGAAAGGACTGCTAAACCACTATATGAGAGAATTGGAATTTGGATCTACAAGGGACAGGCAAGAACAACTGGGCTGAGCTCCATATGATGGAATTTAATAATGATACATAAAAAGTGTTATCCTTTGATTTAAGAAAAATCAAGTTCATAATAGCTTTGTGAAAAAAAATCTGAGAATTATACTCGGTTGCAGGTTCACTTGGCATCAAGAGTGAAAAATGCTTATGTAGTAACTAAAAAAGCTAAACTTAAGCTGCATTAAGACACCCAATGCCTTAAGAAAAAACGCCCACTGTATTCTGCCCTGATCACATCATATCTGAAATATTATATGTTTGGTTCCAGGTGTCACACTGTAGAAAGAAGGGCACTGACAAATTCTGGAAAGTATCAGAGAAGGGCAACCAGAGTGGAGAATTTCAAGTTAATGCTACATGAGGATTGGTTAAAGGAACTAAGAAGTTTAGCCTGAAGAATAAGACTTGGGTCTTATGTGAGTTGTACAACAGGTGTCTTCAAAAAAAGGAAGTGTTCTAACATTTGGAAGAGAGATTAGAACCTTTCTGCTTCTGGTTGGCCAAAAATGGCAGAGTTTGAGGCATGGAAGAGGTAGGGATGGTGATGGGAGAAGGGGGGAGGGAGAAGAGACAGAACGACAGGGAATCATTTCAGTTACATGTAAAGAAAAACTTCCTTAACAGTAAGAGTTATCCCAAACTGGAATGGATGGTCACAGCTCCTCTTTACTAAAGGGTTTTCAAGCAAAGGCTGGATTACTGCTTTAGGGGGGATACTGTACAGATTTTTACTCAGGTATATGTTGGAGTAGATGATCTTTGAGATCTCATCTCCAAATGGCTGTCACCAAAGGGGGTCTAATGTGGAGGTAGTCTGGGCCAAGATAAGAATGATGAGGAAATACAGAAAATCACTAGGGCTACTTGGACTTGAGAAAAACAGTTCCTCAATTAAGGCCTAAACGTACGCCTCTGCTACATCCTCTGAAATAATGCCTGATATATTAAATTCATTTTACAGAGGAGTAAACTGAGGCTGAAAAAGGTGATTTGCTTATGGATCACACAGCTAATAAGTGTAAGAATCTAGACTAGAACCCAGATCTTCCTGACTCTAAATCCAGAACTCTAGCCACTATACCACACTGCCTTTTACAAGGCAGAGGTCTAGCCACTAAAGCTAGGGGCAACAGGCAGCCCTAATTGCCCTCAGGTGTCCATGGGCCAAGACCTTAAACTGCTAGCCACAGTTCTTTGTTGCTACAAAAAGCCCTTCAGCACAGACCAGAGAAACAAAAAAATTTTTGTGGGGTGCAACTACTGGGCATAAGGGACAAAATGCTTGACTTGGAGAAAAGAATTAGGCCTCAGATACTGAGGACCTATAGTTAGTAAGTGGGAAGGTCACTTCGTTGCTTTTCTCACCTGTGAAATGAGGGCCTTTGTCTCCTTAGCCTCTGAAGTCCTTTCCAGCTCTAAATCTAAGATCTTCTGTGGTTTCATGCTAAGGTCACATCTGGAAGATAAAACTGAAAGAATGGAGAACTCTAGGGACTCCCCTTGGTAGGCTGGAGAGACTAGGAAATTCTTTTATGAAGGGAAGGGAATAAGCATTTAATAAGCATTTTGTTAAACACTTTACAATTATTTCATTTGATCCACAAAGAGCAGGAATTTGAATGGGGGGGAGGGAGATGTCATTACCACGTCTTGAGAGTATTTGACAGGAAGTCTCTACATAAGAATTCTCATATTTGGGGCTGTGACTAATCATTTACATGTATTTCTGGGACTAACAGGTAATCAGTTATAGTGTAACTATTCTGTGTTCCTCTTTTAATAAAACTTTTGCCTATAACATTCTGAACTGTGTGTATCTGCGCGGTAGAAAGTTATTCTCAGGATACTAGGAGTATTTTCCCCCAAATTTTCTAGGTAAGGAAGCTAAGGGAATGGAAAATATCCCCCGTAAGTGTTTCTGTGTCCTTCCTAAGCTAACAGAATCCCTAACAGGAGGGTTACAATTAAAGTTCAACTG
This sequence comes from Bettongia penicillata ogilbyi, assembly GCA_023548195.1. Taxonomy (NCBI): domain Eukaryota; kingdom Metazoa; phylum Chordata; class Mammalia; order Diprotodontia; family Potoroidae; genus Bettongia; species Bettongia penicillata. The sequence goes on from JAJHZJ010000128.1 coordinate 5,119,915, forward strand.
CTCTTGAGATGGAGGAGATAGGCAGTCAGGCAGCCTGGAAGTCAAGGGGCCAAGATACTAAGAGCCTGAGTTAATACGGCTAACCGACTGTTACATAGTGTTTTGAGAAACATCCTGCAGGATGCCACAGAGGACCTGCCTTAGTCAGGCAGACTAGGGCTCAGGCCCAGCCTCTGACACTTGACTGGCCACATGACCACCGTCTTAAACTCTGACTTAAACTCTCTTGTGACCTAAACAACCAAGAAGTAAGTTAAATAAAATACAGAACGGTGGCAGGCTCTGAGTGGTGGGAGGGCTTTCCGCGCTGGGAGATCCCCGGTTCAACGACACCAATACATACAAACAGCACCGGACGCGCATCACTTGAACCTCACAATCGTGTAGATACAGACAACTACTGTTAATTTTCCTTTACAGTCGAGGAAACTGAGGCCTAGAGGGGGGACGGGACCAAAGACGCACTTCGGTCAGGTCCCTGCTTTCCACAGCACAGCCCCAATCAGACGGGTCTTGGCCGGGCTCTGCCAACGAGTCGCGGTGCCTCCTGGTCTCCGGGCCTCAGTTTCCCCACCCGTCAAACATTAGGGTCGGAGGGGGACGACCTCTGAGGTCCCTGAGGCCCTACCCGGGCAAGAAGGTAGAAGGTCTCCCTCCCCCTCTCAGCAATCCCCAACCCACCCACGCCAGATCCTCACCGCCATTTCCGACACCCCGGGAGCCTGGGGACACCCCCAACGCGCCACTCACCATCTCCTCCCAGCTTCCTGCTCCCAATGCGCATGCGCGAACGAGGCCACAACGGATAAAAAGCTCAAGGACCTAGCTCCGTTTACACGCCCACAGAAAGCACGTGACCCACGCCTCCGAACCTCCTGGGAATTGTAGTCTTGCCCAAGGATTGGCCGGCCCGATGGAGGAGCGCCTGGTGATTGGCTCTCCCGATAACGCCCCGCGCCCGCTCTAGAGCGGGCCTTCTCATTGGCTGTCAAGGGGCGGTTGAGTTTGAATCCGCAGACCGAGACAGCGCCTCCATTTAACATCCGAGGCCGGTGGGTGGCCCGATTCGCTCACTGCGGACTTGTTTGGGACCTGGTTCTTCTCGGCAGTAAGGGTCGGACCGGAACAGTCTGCTTTTCCTCGGGCGCGGGCGCTGACCTCTCCGGCTTCCCGACCGCCTCTCGCGCCGCCGCCGCCGCTCCGGTCTGCCCGGTCGCGCGGCCTCCTCTCCGCCTCGGCACCATGGCCCCGTCGAAGAAGGCCTCGAGCCGGGCGACCAAGAAGAGCGTGGTGCGTGGCAGAAAGCTCGCCTCTTTCCTCAAAGACTTCGACCGGGAAGGTAACTCCACAGGCCCGGGGGCCCGGAGGAGGGAGACCGGTGGGGCCCGCTAGTGCCCGCGGAGAAGAGGGGGTGAGCGAGGCCGAGACGGAAGGGGGGAGGGGCGCCTGCGCTCGCGTTGCCGTGGTAACCGCGGAACGCGTCGGCGGGGGAGGGGTGAGCGCCGAATCTGCTCCCCCGGGTTATGTACCGTCGCCTCCTCGGAGGGCGAGGCGGGTCTTTCCAAGCATCTTCCCACATGGCTACGGATGCTGGGACCGAAGCAGAAACTGCCCCTGCCCGCCCAGAGCTTGCTTTCTGTCGGGGGAGAGGGCAACAGCTGCATGCACATGTCGTATTAGTAATCTTGGGAACCCGATCGCAGCCCTTCCCCAGGACCCTTAGCTCCCCATGCTCCAACTTCCTGCTCTATGTAAAATCAGTACCGGGTAATTTGGTGGGGAAGGACATTGAAAGGAAGGAGGGGTCGAAGAATCAGAAAAGACATATTTTTAACTCATTTTCGAAGGACACAAGGAATTCTTAACTTGGGGAGATGAGGAGGGAGAGGTTGCATTCCAGAGAGGGGAAATTGTTTAATGCCAAGTCGTGAAAATGGGAGATGGGGGAAGGCCAGTTCGGCGGGATTGTAGTAGAGTATGGGGAGCGGAGGGACGTACAATTAGGCTGGAAAGGTCGGTTGGATCAAATTGTGAAGGACTTTAACTTCCAAACGAGAGCTTATCCTGTGTCCCAAAAGTCTTAGTGCACTTTAAAAGCTTTATTAATGTCTAAGTTTTAAAGCTTGCAATGTGTATTAAGACTTTTGGGATACCAAAAGTGACCAGATTGGATAGCTGGCGATTGGAGAAGTATTGGAGTTTGAATAGGGGAGTGATGTGGTCAGACCTTTCCTTAAGAAAAATCCCTTTGGCTGCCGTGTGGAGATGTAATCCATTCGAGGAACTTTTTTGAGGTCATTGAGAAAACTCAGCAAGATGTGATCTGAGCCCTCAGAGAACTCCATGTATGGTAGAAGATAGGAGACAAAAATGCAGTATTATACCTTACTTGTACAATTAAGCTCGAAAATGGGAGCTTTTCTGGGTTTTTTTCATTCTTTGTATCCTCCACCTTAGCGTAGTCCCTGGCATACAGTAGATGCTTACCAAATGTTTGTCAATTGAGCTAAGCGTATAAGAAGCAGTACAGAATGTTTTTTGAAGTTTGAGAAAGGGGAGAGACCTGAACTGGGGCTCAAAAGGTCTTTGTTTTCTTGGCATTTCCCCTAACTTGTTCTATGACTTAAATCACTTATCCTTGAGACTTTGTTTCAGCTCTGGAAAATGAGAAGGCTAAAAATCATTCCAAGGAACATCCATCTATCTAACTATGAGACAGTGGTAATTATATAAATGAGGTAAAAATTATGTCCCCACAGTACAATTACAGAAACAAAAATATTGTGTTGATTCATATTACTTCAGTGTTTCACGTGCAGTTGCTCATTAGTATAGAGACTCCTTTGAGAGGTATAATGCATAACACGTCATTGCATCTTCTGTAATTCTTGCCCATATCCTTCCACAAACTCTGGATAGAGGATCTATCCTGGGGTCTTCTTTTCTAGTTCTTTTAATGTTTTTTGAATACTAATGTAGCACTTAGACTACCCATCCAGTATCTCTCTAATTACATACCTAATCCACCTCTTTGTCTTTTCAAATATGTTCTTGTTCTATATTTTACAACATCATAATCATATTAAGTTTGCAAAGTACATTAGATATATTATCTCTGATGATTTTCACAACTGTCTATACTCTATTTATCCTCACTGTGCATCTTTCCATTGGCTCACTCACAGTTTAGGTTTTTCAGAAATTATGATGTTTGATTGTCAACTATGTAATACCATTGGGAGAATATTAGTATTAAAAAGATGGGCTTTGACAATAGACAAGCAGCTTAGGTTAGTTGAAAATGCTACATAGTTTGCCAAATTCAATATGACCCAGTCTTCTAGTTAATTTTGAGCTCAAGATAAATGTGCTATCCATCCAACTTCATGTTATTACATGAAATGATATGCATTCTTTATACACTTAGGTTTTTTCCCCATATGTTTATAATTAGAGCAACCTCTTTAAAGTAGTCATGGTTCTTATTAGGGAGTTTCCAACAAGAGAACACTCCCATAGGTATGCCGTAGTCCATGATTGGTAGGTCGATGAAGCCACGAAGATAACTTTGCTCAGTGAACTTCTATCAGTATTTAAAAAGGCATAAAATAGGATGACACCCAAACCCATGATTGATACTAGACTTGGAGTCAGATTGATCTGTCTGAGTGCCCACTCCAACAGTTGATAGCTGTGTGACCACACACAGATCTTTTAGCAACTATGAACCTCAGTTTCATCTGTAAAATGAGGATAGTAATACCTGTGTGAAGGATCAAGTGTACAGAACTTTGCAAACAATAAGGGCAATAGAAATGTCAGTTGTTATGGTCCCCAACAGTTTCTTGCCAATACCATGGAAGATGTTTTGTGCAAAGGCCAAACAGAACAAGGAGTTGGTAGATTCTGAGCTTGGCTAGAGGCTTCTCTTTGGAAAGAATATGTAGGTTTTATTCAGCCCTGAGACCTTCTGATATGCCAAACCTTGACTGGATATTCTTTAAGTTGAACAGGATTTAATGATACTTTTTCCTTATACTTGTTATTAACTAAAGAACTTGATATTTAGTTTTAGTAGTTTTGTGTTCAGTTTCATTTGATCATCCAACTGAATGTTTGTCATCTGTTACTCTAGGAATGTTTTTAGAGTAATGTGAAATACTTGATCAGTTGCATGACTCTTACAATGCATGAGGCCCATATTAAACAGTGAGGCAATTTTGTTAAATTTAATGTAATTCTATTACAGTTGCTGTTGTGATGGCTTAAAAGAGTTATTGCATGAAATCCTTAAAAAATCAGAATCACTTGGTTTGATTGTAAGCCTGTATTCATTATTTTCAAAGTTACATCCCTGTTTTTTTTAAATAGGTGTACCAAAAGACCCAGTGTGGTCTCAAGGCTTTTGGTCTCCCAACCCTCAATAATTCCCATTATCTTAGAAATCTCTGATTCATTTTTGCTAGAAAAAGGATCAAAGATGACTGTTGATATTAGCATTCTTTTGTACAATGAAAGTGTGGTATTGTAGAAAGAACATAAGACTGGAGTTTAGAATCTGTGTTTCAGTTCAGGCTTTTACCACTTTCTTGCTATGGGATCTTGGCCGTATTGCCTATCTAAACCTCAGCTTTCTCCTTTTTAAAATAGGACAGTAGTAATTGTCTTGGCTACCTGCCAGGTTTGTTGTGGGAAAAGAGCCGCATGAACATGAATCCTTCTATTTACATTGACACCTCGATCTGAGTGGCTGGACAGTTTCTTATGACCATCTCAGACAGAGTCTCCTATTGCCCCTCTTCCCTTTAACCCTAGGGACTGCTCTGCCTGAGGTGAGCTGACTGATTGGGATGCTATAGAGCACTTTATTGAAAGATGTATATTTCTGTAGGATATCCATGGATAACAGGAAAACCTGGAATCCAGAGCTAGAAGGATCATCTTTAATTATGTCTCAGAAACCAGGAGTTGTCAACTTTCCTGGAACTGGGGGTAGGATTTGTTACCAAGTAGTTTGAAGATGGAAGAAAGGTTCATTTCTAAAGTGCATGAAGTTGCTAAGGCTTGCAATTGCTGTCATGTTTTATGTAAAACAACCTTTTCCTGTTTTGTCATTTTTTTAATCCCTTCTTATAGTACAAATCAGATCGAAGCAGATACAGTCAGATGCTCAGAACCTCGTCAAAGAAATAGACAATCTTTACAACATTGAAACCCTCCGACTTCCCAAGGCTCTCAGAGAGATGAATTGGCGTGAATATTTTGGTAAGATGCTACACCTCTCCTGGCTCCTAACTGAAGTATGGAGGCATTTTGAGGCTCACACAGTGACCCAGTTTCCCCAAGCTTAGAGAACTGCTGGTGCTGCTGCCATTTATGGTAGTTTTACAAGGTTGTCAGAAACTCTGAAAACTGAAGCAGTGCAGAATGTAAAGTGACAGTGGTTGTAGCCAATATACAAAGGTCTTCCTAAAGCACTATTGTCAGCAGCATTTTGAAATGATTACTGGTTAATGAGAAATCGTAGTTTGCAAAGAGGTATACAGATTACCAGCAGTCTTCCATTTTAAAACCCAGTGGGCCTTATTTATTGACTGCTTACCTTAATCTTCCAACTTTTTCTAAATACTTAAGTAGCTTCTTGGCAAAGCTACTACATTAAGTAGAGTCTTTCAGAGATGCTTCTGTTGAGTAAATGTTTGTCCACATGTGTTGGTTGCTAAAGAAGAATGTTGTTTTTGCAGCTCTAGGAGGGAGCAAACAGGCCCTGGAAGAAGCAGCAACAGTAAGTGATTTGTCTCATTTGATTTTTGTGGGAAGGTTCTCTTTATCAAACCCAGGAATATTTGTTGAACTATTCTGCCCAAGGCAGTGTTCTTGTGAAGAGGACATTATATAGGTACAGCCAGTAAAGACAGTAGGATTTCCGGGCTCCTCAGGGATTCCACTGTTCTACTAGGCTTTGTTTGTTTTGTTGACAGCTTTTGTTTATTACTTAACTGTAAATTCATGACAACTACCCTCCATAAACCGTACCATGTAACAAAAGAAAACAGACTGTATTTTGACAGCATGTACAACATTCTGTGTCTGTACCTCTCTACTGAGAGGAAGGAAATATACTTCATCATTGGTACCATGGATCCAAGATCAGTTACTGCATTTAATCTGAAATTTGATGTCTTAATATTGTTTTTATATATTATTGTAGTCAAATATATTAGTTATTTAGTTCTGAAATTTGATGTCTTTTAATTTTAGTTCAGATTTTGAGCTGCACAAACGGCTTAGGCACATGAACCAGAACTTTCCTAAACATAACAACATAAAAGGTATTTGACAACCAAAGAGGAAGAGATCCACATTCTTCCAGCAGCAAACTAATGTGATCTAGATTTGAGGTTTGGAGGGAGATGTGCTGGGAGAGTGTGAGGTCATTGTATAAAGGATGACTCTAAGGGGTAGCACAGGGCTCACAGGCCTCTGGTTTTTGTGTTTTCTTTCATTGCAATGGGAGAGCTGGGCAGTGGAAGGGCCCATATTTATCAGAATACAGTGAGCTAAATGGGTCATAACATGTGCCTTGGCTTTTTGCTTTAAAGAACAGCACATACGTTTCCTTGGTTATGACCAAATTCCAGTTCATTTTAGCTTTATAAGTTTGTGTGAATTAACTTGTTTTTAAGTGATTGATGTCCATACACTTTGACCCAGAGATCCTACTGCTAGACATATATGTCAAAAGAGGTCAAAGCTTGTCAAGTCGATAGGTGTTCATTAAGCACCAGTTTTAGGGAGGAGAGCCCAAATGGCAGGGTACAAGGATGCAGTGCACTTGAGTTCTTGTCCACAACTACTTCACAGATTTGTAGCATGCACTAGACTGAATCCTGATGAAGAAATCCAGAAAAAGTCAGAGTGAGTGACAGTTTTTTATCTAGCCCAGGTTGGCATAAACAGAGAACAGACACTGGAGACAGATTCAGGACAGGAGCACCAAGCAAACAGCACTCAAGTGCCCAGAGAGAAGCTGCACACCAGCATAAAAAGAGGTCTCAGACCCATACTGGGGTACCCCTAGACTCACACTGGGGTACTACAATGGGGACAGGTGCCAAGTGGCAGTTTGTTGATCACTGCCCAAGATGGAGTGAGAAGGGGACCTTTGTACAGTGTAGAGAGACCCTGGGTGATATACTGAGAAAGGAGGAATTTGAGTCCTCTGTCACAAATCCGGGTCTTACTTCCAGCATCTGACCTAGCCTACAAACAAGTAACCAAAGCAAGAACCCCAGACCAAAGTGGGAGGGGACTGAGGGGGGTCCTATGATTCTGCTATTTTGAACCAACAAGAGCTTTCTGATCGTCTTACCAGGGTGGAGTCCAGCAGCATTCTGCTCTTGCATAGTTGTAAACCTAGGTCTGGAGGTTGAAGACCTTAGAATAAGGGAGAATGTTTTGCCCTGGATCAGACCACTTGGGGAGCGCTGAAATCCTAGAATACCAACAGCACACTCAATACCCCCAAGAAAGCAACAGCAGAACCAACCCAGATCTTCTCTCCAGCAGTGCTGCAGAGAGCCCAGATGTAACATCATATTCAGAGTAAGGAAGTAGGCTGGAAGAATGGACAAACAACACAGGAACCAAAGCATAGTGGGCTGTTATGGTGGCAGGTATGTTCAGGATATAGACATAGAAGAAGCAAATGACTCCAAACATCTACAGGCATCGCCTTAAGAAAGCACAGCCTGGACAAAAACTCAACTAGAATTCCTTGAAGAGATGAAGCAAGTGTTGAAAAAGATTTTTTTAATAAGTGGAATGAGAATACTTGAGGAAATGTTAGAGAAGAAAGATTTGGAAAGAGAATTAACAGCATGGCACAAGAGGTACAAAACCTTACTCAAGCAATTAACTCCCTGAAAATTCAAATGGACCAAATAGAAATCAATCACTTGATGAGGCCGTAAGAAATATTAAATCCAAGTCAAAGGCTAAAAAATAAAGGAAGAAAATATAAAGTATCTTACAGCAAAAACAATCGACCTGGAAGACATCAAAGAGAAGTAAATTAAGAGTCATTGGACTACCTGAAAGCTGTAGCCAAAATCAGAATCTAGATGTCCTATTTTAAGAAATCTTGAAAACCAAGCAAATCTCTTAGAACCAAAGGGCAAGGTAGAATAAGAATCTGATATCCACCTCCTGAAAGAACTCCCAACAAAAACTTCCAGGAACCTCATAGCCAAAATCCAGAGATTCCAGGTCAAAGAAAAAATGCTATGAGCAGCCAGAGAGAATTCAGGTACCTAAGGATTGAGAATCAGGATCACACACAATTTAGCAGCCCGCAGGATGAAGGAGCAGAGAACTTGGAGTATAATATTCCAGAAGCCAAAGGAAATGGTCTTACAGCCAAGCGCAGCTTATCTGGTAAAACTAAGCATAATGCTACAGGGGAGGAAATGGACCTTTTAAGGAAAGAGAAGATGTCTAAATATTCCTGATGAAGAGACTGGAGCTGCAGGGAAACTCGAAGGTGTGAAGGAAGCGTAAAAAGGTAGACATGAAGGACTAAATGAGGATAAATTTTTCACTCAGATATGGGGAGATGATGCAAGTGACTCCTCTGAACCCTGTCATATCAGGGGTCATAGAGGGAGTCCAATTAGACAAGGCTCTAGAGTAGTCCTCAAGGAAAGAGGAAGATACTTCAGGGAGAAGCAAAAGGAAGGTTAGGGAAAATGATCCCAAATAATCAAAGTGCACAAGTAGATATCTATACAAACAAGAAGTAGGGGAAATGGCCAACATGTGGATCTCATTTTCCTCTTCACACACACACGCACACACGCGCGCGCGGATACGAAAATCCATTTTATTCATTAAGAAAAGGGGAATTAAATGGAGGAGAGATTAAGGGAGGGCTCAGTCCTAAGCAAAACAAATAAAGGATGTACAAAGCTGTACCTTTTTTTGAGGTATATGTCCACAAATTAGAGATGGATGAACAAGTTGTGGTATGTCATTGGGGTGGAATGGTAATGTGTTGAACTCTGATCAGTGTGATAACCATCCAGGGTTCTAGAGGAGTGATGACACATGCTCACCTACTTCACCTACCTATTTGGTAGAGGCAAAAGACTCAGGATTCAGAATAAGACAGATTTGGGGGGGACAGATGAAGGCACTGTGGATGTCTGTTTCAATCGTATACATGTTTGTAATAGGTTTGGGGTTTTTTGTGTTCTCTTTTAGACAAATGGAAGAGTAAGAAGGCAGATCTTGGCTGATTAAAGTAACCAATTGTTTTATGTACCGGTCACTGTGCTAAGGCACTGTAGATATGAAGAAAGGCAAAAGACAGTTCTTGAACTCAAGGATCTCACAATTTTAATGGGGAGAGACAATAGGAAAACAGCTATTTACAAGTAACACTATAGACAGACTAAATTGGAAATAAGCTCAGAGGAAAGGCACTAAAATTGAGGAGGATCAGAAAAGGCTTCTCAGAAGAGGTGGTATTTTTGCTGAGACTTGAAGGCAGTCAGGAGGCCGAGGTGAAGAGAGAGAGAATTCTAGGAAAATTCTTGGGAGAGAGTCAGTGAAAATTCATGGAGTCAGAGATGGAGTGTCTTGTTCCAGGAATGCCAAGGATGCCAAAATCACTGCTAATCACATATGTGGAAGAGGGTAAGGTATAAGAAGACTTAGAAAAGTAGGAAGGGACCAGGTTAGGAAGGTCAGAAAAGCCAGAAGGTTTTAAAAATTGCATCTTATAGGCAATAGGAAGCCACAGAAGTGGGTTGATAGGAATGAATGGATAGATAAATATGTATAGACAGGTTCCATTTGTAATAAAAAATATATGTCAGTAACAGACTGCAATCAAAATAGATGCCTATGGGTGTACATGAAGGAAAATTAGTGTGCCATAAGAAGAATATGAGGAAATCAGAAAATGTATGTGAAATTATATAGAGTGAAACCTTAGCTCAGTTAACAAACATTTTATTAAATGTCTACCGTGTGCTAAACATTATTCTAAGCGCTGGCGATGCAGATACAAAGAATGAAGAACATCTCCTCAAAAAGAACTTCTATCCAGTGGGGAAGAGAAGTACACAGCTAAAGAAAGATCAAGAAAAAATACTCAAGGGAAGGCACTAGCACTTCAGGGAAGGTGTCAGGAAAGAGGGATCTTTGAGCTTCAGGGGAGGGAGGGAGGAAGTGCATTCCAGGCATTGAGGTGGGGATGACCAATGCAAAGGCATAGTGATAGGAGATGGAATGTGCTAGAAGAGGAACAGAAAAAGGCCAGTTTGGATGAATTATAAAATTTAGGAGAGAGAGTTATGTCCAGTAAGACCAGAAAGGAGATTAGGGCCAGGTTGTGAAGAGTTTTCAGAGGTAAATGGAGGCTTTTAATCCTAGAAGCAATAGGGAGTCACTGGAATTGATTGAGCAGTAGTGTCCCATTATCAAATATGAGACGTGAGGCAGATTCCCCCCATAAAGTTGCTGTGGTAATCCAGGCAGGAGATGATGAGGACCCAAACTGAGGTGGTAGCAGCCTGCGAAGAAGGAGAAGTCAGGTCTGAGAGATGTTTGGAAGGGAGAAATAGCAAGTTTTGACAACTCGGTGGATATTTGGAATATGGCAAAGTTGGTTGAGTATGATTCAGTTCACCAAAGTTCAGATCCCAGGAAGTTGGAAGGATAGTGATGATGCTCCAGCTGTAACCATGTACATGGGAAGAGCATGGACAAAAGTGGAAACTAAATGTATAATAATAACCACACTTGAAACAGAGGAGAAATGAGCGTGTGCCTTTCTCCCCTCTTTGCAGAAGTGAGAGGGGAAAATGCCACCAATATGTATTGTTGGACTTGGTGTAGTGCTTGGTTTTTCTGAACTGCTTTTATCTAAAACTCTTTTTATAAGAGATAACTCTCTAGGGGAGAGAGAAGGGATCAGTACCATTTAAAGTCCCTGTGATAGGGACTGTTTCCTTCTACTCTAAGAAGGGAGAAGACAGAAGATAGAGAAAACCACTCTTCTTTCATGTGACAGTGAAAAGTCATTTAAAGCAAAAGAATAGACTAAATGAAAGCAAGATAATCTTAACTTTTAGAGATGGTTGGAAGAAGAAGGAAAATAACATCCAGCATGTTTAGTTTGTAACTTGTAAAATCTATGCTGCCTTCAGTACTTTTATAACTTGGTTGAGATAGATGTACTTAGCAAAGTATTATGAGAAGGCTTTGGGTGCTTAGCAAAGCAGGACATTTTGCTTTGACTGGGTAAAGTACTCAGTCATACATCTCAGAGATCATGTGACCTTTTGCATTTTCAAATAAAAAACAATATCAGGAAGCTCCTTTGTAAATTGTTAGAGTTTATTAAAATAAGGAAGAAACAATAAATTCTAATCTAGCAATAATGCTCAGAAGAATATAATCTTCATGAAGGCAAAGACTGCCTTTTATTATTTTCCCATTAATATCCTCAATGTGCAATATAATATCTTCTACATACTTAGTGGAGTTAGTAGAATTTAAGGTCCTTCAGGGCAAGGACTTTCATTTTTATCTTTGTATTGTTAGCATGTAGCTCAGTGCCTGTTGAAGAGTAACCTTCCAGGGGGGTGTGTGTGTGTGTGTGTGTGTGTGTGTGTGTGTGTGTGTGTGTGTGTGTGTGTGTGTGTGTGTGTGTGTGTGTGTGTGTGTAAGTTACCCATTAGATACCTTATCTGGCCATTAAAGTGGCATTAGGCCCAGGTAATATGTTAAGCCCCATGACTACCAACCACTTTTAATTAAAAGGCAGGGTTTATATTGCCTGGTTTTTGTGCTCAGTATTGAAAGGACTGTTATTAAAGAATGTTCCCTTTAGCCATATTCACAGGTGATGAGAGGATCACTGAGTGACATTGTCCTCTAAAAGGGCAATAGCAATCTAGACATCCTGTCTTTGGGTGATCACATTCATTTCAAAGGGCAAGGTGGTGGAAAGGCAAGAAGAGACTCTAAGAGGAGAACACATTCATCATCTCATGTTTCTCATTATTCGTGTACATTGATGTCTGGTGTTTTCTGACTGTTTTCTTTTAGGCTGACCTGGATATCACAGAGATAAATAAGCTGACAGCTGAAGCAATTCAGACGCCCTTGAAAGTCGTCAGAGGTTGGTAGCTCTTCTCAGTCTCTTGTAATTTGGTTTTTCTCCCCACTCTTCTCCTAAAACAGTTCTCTGCAGTGATCTTTTCTGGACTGATAAAATTCATTGGCCTTTTTTTTTGTCCCCATCCTCTTTCACCTTTCTGCCCTTGGCATTTTCTTCCTTTTTGTTTTTTATTACGCTGCTCTCTCCTACTTCTCCTGCCCATATGACTGCTCTTCTCTGTGGAATCAATCGCACATTTCCTGGTCCTTCCTTTACTGTGGGTATTCCCCAGTATTCCATCATAAGCCACCTCTTTGTATGTACCCTTTTGGAGATCTTATCAGTTGTTTAGAATTCAGATATCATTTCTTTTGCATATGACTCGGGTGTGTGTGTGTGTGTGTGTGTTTATTCATTCATTACTTGTCTATATCTTGAACTCTGCTTCATCAACCCATTTTTAGTTCTCTGCTAGGCTTGATGTAAGGAAAAGCTCCCCAACAGTTAGAATTGTCCAAATGTAGAACATCATGAAATAGTGGGTCTCCAAAAACTGGACAGGTTTTAAATAAAGGCTAAATGATCACCTGTCAGGGAGAGGATTGGCTGAACCACAGAAATGCTAGAGTCCCTCCCACCTCTGAGTCTGTGATCTCCCTGGATGTGCCACTTGCATCTTTAGCTCAGCGTGTGCTCAGTGGGCCTGAGGGTTTAGGCTGTTGTCACCTCTTTCCTGGACAGTGGTAGTGGTTAGATCCTGATTGAATTCCTTGCTTCCAGTCTCTCCTCTTCACCCTGCCTTCTGCAGAGCTGCCAAAATCATCTTTTTAAAAAGTCCAAGAGGCAGCTTGGTATAGCACAATGAGCACAGGCTTTTGAAAGAGATGACATACATGCTTACTAATTGTTACAAAATGTTTGCCTCTCAACCCTTCAAAAAAAAGTTCACTTAAATGATTTGGTCTGTCTGTTAAGCAGCCAGTCTGTGAGTTGCTGGCTACTTTAATATAGATAATGGAAACAGAAAAGTGGGTACTGCTCTGCCATGTATTAACTGTGTGACATCAGGCAAGTCATAAAGCTCTGCAAAACAGAGGTACTTGTACTCCATAGACAGCTAATGTGGCTAAGGGATTTGTGATGGGAAGGGCCACATGTCTGTGAGTGGCTGGCTTTATTTAATATACCCAAAAAAGGCAGATTGTGTTTCATCATTTTGAGTGACCAATAATTGGGTTGCGTAAGTTAATTCCTTCTGGAGTCATGTCTATTTTAAATGTTCCTTTCAGCAAAGAAAGCAGTAAAAGTGGCTGAGATGATTAAAGAAGAAGAAGAAGAAACTGAAAATATTAATCCTCAGACTACAAAGGTAAGTTAGATCCTTGTGGGTCTAGTGTCAACTCCTGATTGTCTGTGTTGAGAATTGTCATTGGCTAATACCAAAAGCAAATAAATTAAACAGATATGATACTTGAAAATAGAAGACTTAAGTCAAATTTGCAGGCAGATGAAATCTCTAAAGAAGTCATGACTTTGATTTGAGAGTGCTTAGGTAAGGCAAGGAGATCTGGACCATGGAGGGAAGATTGGAAGGTTGTGTTTCCTCACATCTTAACTTTCTGGAATGTTATTTGCATAAGTCAACTAAGAGATTTGGAAAGGAGCCAAAATATCTTCAACAGTTTCCATTTTTTCAACCTTAGAAAAAAATATAAGGAACCAATCTTCCCTGTGACCTGATGTCCCATCTTTATACTGTGCTACTTGGGTTCTGAGCCTGTCTGGCATTGTGTCCTTAGGCAATTCACATCCCATGTCTTGGCCTGAGTTTTCTCTATCTATAAAATAATGAGTGAGCTAGACTACGTGTTGCTCACTCTGACATTCTGTGTTTGTGTGGAAGAAGAATTAAGTTTTCTTTTGGGCCCAGAGAGAAGGACCAGCAGCCATAGGTGAAAACTACAAAGAGGCAAGCTTGATATGATGTCATGCCAAGTTTTTGCAATTAGAGCAGTGCAGAAGCGGAACGGGCTGTCTGGAGACACTGTGTTTCGACTCTATAGGGGTCTGCAAGCAGAGGCTGGACAGACACTTATACTATGTGAGGCTTCCTTTTTGGCCACTGACATCTCAGCTCACAAATTGTGTGACATATGAGTTGATGTGATCCTGTAATTCTAGGCTTTGGTCACTGCATTTCACTGGATGAATCTTTGTATTTGAGCTTAATTTTTTTTCCCCAGACTTCTTTTCAGGACTTTTTATCTTTTCCACGTGTAACTTGAATCTTGTTTGTTTCTCTCAGGCAAAGAAGTGTCCAACGACCAAGAAGAGGACTCAGTCAGTGCGGGCAAATGGCAGGAGCAAAAGGCAATGTGGAAGGGAACATATGGGGGAACGGGGTTGGAAATATTAAAATCTTCACATCTTTTGATTTGGAATGTGTCAATGGAGAAGGTCTGAGCCCTTCTGACTCAGGCAGAGACTGTTCTGCAGTAGGGATGTGTGACAAGTTGTCCCCTAGGCATCAGGGAAGTTGACTCTCCTCTTCCTGTGACAGAGGCTAGGTAGTTGATGTCTAGAAAGCCCACATCAGAAAGGGGCAGAGAAAAGTCAGTCTAATCACTGCTTTGGCTTTGGACTGGAGCATAAAATAGGCAGGACTGGAAAGACTAAGCTTAACTTCCAAGGATCCACCGGGCCCATGGAGAGATTGTAAGAGGTCCAGGAATGTGGATGGGAAAAAGACATACCTTTCTTTTCTTTAGTTTGATTAGTTTCCTTTGTAATGGTATATATTTTTATTTTATGCATTTAAGAACATTATTTTGAGAAGGAGTCTGTTACAACAAAAGTAGATTAAACAAAGAGGCAGATTCAGGACTAGGGTTCGACTAGAGAGAGGCCTACCTAGGAGTCAGTATGCAGCAGGTGAGGGTATGCAGCAAATGATCATTTTTATAAATGCATAATTTTTTAATAAAAGTTTCTCTTTACATGATTATTTATTCAGTGATAGATCATGTGTATTGCTGTCCAGTGGAGGCTTTTAACTTCTATTGTAACTTATTTTTCAAATCTTGCCAGGAATACTGATACCTTTTTCACACTGTAGTCTTTACAATAGAGTAAAGAAAGAAAATTTTGGCGGGCACTGTTAAAGGTTTTAAATCTGTGTCTATCTAACTTAATAGCACGAGACTATATTATATAATTCATGCTCAAAAATTCCCTCACACTCTAGTAAAGAAGGTTGGAATGCTTTAATCTCCCCACCACACTGTCTGCTAGTTCACAGATTCCTAATGGGAGAGGTGGAAAATACATTTCTGGAAATAGTTATGACATTATGGTTATAGTTTCAAAGAGAATATTCCTCCACCAATATTCTGCCGTGGGGTGGTGACTGCTTGAAGGTGAACCAGAAATCGGCTGATGACACAGTGAACCTGGCAGGCTGAAGGAAGGTTTGGGAGGCTGGCCTCACAACCTGAATAGGATCGTTGAAACTGGTGTTTGATTCAGACAGAGTAAGATTCTCTCTCATGGCAGCGTTTCTTACCAATGTTACTTTGATAAATACAGGTCAAACCAAAGTAGTCTTGTTACTCCAGCCATGGGCAGATCTGATTTCTCCATGTTGGGACCAACTCCAGGCCTGACACCCAAATTTGATTCCAGGTAAGGCTTTTTAAATTACTTGAAGTTCAGTGGTGACCCAAGTATTTAAACCTAGTCACCAGAGAGCAAACATTTGCAAAATTTACCTAATCCTTTAGTCTCCATAGTGTCTTTGGAGGATAAAGAAGACATGGGCTTTGCTGCCTTCTTCACTTAGCATTTACTTAGCAGCAGTGGAGACAGCCCTGGGCTAGAGAAAATCTGAGTTCAAATTTGTCCTCTGACCTAATCATAATTGTGTGACCCAGGGCAAGTCTCTTAGCCAGTGACTGCCTCAGTTTCCTCGTCTTTAAAATTTGGATGATAATAAAAACACCTACCTCCCAGGGTTGTTGTGAGGACCAAATGAGATCATCATTGGAAAGTGCTTAGCACAGTGCCTGGTATGTAGCAGATTCCATCTAAATGTCAGCTGTTCATTATGATTATTCTCCTAAGAACAGTTGGTGTTATCAATAGCATTACAGGGATGAGCTATTTTATTCTCTCTAGGCATAGGTGAGAATGAGTAATGCCTCTGACATTATCAGAGAAAAACTCATGTATTGCCCCTTTTGGCCTTTGCTGATTCTAACCCAGAGGTTTGAAAGAAATGAGTGCCAACATTTCAATAATTTTTACTTGTATAATAACCTCCATCATGAATGTTAGATTCCAGAGATCTTGTGATAATGTAATCTCCAAATCATCTCTCCCATGACATTTGAACAACTTGTGGGAAGCATTTGGCTGCTCTTTTAAATAAAATGACCATGGTCTATTTCTGGTGATTTTTTTTTTTTTCTTTTTAGCAACCAGGTTTCATGGAGCTGAAAATTATACAGATGAGAATTATTTTTCTAGTTGCATGTTTAGTAATTACAGCCTTTTTCTCTCAGGCAAGTTGTGTTTAGTCATATTCTGCTCAGAATTTTTCTAAATTTAACCTCACCCTCCTCTTAGAAGTGAGTGGTTTGGGAGAAAAAAAAGTAAATGATTTAAGAACTGCAGCTTGAGCTAGGATTGGGCTAGAAGTGCTCATAATTCTTGCTTTAATTCAGTGTAGTGGGCAGATTTCATAAAAACTTTCCTGCTTTTGTAGGATCTTCAAGACCCCAGGCCTCCGTACCCCTGCAGCCAGAGAACGGATTTACAGCATCTCTGTGAACGGCAGTCCCCTGGCTGATAGCAATGAGGTCTTTCTCACTGTGCCCATGGGCGGAGGAGAGGTAAAAGAACAACATCTATAAGAGGGTGTTGGGGCCATTCTGTGTCCTCTGGGACCGTTATACTTACCCCCAGAGACATCTTTCCGGTATATGCCTTGATCTCTGCTTTTAGCCGCATCTCCTGCCTAGTCTATGTCACTATTTCATGCTGGCTCCACAGGTGCCATTGTTGCAAAAGACACTCCTCTGACTTGAAAACTGCCAACCTCTGTATTATTTACATGGCTTGATATGCAATGTAAGATAGGCAAATTACAATCTTATTACCAGGTTGAAAAGTTGAGCTTTACATCATGCCTATTAGACCTAAAACCCTGAGAGTTAAAAGCTCAGCTGTCTTTTAACTACAGTGGTGAATATAGGTGTACTGATATTCTGAGACAGAAAAGGGTATGTCCCAACAGGTCTTTTCCGCTGGGAAATCAACAAGTCCAAGTTCACCTTGCAGCAGATAGGCTGCTGTAGAGATAGCAGCAAAGGTTGGGCTAAGGGTGGAGAACCTGTGGCCTCCAAGCCCCATGTGGCCCTGAGACCCCATGTGACCCTCTAGGTCCTCAAGTGTGGCCCTTTGACTGATCCAAACTTCACAGAACAAATCCCCTTGATAAAAGTATTTTGTCTTGTAAAACTTGACCCAGTCAAAAGGCTGCATCCAAGGACCTGGAAGGCCACATGTGGCTTTGAGGTCACAGATTTAGCTCTCTTCCAGCAGCTGCTCCACCTTGGCCAGCTTCTAGGCCCAGGGCTGTCAGAACAAATTCTTTTCCTAACATTCAACAAATACCTACTATGTGCTACGCACTGTGCTCACTGCTGGGGATATAGATAACAAAGAGTGAAAGAGCCTTCCCCACTGTGTTCTTTCAGGGGGTGACAAGTGGCTTCTTTCCATTTCTACTTTGTTATTTGGTTCTAAGATATCTGAACTGATTTCTTGAAACATGATGACTAGGCTCTTTTTGTTCATGACTTTCAAATAGCCCAGTGATCCTCAAATTAGCTCTCCAGTCTTTTGACTTTGTTTTATTATTTCTTGATGTCTCATGGAGTCCTCAGTTTCCATTTGGTCAGTTCTAATTTTCAGGGACTTATTTTCTTCAGTGAGGTTTTGTGCCTCTTTTTCTAAGCTGTTAATTTTCTTTTCCTATGTTTCTTCCCTACCACTCTCATTTAGTTTTTAAAATTATTTTTAACTCTTTATAAACTCTTGCTTTAACTAAGAATTCTTGTTGGACCTGTGCCCAAACTGCATTTTTTGTTGAGGCTGTTCTTGTAGCTATTTTAAAGACATTCTCTTCTGTGTTTGTGGCTTGAACTTCCTGTCCCCATAGTAGCTGTTTATGGTGGGATTCTTTTTTGATTTGCTCATTCTTCCATCTCATCAAGCTTCTAGACTTTGGACTTGATGTTAATTCTGGGGCTCTATGTACTTCCGGGGGCAATGTCTGGCCTGAGCTTCTGTCCTCTTATGTCCTTTTGCAGCTTTCATTACTTCCAAGGTTGTGTGACCCAGGGGAAGATCTGTTCATTACCTTTCTGGTCTGAGTTCTGCAAGTTCCTGACCCAGGTGTGGGGTCTTTTAGCTTGTTCCTGTTTGGGAGCTTCTTTAGACTGCTGCTCAACTTAGTCACTGTTAGTTTGTTGGAAAGTTCTGTAGATTCAGAGCAGCTGCACTGCCAGTTCCCATTTGGTCTGGGCCTCCTGACCCTGGTTATTGTACTGCAGGCTTCCACATTGGCCTGGAGGCTAGAACTGAGTCCCTCTGTGCTCCTGGGGTCAGAAGCATATAATCACTATTTGATTCAGAATTTGTTTCAGGCTTAGTATACAGCTAGGACCCATACACAAGACTGTTCCTCTCTACCCTGGATCTGTGATTGGAATGGGGTAGCAGGCAACAGATAGTACCTGTTCCTGTGCTAGTTCAGGGATGTCAGGATCCCTTTCTCCCTGGTGCTATCTCTGGGCACTGGAATTCTCCATGCAATGTCTAGGCCAAACCCCACTCCAGGTGTCTGCAGGCTTCTGTCTGCCCCTGTAAGCCACCCTGAGTAGGAAGAAGGACTCACTGACTTTTTCTTGACTTTCCTAATCAGATTTCAGTCTGGTGCATTTTCTAGTTCTTTGTGGAGGACATTTAGTAGGCTGCACTGTTTCCTCTCACCCTACCATCTTAACTCCATTCCACCCCCAAGAAAACTTTCTACTCATTACGTTGTAATGGGGAAGACAGACAAACAAATGCATATCTACACATCCCGATGAAATACAAAGAGAACAAAATCAAAATAGTTCAATACCAGACTCGGGGAGGGGAGGACACACTAGAATTTGGGGCTCAAGCAAAGCTTCATGTAGAAGGTGGTGGGTGAGCATGTTCTTGGGGTTCTCTGCTCTTTTGGATGCTAAATCCTCAAATTTAACAATCCCTTTTCCTTCATACAGAGCATGCACTTATTGGCCAGTGATTTACAAAAGGTGGATCTGGCACATCTGGATCCAGAGGCCTTGGGAAACATTAAGAAGTTATCTGTAAGTCTTCTTAACTCCGTTTCATTGTAGTGTGGTCACTTTGGACATTGAGGAAAGTTACTCTCACCAAATGTTTTCCCTTGATTTCTGGTTATGCTTAGAAACATCTGTCAGTATCTGAAGTCATCAGACCCTGAATTATGAGAGAGGGAGTATTGTCCCAGTAGACTCAAGCCTTCAAAGCCTGGTGAAGAAACCTGTTCTTGGAGCAGGGTGGGAAACCCACTGGCTCTGGAGGTAGCCTGACAGCTGGAAAACTCAGTCTGGAAGACAGACTGGATGTGATAGGATTTAAAGGCTTGACCACCTTTCTCCATGTACTTAAGCACCTTTCCCACTAGTGTTAGGGAATAATGTCTGTGAGAAGACCTAGAGAGGTGATTTGCCCTAGAAGAGCATAGGGATTTGTGGGCATGAAATGCCCATGTACTAAATATAAAAAGGATGCTTGTCTTCTCTAGATAATTCATATTTCACTTTCCTTTTAGAATCGACTTGCTCAGATTTGTAGTAGCTTACGGACCCAAAAATGAAGCAGCTGAAATTCTTCAAGAAGCTCAAGCCAGTCGTGATGGGACTTACCGTGTGCAACTTTGCCATTGCTGCAGAATTTCTTCAGGCTCGTTCATTTGGGTCCAGAGTTTTAATAAAGGGATTGACTGATCTTTTGACTGGTGGGATAGTAGAAATCATGAAGATACACATGCCTTTGTTCTCATCCCTCTTATGCCAAAACCCTCGGGGCAAAAACTTAAGGAGGACTGTTCTGGCCATAGCCTCTTTCCCACCTCGCCAGCTGGTCAACCTCCAGCACTTATTCCCCCAGTAGGGGATGTTGCAGCTATGAGATCTATAAAGCCATACTGCTACTACTCCTAGCTAAATCCTATATGTTTCTATGGCTCAACAACCAGACTCCAGGGATCCCGAAGGCTTCTCTTTGTTCTCCCTTTCTCTTGGTCATCATCTCTGTGCCCCACACTGGGGCTGAGCAGCTAAACCTTGCATCGGAAGCAAGTATGGCAAGGATGGTGGTGCCATTTGACCACTGGGAGCCCTCCAGTTTGCATCAAATCGGTTCCACTATTTGATTCATTTTTAGAACTGCAGGTTTTTTGTCAGAAAGTTTTGGGGATCTAAGGCAGTGGTACCACATGCCACAAGAAATGGGCTTTGGCTGCGAGAGATGGGAAATGGCAGCAGCTGCAGCCTCTTCCTAAAAACCACAGCAGCGATAGCCCTTGTGTCTCCTCTTCCTCCTCTTCTGACCAAATGTGTTGAGAATTCTTTGTTTGTACTTGTCTTCAATAAATAAGCTTAAATAGTCACTACCCTGTCTCTCTGAGAGTGACACAGCCTGGAGTGAGCTTAGGATTGTTTGTAGGCCAAGCATATGCCTAAGCCAAACGATGACTTGGGGACTGGAGCCGTCTCTTGGAGACGCAGATTTGAGGGGGAAAGCCTTGGCCGTATCAGCAGCTATGAAGCCCAAACACACTTACTTCTTTGCAGTATCCCAATCCGGACTTCGCTAGCTCCCAACTTTTTCCAGGTGGTAGAAGGACAAGGCTAGGGGCCTCTAGCTACGCTGGAGGAGAGAAACAAGCACATGCTGCTCCTCTAGCTTTGTGTTAGGCATTTTTCTCAGCAGATTTCCCATTTTGAAAGCTTCTGGCAGTGTGGGCATATGCGAAAGCCTAAAGAGAAAAAGTGACCTGTGGCAGGTTCTTAGTTGGCTGCTTCCAGACCATGTATACAGTGTACACACATGGAAGCAAATGTTTTCCATAATGTATAGTGCTGTCTGACATCACATATGGGTCTCCCAGGTTTTGTCTGTGTTCATCAAATATTAAAGGAGCTGGAAGGCCTCAGGCCTTCTCAGGTGGATGAAGGACATTGGTGGAAGCCACTGATGACGGGTATCCAGGATGGCCAGATGGAGATAGGTTTTGGTCTGTCGAGTTTGTAGATAATCAGGAGAATTGAGGGGCCTTGTGTGTAAACTGGCTCAGCCCATCTCATCATCCTGGTGCAGTTTTCATCAGGTATCAGTTTGGGGTCATGGCATCTTCTCACTGTTACCATCTACAAAAAGAACCATTACCCTTTTTCCTACCACCCTTGTCTCATCCTAGCTTCCTGTCTTTGGTGAGAGTCCCATTGTTCTCATTTTCCCAGGCTACAGTGTTGTCTGTTACTTTGCTTGCTTCATCCTGTTGTTGTTTTAGAGAGTCAACAAATATAAAATGACTGTTCTGCCAAGCTCTGGGAAAAATACCAAATCTAATTAAGATGTGGTCCCTGCCTTCAGCTTGTCTGATGGAGGGGATGGCTTGTACTGATCTTTACTATTATTGCTGTGATAGTCAAGTTGAGGGAAACACCATTTCCCATGGAGGGTCAGGGTAGGATCCTAGGAGAGAGAACATTTTCTGTGGCACCCTCTCAAATGGACAGATTCAGCAAAAGAACAACAGAAAAAGAAGAAAGTGACTTACAAAGGAAAAATCATGGAAGAAAACAGACCAAAGAGCTGAGGAAGCAAAAAGGGCATCCAGTGCAATGCGTAACTAAAGGAGTGGAATAGAGAATCCCTGGGAGGAAAGACCGAGAGAGAAAGCACATGGCTAACCATCAGTAGTGTCAAAAGCCCAGAAACAAAGTAGTGCTCATGGAATATGGCATGCAAAATAAGCAAGGAATTGCTTAAACAGAGAGAGATGCAGAGGAAGGAAAGAAACATCAAACACCTACTGTGTGCCAGGTGCTGCCAGAAAGCAGAGCCAAGAGAAAAATCATACAACTTAGAACTGCAGTGATGTAAGTAGTGGGGCAGAATGAAGAAAAGATCAGAATTCAGCTGACAGGTAGTGATCAATTTATTTCAAGTGCAAAATGTCACATGGTTTATATGGGAAAATAACTGGTAGGGTTTTTAAACATTAAATATTGGTGGTCATATCTGTTATACTGACAGAAACAGAGCAGCCCTTATAGAGATGTGCCCTGGGCTACCAACCCACTGCTGATGGGTGACTGGTGGTGGCAGGTACCAGGTGGGCTCCCCTGGGGGAAACAGTCTAGGACCTGGAGCCCCAGCACAAGCAGTGCTCTGTGGAGAACAGGTCCTGCTTCCAGGCTGGTCCCTGCAGCACTGGAGAGGTGCAACCTTATAGTTGTCTCTGTTTACCACGGCTCCTGCCTCTCAAGAACCATAGCTACTGAAGAATTGGAAAAGCAGTTTCTCACCATGAAAGATGCTGATGCTTGTCAAATGGATCAATGCCTGGAGGCAGCTGGTGGCTCAGTGGATTGGGCACCAGACCTAACGTCAGGGAGACCTTAGTTCAAATGTCCAACCTCAGACACTATGTGGCACGGATAACTCACTTAATTGCCTTTGCACCTACTTCCCATGGTGGTTAAGAGGCTCAAATGACTTAATATGTGTAAAGCACTTAACACAGTGGGTGGTACATAGTAGGTGCTATATAAATATTTAGTCTCTCCCAGTATCAGGAACTATTTTATCATTGGAAATGACATGAAAGAAGATGCATTACCAAATGCATTGCCACTGCACTCACCATTGAGCTTTTGCATCAGACTTGCAACCAAAACCACCTTAGATTGTGAGTCCCTTGAGAGCTGAGAGAATCTTCTCTTTGCATCCCCAGTACTTAACATCATGCATTGCACAAAGGGCTTACCATAAGACTTGTGCACTAATTAAGTGATCACAGATCTTTTAAGACCAAGAGCCATTTCCCAATGTCAAGGGTCAAGAATTTGAGCAACCAGACAACTGAGATTTAACTGCAGCTTGGCAAAGGTGATCAAAGAGCTTAGAGTGGAGCTCTCTAACCTCTGTCCTGAGCTATTCTTCGAACCCAATGTATCCAGTCTTGCTGAGTCCTCATTTATACTCTTACAACCCTCCTTACACATTCCCTTCCCCACTCTGATGCTGCCATGCCCCTAGTGCTTGCCTTCATCACCTCACCCCTGGACTGCTGCAGTAGCCTGCTGGTGGGACTTCTGCCTCAAGTCTCTGCTCTGGGTCATCCTCCATCCATCTGCCCAAGTGATCTGATGTTCAGATCTGACCATGTCACTCCCCTACTCAAGCTCACTTGTATTTATTATTTTGGATCCAATATAAAATCCCCCAACTTGTAAAGCCTTTCACAACCTTGAGTCTTTCCATCTGTACATTTTACTCCTCTTCATGTATTCTGTGATCCAGTGTCAGTCTCTGTTCTGTACACATCTTCTAATTCCATGTCTTTTCACCGGTTATCCGTCATTTCCTTCTCCCCTTCCCTGCAGGCTCATGGTGCTTTCTTAAGTTACCTCTGATGTACAATGTACATACTTGTACATACACGGCTGCCTGTGTGTTGTCTCTCCCATTAGAATGCGAGCCTCCCTTGAGGCTAGGGATATGTGTCTTTCTCTGTATCCCCATTAATTAGCACAGTACCCACAGTACACACCTAATAAATGTTTGTTGACTGACTTATTACACTTAGAAAAAATCCCCTGCTTCTAGCCACAGAATCCTTGTGGTAAAACCATGTTTTCCCTTTGAGGTTCTGTCTCTGCTCGTTGGAGACTTAAC
Organism: Bettongia penicillata ogilbyi; assembly: GCA_023548195.1. Taxonomy (NCBI): domain Eukaryota; kingdom Metazoa; phylum Chordata; class Mammalia; order Diprotodontia; family Potoroidae; genus Bettongia; species Bettongia penicillata. The sequence continues at coordinate 5,144,129 of JAJHZJ010000128.1, forward strand.
TTTTTTCTGGGCTTTTCTCTTGCATGTTTGCTGGTCCATGCATAGTATTCTTTCATTGAATCTGTTGTCTTTTGTTTACTCTTAATATCTAGCCTTAGTTCCTGGTTTGGGACTCTGTGCCAGGGCCAGGCTTGTAATGGGTTTGCCTGTCTTCGTGGCCACTTCCCTGACAAGTTCTCTCTCCTGATGCCCACAGTCTTCTAGTTTTTTTTAGTCTTGGATTTTCTGATGAAACTTATTATTGTTTCTTTTTTACTATTGATCATTATCAGTCTGGTACCTTTATAATCTTTGTTGTTCAGTCGTGTATGACCCTTTGTGACCCCATTTAGTGTTTCCTTGGCAAATATACTGGAGTTTGCCATTTCCTTCTCCAGCTCATTTTACAGATGAGCAAACTGAGGCAAACAGAGTTAAGTGGCAGTTATAATCTTTATTGGAATATAACTGGGAGAACAGGACCCCCATAGAGTCTTGGACATTTCTCCATCTTAACCAGAAGTCCCTTAGACTGACCATTCTGAAAAGCAATTTGGAATTATTCCAAAAAACAGTGAATGAAATATTCATACTTTAAAACTTTGAGGTCCCACTATTTTGCATATACCCCAAGAGGGTTTAAAAGAAAAAAGGTCTTACTACACCAAGATGCATAGCACTTCTTGTAGTAGTAAAGACCTGGAAAGGGTAAATGTCTGTCATTTACAGCATGGCTAAGCAAGTTGTACTTCACTGAACGATTACTACACTACATGAAACAATGGACATGAATTCAAAGATGTAAGGGAATCTGCCAAATGAAGAAATAAGTGTAATGGCCTTAGACTCACAGAGGAGATAAGTGGTGGGGGGTAGAACAGTAAGGGTGTGGTGCGTTAGATACCCAGTCAGATCTGGTTGATTTATTGGTCAATTTTATTGAACTTTTAAAAATTCCTTGTTGCAAGGGATAGTTCACTGGGTGAACTAAACTTTCTTTGAGTACCTTCTATCTACATAGATTACAGATATAGAGGATAGAAAATTAGACCATGGTCTTTCCTAGGGTCCAGTAGGGGACATAAAAAAGAGAATTCTAGTACAAGGCAGAAGGCATAAAGTCCTAATAGGGATGGGAACTGAACTTGGAGGTCCCTCTACCACTTCAAGTCAGCACCTCAGCATTCTGAGTCTTGGAGTTGCTAAGGTATTTCTGAGAGAGTAGGATACTTTCCCAGGGTCAGAAAAAACATTGTGTCAGAGAAGGGATTTGACCCCAAGTGGTGTTGGCTCTGCCCCAACCTGCCCCTTACCTCTTAAAAAGAGACACCACAAGTCCTAGTCCATAGGCCCCAGACTGATTGCCAAATATGGAGTCAGTCCTTCAGCAGGGTTCCTGATGCATATCTGAGTGGGTCTCACGTTGCCCACAAGCCATGGCTCCTAATCATGTTAATCATGTTTTCCCACCTTGCCCCTTTGGACATGGTACCTACCTTGGATCTTGTAATATAACAAACAGGCTTTACTAGTTTACTCTCTACCCAATGTGTTCTGACTGACTTGTTCTACTTATATATAAAAGATCACTTTGAAAAATGGATAGAGGTACCATTCACAGCTAGGACTAGGGGAAGAATTCTTAACCAAAGGAAAAAGGGAAAACAAGATAGATAATTTCAGTTACATGAATGTGAAAAAACTTTGGCACGAACAAAATATAGCTGTGTTAGACAAAACTTGATTGGATAAAACATCTTTGCATCAAATACTTTGGATAAGGGGATTTGATAGCCAAACTGCATAAGGAATTAATAAATATATGACAAGGAATGATTTCCCATGAGATAAGTGGCCAAAATATGTGAACAAAGAGTGCTCACCTTTTGTGAACTATTAGCCACATGGCAGATTGCTTTAAGTCCTTAATAGTGAGATGTAAATAAAATTCAACAGCTCTTATCTCATTCCTAGGAAAATGGCAATGATAAAAGTATGGAAAGTCACTTTGCAGGGGATGGGGGAAGCTGGATATGCTAATCAGTGGAGTTGTATACTGGTTCAACCATTCTAGTAAGCAATTTGGGATCATGTATTTTTTAAAGAGTAAACAAAATTTCCACACTTTGAGAAATCCCATTGTTAGCCATATACCCCCAAGGAGGTGAAGGAAAGAAAAGTCTCATATACACCAAAATATTCAAAGAGTTGTAAAATATGCAAAGAATTGTAAACAAAATAGATGTCCATCAATGGGAGAAAAGCTAAGCGAACTGGCACATGAACGTAATGGAATACACTATGCCATATAAGAAAACAAATATAAAGAATGCAGAGAAACAAGGGAAAATATGAACTGACACAAAGCAAAGTGAGCAGAACCAGAAAAATAACATATATAACACAATGAAAATGTCCCTGGGGAAAAATAAAAGAAAACATCTCTTTACTACAGAGGCAGAGGACTATGGGACTATGGATTTTTGTATATACTCTCAGACCAATCAGTGTGGCAGTTTCAAAGAAATACTTTTTCCCCCTTTCTAGATCTGTTATAAGATACAGTTTCTGTTATATAAAAGTCACTGGGTAAGGGCTTGGGGAAGTATATATTCAGAACAAATGTGATATAAAAACAAAAGCAATACATTTTTATTGTTTTTTGTAGGCTTGTGTTTAGGGGTTGGTTAAAATACAATGATTAGGTAAAGACAGGACTCAGTGGTTGCTAATAGTTCAGTGTCACCACAGCAAAAAGTCTCTAGAGGAGTACTCCAAGAAGATGTGCTCTTTGACATTTTTATCAATGATTTAGATTTTTTTTAAAAAGCATGGATAGTATGCCCATCAAATATACAGGATGCCAAGCTGGGAGAGATGCTAATACACTATGTGACAAGCTAGACTAGAATATTGGCTTGATCCTAATAAAATGAAATTCAATAGGAATAAAGGGAAATTCTTACACTTGGGTACAAAAAGTCAACTTTGAAATTATAATACATAGGGAGACACGGGTAGCAATTATTCTGAAAAAGACCTTAGTGTTTTAGTGGACCACAAGTTCAATAGTGTGATGCAGTAGCCAAAAAAGCTAGAGTAACCTTGGGCTGCATTAAGAAGGACCCAGCTTCCTGAAACAGGAGAGATGGTTTTTCTCCTGTATTTCACCCTCACCAAACCTCATTTGGAAAATATTGTTCTGTTCAGGACCTTATTAGTATTAATTAATTAGTGTAATGGTGTCTATTTAAGGACATTAACAAATTGAAGCATGTCTGTAAGATAGCAGCCAGGGTGGTCCTGAGGTCATCTGAGCTTAGTTGTGGATGTTTAGCTTGGAGAAGAGGAGATCCTGGTGGAACATCTAAGGGTCTTCAAGGACCTGAAGGGCTGTTGGGGGAATTAAGGATTAACCTTCCTCTATTTAACCCCAGAAGGCTAAATCAGGAGCAGTGAGTAGAAAAAGCAAAGTAGCAAATTTGAGTTTGAGAACTGGGCTGCTTGGAAAGGCAATGGGTTCCCTCTCTGTAGAGGTCTCCAGGCAGAGACCATTCATTGGGCATGGAATAGCTATTTATAGTTCCATACATAGATTGGATTATGTTACATAGCTAGAGATCCCAACTCTCCTGTATACTCTATATACTCCTATATACGTTCCAATTCTATAATTCTTTGGATTCCTGCCCTCAGAGAATTTACAGTAGAGGGAAGTGGAAGGAAATAAGCATCTATAGAGCACTTAGGATATGCCAGGCACTGTTAAGTGCTTTAGAAATAGATTATTTGACAAGTAAGTACTGTTTGTATCCTCATTTTACAGGTAAGGAAACGGAGAAAACGAGTAGAAAAGTGACTTGCCCAGGGTCACATCGCTATTAAGTGTCTGAGAACCAGATTTAAACTTCCTGACTCCAAGCCCAGGGCTCTCTTCCCTGGGCCACCTAATAGGGTGATAAGACAGTAAGAGCTGTAATACCTATATTCATGGGAAATACCTCAGAATACAAAGTACAGAGAAGTGGCTTCATCCTGTTGATGCTATCTTTTGTACCTTTTACCTCTATTTCCACTGTAGGTAATGCTCTCTTTTCTCAATCTGACTATTGTAAAAGCCTCCCAACTAACTGGTTTCCTTGACACTAGCATCACCGATACACATTCTTGGTACACTCCTCGGAAACCTCCAGTGTCTACAGGAAAACAAAATCCTTCGCTTGGTATTGGGGAGCCTTTGATGAAGTGGCTGCAATCTGTGCACACACTACATCAGCTCCCATATGCTTTGATGCCAGCTGCTGGAGCAGCTGGCGCTCAGACTCTGGCAGCCTGAGTCCATACATAGCTCAAACCAAAATTTGGAGGTACAGATGTTTGTCTAACTCCTGAAGCCTAGCATATGTAAGGTGGAGGACTTGCAATAGCTTTGACATTATGCTTCCATTATTTCCACTAGAATGGACAATCGAGGCTTACCTTATGAAAATCTGGGCACTTTTTCGCAAAGAACAATCTTCCACCATTTGGTGTTCAGTTTCGGGTACATTTTAGGAACAAGTTAGAGAGCTATTAGTGTGATAAAAGGACATTTATGAAATGGATTGGGTGAAGGAACTGGGGATGCTTAGCCAAGAAAAGATTGGAGGGATAGGAGAAATATATGAAGTATTGGTATGAGGAAAAGAAATTAGGGCCAGGATGGCAGATTTAAGCTCAGTTTAAGGATGAACTTGCTAGCAATCAGCTCTCTCTGAGGCTGGGATGGGCTACCCTACTTAGTAGTGAGGGCTCCTTGATGGTGCTTAAGGAGAGGTGGAATGATGTCTTACTTGGCATGAATTTCCTACATCATGGCACAACTCCTAGTGAAAGACACATCAGCCCTTCCATAACTGGCAAAAGCAGCTGCTGTACATAAGAAAAAAGGGATAAATTTTCCAATGAGGAGATCTAGGCTTGAATTCCATTCCTCCTGTTTACTACCTGTATGACCTTAGGTCTGTTTCTTTCATACTTAACTAAATTTAATAAATTTTCTCAGCTGCCACTATACATAATATAGGTAAACTCTAATATGCTGGTTCCCAGTAGCTAGTCACCAGAGGAATCCTCACCCAGAACTAGACTCTCCTTCCCTAGAGGTTCAAACCCAGGGACATACATGATACTGTGGGGAGTGGGGGTGGGGTGGGGACAGGTCATGGAGAAGACCATTTAGTATCCCTTCTAGCCATCCACCAAGCAGAAGTCTTTAACTAATCTTTAATTTTTGATGCAGCATTGTGTTGGAGAAAGAACCACTGACCTTGAAATCAGGATATTGCTTACTTGTTCAGTCGTTTCAGTCTTGTATGACTTCATAACCCCATTTGGGGTTCTACGCAGAGATACTATTTTTCCTTCTCAAGCTCATTTTTACAGATGAGGAAACTGAAGTAAACAGAATTTAAATAATCACACAGGGTCACACTTAGTAAGTGTTTGAGGTCACATTTGAATTCAGGTCTTCCTGACTCCAGACCTGGAGCTCTATCTACTGTGCCACCTAGCTACCAAAAGCAGGATACCTAGCTTCAAACACATGAGTTGACTTTTACTAGCTGTGTGAGCTTAGGTAAATCTGCTCCCTTCTCTGGGCCTCAGCTTCCTCATCTGCAAAATGATAATAATAGTTTGCATTTATGTAGTACCTTAAGAATTGTTCCCCCTATTTTATAGACAAGGAAACTGAGGCCCAGAGAGATTCAGTGTCTTGCCAGTGGTCATGTGGCTAAAAAGTGTTGGAACTGAGCTTTGAACCTAAGCTCCTCCTGACCCCAAGTGCAAATCCCTTTCCACTATACCAATTAATGCTAATCATATTTATAGTGCCTGCCTATTTCCCTGGATTACTGTATATATTAAAGTGGTATCAGGGGAGTTTTCTATTATTTTAGTATGATTAATTAGTTACAACCCCATTTTCCATTTGGCATGGACTTACAGAAGGCAGAGGCTTGTTGCCTGTTCTTTACCCCAAATTCCTGCTCTCCTCTTCTAAACAGGATCCTTCACTCTGCCAGCCAAGGCCCAGGATTCTCCTGATAGATTTTCCTAGTAGTGTTGTGAATTGTGGAACTCCATGTTCTCAGATGGAATCCCAAACACAGGATGAAAAGGCTCATGATGGGGGTAAGTATCTTGTAACATAAGGTTTATGTATAAGAAGTGCCATAGGAGATGTTAAGGCTGAGAGGTAAAGTATGGAGGACAGAGGGCCCACCTTAGTGTTATGAAGACTAGGTTCAAGCCTTGCCTTTGAAGTCTATAAACCCAATCACTCTGAGCCAAATCATTTCACCTTTCAGCCCTCCATTAGGCTTTCAAAGACTATAAGTTTCTGACAAATGAGTGGAAGGAGGGTCCCACATTTTTGAAGTCACAGACCCAAACCAAAAACAAGCAAAAAAGAGCTATGTGATCAGTAAAAGAAGTAGTCAGGCTATGTTGCCAGAGTAAAGGGGTGACCAACAGGGGACAGCAGGGATGTTATGAGAAGAAGGGGTAACAGGGACATTAACAGGCTACACATCTGAGAAATAACGACTCAGGGAAGGGTCTCCAGAAGGTGGATTTAGGAAAAGATCTGGACAAGGAGGCTAACATTGGCACCAGCAGCACTCAGAGGGACTGGTGCTTAGCACAGACTCTGGGGCATATTATGTATGCACTTAATAAATGCTTCCTGATGTATCCATGGTATCGCAATCAATTGCAGTATTTTCTCCTATTCTCTGCCCCATCAGGACAGGACCCTGTATATCTTCCCCCTGTCCTTGATGCTAGAGATGGGAGATGCCTTCCTATATCCCTGTCCTAGTTAACCTTTTCTTTACCCCTAGTCTCAACTAACAAGAATGGTCTGTGTTCTAGTCTGTTAGGGATCAAAGATGTGCAACATAGGAGGGGGTCCTCCCATGGAAAGGAGTCCTATTTAACTCTCTCGAGATCTTGATCCAGCCCTGGATGGATTGACTGGAACAACCTGAGTGTGTGAGGAGGATCCTCAATTCAACCATCAAGCTTATATATGGCCTAGGGAGACGAAAAGGCAGCAGTCAAGTATCTGGGGAAGAGGGGATTGTCCATGTTTGGTTTCTGAAACCAAGCCTTTGTGTTGTTAACTCACCCTTCTGAGCTCTGCAAAGGCTCTAAGAGGGCAAAAAAGATGTCTTAGAGACAACCTAAATTGCAGAGAGGGATTCCAGTAAAAACTTTATTACCCATCTCTGTCTATAAGTCCCATAGGAGGTCTCCTAGCTGGTCAGAGACCCACCTCAGTTGTTCTTGCACATGGAAAATGCTTAGTGAATTAATCAGGTAGAATTCCTCATCATCTCAAACCACCTCTCCAATCATTGTCCTTAAGGGTCAAAGATCTGGGATGACATTTTCCAGTCTCTTTAAAAAAAATGAAATAATAATATTCCCAGTGCTGCCAGGGTTCTCTTTATTAGCCCGGAGTGTGCATCCTTCTGCGCAGGGCCTCCTGACCCCATAATCATCACTTTCATAGCTGACCACACGGGACTCCCCTTTATTTCACAGTCCAGGTGTCCATATGTTTTTATTATTGCATGTAGCAGACAGGACCCCATGAATATAAAACATTTCCAAAATTAACCAAAGAAATCAAATCACAAAGAACTCCCCCACCCCATCATTCCCCACCCCCTCCGCCCCATTGGCTTACACTGTGGCGAAATTAACAGCTTTCATATAAAAATAGATCTGTATAGAATGGGGTGGTGGGGAGTTAATGCCATGTATAACTGGGTTATCATCACAGAGTTTCAGAGCTGAGGAGGAGTGTCCAGGGAATCGAGGGCATTTCCTACCACTATTTCTTGTACAGGAATGTCCTTTACAGCATTCTCCCCTAATCGTATGCTAGCACTCCCACCCCAAGTCCATTCTACCTCAGAATAGCTCCTGGAAGCTTCCCCCCACCACTTTTAGTCCTCTGGGGCTAAGCAGACCCAACCCAGTTCCCCTTCCCTGGGACAGCCCTTTAGATATTTTAAGACAGGCTATCATCCCCATCCCCATAGTTAAAACATCACTAGTTCTCTCAGCTCATTCTTAGATGTCATGAGTTACAGTCCAAAAGTCAAAAGTCAGCTAACTAGCTGGAGCCTAGGATCACCCTCCTGGGGAGAAAAAGCTTCACAGTCAACACCAATAGCTCCTGTCTGCACAGAAAAGTTAGAAATGTCTAGCCTTGGGAAAATAACGTGACTGGGATTGGGAGGGTAAGGGACATTTTTTTCTCTTGGTGTAGATCCTTCTTCTCTGCTGTGGACTCCAAACTACAGACCCTTGGAGATCTCTGGGCCTGTACCTGGTCCAATACAGACCAATCTGGACTAACCTTGCCCTCTTCCCAGCTTTCTGGACTTCTGTCCAGCCCACCTAACTTCCCTCCTCCCCAGCCTACCCCCTTCATGCCAGGCATTGAATTGCAAACCACCAAAGTCACTTCAATCCAAGAGTACCCTACCTCCTGACTCTATACCCATCCTTCAAGGCCCAGCTCAGCTCCCACCTATTCTAAGAGGACTTCCCAGGCTTTACTCCTCTCAGCCACTATATCAGAAGGGAGTTAAAGTCACAGGGAAAAAAAAACACTAAAAGGTTTTCTAGGAGGCAGCCTGGTGAAATGGAAAAAGCCCTAAAAGACAAGCAACCTTGGTTGTAGTTCCAGCTCTCCTACTGACTCAGCAACTTGGAACAAGCTGCTTTCCCTCTCTGGACTCACTTTCTCCCTCCATAAAATGGAAAGGCTGGACGAGGTTACCTCAGCTCTCTTCTAGGTCTGACATTCTATCTTTTCCTCATAGTCCCTGTAGGCTGGAGAAAAGGGTTTTTATGTGGTCACAACAGAGAAAGCAGCTCCAAGTTCTTACCTGGGGTCAGGTACAGGGGAAAGAAAGGCAAAACCCCTGCTAGTTTATAAAGGAATTAAAAATGAGACTTCTATTTGTCTCCCTCCTCCCCCCAGGTTGGCAGCAGGAGTGTGGCAGGAGTGTGGAGCCGGGGTGAATGACTCCTCTCTGACTCCATGGTGAAAAGGAACTGGCAGCAACAAAGACTGAAGCTAGACCTGCTGAAGAACTTCCAAGGAGGCAGTGATATCTTGAAAGCAGGACAGATTCTCATTGGTCTGGAAGTCAGGGGGATGGATGATATTGGAAGTAGACGACATGGCCCTGAAGAGGTGGTAGTTCCGACAAGACCCCAGAGGGAAAGAGATGAACAGAAGACAGACAGAGATGTGTCTCTATAAGCACCTGAGATTGGGGACTCAGAGGCCAACCATCAGGTTAGCTGGCTGGACCCAAGGCTTTCGGGCTGCTCACCAGTGCCCACCTGGGCTCCTGTCATGCTTCCTGCTTAGGCTTTAGGAGAACTGGGGTTAGGGAGGGGAGGGGCATCGTGGGAGGATCCATACTCCTAGGACTATGTAGGACCATAGAAGCACATGTCCCCTTCCATTCAGCTACCTACCTCCTCAATCCCTCGAGTCCAGTCCCAAAGGGGAACAAAATCCCATGTGTGTGGAAGAGAACGTGGATGAATTGAGAGCAGAGCAAATTTGAGAATGCTCACCACATGTTCTTCCCAGAGCCCCTCATCCTTTCTTACAGGTCTGATTTATGGAGATTAGAGGGATAGGAGTTGAGAGTGAAGGAGCAGGAAGCTGCTAAGGGAACAGAGCAGGCTGGGACTGAGGAGTAGGAGAGTCACGGGCCCCCGACCCTCACACCTGCTCCCCTCCTCCAGGGAGGCTCTGTACCCTGGGATCCACAGGGCTACAAGCTTAGAGTCTGGTGGCTTGAGGTCAGAAAAGATATCAGAAGCCCAAGGAGGCAACCAACCTCCGGGCAATGTAAGGTCTCCAGATCACCTGGAGCCCAGCCAGAGAACAGGGCTGACTAGGGAATTGGGCAGGGCAGAAAAGTCAACGTCCTTGGGCCTCACCAACAGGAGAGAAAGGGAGAATCAGGCTCACACCTGAACCCCTTGTCCCTGTAGTTCAATGACTCGTGCCCGGAGCATTCGAATCCCACTCAGGAGGATATCTCGATGTGCCCGAGGAAAGATGCCTAGGTTGAACAGGTCACTGTGGACAAAAGAGAGTCAGGAGAGAGACTTGCTCTGGAGGGAGATGACATCCTACCATCATTTCCCTCTCCTCTTTCTGAACTCTTCTCCCTTCCTTCCCCATCCCCACCTCCTTCCTCCCCAGAAGATTCTCCTACAACACTACCCTTAGGCCTTCTTCCCTCCTTGCTAAGTCTGGCTCCTGGGTCAGGGATACAGTCACCCAAGAGTATGAAGTACATATGAGGGAAGATCTCAGATGTTACCCTGCAACTCTGGGCAGAGCATAGGGTCCTTAGAACAGACAGTCAAACTGTAACCATTGGACTAGGGAGCCTTAAAATGTCACAACCCCCCAAGGCCAGAGCCTGGTTCTCATCACCCTTTCTTCTACTTCCCAGGACTCACTCAAGATTCATCATGGCCACAGACTCCAGGCAGTCATAACCAGCAGCAGCAAACCTATCCTTGTACTGGTCCAAGTTCAGGGCCTCCAGCCACTCATCCACAGAACTGAAGGAAGGGAATGTGGAAAAAGTACAATCACACAGGGAGGCCGTGGGCCAGGGGATCAGAAGAGACAGATGAAACTAGGAGAGTCACTTGGAACAAATGGGGTGTCAGGGATAAGCTTGGCCCAGGTGAAAACACCAGGATCATACCTGGTATTGGTGAGCTAACAGGGGGTATGCTTGGGACAGATTGGGGGATGGAAGGGTTGTTCATGGCATCTATGAGGGTATCAGGACATATATGGCATTATTGGGGGAATCAGGGCATAGCCAGTGTCAGGGTATCAGAAATGTGACTGGCAGTAGTTGAGACTTGCCTGGTACAGGGGACATACCTGGGACAGGTGAGAGTGAGGATGTCAGGGATATATCTAGGACAGGTGAGGTTGTCTGGGACATATCTGGGGCAGGTGAGGGTGGCACTTGGTGGAGTCTCTGGGTCTTCTGCCATCTTGCACAGGATACTATGGATCTGTGTGAACCTAGGTCGCTCCCTGGGGTCCTTCCTCCAACAATGGAGCATGAGTTGGTGCAGTGAGGAGGGGCAGCTCCGGGGAGCTGGAAGCCGGAAGCCATCCTCAATGGCCTTGATCACCTGGACCCACAACATTGCATGAATGGCCAGGGCCACGTACAATAGCAGAGGACAGAGCCAAAGACAAGAGAAGGAAAAGACTTCAAGTCTCCATTCCTCTCCAACCTAGCACACTCAGTCTAGAAGACCTAGGTACTTGGTAGGGGGGATGGAGTAGGCAGAGAGTTCCAGGGCAGGGTCCAGAGGATCCCAGAGTGGGAAGCAGAGGATCTCAGGGCAAGGACCAGAGGGTCTCAAGGCACAACACCAGTGGTCAGGGGAGCCTGTCTGAGCTACTGAGTTTACACCCCCACCCCAATCCTGGAGCAGGAACCACTCACATCTTGGCTGGACATATCCCAGTATGGCCGCTCTCCAAATGCCATCACTTCCCACATGAGGATTCCAAAGCTCCACACATCACTGGATGAGGTAAACTGGCCCAACTGGACAGTCTCAGGGGCAGCCCATAGAACTGGGCTCCGGCCACTCTGCAGGGCCAGGCATAGAGACTCAATTGAAGATCTAGACACTTTGTACCCTGCCCCCCCCCACCACCATCCAAGGTTTCTCTGCTTCTATACTCCCTTTACCTTTACCAGGATGTCCTCCACTGAAACCCTCCACCCTCAAACAACTCCCTGTCCTTCTTTCCAGTGAGATTCATCATGACTGACACCTTCTCCTCTCTGTCTCCCCCTACCCTTGAAAATTCACACCTGAAGAAGGCCCCTTATGCTGCTCCCCAAGGTGAGCCAACCAGAAACACACCCAGAGTAGGTTCACACATCTGGGTACAGATGGGGAGGGGTTGAATAGGGATGGAAGAGGAAGAGAATATGCCTCACCAAGGTAGTATAAACAGCTTCAGCCTGGTCCTGGGGGCCCTGCCCAAAGCCTGAGATCTTGCAGTCAAGGCTGCTGCTGACCAGTACATGACGGGCAGCTAAGCCACGGTGGACATAGCCCATCTCAGACAGGTATCGCATTCCCGATGCCACCCCAGGCAGCAATCCCAGCAGCTGGCTCACAGTCAGCTGCCCATCATACCTCTGGGGAAGCAGGAAAAAAAAGGAGAGGATGCGGAAATCCTACCATGTTCAGACTTGAAGAAATCCCTTTTATTTGTAGAGTTCTTAGATTCCTTTCTTCTCCCATGAGCTCCCAGCCCAAGTTGTTGTGTGAACAGCCTTCCTGGCTTTCACCTTCCCATGAGTATTCAGGGACTATGTAGATCTTAATGAAAAAATATTTAAAACCCAAGGCCAAACACTTATGATAATATTGATTATGACTGTGGCCATGACCACAGTGATCAATATTTTCATAGAATATTTAGATTCAAAGAGAACTTTCCTCATGACATTTCAAGGTAGGGAATGTAAGTAACTTTATTCCCATTTTACAGATGAGGAAGCTGAGAGTCATAGAGATGAACTGACTTGCCTAGCTAGGAAGTTGCAGGCTAGCGCATAACATATCATGCCTTGGGCCAGAACCTGATTGCTCCAGAACCTTCATTCCTAGCTCTGATTCCCCCTCCCTCAACCTCTGAAGCTGTGAAGGCAGGGCGAAGTACTCACCCTGAGGAAGTCATCCAGGGCTCCATTGCCCATGTATTCAGTGACAATCATCATGGTGATCCCTAGAACCAGGCAAAGAGGAAAGAACCACGTGCTTAACCACTGTGTGTTCACATGAGGCTCCCCTGTCCACTTCCCTCCCCAAGCTTCAGTTTCAATTTCCAGTCAGGGTAGGGATGTCCCTTGGATGTCCCTGCAATTCTCCTATACCCTCAGCAAGGACAGGAATGAAGAGTGTAGAGTTAGGGATCCTATTGAAGAAGAAAGAGGGGAAGGAACCTAGGAACTCTACAGGTTTTTTCAAGTCTGAAAGTTAGGCCAGGATGGGACGGGTGTGAAATGAGTGTGGGAGAGAACCTGCCTTGCCCAGAGGATCATAGGCTTTTAGAGAAGGAAGGAGTCTTAGAATAGAAAATGTGACTGCCACACTTAGAGACTCTTAAGATTTTGAACTGGAAGAGGTTACTAGAAATCCTCAAGTCCAATCACCTCATTTTACAGATGAGGAAATAAACCCAGAGAGGGGAAGTAGCTTGCCCAGTATCACATAGAGAGCCACTGGCAGACTGGGATTCAGCTCTTTAAATCTGGAAGATTTAAAACCAATTTTTTGGTGGGTGGAGTGAATGCAGAGGCAGGGCTTGCACCAAAAGGAAGGGCTAGGATTGCGGCTCCCGGTTAAAGAACCGTATCCCCAAAAGTTTCTTCATCGTGAGACAAAACTCTCATTATTCGCCTGAGTTACAATTCCATCTGCAGGTGAGTTAATAAGTAAGAAAATAATCAGTAATAAAAAGGAAGGGAGCACTTGGAGACCCTTGGAGCCTGGGGGAGCTGGAATGGGGGAAGAAAGGACTGAATAGAGGAGGATTTCTCTTTCACGCCACGGGCATTGGACTTCTCCCAGCCCGTAGAGTCAGAAGGAGCTATCCAAGGTCCAGATGTGAGACTTGCCTCGGGTAACGACGCCTTCCAGCCGGACGATGTTGGAGTGATCAAACTGACCCAGAGCACAGGCGGCTGCCAGGAAACGAAGCTTCTGCTTTTCTGAAGCTCCGTCCCGTAGGGTGTGCACGGCCACCAGGAGCTCCCGCCCACCTGGCAGCCTCAGGCAGCCGCTGCACAGGTCTCCAAACTGACCTGCGGGGAATAGGACGGCTCAGCAGCCAGCCCTACGGAGCAGGAGGGGAAGATGCAGGCTCCTCTCTGCCGCCCCTTCCCTCCCCCACTCCACAGCATCTTCCTCTCCCCCTCCCCAACCCCACCCCAATGTAGGGCTGCTGAGCCCACTACTGGGCGAACAGCAGGGAACAGTCACACATGAAGACTTACAAAGAAGTGCTTTCCTCACACCTGCCCCGTGAGGTAAATCGCAAAAGGCCATAGGCTAGGCTCATAGTTCAACCCCTGGCTGAAAGGAATTCCTTCTAAAAGTCCCCATTTTACAGGTGAGAGAACTGGGACTCTGAGGCTTGCCCACAGCTATTTAACTACAGGAAGTGTCAGGCATTATATTTGTGCTTTTGAATGTGAGGCTAAGGGGAAGGCAGGGCTGGGGGCATAGTGAAACAGAGTGGGACAGGGGTGTCAGGGTGTTGCTTCTAGGGGGGGGAACTACATCTCAGAACACTGCTGAAAAATTGATGGATGCAGGGAGATGGATGGGAGTGAGGGCTAGAGCTGTGGCTGCCAGGTGACAGAACCCTACTTCTAAGGTGCTGAGTCCCTGAGACAAAACTCTTAGTTACAGCTCTGCCCTCTGTCTGTGGGCAAAGTAATAATTCCAACCAATTCTCAATGATCCTCACTAATAGAGTGAATGATCAAAATTCATTTCTCTCTCTCTCCATATATATATTACATATATAAAATTTATGTTATTTATACATGTACATATACATGCATATATTATGTAACATATTACATATATATCACTTTCTTGCTATATATGTACATATATACACATACACATATATATAGCATATATATCACTTTCTCTCTCCCACACACACACTTTTGGTTTTTTGGGGTCAACCTATGATCCCATTGCTAATGGGAACCCCCATTGAGGAAAGTCCCTTTACTGATGCATATCTGTGTCTGCTCTGCAATTTGGAGTTTTAGAGAATTACTTGGGGCACTGAGAGACTAAATTAATTGTCCAAGGTCACACAGCCAGTATGTGAAAAGGTAAGACTTGACCTCAGGTCCTGCTTACTCCAAGATGTGCTCTAATCACTATGTCATGCTGCCTTTACAAAATAAATACAAGGTAATGTAGGAGGGGGATGAGGCAGTACCAACTGAAGCAAAGGTGGGAGGGATAGAAAAAACCTCCTCTAGGAGAGGGTGCTTGAGCTAGGCTTTAAAGTGAACTAAGGATTCTAAGAGCCAGAGGTGAGGAGGAAGTGCACTCCAGGCATGGGAGACAGCTAGTGCAAAGGCATGGAGATGGGAAATGGAATAGCATGTGTCTCTTCAGGCTATGTAAAATCTGTGTTCTTTAACACCACACACACAGTGAAGAAAGGAAGATCAGGAGAGGAGCTAACAATTCTCTTCTCTCTAGAACTTCATTTATTTAGGGAACTTTTTGAGTAATATTATGTGTTATAGTTAGATGTGCTTATGTCTTATCCTCCTAATACATGAGGAGCTCTCTTAGGGCAAGAAGCATGTAGCTAAATATCACATTTCCCATAGATCTTGGCACTGCATCATGAACACAACACATGCATGTTTGTTGTAGCAAATACATACTAGGATGAATGTTAAGGGCTTTGTAACCAATCATTATGTAAATGCTAAACCATAATAAGCATCTGGATTTTAAACCATGCTACTATAATTCAATTCAACACAATTCAATTGTGTTTAATCCAACACAAATTTATTAAACACCCTATAAAAATGGTTGCTGAAAAAAATAAATCTCAATAATGCATAATTATAATGACCAAGCTGGGTTGCTGAGGATATTAAAAAGAATGCAAGTACTTCCCTTCTTTGCAGAAGTGGGGAACTATGGATGTGAACCAAGATCCCAGATTTGGTGGATGTATTGTCTAGTTTATTACTTTTTTTCCACTTTTTTTGTCATTATAAGGGTTGCATCTCTGGGTGGAAGATTAGGGAAAAGTATATTGAGAAATGAACGGGATATAAGGAAAAAATGATTTCTTAAAAATTTGCTTGTTAGACTAAATTCACACACAAATAATTGAGAGTTGCCATTCTGAAAGGGATGGACCAAGCACCAAGAATGACCAGAAGAGGTTGGCAGCCTGGAGCCAGGCACAGACATACCTTCTCTCAGGAAAGGATTCTGGATGATAAAAAGTCTGTCTTTGGTGGCCCAGCTAGCCTGGAGAAGATCCAGCCAATGTTCCCATGGGAATAAAAAATCAATGTCTCTGGCCCAGTCAGGCCCACCACCATATATGTATGTGTGCATACATATATTATGTGTACTTCTGTGTGCACACACATGTGTGTGCATACATGCATGCATGTGCTGACCCAGGCTGGGGTCAGGGGAACAGGCAGGAGACACTTACCTGTACCAATGATGCTGTGGACAGACACACTGGAGCTGTCCAGCTCTTTGGCAAACAGGTGCAAGGCCTGCATAGGATCAGCACAGTTTTCCAGGTCAATATATGTCCGCCTTGTTGGGACCTTAACTGGTGTGGAGGACAAAAGAGAGATGTACCTTTAGAAGAGAAGCTGCTGCTCAGGAAGTAGCACCAGGGCAGGGGTAAGGGTAGGGGTAGAGGTGGGATGACTTTTCCTCTGCATCCAAACCTGAAAGAGACTCATCCCCTCCCCACTCCCTTCCACAGAGCTCTTGGCCCAGTGATGGTAAGAGGAGGTGATGCTGGTCAGTGAAGGAGAGCCAGGGATCCCACACTCACAGTGGAAGTAGAGTTCCTCATCATTGCCATCTCCAAGGCCTTTTCCATATCCACACTGCCTGGGAAACAGAGTGGGAAACATTAAAGAGGGGTGTCACCTGTCCTCCAGCACTGGCCAAGTTCTTAGATGGGTTTCTTCACACACACACACACACACACACACACACACACACACGCACACACACACACTCTCTCAGTCACCCCAGCCAGAGCCATGATTCCAGCAATAGAATATGTCTGCCTGTTACTTTGATTCTCAGAATGTCAGGGCTGGGAGGGAACCTTAGAACAAAGGTCTTCAAACTTTTTTTTATTATACCCCCCCCATGAGTTAAAACAACAACAACTGAACATGCACTTCTGACTTGCATACTTATTTATTGATAAACTATAGGTCACAGATTTAGAGCTGGAAGGAACTTTGAAGCTACATGAATCCAATTCTTTCATTTAGCAGATGGGAAAGTGAATAATAATACTAACAATGATTGATATAGAACTTTAAAGTTTGCAAAGTGCTTTACAGTGATCTCACTTGATCCTCACAACCCTGGAAGGTAGGTGCTCTTATTATCCCCCTTCTACAGATGAGGAAATTGAGGTTAAATGCCCAGAATCACACAGCCATTAAGTATCTAAAGCTAGATTTGAACTAATGTCTATCTTGACATGACTATCCGGTACTCTATCCACTGTACCACCTAGCTGTCTCTAAGGCATATAGAGGATAAAGGACTTGCCCAAGATCACATCAATAAAAGACCAACATAGGAAGTGAACCCATGCCTTCTTGAGTCCAATTCCCTCTCCGCTGCACCATGTTGCTCCTCAACACATAATGTATACAAGTGTATTACTTACTGATGTTTATGCACATTATAAAACCTAAACATAAATTTTAAAGGATGAGATAAAGATAAAATAATATTTGATCTTGGAAACAATAGGGAGCCAATGGGAGGGAGTGATACAATCAGACTTTTGCTGTAGAAAAATCACTTAAGGAACTGTATGGAGGATGACTTGGAGAGAGATGGGTCTTGAAGAGGAATCCTAAATAGAAAGCTATCATCATAGAGAGGTGGTCACTCAAGCTAGCGTTTTGGCCATGGAAATAGAGAGGGAGGGATATTTTCAAGAGATCTTATGGAAGCAGAAACAGCAAGATTTGCAACTGATTTCCTACATGGGTGAAACAGAGTGAAGAATTGATGATGACACCAAGGTTGAGAACCTAGATGCCTGGAAAGATTGTGGTGCCTTCAACAGAAATAGAGAAACTTGGAAGAAGGATGGGTTTGGGGGAAAATACAATGTAATGAGATCAATAGTCATCCATTTATGACTGCTTATCCTGTGAAACTCACTCAATCCACTGAAAATGAAAATTTGGGGTTTCAAGATCTTAAAAAACTGGTTACTGCCTGGCAAAGAAAAATTCACCCATTTAGTGGTACCTGCTGGGGCTATGAAGTGATCTGAAAGCCAGGAACATCTGAGCAACTGCTGCTATGGGTGGTCAGGTAATGGGTAGGTTGTAACTGTCCTGAGCAAATGATATTTAGCAAAGAAGTCATAATGTTGGTAGCTTGTACAATTGTAAGAAGCAGTAATTGAGGGCTATGGGTAGATATGGTTGTGTTAGAGATGAACTCCACAATTTGGCTGTTGCCCTTCACTCCCTCTGATCAGAAGGTAGAGGACTCCTCCAAGAACTCCATTTAAGAACATTGCCCAGGTAGGTCATATCTTCATTTCTCACCTGGCTGCATTCTGCTGACTTCTCCATCACTTCATTGGTATCTTATTACTCTCCTGGACTGTAAGCTCCAGTAGAGCAGGGACCTCATATTATTTCAATTTTATATGTCTCCCAGAATGCAGAAGAAGGAAGTCCTGAGCTCAGTAAGTGTGCAATTTAGCTTGAGAGCTGATGCTATAAAAAGATTTCTGAGGGATATTAAGAAAGAAAGAGGGCCCAGGATAGAATGGCAAGGACCCATTTAGATGAAAGGTAACCAAAATTGAGTCAGATAAGGTGGAAGAGAAGAGGGGTTTCAGAGGGAGAAAAATAGCCAGACCACTGGCTTCACAGAATTGACATAATCAACCTCAGCAAATGCCACAGGATGGAGGATGATGGAGAAAAGGTCCTGGATTTAGCAATGAGGTAAGTGGTGCAATTGTACACTAGAAAGTCCCTGAATGTGGAGTCATCAGACTTCATCCTAAACTGACCTCCTCCTACCTTCTGACTCTGTGTCCCAAACAACTAAAGTCCTATTGCCCTTTGGCCCTTTGTGGCTAAACTTCTTAAAAAGGTCATCTACAATAGGAGTCTCCATTTTCTCTCTTCTCACTCACTTCCCAACCCCTTACAATCCAGTTATCAATATCTTCATTCCACCAAAACTACTCTCCAAAGATACTAATGATCTCTTCCTTGACAAATCCAATGGCCTTGCCTCTATCCTCATTCTCTTTGACCTCTCTGCAGCCTTTAATACAGTTGATTATTTTCCTCTCCTTGATACTTTCTTCTGTCTAGGATTTTGGAACACCATTTCTCCTGGTTCTACTCCTACCCATCTGACCACTCCTCAGCCTCCTTTGCTGGATCCTCATCCACATCTCACCCTCCAACCATAGGTGTTAAATCATAGGGTTTTGTCCTGAGCTCTCTTCTTTTCTCCCTCTTCACTAGTTGATCTAATTGACTGTCAAGGATTTAATTTACCATCTCTATGCTGACAATTTTGAAAGCTATTTATACTGGCCTAACCTGTGTGCTGACCTCCATTCTTAAATCTCCAACTGCCTTTTAGGCATCTCAAACTGGATGTGTAGTAGACACTTTAAACGCAATATGTCCCAAACCTTTTCCCCTAAATCTTCTCTCACTCCTATCTTCCCTGTTACTGTACAGGGCAACACCATGCTCCCAATCCCTCAGGCTCACAACCTAAGAGTCATCCTTGACTACTATTTCACACACGCACACACACTCTCATATCCAAGCTGTTGTCAAGGTCTATCTCTTTTGCCTTTGCAACATCTCTCAAATATGTTCCCTTCTCTCCTCCGACTCTGCCACCTCTCTGGTGCAGACCCTCGTCACCTCACACCTGGACTATTGCACTAGCAGCTGATGGGTCTGCCTGCCTCAGGTCTCTCTCCATTCCAATCCATCCTCCATTCAGCCGCTTAAAGTCATTTTCCTAAAATGTAGATCCAACTGTGTCACTGTTACCCCCCCAAAAAAAACCTTACTTAATAAACTTCAATGGCTTCCTGTTATCTTGAGAAGCAAATATAAAATACTGTCTAGAGTTCAAAGCCCTTCATAACCTAGCCCCTTCCTACATTTCATCTTCTTACACACTACCTCCTGCCATGTACTCTTAGATCCAGTAACACTGGCCTCCTTTCTTTTCCATGAACAAGATATTCCATCTCTCAGTTATGAGCATTTTCCCTTTCATTCTTTCAGAGGCAATTGGGGTTAAGTGACTCATGTAGGGTCACACAGCTAGCAGATGTCACGTATCTGAGGCCAGATATGAACTCAGGTCCTCCTGACTCCTGGGCTGAGTTCTACCTTCTGTGCCACCTAGTTGTCCCATCTCTGGGCATTTTCACTGGCTCTCCCCCATGCCTGAAATGTTCTCCCTCCTCATCTCTACCTACTGGCTTCGTGGAATTCTTCAAGTCGCAATTAAAATTTCATCTTCTACAGGAAACCTTTCCCAAACCTTCTTAATTCCAGTGCCTTCCCTCTCTAATTTCCTATTTATCCTAGGTGTAGTCTGTTTGTCTATATTTGGTCATTATTTCTCACATTTGACTGTGAGCTCCTTGAAGGCAGGATCTAACCCTTGCCTCTTTGTGTTTGTGCCACGTAGTTAGTAGGCACTTAATAAATATTTATTGACTAAGTCTCTTAGCTTCTCTGTGTCTCAGTTTTCTCATTTATAAAATGAGAGTTGCTCTAGATGCCCAGTTCTAAGATACTATATCTTCTAAGAGTCATTTCAGAGGAGTGGTGTGGACAGATGATGGACTCTGGGGGTCTGAGGACAGAGCAAATGATGAGGAAGTAGAAACAGATATAACACAGGTATTCTTGGAATCTAGAGGCAAAGGGATAGAGATGGCAGCTCAAGGAGGTGAAAAGGATTAAGCTATTTTAGAAGCGTAGACCCAAGTACATTTGTAGACAGAGGGTCAGAGGGAGAGAGACAGGTACATTTGTAGGCAGAGGGTCAGAGGGTGAGACCTAAGTACATTGGTAAGCAGAGGGTCAGAGGAGACCCAAGTACATTTGTAAGCAGAAGGGAAGGAGTCTGCTGAGGAGAGGAGGCTGATGGAAGAATAGAGAGACACCAAGGCATAGTAGAAAGATAGAGTCCCAGCTCAGCTACTTGCTCTCTATGTGACCCTGCAGAAGTCACTTCCCTTGTATATAAAATGAAGTGTTGATCAAAAAGGTCCCTTCCAGTTCCGATTTCTGATTCTCTGACTGACTCACTGATGGATGGAGTAAGGTCCTAGAGGAGGCAGGAGGGGATGGGATCAAAAGCACATATCATCTCTGAGACAGGAGACAGGAGGGCAAAGATGAGAGGACAGGGCAGTTGGGGGTGGGGGGATATGAAGGTGTCCCAGTGAAGACCTCCTGAGTTGGAGAGAGAGAGAAGATGGAAATGGGAGCTTAAGGAATGAGGAATAGCCTATCTTGCACTTAGTAGCTGCTTAATAAATATTTCCCAAATTGAGTTGGAAGGTCTTTGCCCCTGTCTGCGTTGGTCTATCTGAAAGCCCCTTATAATCAGGGATCTAATCTGTTTAACACTTTACCCAGCCCCCAGTCCAACTTCCAAAATGCTTCAGGTGATGTCTATATGTGGCTTCACCCCCACCCCAGTCTTCCTTCTTCTATGTCTTTGTGTTTTCCTTCATTTTGCACTTCAAATGATTTCCTGAGTCTTCCTTGCTATGAGACACTCTCCCCATGCAGGGCTGTTTAATCTTGCTCTGATTTCGGAACATTCCCAATTATAGGCCGTTAGGCTGCAGTGTCTGTCTGACTAAGGCAGCCTCAGCAAGCCACTCCGGTCCCCCACCCCCACCCCAGCTCTGATGGTGGGGCTGGAGAGAGTGGGGTGGGGAACGCTCAGAATCTGGCCAAGTGGCTTTGAAATTGGCATAATTATCAGCTGCAGCGATTTCCCTAAGCACGAGCACTTTCATTCCAGCTGTCCCAGGCTCCTCCAGCCTCCAGGAGAAGAACACTGTTTTCCCCTTGGGCCTTCCTCCTCTTACATACATGCATATACGCACACATGCACAGCAGGGTCTACACAAACACACACACACACACACACACACACACAGTGCGGAAAGCTGTGGCAGGTTCCTTTGAAGTGTTGTCTTTTCTAGCAGCCCCCTAATCCAAACAGCTTCAGAGAGAAGAGTGAGACTCCATGCCTGGATTGAGGTACTGTCCACCAGGGATACAACATCACATCCAACCCCAGAAGCTCAGCAGAAGCTTGGGGCTTTGGACTGTCAATCTAACTCACAAGGTTGTTGGGACAGCCCCTTCTCTCAATTCATCAAGGGCTTAAGTGTCTACAGGGTGCCAACCACTAGACTAGTTCTGGTCGATGGGTATACATACAAAACCAAAACAGAAGCAGTCGCTGTTCTCATAGATAATATCTTCTGAATCTGTTCAAAGAAATGAAGCCTCCACCCCTGAGACTGGGTCATTTTTTCCCTGGTCTATACTCCCTCTCTCCAAGCAATAGCACCCAATAACCTCAGTTTTGATTATAAACCCTTCTCTCATTTTCTCTTGTGTTAGTTCCACCTTCCTCCCACTGCATTCATTGTCATGTCCTCCCTAATACAGTTTTGTAAACCAGGAGTCAAGGAATGAATTCAGAATTCCTCTTCTCTTGGGGAGATCCCTAACTGTTTTCTACTTTAAACTGCATCAGGATCTTGATCCCTGCCTTCCCATGTCCTCCTTCTGCCTCGTACCCCTAGCCTCTTACACACAGAACCACAGAATGGCAAAACTGGGAGGGACCATTCAAGTTCCAAGTTCTCACTGTGAGAAGTGACCAGCTCAAAAGAAAGAGCCAAAATGAAAAGTGAGCTATCCTGCCTGTCAGCCCGGGGCTCTTTCCACTGTGGGTTTCTGGCCCTGGAGAGCCTCCCATCACATTTATTTTCAGGATTAGTTCCAAGGCTTGCCCAGGCACCGGGAGCTCATTTCCCTTGGGGGCCTGTGGCCCTCTGAAGCGAATCCTAATCACTATGAGCAGAAGCTCAGGAAGGCTGGGTCCACCCTCCCTGTTCCTACTGAAGCCTGCAGGCTGTTAGAGATGTAAGCAGCCAAATCTCATCCTTCTCAGGGAGTGGAGGAGAGGGAGGGGGGAGGGGTGGATAGCACATGGATCTGTTCTCACATCCCTGGATCTGTGTGTCTGCGTGTGCAAATCCATGTGAGCATGGACATCATACTTAACTGTGTATGGTGAGTTATATGTAAATGTACATGCAGAGACACTGAATGCCAGCTGGGATCTTTGGTACTGCCCATACAAAGAACCAGAAAATGTGAAAACTGAGAGAGACTCTGAAACCCACACCCCTCATTTTACAGATTAAAAAACAGAGGATCAGAGAGAGGAAGGGACTTGCCCCAGGAGTGAGAAGAGCTGAAACTAGAATCCAGATCTCTGGACTCCCCACTATGCTAAGCATTGCATCTCTAGGTAGGCAGAGATTCTTGCTTATGTGCATCTTTATGTGTTGTAGAGTAAATGGAGTGAACTTGAGTCTCTACACCCTCCCATCCCAGGGATCAGGCTGGAAGGAAACTTGTGTTTTTAGAAGGGTGTCTAGGCCACTTACCTCTTCCAAATAGCCAGAGAACTGAGCCCGAAGCCAAGGATGAGGAGGGCAGCTACAGCGATTATCACAGCAACCACAGCAGGGTTCTGTTTCCCGGACTCTGAGCCAGCTTTGGTGGAAAAGGAGGGATTAGGCAGTGGGTAGGGAGTTGGATGAGGTCATTATCCAAGGGTAGGATGCCAGACATATTCAGCACTTGGAGTTTCTTGTCCCTCAGAGGAACCCCAGTCCTGCCCTGCTCCTCCCTCCCAGTCTTCTTTCCATCTCTTTTCTCCCTTGGGGACTCTTCCCTTCTTTTCTCCCCAATCCCCCAATACTTACCCTCCACTAGAGTCTCTACTTCTATGCTGGGAGTGAAGTTTCCAACCTCTGGGGAGAGGGAAGGTGAGGCTGCTCGGATTTGGAAAACATAAAGCGTCGCTGGCTTCAGGTTATTCACCGTGACAGCAGGTGCTCCCGTCCGGACTGTGGCATAGGTCTGTTCCCTCTGGCCCTGGGTAAAGGAGGAAGAGTAACCTGAT
Source organism: Bettongia penicillata ogilbyi (assembly GCA_023548195.1). Classification (NCBI taxonomy): domain Eukaryota; kingdom Metazoa; phylum Chordata; class Mammalia; order Diprotodontia; family Potoroidae; genus Bettongia; species Bettongia penicillata. The sequence goes on from JAJHZJ010000128.1 coordinate 5,168,282, forward strand.
ATCCAGGAGATCCTGCTCAACTACCCAGTAAGATGGCAGGTCCTCATCTCTTTGGAAAGAGATAGAGACTTCTTTACAGAGTTGGGGGATAATGAGGATGGAACCTCAAAATCTTTACTTCAAAATCTGTGTTACAAGGAGAAAGGGATCACTGATAGGAATGAGGGAGAATAGATTTGAAAATGAACATGTGTAAAAAATAAAGGCATTAATGAAAATAATTTTTCTAAAGAAAAGGAGGAAGGAGATGGTTTGGGAGCTGAGGACATTCTATTAACAAAAGTGGTGGCAGGGAGGCCACGGAATGAAGGAAAACCTAGCCACTTTGGGCCTACACAGGGTATGGTAGCAACAACAAGTTGAGGAGATGCTGAAAAAATCTTTCATCCCAACTGAGGATTGGAGACAAAAAACCAATTTTCTCTGCCTGGACCCTCCCTCTCTACTCTCATATACATTTATGCACAACTAATTCCCTGTATCCAAGGGCAAGTCTTTCCCCTCTCTTTCTCTCCACTTGCTACTAATACAAGGGATAGGGAGAGATCCTTGTACCCCATCCAGAGCCTTAGAATGAAAGGATAGTCACCTGGGGTGATTTTTCTTGGGTCCAAGTAACCTTATGACTTCCCTGAAAGGGTTGGGATCTGCAAAATCCTAAATGTCTTGAAGTTCTACGGTCAGAAGCATCTCCCTCAACTTTTCTCCCCTCTCCTCTTTGGGACCTTGCATGAAGTAAGTACTTAATAAATCTCATTGTTGTTGAAATTAAAGCTGAGAAGGGTTTAGACTTTTGCCCTGGGGCAACTGAGTCAGTGAGGAAGACATGGAGGAGGTGGGGGGGGAGGGAGAAAAGATAGAGTGTTAGAGGGATTATGGGATACACGATACAGGGAGCTGACCAGAGAGAACTGCTTAGGGAAGCCAGTTGATGAGAGATGGCCCATGAGGCATTTTCAAGTCAGGTAAAGTGGAGAAGGAAAGCGGTTACTTACCCCCATAATTCCAGGTGATCGTTGTAACACCACAGAATTCAAGTCTACCTAGTCTCTACCTGAACCCCACTTCAACATCCCCAACAAGAGGCCATCAAGCCTCTGCTTAAAGACCTCAAGGAGTGGACGATGGCTCACCACCTCCCAAGGAAGCCCATTTCTCTTTGGACAGGTCTGATCGCTTAAAAGATTTTTCTTCTGCTGAACTCAAATCTACCTCTCTTTCAACTTCCCTTCATTGTTCCTAGTTCTTCTGGGGCCCAGCAGAAATCTGATCTCTCCTTTCCATGTTAGGCCTGCAGATTATATGTAAATGTCTAAAAATCACTTTTGATTTTTTATCACAGTCATTTCTGGAAACAGCTCACTTCTCTCTCTACTTCTCAGAACTGAACCCTACTCTGTAACAACAAAAGTAATTTAGGAAAAAAAAAACCTGATACGATGACAATGAATACAGCAAAGTCTCCTGCCTTTCCACCAAAAGGAGGGAAGCCCTGGATATATTTGAAACCAGTTCTCTTATTTCTCCAATCCTGAAAGTCTTCTCATCACCAAGCTAAATATTTACAGTTCCTTCAATAGCTATGACATGATCTTGAATCCTCTCCTCATAATTCAACACAATTCAGCAAATATTTATTAGGTACCTATTATGTACAAGGCTCTGTAGTAGGCACTGGACATACAACAGTGAAAAGATACTCCCTTTCCTTAGGGAGTATCTAATCTTCTAGTTTTCCTATAATGGTTTCCAGTGTCTGCTTCTCCCATCTGTGGGAGCCTGGCTACAGGAAATCAGGCTAAACCAGAACCCTACACTTATAAACAGAAAGAACCAAGGCACTCCCCTCACCTTGTACCCATTCTAAAGAAATTACCTCTGAGACAACCAGGGAGACCCTGGACTTACCTTCTCAAAGTACTGAATTTCATACTCAGTGTTGTTGGCTCCTGGGGTCCCTGGGAACCCTGGCTCCTCCCAGGAGAGGGAGACACTTTTGGGTTCCACTCGGTCTGGGTGGATCTCAGTAACTCCACTGGATACTGGAAGATGAAGAGGGATATGGAGTATGAGAATCCCTGGGGAAGGTGGAGGCTAGAGGAACTGCTAGCAGCTGAGCATATGCTGCGTGTGGGGTACTGGAATGTTGGCAGCTGCTTGTGGGAGAATGGCAGAGTTAGAAGAACCAGGCAGAAACAAGAGAGGAGAGTTGAAGGGCTCTCATGTGAAAAGACTGAGCAGTAGGTCCAGTCCCTAAATAACCCTTCCCCCTCCAACCCTACCATACCTACATCTACATGTAACCTAAGCTGACCTAGCCTCATCCAGTGAATAGCTGACCTCAGCCATTAGCCCAGACTAGGCAGGGGAGGGGAGACTAGGAGGAAAAAAGGACCAGAAATTGATGGGATCCTTAATTAAATCAGCATGTAGATGACTAGACATAGCTAATGGCAAGTCTGGAATCTGCAGACCTCAGTAAAATCAGTTTCTATGAGATGTATTCTCAAAGACTCAAATAGGTCTGTGATCTCAGTGATTCTGAAGTTCCTTCCAACGATGCAAACTACAATCCAGTCATTCTTGACTATCTTGTGTCTCTCTTGCCCATATTTAAAATTCCCAACTAGATCTATGATCTTGTCAATTTGGAAGTTTCCTCCAACTACACCAACTGTGAAGACCATAGCCTATCAATGCTTTTCTCCTAAGACACTCATACATGTCCTTTCAAAGGTTTGTCACAAGAGGTCCAACCAACTTGTTGAAGGTCTTCCTCACCATCTTCTGATGCCTGAGGTTACTTGTGAAATATCTGTTATCCTTTGCTTGTACCATGTGATTGGCCCATATTCTCTCTCTGTTATACATTTTTTTCGAGAACATCGTTGATGCCTGTTATTCTATAGAATTCCTCACTGGTTATATGTCCACATCAACCATGCATCTTTGCCTTGCCGTCTGTGGGATGCTCACCTTTAGCTTTTCAGAAACAATGGTGTTCCAGGTCTTACTGCTATATAGAGACACTCATATGATGTTTAAATTGAAAAGAAGTGCCTTTGCTATTACGGGACGCTTGGGGGGGTGCAGAATAGTGTTTTGTGATTTCTGCAAAGCAATCCATCCTTCTGTTCTCTGTTTTTCCAATTCTAGGCCCAGTCTATTGCTCATGTCTACTGTCCGTCTCAAACAGATAGATATAGATAAACAGATGTATATAGATATGCATATATATATGGAAAAGCTCTATATTAGCATACATGTTGAAATCTTTGTCCACTTATTCTTTTCTGTCTGGATAGTCAGGCCAAATTTCCTTTGAATGATTATTTATTTCTTCTAGAAAGTCTTACAATGTCTTGGGATTTGATGCAATCAGCATAATGTCATATACAAACAGGAGTATCTGGAGGACCTCATCATGCGCAGGAATTCCTCTTCGACTTGGACTCTCTGCTGTATATTCTTCATCACAGTGGAAAATATCTTTGGGGAGCATTATTGTATTAAATGATTCAAACAAATCAATGATCTTACTGGTTTAGAATAATGCAAACAAAAACCCATCCATTCCTGAACTCTCCTGTGTGATTCTTGCCCATATTTAAAATTCTCAACAGGATCCATGATCTTATCAATTTGGCAGTTTCCTCTGACCATGCAGACCATAGCACATCAATGCCAACCCTATGGGACATTCACACATATCTCATTTGGTATTTATTTTAAGAGAGTCTTTGAACAGGATTATATTGGTTATTATATCTTGGAATACTAAATGATCTTGATTATGTGGATGGGAGACTTTTTGTTGTTCAGTTGTGCCTGACTGTGACTCCATTTGGGGTTTTCTTAACAAAGATACTAGAATGGTTTCCCATTTTCTTCTCCAACTCATTTTACAGATGAGAAAACTGAGGCAAATAGGGCTAAATGACTTGCTCAGGGTCACACAGCAACTGTTTAAGATCAGATTTGAACTCAGGTCTTCTTGATGCCAGGCCTGGCATTCTATCCATTGCACTACCTTTTGTAAAAGAACCTATAAAGAAATGTCTTGTTCAACCGAGGAGAATTCTTTTTTGTAGTCAACAAATAATTAAGTACAATGGGATCTCATATTTTTTTTACATCTTCCGTTTAATTGTGACATGATAACAATACATTGTTGAATATTATTTTTGAATATTGTTGAATATAATATATATGTTGAATATTATTTGAAAAAGGCAGCTTGTTCTCTAATGCCCTCATCAAGGATGCTCTAAATTTGTGCATAGATGACTTTTACAGAGGTTTTTTTTTAATAGAAGAGAGCATAGGCATTATAGATGGATAGTTGTTTATATTTTCTCTAATTCGATTTTGGAATCAATAAGATCTAAGAGTTTTTCCCTGACTTTGGTATCTTTCCCTCATTTAGATACCTTGAAAATTGGTTCTGTAGATTCCCCTCACAATTGTTATCACCTCTAACATGGATCTTATTCATATATACTTAATCCAATCCATTTACTTTTCTGATCTTTGTTCTCTTTGGTGACATCCACCGCAAGTACTTCAGGGACTACGATGTTAGGATACAAATGAATGGCTCCACTCTCCTGGATGGAGAAAAGTTTGTGGTAATGATTTTTCCATTTCCTTGTTTGCAGTCAACTTTCTTTTTCATCCTTGAGATTACTTTATTTCGTTGGTTACCCATTAAGTTTGCTTAGATTGATTTTTACCTTCCACTGCTTCCTTTTGCTTTAAAAGGTGATATTTCTAATAATTGTCTATCATCCTCCTTTGTAAGACTTTAAAGATGAGCTTATATTTTAACTTGGTATTATCCTTGGCAACTTTTATTCTCCACCAGGCAAGTAAGTCAAATGTTTTGGGGGTACTTGCCACACTCCTTTGGTCTCCTTGTTGCAGCAATTAATTTACACTGGCAAATTTAATTAATTTACATTAACTTCTGTACTATTATAATTGGTGTTGATGTCATGTCTATTGTCCATTTCCCACTTTTCAGTTTCCATAACCTGCTTAAATAATTCAGCATTAAATCTTCTTAGTTTTATGCCATATCCTCTTCTCATTACTATTCTTTCTTCTTGTTTCCCATAAATTCTGATTTTATCTCTAAATAGTTGATAGTCTGACAATGAACAGAGAATGAACTCAGGGACAACTCCCATATCCATAATAGGTCTTGTACTATTTGTTAAGATACAGTCAATTTAATTTTTTGGCACTCTCTATGCCTTATGCCTACAAATTATTTTATTTTTAAAAATACTCATGACATAAAATCATGAGGATTCGGTATAATCTACATTTTTGGCATTTATCATTTCTTTCTCCTAAATCCTGCTTTCCCAAATAATTCTTTCCATTCTTATCTGTCATAGTATATAATTATTTGCCATAATTATATATTTCACATATAATTATAGGATATAATTATTTGATTTGTAGTATCTTATCAAGATCATCACAGGATTTCTCTATTACTTTATTCTCGATAACTGATGATACATAGGCTACAATTATTTTCATGGTATTTTTTCCAAATAGTTATCATTTGTACTGAAACATGTAATGACCATATGTCCCTTGAAATATTTCTTACCACTTTAGGGTATATGATAAAACCACACCATCACTGCTTTTCTTTGCCTCTCCAAGGGGTACTTGTGAGCCATTCTTCCATTTACCTTCTTTGGTCTAATTTTGTTTATAGTAAGAATGCCAAGGCTGGTATGCTTCAACTTCTCTTATGCTATGTCTATTCCTTGGTCATTGGATCTCACATTTATCGTGTCAACAGTCAAATTAGATTGTCCACAGTCTCAAACCTGTGTTAGTCTTAGACCTTTTTCCCACAGCTTTGCCACCATCATTACAGAAGGTGAAGGGGATGGTGGTGCAACAAGACCAAGGGCCATTTCTTATTTTTCTCTATTTCATGGGTTGTCATAGTCAAACAAGTTTCATCACCAGTTCCTCTTCACGGTTAAATAGGAGAGTCCTCAGGAAATAGAATCATTCTGTTTCTAGGGACATCCTAGAAGCCCTTATAATATTTATTGGCATAGCCTTGAAGAATCCAAGGTCACCTCCATATCATAATGAGGCATCAGAGTAGGATTTTATGGGGTATTTTTGTACCCCCAAAATTTTGTTTCCCAAAATTCACTAAGATGCTGAAGGTCTTCCTTAATTTCTCTCAATATTACAAGGATATTAATAAAGCAATCTGGTTGTTCACCTGTTATTCCTTGCTATCACCAAATGGCTGGGTTATCTTTTCTTATCATACATTTCCCTGATAAAATCTGTTACTCTTATTCTTCTTCAGAGTTCCTCATTGGTTATAAGTTAGAGCCTGCTTATTAGACACCATGTGCCTCTCTCTGGCCTGCTGTGTAATATTTTCGTTGGCAGTTTTCCCCAAAGTATTTTGATGCATGTCTCACAGCCATTCAATTAACACCAGTAGCATTTTGGTATTAAAAAAGACGTGACTTAGTTTCCAGGAGAAATTTGGAGTCATTAAAAGAACTTTGCACTTTTCTAGAAGTAATCCAACTTGCTCTCCTCCTGTTTAATACTAATTAACCATTTGTATTGTCTATACAAGACAAATATATTGTTTGGTAAGCTCTATAGAGTATCCATCTAACTGCATTCATAACTTGGACAATAGGTTCTTCATCCACTTGGTCCTCCTGTATGGATGGTCAATCTCTTCTGAGTGTTTGAGGATAGCTTTGAAGGAGCTCTTCGAAGTTCTGGGACTTGATACCACTAATGCAATATCATCTACAAAAAGGGGTATCTGGAAAACCTCAATGCTCATATGAAATCTTTTTTTGTTTTGGACTCTAAGCTGGATCTCCTTCATCATAGTGGCAATACCTTCGGTAAATACCATATGATCTCCCTATTTCATGCTGCATCTGATGTTTATCACCGTTGGGGCTTTGAAAAAGGTTATTTCTCTTGTTATATTTTCTATGGAGTCTTGAATGATTTTGATGGAAGACATCTTGATAGAAGAGATCTCTTGAGGTGGTGTTTTGCTCTACCAAATCAAATGTTTTTCATAATCAGCAAAAAATAAATACAGTGTGATCTCATTTCCTACTTTCTTCAGTCATTTTTAGTATCAATAAGGTCTGAAATCCCCCACCCCCACCCCTTTGGTATCGACTCTTCTTTAGATACATTATGAACTGATACCTCAATGCCCTCACAATTGTCACCTCCATCCAGTACATATCTGCTCCATTGACACTTGCTCCAACTTAGCTTCTTTGCCATCTCTAAAGTTCTATTTCTGCCTTCCCTATAAGAATATCCCAGATGTGATGGTAAGAGTTCTGTCTTCCACCATTCTTTATAGCCAAAGTAATTTGTTATATATAAAAAAAAAAACCTTTATAGCTCTTATCCATTCTTCTTCGGTTTGTTGACCTCTTTTTTTACTTGTAAAGTGACGTTGTTGGTGGTGGTGGCCTTTATTTCCAAAGAGGACCAGTGATACATCATGAGGGTGACGTCTCCCTTGGAATGCTTTTTGCCTCTGCTGCCAATCTTTCTTTAAACTGGATCTGTACTCCACTGTTTTTCTCTTCTTATGAGGCAATACTACTTAGCATCCATCATCCATCATTCTTACCATTTCACAAATGAGCTGATATTCTAACCTAGTTGCCTTGAGCAGTTTAGTCAAATATTTGCTGACTGAGGTGGGCATTTAGGCTCTTTCGGTTTCCTTGTTATGGCAACTAATTTACTTCAGTTAAACTATATATAATTATTATAATCAGCGTTGATGTCATTTTTGCTGTCTGTTGTCCATTTTTTATAATAGTATAAAGCACTTAACATACATCATCTCACTGGACCCTCACAACAATTCTATGAGATGGGTATTATTTTTGTCCCCATTTTACAGATGAGTAAACTAGGATTGACAGAGGGTAAGTGACTTGCTCCTTGTTTAAATAGGTCAGGATTGAATTGTCTTGATTGAATGCCATCTTTTTCACATCACTATTCTTCTTCTAGTTTTTTCTTTTTACTAATTCTGATCTTTACAAGTTCATGGTCTGAATGAACACAGACATCTGATTCCACAGTACACATCAGTGAGCAGTCTTTTCTTGTCTGTTAAAAGATAGTCTCATTTTGTGATTTTTTTTTTTAGGGGGGGCTATTCTCTGTGCATTTTTTTTAAAAGCCTTCAAGAGGTAATGGTATAGATTTCTGTGTAGTCTCTACCCTCTCTCCTGGCTTCTTTCTGATCTATTTCTCACTATCCATATCTGTTTCCACTTTTGCATAGAAGTCACCAAGTGTCAGAGCACATACTGACTGAATGTGTAGAGGGGTATCTTATCAAGTTTTTAAATTACAGGTCTGAACAGGTCACTCCCCTACTCAATCAACCCCATTGGCTCCTCTAGGAGCAAAAATAAACTCCTCTCTTTTAGCATGTAAAATCCTTCATAATCTGGCTGTAGCATACCTTTCCAGGCTTTTTCCACCTTACTCCACTTCATATATTCTATAGCTCAGGTGAAGGGGACTTTTCACTGCTCCTCATAAAAGCCACTCCATTTCCCACCTCTGTGACTTTGTAGTGGTTCTGCATCGTGCCTTGAGTGTACTTTCTCCTTTCAGAATCCCTATTTTCCTTCAAGACTCAGCTTATGTTCCATCTTGTACATGAAACTTTCCCTAAGCCACTTCCCTACCCTCCTAATGTCCTTCCCAGCAACTCACCATGTAGCAATGTTGTACATATTTTGTATGTGCTAATGTGTGTACACCCACTGTTATAAACTCCTTAAGGGTAGGAACTGTTTTGCTTTTATCTTTTTTACTGCTATATGCAAGTTTCTATCTATAGATGTGTGTGGGCAACACCTGGAAAGAATAACAACCAAACTGTGGGGGAGGGGAACCAAAAAGTGGGGAGGTGGTGTGGAGGAGTAAAGGTAGTTGAGCAAAGGAGACGAGGATTTCCCTTCCCATACCTCCCGGGCAGAGTCCCCGCCTTTCCAAGGAGGAAAGCCCGCTCCTACCCCCTCTCAAAGGGGAGTAAAGGGTAAGGGAAATCGAATCCACCCTAGGGCCTGCAGCCAGGGGATTCAGATGGGAGCAGATGCAGCAAGCCTGGGGCCTTACCCGCCAGACCCGTGGATACGATGACCTGGGCATAAGTGGTCCCCACAGCGCCCAGGCCGGAGACGCCGTTGAGCGCTGCCACCCGGATGGTGTAGTGGGAGTGCGGGAGCAGGTTGAGCAAGGTGACAGTCCTCTCTCGCAGTCCGGTCTGGCGCGGCACGAAACTCACGCTGGGCCCGCACGATTCACAGGTGCCCCCGTGTCCCTGGCCAAACCCCTGCCCCACGCCCGGGCCATCCTCGCCGCAGCGCTGGCACAGGACCGTGTAAGTGATGTCGGATCGGCCGCCAGAGTCCTCCGGGGGACTCCAGCGCAGCAACAGGGTGGAGCGGCTCAGCCTGTAGACCAGATCACGGGGGGCAGACGGAGGACCTGGGGTGGGGAGCGGGGACAATGAGACCGTGTCTGGTTGGCTGACCTGGACTGGGCAGCGCAGAATGTGGTCCTGGGGTGGAGCAGGGAGAGGAGAGACAGCGAGGATCAGGGTTTGGGGAAAGGAATAAGTCTCTAGAGTCTAGAATAGACCACTCTGAGGTCTGGGATTGACAGTGGAGGGTCTGTCATTGGTGAGGGCATACAAGGAGCAGAGATTTAAATTTGGAAGAGGCCAGAGAGCTCCAAGGACACAACTCCTTACACAGATGAGGGAAACTGAGAACTGGAAGGGAAGTGACACGGCCAAAGTCACGCTGATGGAAAAGCAGAACTATCTCGGGCTATTGGAGAGGGAAAGGGTTTTTCCGCTAACATTTACAGGGAATATGGTTTAAGTCTTGAATTCACCTCCTCATCTTTTGTCTACTTATACATTAGAAAGACTAGAATTTGAAGACTGAATTGAGAAGAAGTCTCGGGATTGGGCCTGTGAAGCGACTCAGGGCGTCGGATTAGCAGGATGGGGTGGGGCTGCGATTGGGGGCGGAGCGCGGGGGGGGAGTGGCGCTCTGCCAGGGTTTGAAGATGCGCCGCGGAAGCTAGGGACCGGAGTTTGGCGCTGCCTGACCAGGTCTGAGGGCACCGCTGGGCCCACCCCCGCCCCGGGGGACTCACGGGTGCAGGAGGCTGAGGGTGGGTCCGCTGGGGAGCGGGAGTAGCTGTCCTGGCAGACGCAGAGCGTGGAGGCGTTGGCCAGAGCGCTGCTATGTTCGGGGCACGGAGAGCAGAGTGGCCTCCGCGGGGACACCTTGTAAAATCCAGGGGGGCAGGCTGTGAAGAGAGGCGACAGTCAGGGGCAGGAGGTGCGGGGAAAGGCTGACCCAGTGTGGGAGAGGGGTGGGCTCAAATCTGGGACAGGTGAGAGTTAGGAAGGTTCTCCCTTGAGATGGAAAATTCAAAGATAGACCCAGTCCCTTTCCTTCTCTATGTCTCTACCACTACCCAAATGGGCCCTAAGACATGCTTTCTTGCCTAACTCTGGCAGGGCTCTTGGCTGGGGGATGACTGTGGCAGAAAGACATTTGGAGCTCCCCTAAAGTCTCCCTGTTTAAATGTAGGTACTTAATTTAAGGCCCTCCTCCTCGAACTATGGCCTGGTTGTTACAAGCCATAAATGACAAGCCTTGTCAGGATTCCTAGGGAGCCAGGAGGATTGTAGAGACCTGGGCTCTCTGATCTTCCTCTCAGAGCTACAACAGATCTTCCCAGGGCTTCCCATGTCCCCCCAACTCTCCCCCAAAAAGGTTTTTCCCCACACATCTCCATTACAGTAGAAAGAATGCTGGAAGAATGAGTTGAAGTCTCAGCTCTGATACCTGTTAACTGCTCATCTTAGGCAAGTCCCTCTCCCTCTATGATTCCAGTTTCCTCATCTGTAAAATGGGGGTAGTTACACTTTTCTTCTCTGACACAGCAACCATGCTGGTGCAAGTTCTCATCATTGCAGACCTGTACTATTTCAGTAACTTACTGGTCAGTCTTCCTGTCTCAGGTTTCTTCCCCGCTAATATATTTTACATTCAGCTATCAAGTTGATCTTTCTAAAGTTCAAAGTCTGACTATATCCTCATTCAATAAATTCCTCCCTCATTCAATAAATTCCAGTTATGTTTATTATTCTTTATTACCTCCAGGATCAAATATAAAATCTTCAGTTAGACTTTCAGTGCCCTTCATAATCGAATCCCTTCCTACTTTACCAGACTTCTTATACCTTACTTCCTTCCAAGTGGTCTGCAGTCCAGTGACACTAGTCTTCTTACTGTTTCTTGAATGAGACATTCCATCTCCTGACTCTGAACACTTTCACTGTCTGTCCTCCATATCTGGATAAGTCCAAACACTTGTGCTACTATAGCATGTTTATAACTTTTTAATAAACTAATAGCATAATATTGATTATCATCATTTTCTACTTTTTTCCCCTTATCCCTCAAAATTGACTATGAGTTTAATGAGGACAGGGAAATGTGCCTTAGTCAACTGTAATAAATATTTTTAACCTAATTCAGTGAATTAAGAGATTGGAACTAATAGATAAGAGCTAATGAATTAAGAGATTGGGGCTAATAGATATATGAGAGTTGCCTCTCATATAATGTTAACTGAACCAGAGCCAGTTTCCAATCTATGAGTGGCTGGAGCCAAACAAATACAGCAGGCCAGAGATGGGAAAGTCAAGACACAAAACAGAAGTTTAATTAATTTCAGTGAGAAAAATGACATATGCATATGCAAGCCCCCTCCTAAGAAGGAGAGCTTAACATGCTGGACTAGAGGCAGGTTTTATACAGATCCTAGGCTGGATCATGACATAATCATTTTTAGGTTTTGAGTTACTGTTCCCATGGGCCTGTGGGTCATGCCCACTCTCTGGGGCAGAGTTCTATGATAGGAACAGTAGTGCACTACTGTTCCTACTGTAGTGTCAGTGACAAGGAGCAGGGATTGTGAATATTTGATGGATGGTCCTGGGAAACAGGGGGAGCTAAATCCCTCAGTAACCATCTGGTGCTCTTCCAAGCAATATACTTTGCCAGAGGGCGATATCATCCTGATCGCAAAGGATTATTGTTACGCCAAGCTCAGGACACCATCTGCTTGATAGGGTTTAGCTCTGGGATGGGGCAGGTAGGTGGTGCAGTGGATAAAGCACCAATGCAGAAGTCAGGAGGACCTGAGTTCAAATCTCACCTCAGACACTTGACACTCACTATCTGTGTGATCTTGGGCAACTCACTTAACCCCAATTGCCTCATCCTGGGTCATCTCCAGTCATCCTGATGAATATCTGGTCACTGGATTCGGACAGCTTTGGAAAAGAAGTGAGGCTGGTGACCTGCACAGCCCTCCCTCACTCAAAACAAAGTCAAGTGCAAGTCATATCATTATTTCTCTGATGTCATGGTCTTCTTTGGCAACGAGGAACGAAAGCACACACACAGCTCTGGGAAACAGGGTATCTCCAAAATATACTGATATTAGCAATGAGAGGCTTTACAAGCCTAACTCCCTCTCTCATTTAGCAGTCAGAGGCTTTGTAGGTAAAAATCCTTTCACCTCACTGATCTATAACTTAGTACAGGAATTCGTAAGCCTTTTTTTGTGGCTTAAGCCACTTTTGTGACTGTCTAGTGAAGCCTGTTAATAATGTTTTTAAATGCATAAAATACATAAAATTACAGAATAAACCAAAAGTTAGTGAAAATAAAGATGTGATTTTTTTTCCCATACAAGTTCATAAGCTCCCTGAAATCTACCCACAGATCCCAAACTTAGTGGATAAATTCTAGGATATACCTCTTATGTAGCAACGAGAGGATTAATGGATACAATTCTCTCCTTCATCTGTCAATGAGGAGCTTTATAGATACAAACCCTCCACCAAACCCATCTGTGACTTAGTAGACAAGTCCTAGAGAGCTGGTTCTCATTTAGCAATGAGAAATTTCACAAGTATGTATCTTTGTGATTACAGATTGCTCCTAGGACTAAAAAGGAGGGAAATGAGAGAGAGGTTTGAAGAATACCGTCCCAAGACAGTTGATCATGGGACAAGGCTTGTTTTCCTGAAGGCAAATGTATATGCTCTGGGAAGCAGGTATCATCTAAGACTTTGTATAATTTAGAGATAAAATCCAATATTTATTGTTTCTGTGATCCTAGGAAAGTAATTTAAGCTTTCTGAGTCACTTTCCTTACCAAGAAAAAGAAAATAATAAATAACATGAGCACTACTTGCTTCTTAGGATTTTGGAGAGGAATGAAATTTGTAAAGCTCAAAGTACTGCTTAATGGGAATTATTATTTCATTAAAGTGCCTTTCATAAACCCCTAATTTCCAGGCTTCATGTCCCAAGGTTTGGATCTGAAGGTAGAGACTAAAGATACTACAGCAATCTTAGACCGGGGGATATCTTCCAGCTCGGTCCTCTGTCTACTCCCTGTCCCTAGTTGGGGGCATTTAGAGACTCAGAACTGAAGTATGAAGACTTCAGTTCTTCCATACAACTTCAAACAAAAGCATAGAGAAAGAAAGGGGTGAAGGCCCTTTCAAACAGGAAATGAACCCAGACTGAGAAGTACTAGGTGGGAAAGGGGAAGAACACTGAGAAAATGGCACAATGTCACTCATGCTGAAAGTCACAACACCAGGACACTGGCCTTGCCTCCTTTGGTAAATGGGCAGTGGTGGAGCCTAGGTAGGGAAAGGGAGCTGAATTCTGGAGTCATGGGGCCAACATCACCTATGGCAATATTTCCAAAGCCCTCAAGTGGTCATGACCTGCTGGAAAGGGGCTGGATAGATTAGATTTTAAAGGTCCAGGGTTCAAGTCCTTTTTGTGTGTGGCCCTAGAGGAGAGAAATTCTAGAAGATCAATGGATTGTGGTAAATGAAGAAAAATTGGAGTCCTCTGACTGAAGAGCAAAGTCAGAAGTCCTCCTTTATCCTCTCCCAATGACAAGGAATTCTTAATTACAGTCCAACTTGGAATAAACAATAGACATTTGGGGTTTGCCCTTATATTAATCCACTTTAGCCAAGGGTGGAAGATACAGGGAGGTCAATTTCAGCTCAACATTAAAAAACTTCCAATTCATTCCCCAATTAAAAAATGGTCAAAGGATATGAACAGGCAGTTTTCAGAGAAAGAAATGAAAGCTATCTATAGTCATATGAAAAACTGCTCTAAATCACTACAGATTAGAGAGATGTAAATCAAAACAACTCTTAGGTACCACATCACACCTGTCAGATTGGCTAACATGACAAAACAGAAAAAGTATAAATGCTGGAGAAGATGTGGGAAAATTGGAACACTAATGCATTTTTGGTGGAGTTGTGAACTGATCCAGTCATTTTAGAGAGCAATTTGGAACTATTCCCTAAGAGCATACCCTTTGACCCAACAATACCACTTCTAGGGCTGTATCCCAAAGAGTTCATACAAATGGGAAAAGGACCTACATGTACAAAAATATTTCTAGCAACTCTTTTTGTGATAGCAAAGAACTGGAAATCGAGGGGATGCCCATCAACTGGTAAATGGCTGAACAAGTTGTGGTATATGAATGTAATAAAATACTATTTTGCTATAAGAAATGATGAGCAGGTAAACTTCAGAAAAACCTGGAAAAACTTATATGAACTGATGCTGAGTGAGAGGAACAGAACCAGGAAAACATTGTACAAAGTTACTGCCACATTGTGCAATGACTAACTTTGATAGACTTGTCTCTTCTCAGCAATACAAGATTCTAAGACAACTCCAAAAGGCTCATGACGGAAAATGCTATCTACATCCAGAGAAAGAATTATGGAATATGAATACCGATCAAAGAATACTATTTTCTCTCTCTCTCTCTCTCTCTCTCTCTCTCTCTCTCTCTCTCTCTCTCTCTCTCTCTCTCTCTCTCTCTCTCTCTCTCTCTCTCTCTCTCATTTCTTCTTTCTCATAGTTCACTCCACTGGTTCTAATTCTTCTTTGCAACATGACTAATGTGAAAAAATGTTTAATGTGAATGTATATGTGAGCCTATATCAGATTGCATGCCATCTTGAGGAGAAGGGAAGGGAGGGGGAGGAAATTTGGAATTCAAAAGCTTGTGGAATTGAATGCTATAAACTAAAAATAAATTAATTAATTAAAATGTTTAAAAAAAACAGCCTTCCCAGAAATCAAACAATAAGTTTCTTATTGGTCTCCCTGCCTGGAGTCTCTGTCCACTCCAGTCCATTTCAGTTATCAAACTGATCTTCCTAAAGCACAGTTCTGACCATGTCACTCTCTGATTAAATACACTTCAGTGACTCCCTATGACTTCCTGGATCAAATAGAAAATGGAACTTTCTTTTGGAATTTTGTAATTTTAAAAACTTGTCTTTTCTCTGAGATTATCTACATTTTATCATATGTGTGTATGTGAGTATACACACATCTTGTTTATACCTAGTTGCTTGCACATTGTCTTTGTCTTTGTTTCTTTTCTTGGTTCTTTTGTTTTGCCTTTTTTTTGTATCAATACATGTTTTAATAAGTAAATAACATCTTAGTGTTATTATGGGGAAAAAATGTTGACTTCCTAGATTCCCTAAAAGGGCTTCAGAGCCTCTTAGGGATCTAGGGACCACACTTTGAGAACCCCTGACTTAGATAAACTCTGAGATCTTTTTCAATTTTATGATAATTCAAACTGTTTGAGTGTGAATTCAGTACTTCAATTTAACAAGCATTTATGTGTAGATCACTGTGCTAGAGACACTTAGGGACACAGTATCAAACACAACACAATCCTTGCACTAAAGATTCTAAAGCTCCAAAAATACATACAGTCCCTGCCAAGACTTTTCCTAAGATTCACTCATGTGTCCATCAGGACTTATCTACCTCATTTCCCAAACACAGGAGAGTTGGTCCAGAATCTAGGAACAGACCATGCAAAACCCAAAACTATTGAGACTGTAGGAAGGAGTGTGGCTTTATCACCAATCATCATGCACTGTGACTGCCTATCATTCATCATTAACCATCACTAACCATCACCTATTATTACTATCAGTCTGTCAGTCAACATTCAGCAGCTTAATGGCACATTGTATAAAACACCGGACCTAGACTCAAGAAGCTTGAATTCAAATCTAGCCTCAGACACTAATTGTGTGACCCTGGGCAAGTCACTCAACCTCTAGCTGTTTCAGTTTCCTTATTAGCAAAATTGGGATAATAATAGCATCTTTCTCTGAGGGTTGTTATGAAGATCAAATGAGATGAAATTTGCAAAGCACTTTGTAAATCTTAAAGCACTGAATAAATTCCAGTTGGCTATGAACAAATATATATTAAGCACTTACTATGTGCAAAGGACTTTACTAAGAGATAAAGATAAAAAGAAAGGTAAAACCACTATTACCCACCATCCTTGCACTTGTAACCTCTGTTTATCATCACTGAACATCACCCACTATTATTGATCATTATCTATCATTACCAACTAACAATTTCTCATCATTGTTGTCATTGTTGGTGGTCATTGCTAGCCGTCATTAACCATATCACCCACTATCGATGACCATTATTCACCATTATTATCATCACTCATCATTATTCAATATCATTGCCCATGTTTTTCATCACTATGCATTGCCCACCATCACTGCTATCCAGTGATCATTGCTATCCATCATTACCCATCACCAACCGTCACTGACCACTACTGAACTCTAGGTTAGGAGGTTTAGAAAACAAACATCTTTCAGAAGCAAACACCCTTCTTCTTCACCCTATCCCACTCCCTCTTCCTGTCCTAGAGCCTCATGAGAGGCTGCTTCTTTATTTCCTTTAATGGAACAACTTTGGCACAACTGGGTCAGACATTTCCTTGCCACATGGGTTGTGGGCTCTCTTATGAAGTTTAGGGAGTCTGAGTGGGCTCAGGGCCAAGTAGCATTAAGAAGGTCTGAGAACTGTCGTCCCTTCCCAAGGCTGGTCTCCTGGAGTGGCCACTCTCTTAAGTCTTTTGTGGGCTAGTGTTGGGAGGGGAAGTCCCTTGTTTTCTCTCTTTGAGAAGATAGTCTGGATCTTCAGAGAGGGCTTCTAATGGCTTGGTTCCTCCTGGAGAATGGGGAAGGAATTTAATTATGTTTATAAATGATATCAAATAGTTTCCCTTAAATAATGTCCATTATTTAAAACCCATGACATTAGAAATTAGAGGCTGGGGCTAGATTCAGGGGCTGGAGAGAGAGAATCAGAACCAGACCCTTAGCCAGATGCCAAATCAGAAATAAGATGTGGCAGACAGAAAAGCTGATGTGCTAGTCTCTTTCATTATCTGTTGATATCCAAGAATCATCACTATGAAAAGTCTTTCCACTAATATAAGCTCACAGATACCTGCATACATACATATATACACACATATACATATATATGCATATATACATATACATGTGTGCATATATAAATATAGAGGCAAAAAATGGTGGCCAATCCTGACTGCCCTTTGGAGAAATTCCCTCCACACTGAGATAGGCTGATTCTTAGAGAGCAGACACTGTATATTGATGGAACCTTTCTAGCTTAACAGAAACTGACAGAGTTATGTTACCTTGACCAAGTCTCTTCCCTTTCATCTCTGAAATAAGGAATATTGGAGAATATGATCTCTAAAGTACATTTGATCTCTAAATCTGTGATTGATCATTTGTTGATATATGGAAGAATGGCCACTCAGTCTTTCTGAGGTTATCAAATCTTTATAGCTTTTTTCGAGGCCCTATCACAGACCAAAAGGGTCAGAAAAGATTTGACTCCTTCTCCAACCCTCCTTCAGCTTGTCCCTCCTTCCCTGGGTTTGTCCCTTTCCTTGTAGTCTGCAAGAACTTCAAGCCCACAGAACTACAGACTGAATCCTCAACCCACCCAAGCCTTGCATACAACAAAGCCTAAGGTCCCTCAAGACCTAGGACAGGAGCAGGAATGCAGAGGAAACCACTTGCAGCGTGGAAGGGTAGGTACAACTACGAGTGGCAAGACAGGGAGTTGTAAAGCCAGTCTTGGGATGGAGTCTCTGGAAATTAGAGGAAACTAGAGAGAGGGATCTCAATTCAACTCAACAAAAATTTATTAATCAACTATAATATCCAATGCACTGTACTGGACATGGAGAAAGGAATACAAAGATGAATAAAACATAATTCTTGCCCCCATGGAGCTCACAGTCTAGCAAGAGTGGGAGGATATGATGCATACTCAGCTCTGTGATCTAATACAAATCAAAACATGCCCAAAGAGGTACAAAGTGCTCTGTAATGACTGAATAGGAGGGTAATTGTTGACTGAAGGAATGAGGGAAGTCTTCTGGGATGAAGTTATATTCGAGTTGGACTTTGAAGTAGGATGGCAACAAGTTGAGATAATGTTGGAGGAGGGAAGGAGATGGGAGAAGATTTAGAGAAAGTTGTAAGCAAAGGTACAGAGATGGGAAAGTATGAGATCTGTGCAATAATTCAGTCTGGCTGGAGCGTACATGCTGGAGAGTAGAGGCAGATAAACATGGAAGGGTTGGGTGCCATCAAATGGTGGAGGAATCTTGAATGCCAGACTAAGCGAGCTATAGGAGGCCAATGAAGCCTATTGAACAGAGTGACATGATCAAAGCAGTGTCTAAGATATGATACCCTCAAAATCTGCCTGCTCTTGTGCTCACCATAAACCCAGGTTCCCTCTTGTCTTGCCATGGGCCTATATGCAGGTTGGGCTTTCCCATTATCTTGGACCTTGATAAGGCAATGGCAAAACTTAACTATTTGCTTTTTCCCGGAAGTGGTTGAGGGAAAAGGAGAGATCAACAGTGATCTAAGCCCCTAGACAGTCTGCCAAGATTCCTACTCTCATGGAAATGGGAATGGATCTTCATTAGGCTCGGAAGAGGAATCTCACCCTGGGAAATCAGACCTCATGACCATCCTGCTCTGACTGTACCCTCACAAAAATTTCACAATCAGCTTTCCAAAAGGATTGCCATCCAGTGTAGACCAAGTAAACCTTCTGTTCCATTTAGATAAAGCCCTTCCTCATCCATCTGAGTCAATGGGTATAAGAACACTAGATATGTATCTATATATATCAGGGGATCTGAGTTCAAATGGCAGCTCAGCTACTTTGTGACCTTGGGCAAGTCATTTAACTTCTCACCCTTCTAATCTGTAAAATGGGGACTTCTCTGCTTCACTGGACTGTAGTGCTTTGAACAATGCTATGTAAATGTGATATTGTTACTGTTATCAGAGGCAATGCAATGCCCTACTTCGTTTGAATCCTGGATAGTGGGCAAGTCACTTCCACTCTGAGCTTCGGTTTCTTCATCTGTCAAACAAGAATAATAAGCCCTAGCTTTCCTATTGCTACTGGATGGTGTAGAGACTTGAACGAGGTATTGTCTACCAAGTGCTTTGTGTTACCAAAGCGCAGTAGAACGTCCACTTACCTTCACAGGACTCCTCCCTCTCCTGGAAGCCAGCGCTGCAGCTACACCTGCCTACGGGCACCAACCACTCCCCATCGGCACTGCAATGCATTCGAGGGGGAGGGCGGCCGGGCTCCCCCTCCGAATGGGCCACACACGTGCCAGTGACCTCCACCAGCGACGAGAAGGCAGCCTCTGCCACAGTGTCCGGGAAGGCAGCCAGGTTCTGCACCGTGGCCAGGCACTGCTTGTAATATACTCGCACGGAGACCAGTGCCACGCAGGCGCCCACATCTTGGAAGGCCAGGTGGAAGCCGTCCCTGCTCAGTGGCCCGATTTCCCTCACCTCCACGTTCAGCTTCATCTTCCGCTCTCCTAGATCGCCCTGAGTGAAGCTCTCATCCGCTGCTATAGTTGCCACCTTGCGCTGGCGGCTCTCGCTCAGGCTTCCCCCTAGACCAGCCCCACCCTTTCCCTCCCCTTCTACTCCTGCCCCAGCCTCCGATTCTGCCTCAGTATAGTAGAGGTTGAAGGTCTCCTTGCAAGATCCTGCCACCCCTGGGATACTGCTACAGTCTCGAAGTGTGAACTTGAGTTCGATGAAAATCCGCTGCCCACCGCGCCGCCCGATCCAACCTGTCTGCAGCCAGTTATTCTGGTTGGGCTCCAGCACGTTGCACACCTGGTAGGTTCGGATTGGTCTGTCGTTCTCATCCACTCCACTAATTTCCTCCCACTGCAGAAAGGGGCAAGGGGGAAAGGGGCAGATCAGTATCCAGCAAGGCGCCTGTTTTGCACATTGTGGTATGTACGTAGTGCCGCAGACAAGAGCACTGGATTTAGAGCTGGGACATCTGGGTTCAGATTCTGACTCCACATTTACCAGCTGTGTGATCTTGGACAAATCACTTACCTTCCCGGAGCCTCAGTTTCCTAAATTTCAAAATGATAACAACAACAATAGGTAGCATTTACAAAGTGTCTACCAAGTTCCAGGCACTGTGCTAGGCGCTTTATAAATTTTATTTCATTTGATCTTTCCAACAAACTTGGGAGGAAGGTACTATTATTATTCCCATATTACATTCGAAGAAACTGACACCAAGATTAAATGACTTGTCTAAGGTCACACAGTTAGTAGGATTTGAACTCCGTCTTCTTGAGGAGTACACTAGATGATCTCTAAGGTTCCTTCCTCTCTGTTTTTGTAAATCAGTCTCGAGCTTTGAACAAGTCTACTTCCCTCTGGTTCTATTGTATAAAATGAGGGTCTTTGACTGACCAGTATTTGAGGTTCCTTTAAATTCTGAACCCTATGAACCTTAAACAAATTTTTCCTCTCGTCCTCAGTTTCACCATCTGTAAAATTAAGGGGTTAATTAGACTAGTTTGATCAAAATCCTCTGTCCTTGGATGATCAAATACTCCAGAACTTTCAAGGGTTTCTCTTAGAAGTGCCATAGTGCCCATGGGCTCAGTCCAAGGCTGCTTCGTGAAAACACCTAGGTCTTTCCATACAAATATATGTGAACTGTGACATCTTACTCTCTCCTAAAAACCTATCTATGACTTATTAGATAAGTACTAGGGAATTATCTGACATTCATACAAGTGGATGGACTACTAGATTTGGTGTTAGAAAAACTTAGGTTCAGATCTTTCCTTAAACACCAGCTTAGTGAGGTAGAGGAAATCACTTAAACTCTCTTGAATGCAATTTCCTCATCTGTAAAATGGAGGTGATAATAGCTTTCAACTTAGTGTTTGCTATGAGAGATAAAAAGAGACAATGTATGTAAAATGCTTGGAAAATTTTAAAAGCAATATGTTAATGTAAGCTATAATTATTAAGTGGCTTGTCCAGAGTCTCAGACGTAGTAAGTTTCAGAGGGGGATTTGAATTCATTGTTCCCTGATTCTAAACCCACCCTTGCTTCTTTCATAGGACTGTCATGAGCAGCATATAGGAAAATGGATGAGTACTGTACAACTTTAAATACTATACTAATGTGAGCTATTGTGTTATAGTGGATAGAGTGCTGAGATAGAAGCCTGTCTCCGACACTTGGTGGGTCTATGACCCTTGGAGATCTCCATGCCTTACCAGAAGTATCAATGTTGGACAATGCCTTACATGTAACAGATCCTCTATAAACCTTTGTTAATTGATTAAGGGTGGGAAATGGGAAGTACACTGAGTCAATCAATCAATGGATATTTACCGAGGGCCTGTTTTATGCAAGGCACTGTTCAACACCAATGTCTGTAGAGAGATCATATTTTATAGGGTCAGAGCATGTTAGATCTAGCAGGGACTTTAGTTATTATGTAGTTAACATTTTTACTCATTTTACATGAGTAAAACAAGGGAAAAGTGACTTATCTAAGGTCACCCTAGTAGTAAGTATCAGAGCCCAGATTCCAAACCAGATCCTCTGGTTAAAATCTGGTACCCTTTTCCACTATACCATGATGCCCAGTGGTAATAGCCTATACAGTCTAACCAAGCTGGAGTTGTTGATAATTTTTGTTGTTGAAGGGAATAGTAAAAGATATTATCCAATAGTCATATCTCTTTGTCTTTGATATGCACTGTAAGGACTTCCCCTTTATATTTGCCTGTATAATGATTTTTCATTCAGATTAATATTAAATAAATCTACATGCTATAAGCATACAGCAGAAGATGGTTTATCCTGTTGAAACATGTTGGGTAGTGGGGTGAGAGCATAGTAGTAAATATTTGCTATGGCTAATCATTTTACAAATAGGGAAACTGAGGTAAAATAGAACAGCTTTATTTGTTTCCAGACTGCATCTCCCAACAGCTGGCCACAGAAACCAGATGTCAACAACTTTTCTCTTGTGACCCTTAATCTAACAGTGTCCCTTTGGTAACCTATGGCCTTCTTCTCCACCCCAATCAGTACACTGACAGATAATCAGACATCTGTAGAGCAGGTGGCTGAGACCAGTTTCCTGGTGGCCAAACTCTGCACCTGAGCTGCAGTGACAGCAGCTGCATTGCAGTACAGATCTCACACCAACTGGGCCCTGGAAGCTCAGAACTCATGAGGTCCAGAATCTTGGTGTCTACAATTCTGGGACCCACAACAGACAGACTGGATGGACTGTGTTCTTCAAAGGGGTGGAAAAGGGGAGAAGGCAAGGTAGTTATTGTCAGCTACTCCCAGAGAAGAGCAGCTGGCTCCTTGGACTGGCTAATTGTCCAGAGGCACCAACTGACCATGTGTAACCATATCCTAGAGAGAGAGAAGGAACTATCACTAAAGAGGACTCTGGCCTCTGCCTGTGTGGAGGTGGAAGGACTCACCACTCCCATTTCCACCCTTAACACTCAAGAAGCAGGAAAGAGAAGAAAAGACTCACCCCATTACTGGGCAGTGCAGTCCAGCCTAGCTCAGCTTGGGATTCCTTGGAATCCAGAAGGACAACTAGAAAGAGGGAGTGAGACAGGTTAATGCAATGGGAGGGGTGGAGATGTCCCAAACAAGATCAAAGGGTGCAGGAGGATAAATCAGGGTGAATAATGAAAGGGCTCCTTCTATACCCCTAGATCCCTAAGGAGGAAGGCCTATGGCTGGAGTGAGGAGTGAATAATTTGAGTCTCTGTGTAGAAACTTTAAGATTATGCATCTAGAAAGAGGATCAGAAACCCTGAAGAGTACCTTGGGATAACTGACTTCTCAAATTGTATGATTTTTGTAAGCCAGAGGAATATTATAGGAACTGTTTATAGCAGAATGGCCTAGCCCCTGCCTTTAAGTCTAATTAGCATGATAGAAAAGGAGTCTCTTTAATAGAGGTGCCAAATCCCTATATGTGGAGGGAAATATTCCCAACCTCTGCCATTGCTCTCATCCTCACCTGGCATTCCAAGTGGGGAATAGGAGAAGATTGGATCATATTTAATACTGAAAGTGTTCTGGGATTTCACTGAGTATAATCCTATCTCCTTATATATGAAGTACGGGGGAAATGGAGAGAGTGACTTGAATAAGGAAAGCAACATAGGTACTAACAGAGTTGGGATTTGAATCCATTTTGGAGGGGTCAAAGTAGACCTTCAAATGAGTTTCCAAGGTATCTCTCTGTCAGCCCAAACTCATACTATTCCCTTACATTCTACAGCTAAATCCTCAGACGGGAAGGATTAAGCCCTCTCTACATTTTCTCTAATATCTTTCTCACGTCCTTCACGTAAGCCTAGAGAAGGAAGGGAAATAGCTTTGAACTCCAGAGGGGTAGCCCTCTTAAACACCTGATGGCTTTCCCCTGGGGCAGATATTAGGGACATTGATTAGCTCCTGTGCTAATAAGGCAGCATCTCAGAAGTCTCCCAGAGCCAGAGTTACTATGCCAGAGAGATGCCCTAGGGTAACCAACTGGAGTCAGAACAGTCTTTGCTTCCAGACGTATGTCTCGGCCCAGCTACAGCCAACAGAGGGCGGAGCCCAGCGCCTGGGTCCTCCCTATTTTGACCAGAGAGGCGGCTGAAGCTGGCAGCACCATGGACAGCGACTCTGGCTCTTGCTTGTCTGTCTTGGTTTTCTAGCCTTTTGGCCCATCTAACGCGCTCTCGATCTTCCTCTTTTCCGACTTCCCCTCTCCTCAACCCCTTAGCCTCTTTGAGATTTACCCATCATGTTTATCTCTTCCTCGTCCCCTATCTCCCTCGCAAAGGTCTTCCTTATACATCCCGCAATATCCCCTTCTCCCAGACCTCTCCAGTCTTTTGGAAGTTCTCTTCAGCCTCCAGGACCCCCAGTATTCCTCCCATCCGCAGTTCTTGGACATCGCCCCAAGTCTTGGAAGCCCCCTCTAGTCTGCCAGACACTCCTCCCCCAGTGTCTCGGAACATCTTTCCTCCAAGTACCACAAAATGCCCCGCCTCCTAATACTCCCTCTCCCTCCCCCCTCCCCCCATAGCCTGTGGCTCCATCCCTTTTTGGTTTCCCGGACTGCCCCCTCCCCTCAGTCTCTCTACCTCCTAGTCTTTGGCCCTGTCTACGCACACACCCCGATCTCCCTAGTCTTTCCGGACTCTCTGGCTCCCCAGGCTCCAGATCCTCCAGTCCTCCGGGCCCTGGCTCCGCAACCCCGACCGCTGGCCCCTGCAGCTCTCCAGCCCCCAGGCTCCGGGTCCCGGACTCACCCTCCTCGGCGGTGCCAGGCTGGCTGGGCCCCAGAAGCAGCCAGAGGAAGAGCGGCTGCAGGCAGATAAGCAGGCGCTGGGGGCTCGGGCAAGCGCCAATCTCCATGGTCCAGCTGACAGAGATGTCAATGCGGCCGCCCGGACCCCTGCTCCAGCCCTGGCCCTGGCTCCAGCCCCTGGCCCAGCCCTGGCAGTAGCCCTAGCCCCAGTCCTGGCCCCCGCCCCACGGAGCCGAGCTCCGGACCCCGGCCCAGAGAAGGGGCGGGGACGTATCTGAGACCGTCACCTGCCGGGGCCAAACAGCAAACGCAGTCCGTGGGACTCAGCCAATCTACATCTAAGGAAGGCGGGGCTTCTCTAGGAGGCGGAGCTATGGAGGGAATGAGGCGGGGCTAGGGCCGCGGGAGGGGGGAAGAGTTGCCCACCAATCCCTGTGGAGCAGTAGGCGCAGGGGGCGTGGTCCCACGAACCGAAGATCCGCACGTGTTCACGCGTGGGAGAATCGCCTCTTAGGGAACCCGAGATCCTCTGAACACGCAGGGTGGGGCACCCGGTAGAACCCGTAAGCTGAGGAAGGAAAGCTGGGGTATCTACAGAAATGGGGACAGACCCACCCTCGTAGCCCAGAGTGGGGAGTGTGAAGATGCTTAGATCTCCCGCCCCAAGGGAAACTGCTCTAGCAGGGACCCAGACCCGGGAAGTCCTCTGTGGGTGCGGAGTGCCCGGGACCCTGGGGTAAAACTTTCCCCGTCTCAGGGCTACGGATCTCTCCTTCACTCTCGAGCATGTCTCGAGACATGGAGGGGACTGGAGAGAGTCTCGTGAGGCTCTGGCTTTTCCCAAAGTGGCTTTTCTCCCGTACATCCAGGTGTAAACTGGAGAACTGGACTGTGACTGGTGACCCGCGGTCTATTTGGACGCGCTGGGGCTCCGAGCCTGTTCTCTGACTCTATGGAAGTCGCGGCCCCTTTCGTTGGGGCGGGGAGCGGGGCGCACCATATTTGGTTTTTCTTCATAGGCCTTCGCGTCACAGCTCCACCTGGGGAGGACACAGGGGCTGCAGAATCTGTGGAGAATCCGTCTTCTCTCATGCTTATCCCCCTGCCTCCCTCTCATTTCCCTTGTCAGCTTCAGCTCTAAACCGACTTCTCTCTAAAAGGGGGGGGTCCAGGAACCCTAAATTGGCTAAGTCCTTCCGAGGGAGAGAGGACTTGTCGGCCTGACTGGAGCTGGTGCTGTGTTTGTATTTGGTGGTGGGAGCGTGATATATATCTTTTCGTTCTGCAGTTAAGCAGCAAAATAGAGAGAGAAAAAAATCAGTCCTTGACCTTGAACGAAGGTTGTCTATGTGGTCAGGATCAACCCAGTGTGTACGTGTGTGATAGGTAAGGGAGAGGACGGGGGATCTTGGACAGGATGAGCTTCAAACCATTCGTCTCCCCAACCAAGGCCACAGGAGCCCTAATTACAGGATGTAGACGGGGCAGTGTGTGTGCCCATAAATGTGTTTGTGTGGCACGTTGGCAGTCAGGATACACACTGGGCAAAGTTTGAAAATTGCGCCCCCTGCTTGTGATTGTGACTGTCTGCTGGCGCCTTCACCATGAGGTTGACCCTGCAAAATTAGGCCCTACCTAATTAGAAATAAAAAAAAATCCCTCCCATAAAAGGAGGGATTTTCTAGATTTAAACCCCACTATTTTTTTTTAAAAGAGTCCATACTGTAAAAACAATAGATAACAATTCTTTTAAAAACAGGCCATAGTCTTGTGATCAAGGACAGAACCCTGCACCTCTATGGGCCTTTTTTTCCTCATCCGGAAGATGACAGTAATTATATAGGTCCTACCTACCTCCATATGGCCATGATGAGCTAACTGACATGATGTTCTGTAAAAGATAAATTACTATAAAATATTTTTCAACAGAACAGGTCAAAATAGTGTCTCCCTGTTTTCAATGTTGGTGCCTAGTTATTAAAGCTAAAGTACAAATCCTTTATTTCTATTGAAAAAGGGGATGGAGGATCAGTAAATTACAGAAATAGGAAGTGGCGTTGTGGCAGAGCCACTCTTTAAGGCAATTTTGTTCAAATGTTTTAGGGGATGTGTCATGTAGAGCAAATGTTTGTTGGCATGTGTCATCTGGGTCAAAGCAGAATGTATTAAAAATATATTTTTTAAAAAAGCATCCCTCATTATGCCCTGACAAGCTTCATATTTTACTTCATCCCATTCCCATCCCATTTACTTCATCCCATCCCATTTACTTCATCACATTCAGTGTACACTCTGTATATCTGTGTCTATTTAAGTACATATCTGTAGGTATAAAGGAATAGAAATGGAACATATGACTTCATTGGGATGTTCCTCTACTAAGGTAAGAACCCTCTCTCCAATTTATAATCATGGAGAGTTGCCTAGAATACTCAGAGGTTAAATGAATTGCCTATTGTCACACAGCCAGTCTGTGTTAAGAAGGGGGAAGGGACTGTAACCAGGTATTCCTCATTCCCAGGCTAGTTAGTTCTCTGTCCACTAGGCTATGACAGACTCTCCTAGTTCACGTCTTATTTTATTCATCAAATATTTACTTAATCCTCACTATGGAATTAGGAAGCTGGGGAGGGAATACCTGGTGGTGGTTTTCTCTTCAAGGAATTTAGAATATAATAGTAACTTATCTATTTGATGTTTTTGTGGGGAATTAAGTGGTCTACTATGTACTGGTAGATGTGCATGACAGTTTTCTCATGTAAAGTTGTGTTCCTGTGTGCTGGGGGTGGGTAATAAGAAAAGAAAGAGGGAGTTATTCCCTGGTGGACGGAACTATCTCCCCCTATCTCCCAAAGGAAGTCATAGGCAGAAACACAAATACATATAAGTACTGGCTTTTTTTTGAAAACGATGATCACTAGGTACCTCCAGGCCAGCAAGCCAAAGAGGCCCCTACAGAGGCCTGATTCAATATTACTCTCCCAGAAATGGGGAAGGGTCCAGGAATAAGAAATGAAATTAGTTTTTAGGGTCCTACCCTTGAAAGGTGAATGGGAAGGCAGAGGGGGATATTGGGCAGGGCCAGTGTCCCTGAGGAAAACAGGCCTGCCCTGGGAATCTCTTTTAGGTTGCTGGAGATGGATTGAAACTCCCAACCTTCCTCTCAGACTCCCTCCTCCATATCTTCATAACTCAATGGAAGGTTACACAATCCCCTTCCCCGACCTCATTTCATTTAGCCGCAGGGAAGTTGGTAAAGGGAGCCTTTTAGCTGGCACTTAGTAGGTGCTTCATCAGCATCTGCCAAATTGAATACCTCAGGAGGCCCCTCTAATTCCATTTTACCAAAATAGCCCCTTCCTAACCCCACAGAGCTCCTACTCTGCTCTTTGTTCCAACTCTCTTTCACCATAGCAGTCCCCGCTCCTTGCCCCAACCCCAAACAGCTGCTGAAGCCTCACCCTGCAGCCCTAGCAATTTGGCTGTAGTTCAGAGTGACCCCTGACCCATAGCCCTCAGTAACCTAGTCCCGGTGCCTCTAGGCCAGGCAAAACCGGGATGTGAGGGGTCTTGGTTGGCCCTTCAGCCAGGTGCAGAGTACTAAACTGGGTAGGGCATGAGAATTTAGGGGCTCACAGCCCAACCCCAGACACCTGAGGGTGGGGTGAGAGAGATTTTCCAAGGATTTGACTTTCTCAGAAAAATTCAAGGAGAAAAAAAATGTGAATGAACCCGAGAAGGGGAGAAACGCAGGTGGATGTAGATATATGCAGATATATGCAAATTGGGCGTAGCAGCGCTAGAGCCCTGGTGCTAATGAGCTATCACAGATCAAGAAGAACCAGCCTTAGGGCCAAGCTCTGGAGCAAAATACGAGCAAATCGAAGGAAGCAGACAGGTCAGAGCGCAAGTCTACGTGGTCAGGCAGGTATTATCCGGGTAATTCAAGTAGCCAAACCTACTTTGGGCCTAACTGAGATAATCACCTTCCCGGGCCGAGAAAGCTCTGTCCAGGTGCTGTCCGCCGCAGAACTGAACCTGTAGTTTTCCAGGGACTCACCTGCGGCCGCAGCCCATCCGCTAAACGACAAAAAGGAATTAGACCCTCTGGCCCATCTGGGGACGACCATCTGGCCGCTCTGGAGCTCGGCGCCCGCAGGTCACCATCCCATAGGTCTAGGGACCTCTTCCCAGCTCCCACCCCTGGCACCCACCGTATCTCCAGGTGGCAGCCCCGGAGGCGGGCCTTTCTCGAATGTCCACGCTGCCCCGCTGGCCCAGAGCCGTCTACGGACACGAAGGTGTGTGCGTGTGCTCGCGTGTGTGTTTGTGTGTGTGTATGGGGGGCGGTGTATGTGTGTTTGTCTGTGCGCGCGTGTGCGTGTGTGTGAGGGGGGTTGTCGAAGACCTCAGGGGCCTTGACAAGGCGGTCTGACCATGGCGGCCGTTTCCCGACCCCCACTCCCTATTGCAATCGCCTCTGCACATCCTGGAAAAGAGAAGCGGGAGCAGGCAGGAAAAGGAGAGCCAGTCTGGGATATTCAGCAGCAAGAACGTGCCCCGGCTTTCTAGAAGACAGCGCCTCTCTCCCGCCGCTGCCCCGCCCCCTGTCTGTCTGCGTCCCTCTCTCCTCTCTCCGTCAGTCTTCATCCTGGTCTGCTCTCTCTGACTTTCTCTTTTATCCCTCTTCTGTTTGTCTCTCTTTCCTTCTTTCTCTTTCTCTTCTTAATCTGACTGTCTTTTTCTTCTCTCTGTTTCTCCATCTTCCCTTTTTTCTTTCTTCCTCTCTCTCCGTCTCTTTCCTCCTCTTAGTATGTCTCTTTCTTCCTGCTTATCTCTTTCTATCACCCTTCTGTCTTTCTGTCCATCCATCTACTTTAAAAGTTATTGAAAACTGACCCTTCTGGGTGAAGAGAAATTGATTTCCCATTCCTTTCTCCGGCTCCTCCAGGCAGAAAGTAAATCCAGATGAGCCCTGACACAGAAGGTCAGCTTCTGTATGGAGGAGGTTTGCTAAGATGTCATGCAGATAATACAGAGCTGAGCCAGTGCCCAAGGTGGAGGAGGGGTAAGAACTGGAGACTGACCTCAAAGACATCTTTCTTTCCCTGCACTGGGGCCCTGCCTCATACCATCAGGCAGAATTTCTGTTTCCTTCCTTCCCCATCTCCCACCCCCAAGAAAGATAAACTCTAAAAGCAATGGTGAGAGAGGGAATTTTTTTTTGTAAACAAGGCAACAAACTCACTGAAAGAAATCCCCAAAAGTGCCCAAAGAGAAGCTTTTCCTATTTTTTACTTAGGGAATTCATAAACCATTCAACTTAACTGCTCTAATTTTTAAAACTAGATTTCTCTCTTGTTTTTACATCACCTTCATTTTTTTAAAATATATACTTCCCTCCTAGGAAGCCATTGTTTGTAAAGAAAGAAAGAAAGAAAGAAAGAAAGAAAGAAAGAAAGAAAGAAAGAAAGAAAGAAAGAAAGAAAGAAAGAAAGAAAGAAAGAAAGAAAGAAAGAAAGAAAGAAAGAAGCTTGAAAAAGAGAGAGGAACAGGAACATCTCAGCAAAATGAATCGATCCATTAATCAAAGTTAACAGGATATGCAACACTCCATATCCACAGTCCACCATCTCAACTAAGGAGAGAAAGAAATACATCTTTTATCTCTTTTTTTCAACAACTGTTTTTAAAAGAACACATAGGTTGAACAAACCTTTATTCAATAAATAAAGGGTAGCAGATTTAGAACTGGAAGGGACTTTAGAAGCTATCATCTTCATTTGACAGATGAGAAAACTAAGGAACTAAAAGAATAAGTTACCTGCTCACTGTCACATAGTTAACACCTGAGTCAGGATTCAAACCTGGGTATTCCTGACTCCAAATCCAATGCCCTTGCCACTAAACCATATTATCTCATATGGTAGTCAACAAATAAGAGGGAAGCAAGAAAAAGTATGGAGGAGGGGAAGCAGACAGAAAGGTGAGGGAAAATGGGAGGAAATGAGAAGAGGAAAAGAGACAGCAGAAGAAAAGAGAGACAAATGGACTCAAAGATAAAAAAAATATGGAGGAATGGGACCAGGAAAAAAAGGAAATATTCTTGGAAGTGTTGTAAGAATATAAACTGCTTATTCTATAACCTTCTGCCACACTTTAAGTATCAGAATGATTCATCCCTGTCCTTTACAATGCTGATAAGTTGATTCACCAATCTCTCACATATCTTCAACGACTCTTTAACTTCAGAAACTCTGTTCTCTAGTATAAAATACTAGCTCCTCTGTTGACATTTAAAGCCCTTCATAATTTGATTCCAACTTACCTTCCCAGATGGATTTCAAATAACTCTCTTGAGTTCTATGAACTTTTAGATTCCAGGCAAATTGGCTTACACTGTGTTCCCCCAGACAGGGCATTCCATCTCCTGCTTCCATGGCTTTGCATAGGTGGTAAACCATGTCTAGAATACTGTCCCTCCTCATTCTGGCCTCTAGGAGTCCTTGTCTCCCTTCCAGGCTCATCTCAACTGTCATCTACTATATGACAACTTTCCTGATCTCTCCAGTGGCTAGTGCTAACTCCCCACCCTCCAGCAAAATGATATATTAAGGAAAGTCATAAAATTAGATTATAAGTGATTTAGTAAGGATTCAAAAGGGCTACCACACTGCATAACATATTTCATCAGGGTATGCACACAAATTTTTTTTAATTTAAAAAGCAAATATTCATTGAATACTCAATCATAAAGGACATTTTTTCATTCATAAAGCTAAAGTAAATAAAACAACTAAAATTTATAAAAATAAATAAACTAACTTTATCCTAGAAATAAAAACTTATAAAACAAGACATAAAATACCAAATTTTAGCTGTAGTGAAAACAAGAATACATAAAACTACAGTCAGTTTTCATGATCTTTATCTTACTAAAACTGGTCAAACCAGATGAGGATTTCTTCATCTTCCTATCCTAGAGAATAATACATCAATTAACAGATGTTAAAGTCTTAAATTCTTCAATCAAATTATTGTAATTAACTTATGAAGTCAATTCTTGTTCAATGTACAGCATTCCACTCCTCATCAATAAAATTTGAGAGTATCTGCCATAAACATACACACCATTAATGGTGTGAGTGAGCATATACAGCAATAAGATTCTTATGGGGGGAACCCAAGTGGAAGGGCAACTTGCAGCACCCCTGAGGCCCTCTCCTGATGTTCCTGAGATGCTCCTTCTACAGAAAAGTGTTGGCGCCTTGGTCTCATTGGGCTTGCTCTCTATAGGAATGGTTCTTTTCTGTTTCACCATAGTTTCTACCTTTCAGCTGAAGTTGACCATAATGGTTAGAGACTTTGCCTCTGGGTTTAATTCCCCCCTCTAACCTATACTTCCTGGTTATGATGCTGGGCAGGTGTAAGTACAAGCAAGGTGGGATTTTTTGTTGTTTTCTTTTTAGAGTTCAGTTTTCCAGGCTCAGACTAAATTGTGAACTTCTATGAAGGATTAATCTTCTTTGAACCCTGATAATTCACAGTTGTGCTGAGTCAGGTAGGTTTCATGACAAATGGCTCTGGGCCAGTCATGAGCCAAGTCTTTATTATATATTCTGGCAGGTTGGCATTTTGCTTTGGGGGCTTGCTTCTGAAAAGGAATTTTTGATTCCCTAGATGGGACTCTGAGTAGCTGTTTTATTTATGTATTTTTAGTTTTCAACAGATACTTCTACAAGATTTTGAATTCCAGATTTTCTCCCCATCTCTCCCCTTGGCCCACCCCAAGACAGTATGCAATCTGATTACCACTTCCCCCAATCTGCCTTCCCTTCTCTCACATCCCTCTCTTCTCTTTTCCCCTTGCCCTCTATTTTCTTGTAGTTCAAGATAGATTTCTATACCCCACTGCCTCTATATCTTATTCCCCAGTTGCATATTAAAATCAATTTTAAACATTTGTTTTCAAAACTTTGCATTCCAACTATTCTTCCTCCCTCCCTCCCTACCCATCCCCACTGAGAAGGAAAGAAATTCAATATAGGTTATACATGTATAGTTATGCAAAAGACTTCTGTAACAGTTATATTGTGAAAGACTAACTATATTTCCCCCATCTTATTCTGCCCCCAATTTATTCTGTTCTCTCTTTTGACCCTATCCCTCCTCAAAAGTGCTTCTAATTACCCCCTCCTCCCTTTTGCCCTCCCTTCCATCTTTCCCCCAACTTCCACTTCTCCCCTTCTCCCCTAATTCCTGTAGTGTAAGATAGATTTTCATACTAAATTGAGTGTGCATGTTATTCCTTCCTTAAGCAAAATGCAATAAGAGTAAGGTTCACTCTTTCCCTATCACCTCCTCCTTCTTCCCCTCCACTGAAAAAGCTTTTGCTTGCCTCTTTTATGTGAGATAATTTGCCCCATTTTATTTCTCTCTTTTCCTCCCATTATATTCGTCTCTCACGAATCTTTCCATGTAGGAATGTAAACAGTTCAACTTTAGTAAGTCCCTTATGGTTTTTATGGTTTCCATTTCCTATTTACTTTTTCATGTTTCTCTTGATTCTTGTGTTTGAAAGTCAAATTTTCTATTCAGTTCTTGTCTTTTCAATAAGAATGCTTGGAAGTCCTCTATTTCATTGAATGACCATTATTTCCCCTGAAGTATTATATTCAGTTTTGATGGGTAGGTGATTCTTGGTTTTAATCCTAGCTCCTTTGTCCTCTGGAATATCATATTCCAAGCCCTCTGATCCCTTAGTGTAGAAGCTACTAGAGCTTGTGTTATCCTGATTGTGTTTCCATAATACTCAGATTGGTTTTTTTCTGGCTGCTTGCAATATTTTCTCCTTGTCCTGGGAACTCTGGAATTTGGCTACAATATTCCTAGGAGTTTTCCTTTTGGGATCTCTTTCAGGAGGTGATCAATGGATTCTTTCAATATCTATTTTACCTTCTGGGTGTACAATATCAGGGCAGTTTTCCTTGATAATTTCTTGAAGGATGATGTCTAGGCTATTTTTTTTATCATGGCTTTCAAGTAGTCTAATAATTTTTAAATTGTCTCTCCTGGATCTATTTTTCAGGTCAGTTGTTTTTCTAATGTGATATTTCATATTGCCTGCTATTTTTTTTTTCATTCCTTTGGCTTTGTTTTGTAATGTAAAATGCCACTCACCTCCAAGTCTGGATCTGTGTGACCTTGGGAGAGTCACCCTCCTACTCCCCATCACTTACAGCTTCCTGAGTCATTACCTCCACATTAGAGCAGAAAGGAACCTCAGGCCTCCTGTTATGGTGGAAACAGCCCTGCAGAGGGCAAGTGAGCTGGGGGGGGCCCAAAGGAACAAGGGAACTTCCAACAGGTAAAAACTGGAACCCTCCCTCAAAATCCAGACCCTCTCTGCCTGGAACTGACCCCCACCTCTGCCTGCTCACCTCCCAGGCTTCTTCCCCAGCCCCTCTTGGTTCTAGAACCTTCCCTCTTTTCTCCATTTCCTATTGATCCTAACCTGAATGCAGTTGTCTCTCCCATTAGATGGGAAACTCCTGGGGTGGGGGTGGGGTGCTGCCTTTTGCCTTTTTAGGTATCCCCAGGATGCCTGGAGCACAGTAGATGCTTAATAAATATTGACTGATGTGCTCAGGGCTGTGAGCCTAGAGCTTAATAAACCTTAACTGGACAAAGAAAAGAGAGCCGGGCTTCTTAGAGAGTGGGTGGACAAAACAGGAACCCAATTAAATGGAATAAGTTGGAATAAGATTAGCTTATTCTCTTAGGAGAGAAATAGGAAGGTTGAGGAAAGGGAAATCCTGGAAGACTTCCTGAAACAGATGGCCCCTTGAGCTTACCTTCTTGAGCTCTATGAATGTATTCTTTTGAGGTCCTCCAGAATTTGATCCTGATGTTTTTTTCTGTTTATTTCCTATTGCTTACCTTCTAAATTCAGATGGACTGAATTGCTAGCTGTTTCCTGATCTCACCCTCCTCTCCTCTGCTTTCATGTATTCAAGCTTATCTCTACCTATATCTTAAGGGTTACCTCCTCCATGAAGTCTACCATGACCAACTAAAAGTGATCTTGACTTTCACAAAATTTCCTACAGCACTTTGTAGCAGCATCCACAAGAGCAAGTAATGGGAATTCCTCCACTTAGTATCACCTAACAAATGGTCAAGTACAATACAAAAGCCCTGATTGAACACAGTGCCTGGTACCTGGTAGGCTCTTAATAAATGCTTCTTGACTGACTGCACCTATGCAGCTTACTTAGCAGGCAACTGGTGGCTGCTGGACCTGCATTCTGGAAAACCTAGTTTTAAATCTAGCCATAGACATTTAAATTGTGTGACGACCCTAAATGGTTTAACCTCTGCACCTCACTTTCTTCAACAGTAAAATGGGAATGATAATAGCATGTGTTTCTCAGAATTGTAATAATATTTGTAAAAAAAAAAAAAAAAGCTCTTAGCACATTGGCATGATGTAGTAGGTACTATATAAGTGCTTATTTCCTCCCTCCCTCCATTCTCCCCATTCCCGCTGCCCCTGCCCCTACTGCCTGCAGGCTCCTCCTCTGTGGGCTCCTCCACCCTCTCCACCACCTTGGGGCTGGGGCCAGACCATTCTACTCTCTTACACAGG
Organism: Bettongia penicillata ogilbyi; assembly: GCA_023548195.1. Taxonomy (NCBI): domain Eukaryota; kingdom Metazoa; phylum Chordata; class Mammalia; order Diprotodontia; family Potoroidae; genus Bettongia; species Bettongia penicillata. Next base: position 5,203,698 of record JAJHZJ010000128.1, read on the forward strand.
TTCCAATTTGTCCTCAGCGTTTTGGGTCATGAAGTCTGGAAACCACCACAGGTGCTCAAGATTCATTTCCCCCTGGCATGGCCCACACTGTACTGCACTCTGTTCCCTGCATGGCATGATAGATGCTTCTTGGTGACCTTCCAGGCTGCCTTGGGTTGGAGATTTGCTTCACTCCATCATTCTGTGGGTTCTGCAGCTCCAGAATTTGTTTAGAGTCAGTTTTTATGGTATTTGACTGGGTTTGCAGGGAGAGCTCTAGCAAGTCCATGCTGTTACTCCACCATCTTGGCTCCACCCCTCTGAGGAGCTGTTCTAAAGATGCCCCCCCTCAAGTTACTCAGATGTTGATGCTCTCTGGGTCTGGTGGTGTATGTAGATGATTGTATTACTTTGTTAAGACAGTTGGAGCCCTGTCTATTGAATCTCTGTGCTAATTTCTCTGCTTGTATTTTCTATACTTACTTCTTTCTACTTATCTATAATTAAAGTAAAATTGTTGCCCCCTTTGAAGCTGTCTTTCCTTTCAAAAAGCAAATCAAAGAACCTGTGCTAGCAGGCCACCCTACCTGCTAGTGTGATTGCTAATATGGCAGGTCATTTCATTTATCTGAAACTCTGGTCTTCATATATAAGATGAAGGAATTGAACTTGATGGTATCTCAGGTAGCTTCCAGCTTTAGAGATATGATCTTAGGAAAGTCCTTGGCTATGTAGTATTTCTAGGCTCTTCTAGAAAGACCTTGCTTCATCAGATTATTGGAAAACCTCTCTAGTTGTATTCCCTCTGAGTCTCAGATTTGAGGACTGTCATCTCCTGAGAAATGGGGCACACATAGAACACACCTTCCCACATCTATGCTGCCTACTATGGGCCAGACACAGTATTACGCTCTGAGGAACTAAAATAAAACCAAAACAGTCCTTGCCCTCGAGGTGCTTACTTCTACCTTAGGAAATGACAGATACATTACCTAGTCACAAATAGTGGCTACAATATAGCCACAAAGGTGGCTGAAGCTAGTGCTGAGGAGGCCTGAAAATTTGGTAAAACATCAAAGATGCCAAGGTCATCCACTATGTCCCAGGCAATTGTCTTGACTTTTGTCTTGCCACTGGTCTTGACAATGACTCAGGAAGAGACAGTAAGGCCAACAATTTGTACAACTCTGCCTCACTTGAATCCAACTCACTCACAAGTAAAGACATCACTTATTCATGATGCCATTGGTCTTCTTCTAAAAATAGAGATACAAAATATATGCAAAGTAGGTGCAAGGTAATTTTAGTGAGTGAGGACATTAACATTTTTGTTACTTCTCTGTGTACATGCATATCTACAATGTAAGCTCCTTAAGAGAAAGTACTATTTGGTTTTTGTCTGTACATCCTAGCACTAATCACATAGTAGGCACTTTGAAATACTTGTGGAATTAAACTGAATTGAATAGGAAGATCTAAGTAATCTCCTGGGGAACTTTATTTTACTTGGGGAGCAGTGACTGAATACCATTGGTAAGTGATGATGGAAGAAAGGCTTCTTCATTTTCCAATATTATTGATGAGGAAATGGAGATAAAAGTGCCTTATAGGAGAATTAGCTCCTCTGGTGTGAGAGTTTGCCAAGCCCTTTACAGAGTTGCTCATCTACCTTTGATGCCCATGTTTCATCCAACCCTCACCTATGGCTCCAAGAAGCTGTAGTATGCCCAATGGTCATGCCCCAGTAAAACCTTCTTGGCAAATGGGCTAACTCAGCTTGAGGGTAACTGACAGGTCTCAAATTCATCAGTGAGTTGCTAAGCATGTCAATACTTCTCCTGGTGGAATGAGCAATGAGAATAATTCATTCCAGTGCCTATGAAAGTGACTAATGCAGGTCTGTAGAGTGCCTAGAGTTTGGTCAGACATTGACAATGACAAAGTCATGCACTGCATCCCAGGCCATTGCCAGTCATCTTGACTTTTGTCTCGCCCCTGGACTTTGAAGATTCAGGAAGAAAGAGCAAGGCTAATGACTTTGTGCAACTCTGCTTTAGTTAAATATAATTCATGGCAAATCAAGACATCACCCATGATGCTCGTGATCCTCTTTGAAAACTGAAAGAAGGACTAACAATAAAAACAACAATATAAACACTAGATTAAATTTTTTTTGCTAAGAGTGTCTTTCCAAGATGAGTATACTAATGGACTGTTGGAGTCATGAATTGGTCTAACATTATGGAATGTATGGAATTATTCAAATAAAATAACTAAAACATCTATGCCTTTTGAGATTCCACTCCTACATATATATTTCAGGGAACTAAATTATAAAATAAAGGCACCCTAAACTTCAAAATATCAGTACTTTTTACATTGACAAAGAATTTTAAACAAAGTAGATGCATATCTATTGGGGAATAGCTGACTAAATTGTAGTCCATGAATATACTGGAATATCATAACCATCGATGATGCAGAGATATGAAGAAAAACAGTTTGTTATGCACTCAAATCATTAATTCCCTCTATACCTAAATCAGTGAGCCCTGAGCAGAAGTTTTAAGTTAAATTTTGGTTATAGGCAAGTAGTAGGCAGGATGGGTACAATGGATTTTTACAGAAAGGAGAAGGCAAAGGTAATGATTTACATACTGAATAGCAAATGCAGAAGGATAAAATCTGTATCAGGTAAAACAAGACACTAATCACTTGAGGTATACCTGGACTTGGCAAACTAACTCTTAACATCAGAGTTAAAATTGATCTTTTAGCCCAATTTCGCAGACCCTAGCTAATTATAAATGACTTGCTCATCTTATGTAAACAGAAATGATGAAATTGAGCCAGAAATTCCTTTATCACACTGTGTTTTAAGAAATGATGAATATAGTGAATACAAAACATTAAAAGGTGATTCAGATGAAAGTAAACAGAACCAGAAAAACAATAGACACAATCACTACAATAAAAATAGAAGGATAAAAAACAAAACTATGGAACCTGAATGCTGTGAAATTATAACCAAACTTGAACTCCAAAGAAGAATTATGAAAAGACACCTCTCCCTGCTCTTTTGTAGAAGTAGGGGGCCACAGGTGTGGAGCACTGAATATAATGTCAGACTATCTTCAGATGTTGATTAGTTCTGCTGACATTTTCCTCATTAAAAAAATTATTTATTGTAAAAAGTTGCTCTATGAGAGGGGCAGGAGTAAGGATATATGGGAAAATGCAGGAGATGAAAATAACAAAAGATATTAATAACATGTATTTAAAATAATTTTTTTAAAATAGAAAGTATTTTTTCCTAGTTCCACTGCAAGATGAGAGATCAGCAGGGACTCTCCATTGGCCATGGCTCTCTTTCTTCTTGCTGGTGGAGAATTGTGGACATCCTCTGCTACAAACTATTAGAAAGTCTGGAAAGTTAATCACACCTCAAATTCCCACTTGGCCCCCTAGAAGAGTCCATTAGAATGGATGCCAATGTGTCATTTCAAGGGAGGTGACAAGGGAGACAGTGAGAGAAAATTGCTTTCAATTTGGAGGGATAAACAGTTTAGTAGTGAATTTTTGAGTGGGAGAAGCATGAATCCTGACATTGTATGTCTTAAAAATCCCTTTACCAGTGTTTTAATTAAAGTCGGTCCCAGCCCTGGGTGGTTGTTTAAATTACTCTGCCAGAAAAAAAAACCAAACCAAGAATTCTCAGTAAAGTGTTTTTAGTTGGGCTATTCTAGAGGTGGGGTGGAAACAGTGGTTTGTTATAATTTTTTTAAAAAATTAATGAATGAAGAGAGTGATAGTTTCCTGGAGAATGGGAAAATGCAAAGCCTGATGTAGGTGTGACAGGGTATATCTTGGTTAATGTATATATCTATGTATGCACATGTTACTCAACAGATATGTACTGATTGTAAGCTATATGTTAGTTGTGTTAGAATGAAGAATTAAAAAAGCAGTATCAGGTGGTTCATTCCCACAAAAAATTGTAATCTAGGTGGGAATTTCCAATTCCCACAAGGTACACAAGGTTAGGGGATGAACAGGTATGGAGTGGGGGGGGGGTGAAGGGAGAAAGAAAAGAAAAATACACCTCATAAACAAATCCACACCACGACACCTACATATAAGCATATGTGTATATACATTCATTACACACATAAAAACTTGTGAACAAGGCAACAAGGCTTTACCGAAAGATTCCTGGGTAAGTCATTTAACTTCCCTGGGATTCAGTGTCTTCATCTGAGATCAAGCAAATCTCTGAATTCCCTTCCAGTTCTTATGTTCTATGAACTCTTAGAATCAATAAAAACCTCTTACGTACCAATTCCCAAAAACTTTGGTTGAAATCTGGACGCAGCTAGCGGGCCTTTTCAAGGAGACAAATTGAAGAGAGAAAAAACAAATGTATCCCCACTGAAGAATCTGGACATAGAGGGATGTAGGAAGGGGTGTGTTGGTAAAGGCTTAACAACTAATGGGGGAGGCAGAAAATGTATGCAGGACATACTTTAATTTTAATCCATATTGTTACCATTTTCTCTGTCATCTTATTAAATCTGGATAATGACCAAAACAATAAATCAAACCCTAATTTGAAGCATTTCCCATTCCGTGGAATAAATGTTCATACTACAAATTCATCTTGGTTAGAACTGACTCCAACACATTTGTGGATAAAAGATTTCAGGGGAGTGTGAAATCTCTGTGGGATAGAATAATCAGGTTAGGACTCATGGAAGAAATAGGATAAAAGGTAAGCTTTGAGCAGTGTAGAATTCAGATAGGTAGAAAGGGAAGAACAGGACATCATATATCATGAATGGTGACAAGTGGCATAGGAGTCTTTGCTGCGATAGAGAGCACTGCATCTCATCCAGGTGTCCTTTTTTACTTCATTATCAGGTCTGCTTTCTCTCCCTCCAACTTTCCACTTTCTGCTTCTCTTCACCCCTACTGAGAAAATCCTTATAAATATATATGGTTACAGTTAAGTTGATCATGACTTTCCCCTCCCCACCACAAAAGGTCTCAATCTGCACTTTGAATCCATTATCTTTCTGGTAGTTCATGTTTGTGTCCTTTGTTCTCGAACTGGACCATGGCATCAGGATGATGACACGACTTGCACTTGACTTTGTTTTGAATGAGGGAGGGCTGTGCAATGTCACCAACCTCACTTTCTCCTGAGCCTTCTGGGTCCAGTGGCCTGATATTTGTTAGGATGACTGGAGATGGCCCAGTCGTTATCTTTCTAATTGGAGGTGGATACTATGTTTCACCATGGGTCCTCTGAAATGGCACTTGGTTGTTGTGCTGATTAGAGTTTTTAAGTCTTTCAGAGTTTTTTGTATTTACAATTGCTGTTATCATATTCACTCTGCATCAGTGCATACAAGTCTTTTTTTCATGACACTACAAATCTATTATGTACAACTTGCTTTTCATTTTAAATATGTAATAAAGCTATCATGTAACTTTCTTCTTTTTCCCTCCCTTCCCCCAAACCTCCTCCTCTGCATTAGAGATGACTACCATTACATACACACACACACACACTCACACATACACACATTCACTTACATACTAACCATATTTCTCAGTTCTTTCTCTAGATACAGGTAGTACCTTCCTTCAGAGGTGCTTTGAAGTTAATTTGAGTATTTCCCACGTTTTCCCAGATCTCTCTGAAATTCTCCCTTCATCCTTTTTCTAATATGATAGTATTCTATCACACCCATATGCTACAACTTGTCCTGTCATTCCCCAATTAATGGATACACCTCCCATTTTTAATTCTTTACAACCACAAAAAGAACTGCTATAAAAATTTTTGTACATGTAGATCCTTTTCCTCTTGCTTTGAGCAGCAGTATCACTGAAAAAAGTATGTACACAGTTTGATAGTTTCAAATTGCCTTCCAGAAGGGCTAACCTCTTTCGCAGTTCCACCAACAATGCATTAATGTAACTGTTCTCCCATAGCCCCTGCAGAATATATTTTCCTTTTTTTGTGAACTTTGCCAAGCTAAAGAGTGTGAACAGTACCTCAGAAATATTTTAATTTATATTTCTTCAATTATTAATGATTTAGAGCATTTATTCATATGACTATGTATAGCTTGGATTCCTTCTTCTAAAAACTATTTGTATCATTGGAATGGTTCTTGTTCTTATAAATTTAAGTCATTTCCTATTTAGTTATCCTTTACACATCTTAATTTTTCCAGTTGCAGTTTCAACATATCACAGGTTGGCATAAGAAATTAAATGGGAATGTTTTATTAGTTAATATTAATTAATTAAATGGGAGTTTTGTGGAAGCTACAGATGACACTTGAAAGTCAGCAGATGACACAGAGCCTATGAACAAATACTTTACCCAAATTTTACAGTAAGGTACTGTAAATACCCTAGAGAAGAAAAAGAAAGAATTTATACTTCTCTGGTATAAAGAGAAGGGCAAAAACAATTTGTATATTTTCCAGATCATGGGGGCACCACACTGTGCACCTAACCACCATGATGTGGAAGGGATAACTGTATATCTTATAAATGAGATCTTTATCAGAGAAACTTGCTGTGAGGGTTTTTTTTTCCATTTACCTGCCTCAACTTGAATTTCAGCTGCATTGGTTTTGCTTGTCCAAAATCTTTTTTAATTTTAGTCTAAGAGTTTGTAAACTTTTTTTCTTATCATGGATCCCTGTCGCAGCATGATGACAAATATGACTCTCTCCTCAAAATCTCTCCTTCAAATACATAAAATAAAATATACAGGCTTAGAAAATAAACCAATTATATCAAAATACAGTTATCAAAATGTTTTTCTAAAAAATAAGTTTGTTGACCCAATGTGAAGAACTTGAGTCCTGGAGTCAGTCGTCTTACTTTTCTAATCTGTTTTTTTCTTTTGTAAAATTCAATTCAATTAACTTTTTAAAAGAATAAACGATAATAATCTTTTTTCATTTTTTTAAAGCTAGTATTTTATTTAGGATTTTTGCATCCATATCCATTAATGAAATTGGTCTATAATTTTCTTTCTCTGTTTTTACTTTTCATGGTTTAGGTATCATTATCTGTTTCATAAAAGGAGTTTAGTAGGGTCCCTTCTTTGCCTATATTCCAAATAATTTATTTAATATTGGAATTAGTTAGTTTCTAAATCTTTGATAGAATTCACTTGTGAGTCTGTCTGGTCCTGGTGCTTTTTTCTTAGGAAGCTCATTGATGGCCTGTTCAATTTCTCTTTCTAAAATCTGCCTATTTAAATATTCTATTTTCTCTTCTGCTAATCTAGGCAGCTTGTATTTTTGCAAATATTTTTACATTTCACTTAAGTTGTTAAATTTATTGGCATATAATTGGACAACATAACACCTTATAATTGCTTTGATTTCATCTTCTTTAGTGGTATATTCACTCTTTTAATTTTTGATCCTAGTAATTTGGTTTACTTCTCTCTTTTTAAAAAAGTCAAATTAACCAATGATTTGTCTATTTTATTGATTTTTTTCATAATGCTAACTCCTACTTTTATCTCTTAATTCAATAGTTTTCTTACATTCAGTTTTATTAATCTCACCTTTAATTTTAGGATTTTCAATTTAGTGCTTAATAGGAAATTTCTAATTTTTTCTTTTTCTAGTTTTTTGATGGCATACCTAGTTCATTGGTCTGCTCTTTCTCTTTTTTATTGATACAAACATTCAGAGAGATAAAATTTCCTCTGATCACTGTTTTTGCTGCATCCCATAGGTTTCAGTGTGTTGTTTCATTATTGTCATTTTCATTAAGGAAATTATTGAATGTTTCTATTATTTGTTTCTTAAGCCATACATTCTTTAAGATTGGGTTGTTTAGTCTCCAATTAGTTTTTCCCTATGTTTTCATGGTCCTTTTAAAAATATAACTTTTATTTCATTCGTTCATTTATTTCATTTCGTTTATTCATTTAAATATAAATTTTATTCCACTTCATTTCCTGTAAAGGAAATATTTAATATTTCTGCTTTTCTGCCTTTACCTATGCAATTTTTGTTCCCTAATATATGATCCATCTTTGTGAGGTACCATATATCACTGAGAAAAAGGTATTCCTTTCTATTTCTATTCAATTCTCTCCAGATTTTTATTATATCTAGTTTATCTAAAATTCTATTCACTTCCTTAGTTTCTTTCTTATTCATTTTTTGGTTAGATTTATCTAGTTCTGAGAGGGGAATATTAAAGTTCCCACTATTATAGTACTGCTATCTATTTCCACCTGTAATTCATTTAAATTTTCCTTTAAAAATATAGATGCTATGGTGCAAAAAAAGTTATCTTGCTCCATTATCTGTAATGACTTTTATTATAATGCAGTTTCCCTGTTTATCTCTTTTAATTAAATCTATTTTAGCTTTGACTTTGTCTCATATCATGATTGCTACCCCTGCTTTTTTTTGCATCAGCTGAAGCGTAATACATTCTGCTCCAGCCCTTTATTTTAACTCTGTGTGTACCTCTCATTTTTAAATGTGTTTCCTGTAAGAAGTATATTTTGATTTTTAGTCCATTCTGCTATTCATTTATGTTTTATGGGTGAATTCATCCCATTCACATTTCTTAATATTCATTTTATTTATTTTTAGTGCTCTACAATCACTACCATAAAACTTAGATTTTTTCCCCCTACTTACCCCCCACCAGCCCCTCCCTCACCAAGACAGCATACAATTCTATATAGGATCTACACATACATTCCTATTGAATACATTTTCATTATAGTCATGCTGTGTAGAAAAAACTAAAATAAATGGGAGAAATCATATAAAAAACCAAAACATAATACACACACACATACACACACACACACACACACACACACACACAATGATCTGCTACATTCTACAATTGAATTCAAAAGTTCTTTCTCTGGGTATGGAAGGCATTTTGCCTTAAAAGACCATTGGGAATTTTTTTAAGTCCTTGCATTGCAAAGAAGTTCCAAGTCTACCAGAAAAAACTCTTGCACACTGTGGTTGTTGCTGTGCACAAAGTTCTCTTGGTTCTACTCCTTTTGCTCAGCATCAGATCATATAAGTCTTTCCAGGCCTCTCTGAAGTCTTCCTGTTCATCATTTCTTATAGCACAATAGTATTCCATTACATTCATATACCATAATTTATTCAGCCATTCCCCAATTGATGGGCATCCCCTTGATTTCCAGTTTTTGGCCACCACAAAGAGTGCTGCTATAAATATTTTTGTACATGTGGGACCCTTTCCCATTTTTATGATCTCTTGGGGATACGGTCCTAGAAACAATATTGCTGGGTCAAAAGGTATGCAAATTTTGTAGCCCTGTGGGCATAGTTCCAAACAGCTCTCCAGAATGGTTGGATGAGCTCACAGCTCCACCAACAATGAATTAGTGTTCCAACTCTCCCACATCCTCTCCAACATTTATCATTTTCCTGTTCTGTCATGTTTGCCAATCTAATCAGTGTGATGTGGTACCTCAAAGTTGTTTTGATTTGCATCTCTCTAATCAAAAGTAATTTAGAGCATTTTTTCACGTGATTATAGATATCTTTAATTTCTTCCTCTGAAGAAATTCCTCTGTTCATATCCTTTGACTATTTATCAATTGGGGAATGACTTGCATTGTTGCACATTTGACTTAGTTCTCTATATATTCTAGACATGAGGCCTTTATCATCCCATTCACATTTAAAGCAATCATTACTATTTGTGTATTTCCCTTCATCCCATTTTTCCTCACTATTATACTTCCCAGCCTCTCTTTTTACCCTATCCCTACCCCTATTACTTCTCAGAATTTACTTTTATAAACAAACCCTTTTAAAGAATCTTTCCCTTATCCTCTCCCCCAAGCCTTCTTTTTCTTGTTCTACCCACTCTTCTAAAGGTCTGTCCCTTTCTTCTTCTCACATCCTCCTAAATTATATTCTACACACCCTTCTAACCCCCACTTATCCTGCTCCTTTACCCTCTTATTTCTTTATAAATTAAGAAGACTTTTATACCCTTCTCGATATATATATTTTATCTTTAATCCAGATATGATGAGAGTAGGGTTCCAGCACCACCAGCTCTCCACCTCCACCTGATTCCTCTGTATCATTTCTTTCTCTCATACCTCATTTGCATAAATAATTGCTCTTTTTACCTTTTCCTATACAATTTTGCTTTTTAGAAGCACCACATTATATTCAATTCATTCTCAGTCTTTTTTTTTAACTACCCAATTACTAATGACAGTCTTAAGAGTATGGTTTACATTTCCTCGTATAAAAAGTGAACAGTTTGTCCTTATTGAATCCCCTGTAATTGATCTTTAATGTGTACCTTACATTTCTCCTGGATCTTATATCAAATTTTCTATTAAGTACTGGTCTTTAGTGACAAAAACATGAAAGTCTGTCAATTCATTGAATATTCTTTTTTTCATTCAGGATAATATTTAATTTTGCTAGATAAGTTATTTTTGGCCATAACCCCAATTCTTTTGCTCTTTGATATATAGTGTTCCAAGAACTATAGCCCTTTAGAGTGGCAGCTGCTAGGTCTTGAGTAATTTTAATTGAGGTTCCTCAGTATTTGAATTAGTTTTTTTCTTTTTGCTTGTAATATTTTCTCCTTAACCTGGGTTTTTTGAAATTTGACTATGATATTTCCATAGGTTTTCTTTCTGGATTTCTTTTAGGTGAGGAACAGTGGATTTTTCTATTTCTTCTTTTCCCTCTTGTTCTAAAACTTTGGGGCAATTTTCTTTAGTTATTTTGTAATATTGTATCAAGATTCCTTTTTTTGATTGTAGTTTTGAGATAGTCTGATTATTCTTATGTTTTTCCTTCTTGATCTGTTCTCCAGGTAAATTATTTGCCTTACGATATGTTTCACATTTTGTTATATTTTTAAAAAGTCTGTTTATTCTATTATTTCTTAGTATCTTACTGTCACTTGCTTCTCTTTGACCAATTCTAGCTTTCAAGAAGTTGTTTTCTTCCTTAAGATTCTGAATCTCTTTTTCTACTTTTGACTTTCTTTTCATAATTTTCTTGATTTTTTTGGATTGTTCTTGTTATTTTTTATAATTTTTCCTCAATTTTCTTATTTAGTTTTTAAAGTCCTTTTTAAGTTCTTCCAAGAACATTTTTGGGTATGTGATCATTAGCCTTTCTCTTTGGGATAGGAGAGGCTTTTTTGTTTCAGTATCCTCCTCTGAAAATGAACCCAGATCTTTTCTATCCTCATAATAGCTGTCCATTGTTGGTTTCTTTCTCCTTTGATTACTCATTTTATTTTTGACTTAAAAATTTTTTTTAGCCATTTGTTATTATAATCATCTCTAGTCCCAGAGTGTGGAGGATGGTGCCTCTGGATTTAGGACCTTCTTATTGTTATTTTTTGAGCTTTGTCCAGGACACAACCTCTGCACTCCTTTCACCCTTCTAGCCAAAGATAGGTCCCTCAGCTACACTATATTGGAAATGTTCTTGATCCCTAAAGACCCTCCCCAGTGGCTGTAACCTTCAGTTCTCCCTTTTGGCCTTGAACCAAAACCAATAATTCAGTTCTCCTATAATTGCTCATAGCCCACAGTATCTACCCCACTGCTTCTGCACTCATCTGGCATGTGCTGGTTCCTTCTCACCTTCAGCTGAAACCCAAGAGATCTCTCAGCAGCACAGCTGAGCCTGGCATCCCTCAGCAGCAGACGGTCCTTCAATGTTCTCCTGCTTAGATGTCTGACCTCACACACACTCTCTATCAGGTGAGAATTCCTGTAACTGAAGCTGAGGCTGCCCCTTGAACCAGCTGCCCTCAGAGTTTATTGTTTATTGTTTCAGTGGAGATAGCCTAGAAGTGTTTGCATTTCACTCAGGTCAAATCTCCATCATGAGGTCTTTCCTCAGGTCTTCTCTAGTTGTCCCAGGAGGACCACTGCTCTGCCCTAACTCTTGTTTATTTTTGCCTCTCTACATTCACCTTGAGGTGCTATTTTGTTTTGTTTGTGATGGAAATCTGGAGAGGTTGGAATTTTCTGACTTACTCTGCCATCTTCCCAGAACCTCCTCCCCACAATATCTTTTGTTTTTATGTCACCTACAATTTTCATTGGCATTAGTAGATAGAGATAAGGCTCAAAAACAGAAAGATATGAGTCCAAATCCCACTTCTGATTCATATTGGCTGTGTGACCTAGAGCAAACACCTCTTCTCTTAATGCTCTAAGTAACTTTATCCAAAGAACAGAAGATGTTCACCCACATTGGTACAGGGAGTTTCATCTGGAAATTACTTAGAAGACTGAAATCATAGGTTTCATCCCTATCCCTATCACGGATGCTGCCAGGAAACAGATAATCTTATAAAGATTAGAGAAAAAGAAAGGAGAAGTGATCATTGGTGATTCCCTCTCAGGGGTGACCAAGGCTGCTGTTTGGGTTTTATTTGGGTTTTCTTGCAGAATGCATAATACAAGAAATAATATTTTTAATAATTTTGTCACAGTTTAATTGAATGAAGTATCTTTTAACAATGCAAGTAGAATTCTAATCTTAGATTTGCTTATTGCTATTATTTGGAAATATGTTTGAGAATTCCTTAGCCATTAGATGAAAAGTAGTTTAACAATTTTTTAAAGAGAACAAATCAAAAGGAAACTGAAAGATCATGTGGTACCACCATCAATTGGACCAGAACCAATCTCTAACCTGGGAATGACCAAATCTGAGCAGAGCAGGCCAGAAGTAGGTGTGTCAGGGATTAAACAGAAGTATAATTAATTTCAGAGTGAGAAAAATGCTTGCAAGAAGAAGCCTCCCTCCCCCAACAAGAAGGAAGACTTAACATGTTGGGACAAAGGCAGGCCTTGTATACATAAAAAAACTGCAAGTGGGCTGGGTCAAGTCACAGTCATTCTTAGGAGTTCCCATGGCTGGCTCATGTATGGACAATACAGACATTCCTAGGTCCTGTGGGAGCAGTCATTAAGTTGATTGTCTTAAGTCCTAAGGGTGGTTGAGTCTTGTGATTATTCACTGGGGAACAGAATCAGAATTGGTGTGGTGGGAACAGGAGTGCAATACCTGTTTTGGTTCATTTGGCTGTTACAAGAAACAGGGATTGTGAGCATGTCAAGAGATGTGATGGATGGCTTTAGGCTATAGCACATTGGCTCTCAAGTCCCTGGGGAATAGAGAGTGCCAACAAATCTAAACAGTTATTGATTAATAGGAAAATCATAAATCTCTCACTGAACCCCTGGTGTTGGTCAAATAATATACTTTGCCAGAGGGTGAGATTATCCAGCGCTCAAAGGATTGTTGTTAAGCCAAGCTCATGGCACAGACTGCTTGGTAGGCCTTAGCTCTGGGAAATAGGATATCTCCAAATATCTGGACACCACATACATCAAATAGGATAAAAATGGGAAAATCTGGTCAAACACCCAAACATATATGGTCTCTGTCACCCAGATTTGACACTGGTATGCTTAAGAGAATATAGAAGGACTTAACAAGCATTGTGAAAAATAGGGCTGTCATTGATCTTTGGGTGCAAACATTATTGTCAAAACCTTCAAGCCTAAGATCTTGGTCAGCTCATAGCATAGCCCAATGTATGACCCTTTCCCAAATATATACACAACATAGGGGAATAGAAACACAGACACAAAGAAATCCAAGGTAACCAGATGCTTAGAATTATACAACACTTCTATGAAGAGACCTGAGCTGGTAAAGCAGCTTCTTGTTAATTTAATAGGAGCAATATAGACATCTGTTGTCTCCCTAGGAGACATGGATTCAATATGTGTTAGGAAACTTCTCAGGATTAGGTAAAATGGGTGACTTCCACCCAATTCTGGTGATTCAATAATGCTGTCAGATGGAATCTTTAAAAATTGTCTCAAATTTTAAAGTTTTTCAAGAAACTGAAGATAATAGTAGAACAGGCAATGTTTTGATCATGACTGCATATTGAAGATGAGGGAAGAACAAAAGAAAAGCTGGTTAAGAACATAGTATCTAGTCATGGGATTTAGATATTTTTGGGACTACAGCTTGAAATATAGAAATGACAGATTCTTGGCCTGAGATGGAGTGCATCTAACAAGGACTTTTTTTGGACATCTAAGAGATCTAAATTGAAAAGGAGAGGAATGGGAAGGAAAAATGTCTATGTATACCCACAAAGTCAGATAAAATAGAGAGCTTCTATAATATAAAGAGAATTCACAGGAGATAAAATCCAACAAAGGAACCAGGAATAAAACCCATGGTTCAAATGTTGGTATAAAATGCACAAAGAATAGGAAACAAGCAAGATGAGTGAGAATTCTTAAACCAAAGGAGACAAATTTGATTTCATAAGTAACACTTGGATTTTGTGGAATGAGGTGACTGGAATATGGTGCTGTGTAGGGATATTTTATTGAAAAGGAATAGGATTAAGTTCTTTAGTCTCCTGTTGAGTTTTAGTGTTTTTTTCCACAGAGTTTTTATTTAATATAGTTTTATTTTGTTTGCATTTGTCTATTTTCTCTTTAGTGCTTTTTTCACAGGGCTTTTATTTAATATAATTTTATTTTGTTTTCATTGTCCTTTTTCTCTCTTGAAGCTAGAAGCCAAAAGTTCCTAAAATGATTGCAGATCCCAAAGAGACTTGAAGTAGGTTCAAAAGACTTGAGAAAACTCTTGAAGATTGTTGAAGATATTGAAGCTCTCCCTTCTCCCACTCTTACCAACTCCACTCTGACCCTCATGCAGGAGCAGGGCATTGTTCTCCACCAATGAAGAAAGTCCCATACCAATGGGTTTGGGGACTGGGGTTACTCTTGTGCCAAATTACAATTTCTACTATAACACCGTTGTAAAAATGAACAATTATGAAAGACTAAACAATTCTGCTCAACTAAATGATCATCTATGTTTCCAGAAGAGTGGTTTTAAAAAAATGAGCCCTGCCCATGTCATGATAGAGGTGATGTTGAAATATAAAGAATAAGAAATGCATTTTTGGACATAGTCCATGTGGGAATTTGTTTTGTTTGACTATGTTTATGTTGACATATGAGTTCTTCCCTATAATATAATACATGAGTTCTTCCTTACTTTTTTCCTTCCTTCCTTTTTCTTCATTCTTGTTTCTCTTTCTTTCTTTTGTGTGAGTAGAGGGAGGTGGGAGAGAGAAAAATGTGCTTGATAACTTTGAAAAAGAAAAATTAAAGGAAAAGAAATAGGATTAGATTAAAGGGCATGGATAGTTTCTTACATGTAGCTATAGAGCCATACTGGATAGGACATTGGACTTGAAGTCATGAAGACTTGAGAGCAAATTCTACTTCACACATTTGCCAGCTGTGGGCCTGGGTAGGGCATTTTGCCTTTACCTGACTCATTTTCCTGATCTGTAAAATGAGGAAAATAATAGCATCTACCTCACATAGTTGTCATAAGGAGTAAATGGGCAAAATACAGCACATCTCATGTCTTAGCACAGTTCTTAGTTTTAAGAAAAACACTTTTCAAACTTCAAAGCAATAAAGAAATGATAGTTATTATTGCTATAATTAGAAAATATATTATTAATAAGAAATTCAGGAACCAGAGAGGTGAAGTATGGTGAAGAATATCTGAGTGAATATCAACAGAAACCAGTACAGAAGTGATTTTTTTCATCAGAAAATCATTTCGACAGAAAGAGGAAACAAAAGGAGCAGATCATAAGCCTGACATAGGTGATACAGAGTGATTGGGTTGTTGCCCTTCGTTTTCAAAGAAGACCAAAATGGGGTCTCTTTCTTAGTCACTGCTGGCAAAATTCTTGCTACGGTCCTGCTTAATAGGCTGATCCTTCACCTGAAAGATGGTCATATAACTGAGAGCCAGTGTGGCTTCAGAAAGGGCCAAAGAAGAGTCTATATGGTGTTTGCTGCTGGACAACTCCAAGAGAAATGCCAGGAGCAGAACAGAGATCTGTACACAGTATTTGTAGATCTGATCAAGGCCTTTGACACTGTTAGTCATGAGGGTTTATGGAAAATTATGTCAAAATTTGGCTGCCTGGAGAAGTTGATCAGTATTGTACGTCAATTTCATGATGGCATGTTTGCCCTGGTTCTGTGGACAATGCTCTCATGCTTTTGGATGTAGAATGACAAATAGACCTAAATTATCCATATATCTGCTACAACTTTTTTTCTTTAAAAAAAAAGACAGAGCAGCATGTAATTTCTTGACTTGTCTTAATACTAGTTTCATCTTTCTGAATGTGGGGGTATTACAAAGGAGAAATTCTATTCATGATCTGATTCTCACCAACTGGAGTGGAATTTATGGATAAGTTGGAGAGAAACAAATACTCCCTTGTAGAGTTTATGATAGAGAAGCAAAGAAATTCCAGGCATTTCAAAGCATTCAGAGAAAGATTAGGGAGTAGCCCATGAATGAAAATTCCATAGGGGAAAGTCAGGCAAGGCAAGATGCCAATCTCTCAAGAATAAAATTCCAGAGACACAAAAATGAGTACTCTGATGAGTAGGAGAAAAGGGAATTGACTGGAGACAAGGGTGGAAGCTCAGGAAATTAACCCAATCTACTTATGTTGTTTTTCTTTTTTTAAAGAAATAACAAGATGAAGCAAGGGAAAACAAAAGGATAAATACAGAAGTGTGGTGTAGCACTATATGAATGGTACTGAATGTTAATGTTCAGAATGAGCCCAGACTGACAAGTAAAGCAAAGACCAGCAAAAAGTGACTTTTTCAAAAGCTACATTTAGGAAAACAGGAAAGTAAAAAAAGGGATAAGATTAATGTTAAGGGTGAATAAGATGAAGGATTATGGACAATATATCAAAGTGTCTGATTTTTACTTTGCTTCTATTTATTTTTTTTCCTATCAAGAAGATTGGCCTTTTGACCAGAAAACACAAAACAAAGGTGGCTAACACATAAATGATACCCAAGATAAGCAAAGAGATACGTGACTAAATTACCTAAGTACCTAAACTCCCTTAATGAATTCAAGTCACCTAGCCTAGAGAAATTACAGATATGAAAAAAATAAATAAGCAGACATGATTGATGAACCATTATCAATTATAGATAAAAGCTCATAGGGATAGGGAAAACTATTACAGAACTAGGGAATGGCAAATATATTGACTTTTGAAGAAGAAAGAGGAGGAGGAAGAAAAGGAGGAGGAGGAGGAGAAGGAGACACTTGCAAATTGTAGGCCAATGATCTTGGCTTTGATTTCTAGCAAAATCCTAGAACATATTATTAAAGTGATAAGTGATTATCTAGAAAAGAAACTAGTTACCACAAAGAATTAGAATGATTTGATCAAGAATAGGTCATGCTAGATTAACTTTATTTCCTTTTGAGATAGGTTTACTAAACTAAAAGGTAAAAGGTATGCTCTAATTTTTTGGGTTTTTTCTTTTTTCCTTTCCTTTTCTTCCTTCCTTTTTTTTTTTTAAAGTAAAAGTACTTAATGAAATAGCATAGTAAAAAGATTTGCAATAGAACCTGCCTTCCCATCAAGGTAGTGCCTACTCTCCCACGAATATACATCTATAAGCTATCTCTTTTTATGTAGTGAATTTTTGGTTTTGCTTTACCTGATAGCATGGTTGCAACTCCTGGTTTGGGGAATCACATGATGAACAGCGTTCTTTCCCTTCTTCATTTTTATTCTGTTTCTGTTTTTGCTTTTTAGTTGTGTTTCTTAAAGAAGCAAAAATTGTGGGGGTTTGTTTTCTTATCACTGTCTTTCATTTATTGAGTTATTTAATCCATTCACATTTAAAATTATTAGTTAGTTAATATTTTCCTCAATTTATGTCTCTAAATTGTTTTTCTGAATTGGGTTTTTTGTTCTTCCTTTTTGAAGCCAGCACTTTGTCTTTATAATTATTTTTGCTTAACTTACTTAAAGGCAACCCTACTACCATATGTATATTTGCCTTTACCCTCAATCCTCTCCTCTTGTTTGTCAATCCTTTTCCCAATGCACCAAATCCCTAAAGATTAGACCACTTTAAGGTGTCTATCCATAAATGTGTCTTCCCCTTCAGCATGACTCTTTCCCATCATTCAATCAAGATCTCCCCTTTTTTTCCCCCTGCTTTAGTCCCTCATCCATTTGTAGGTCACCTTAACTATTTTCTGGTAGTCCCTTTTCTTACTGTCTGACCTTAGAAGTTATTGCCCTTTTAATGTTTGCCATGGACTTGAATAGTGTACACCACACATTTCCTTTTATATTCTACCTCCTCTATTCCCTTTCTTGTACTTCTCCCCTTCTATAATATATTCTTACAAAATGAATTAATTTACTGGCCAAGAAAGGAGCAATTGTGAGATTTAGTCTCCAAACCTGCTCCCTTTCCTACTTGTTTCATCCATTTTCAGGAGCCACTATATTTCTTCTCTGTTTTGCTCTTAAACTCTTTGAGAAGGCCATCTCCAGTAGGAGTCTCTCATATTAATAATAAGTTACCAATTAGGACCAGGATTTTTTCAGCAGCCTGTAGGTTTCTTCATTCCTGAAGGACATTGCTGATAAAGAGATTTAATTAACTTTCCCTTCAATCTTGTTCAGACCCCACATAGGTGGGGAAGTCCGTTGTGCTCTTACAAAGGTTTGGATGGGGATAAATTCTTTGACTAGGTTGCCCAAGGATGGGTGATTTAGAAATAGATGATATCATCAAAGTCACATCCCCCAGCCCCTCATTAGAATAGGTCCATCTCTCATTGTAACATTCATTCTCCTTATTTGTTAACCAATCAGAATTGATTGCCACCCACGGACATCCACTCTTCCCAGGGCATATAAACTGTGAGCCCATTTCCATGATTGATCTTTGATACTGGAGAGTGTCCCTGACCCATTTTATTGGTAATTGCTAGCATTATTAATAAAATGATTAATTATCCAGAAATTATGTCTCTTGAACTTTTTAAATGTTACACACTTCCTGTCCCCTGATTTACTACAGTTTGACTATTGACTTCATCATTCAACTAAAACTTCACTCTCCAAAGTCACAAATACCTTCTGGGGGTTTTGAGGATCAAATGCAATATTTATAAAGCATTTAACACAGTGTCTGGCATATAACAGGTGCTTAATAAATGTTTGTTTCATTTCTTTCTCCCCTTTGCATTCTCAAATATATAATTTGCCACACAGTTCTGAGCTCCAAGAAAACTGACCAAGAAATTCTAGAATTGGGGTATCAATCTTTCCAATGCAGAGACTCTTATCTGGAGACCCTTTTTACTCCCCTCATAGCAATTAGTAAATAATTTTGTTTAATTTAGCAAGTATTGAAGCCTTGCTAGGTGATAGAGAATAGAGCATGCTAACTATATTGGCCTGCGTCCAGAATAGCCAGAGTCTGACCAGGTTCTTCTTTCTCAGTCTCTCTCTCTCTCTCTCTCTCTCTCTCTCTCTCTCCTTCAACACATTGGTTCACATTCACATATTTGGTGAATAAAGGAAAAATGAAGATGAAAATAAAAATTTTGAGATTGTATTTAGGTAACTAAATCTTAGTTTTGAAATTTCTTCTTTTTCTGAAATTTCTTTCCGGCTGCATTAGTGGTTTCTCCATCATAATCTCTGCATACTTCCTTTTATTGTACCTTCTGAATTTAGAATCAGTCAGCAATTCTTCCACCATCACTCTTTTCCTTTGCTTCTTAGGAATTTACGAATGATAGAAATCAGTGGGATTATTGACAATCATTCTGACTTGGAAATATTTGGGGCAACCATCTCTATCATTTTTCTCATAAAACCTTTTAAGGTTCATACTGGCTCTCCTCTGTAGTGCTTTAAGATCATTTTTCAGTTCAGTTGTCAATTTGGGGACTTTCATAATAAACCAATACATTTCCTGTTGTTTTTTCCCATTCCTCTCTGTGTTTTTTCTTAAGTTGAAATTGTGATTCCTTGTATGTTGGGATGCAATCCTTCTTTTCAAAATCAGGAATAATTACAATTTTCTGCAAGAGCTCTTTTTTTGTTTTTCTCCTTTATTTATATAAGGGCATTTTCATTATAATCTATTTTTTTTCCTTCACTATATCTAAGTTGTTTAATACGCAGACTGGGTTCTATGCTGCTACTTGACAACTTCAAGAGGTTAGATGTGTCACTTAATAAGTCATCTTCATCTATGAACTCAACTTTATTTTCTTTCTGGTCTATAGGTTCCTTCTCCTTACTTTGTTCTTCATCATTTTCCTGCTTACTTGTTACTTCACTTGTTTTCTTCTTCCATATAATAAATCTTATCACAACTCAATCCAGGGGATTTATCAAGGATGGAGAATCTTCTGAATCTTTTCCCAATGAAAACTTTTGCTCACTACTCTTGATAAAAAACAATGTACCTCCTTCATTCTCACTGTCTTCAGATACCTGGTCCTTAACATTGCTGAGAGCTAACAGAACACAATTACTGTGATCATGGGACCTGTTGGAAACAGAGGGGAAGGGCATATCATGGTATTACTTTTTAATTATTCTTTTTTGTCATTAGTATCGTAAATGCCACTGATTTTGCAGTTGCTGTTCTCATTACTAGTAATTTCTGTAACCTCACTGATTTCTTCTGCCTTTTCATTCTGTTTGCTCCCCTGAAAGAACAAATGTTTTTCTTACCTTGTCAGTATCTTTTTTTGTGTCCTCTAGTGTGTTTTTATCTGGTGTTGCTGGCTTTGAGAAGCAAATTATTTTTCAAAACTGCTTTGCTGAAGTTCTTCACAACTTGTTGCTTTTTTTTCCTCCAACATCTATGGCTCTTTGTTTAAACTCTTTCCTTCTGAAGTCCCTCTGGCAATGGCATCTTTCTTCCTTCTTATCTCTACTTATGGTTTTTCTTCTGAACTTTTCACTGAGGATTTATCATCAAATACCTGAATTTCATCTTTATATTGATTGGGCCTATTTCCTGGAGAAGGAGTAACCTGTTCAGTATCTGAATTCTGAGTATTCACACATGTGGATTCAGAGATGCTTCTTGGTTGGGAAGGAACTACATGTTCATTCTCGCTTACATCTTCTGGTCTATTCTTATTATCCTACACTTCAGCTTGCTCTCTTCTTTTTTCTTTAACTTCCTGTTTGTTCCTAGTTGTTCTGTGACTTCTGATGAATGAAACACCTGAGCACCATGAGTCAGCATCAGAAGTTTCTTCAGTCAATAAAGCAGAATTTGAATCCAATTCGAATTTAGACTCTCTCTTTTTGGCCTTTCTGGTTATAATAGGAGATGCCAAAAGGGCAGAAAGATCTGAGGAGCGGGACTGTTTCAGACACTTTGCCTTCATCACCAGATTTGATGGATTCACTTTGAGTAGTCTTATATCTTCTCCTGGCTTTGGATTCTGGCTGGCAGGGAATTATGATGTATTTTCTGTCTGTTTTGGTTCCTGTCGTCTCAAGGCATAAGAACAATTTGACTCAGCTTCCTAGGCCTCCATTTGTTACTGGTTCAATGGTCTGTGCTAATGAACTTCTCTTCCCTGCTTTGACTGTGGAAGTTCCCTGCAGGAGAGCTTGAAGCCAGCATCATTCAAGTCCTTCATGTCTTCTGACTGTTTGTTTTTACTCCCCCTTGCTCTGGGGGCAGGTGAATGCAGACCCTTCTAAGTCTCCATTTATTTATCTGCAAAAGGGAGAGGTGTTGTGGGAGATGACCTCTGGGCTCCTCTCCAGTTCTACTCATCCACTGTATGGTTCAGCACCAAATCCCTTCTGGGAGGGCTGTTTGCTCTGCCTGGCCAGACCTGATACTGAACACAGCCTGGACCTGAGGTCCAAAGAACTTTGGGATCTGAGGCTGCCTAAGGTAACAGAATCAAGTGAAGATTCTCAACTCTCCAGGTCCTTCTCTTGCTTAGAAAATTTCAGGAGGACATTGTACACAGTTACAGCCACATTGTTCAATGACTAACTTTGAAAGATTTAGCTCTTCTCAGCAATGCAAAACACTTCCAAAACAGTCATATAGTGAAAGACTAACTATATTTCCCCCATCTTATCCTGCCCCCCTTTTATTCTATTCTCTCTTTTGACCCTATCCCTCCTCAAAAGTGTTTGCTTCTAATTACTCCCTCCTCCCATTTGCCCTCCCTTTCATCTTTCCCCCAACTCCCATTCATTCCCTTCCCCTCTACTTTCCTGTAGTGTAAGATAGATTTTCATGCCAAATTGAGTGTGCATGTTATTCTCTCCTTAAGCCAAATGTGATGAGAGTATGGTTCACTCTTTCCCTATTACCTCCCCCTACTTCCTCTCCATTGAAAAAGCTTTTGCTTGCCTCTTTTATGTGAGATAATTTGCCCCATTCTATTTCTCACTTTTCCTCCCATTATATTCCTCTCTCACCCCTTATTTTTTAGATATCATCCCTACCTATTCAATCACCCTGTGCCCTCTGTCTATAGGAATAATTCCTCCAACTACCCTAATACTGAGAAAGGTCTCATGAGTTATAAATATCTTCTTTCCATGTAGGAATGTAAACAGTTCAACTTTAGTAAGTCCCTTATGGTTTCTATTTCCTATTTACCTTTTTATGCTTCTCTTGATTCTTGTGCTTGAAAGTCAAATTTTCTATTCAGTTCTTGTCTTTTCAACAAGAATGCTTGGAAGTCCTCTATTTCATTGAATGACCATTATTTCCCCTGAAGTATTATACTCAGTTTTGCTGGGTAGGTGATTCTTGGCTTTAATCCTAGCTCCTTTGACCTCTGGAATATCATATTCCAAGCCCTCTGATCCCTTAGTGTAGAAGCTGCTAGATCTTGTGTTATTCTGATTGTGTTTCCACAATACTCAAAAATTGTTTTATTTTCTGGCTGCTTGCAATATTTTCTCCTTGACCTGGGAACTCTGGAATTTGGCTACAATATTCCCAGGCGTTTTTCTTTTGGAATATCTTTCAGGAAGTGATCAGTAGATTCTTTCAATTTTTGTTTTACCCTCTAGTTCTAGAATATCACAGCAGTTTTCCTTGATAATTTCTTGAAAGATGATGTCTAAGTTCTTTTTTTGATCATGGCCAATAATTTCTGCATTTTCTCTCCTGGATCCATTTTCCAGGTCAAGTGTTTTTCCAATGAGATATTTCACATTATCTTCCATTTTTTCATTCTCTTGATTTTGTTTCATAATTTTTTGATTTCTCATAAAGTCATTCACTTCCATTTGCTCCATTTTAAATTTCTAAAGAATTATTTTCTTCAGTGAGCTTTTGGACCTCTTTTTCCATTTGACTCATTCTGCCTTTTAAGGCATTTTTCTCCTCGCTGGTTTTTTGGACTTCTTTTGCCATTTGGGTTAGTCTAATTTTAAAGGTGTTTTTTTTTTCTGCATTTTTGAGAATTCCTTTAGCAAGCTGTTGACTGGTTTTTCATGACTTTCTTGCATCACTCTCATTTCTCTTCCAAATTTTTCCTCTAGTTCTCTTATTTGATTTTCAAAATCCTTTTTGAGCTCTTCCATGGCCAATTCATATTTTTCTTACAGGCTTTGGATGCAGAAGCTTTGGCTTTGTTATCTCCTTCTGGCTATATGTTTTGATCTTCCTCATCACCAATGACATAAGAAAATACCTCTTCACTGAGAAAATAGGAATCTATAATCTGTTTCTTCTCCTCCTGCCCCCCCACTCCATCAGCCAGGGGAGAGACTCTTTCCCCTGACCTTTGAAGCAATCTTTAGCATTTATTGGTTGAGAAGTTGGAATCCACAGCAGCCCCCAGCGATTCAGTCCCCTAAGGCCTGCTCCTGCTCAGTCTTCACTGAACTGTGTTCTGCTCCCAACTTGGTGCAATACATTCTTCCCATCAATCTTCCAGATAACCTTGGGCTGGAAATCTGCTTCAGTCTGTCATTTTGTGGCTTATGCTGCTCTAGAATTTGTTTAGAGTCATTTTTCACAGGTTTTTTGAGGAATTTTGGGAGAGGTCTCTGCTTCTATTCTGCTGTCTTCAAGAAAATGTTAGTTTTGTTTTGTTTTGTTTTTTGTTAAATGAAAGCATTTCAGTGGCTCCCTATTGCCTCTAGGACAAATTGCAGGCTCTCTGTCAAACATGTAAAACCCTTCTGGCTTCAACATCTATTTCCAGGCTGACTCAACTTTATCTTTTCATCCCCCCAGGCATTTAAGCCCCCTTGATGTTCTTTCCCATTTGCCCCGTCTGTCCCATGAGCTTGGACTTCCCTATCTCCCTAACTTTCTCTCATGGGATCCCTAGCTTCCCTCAAGATTAAATTCAGGTACCACCTTGCCACACTCCCTCTGTGGTTATAAGTCATTCTGCTCCTGAAATTATTTTGTACTTGTAATGATTTTAAAGTGCTCAACACAATACCTGGCACATAGTAAGCACTATATAAATGTTACGTTTACTTTATCTGTGTACATATGGTTTTCCCTCTAGTTAAGGAGTACTTCACCTTTTTGCATATGTCCTGGATCTCTTTTGGTAGTCAGTCTGATGAAGCCTACAGACCCCTTCCCACAATCATGTTAAATGCATAAAATAAAATACAAAGAGAAACAATTATATTAAAAGAAAAATTAATTTTTCTCCTATCCAAGTTCATGGATCCCAGTTTAAGAGCCCCTCCCCTCGAAGAATGTATATTCCTGAAAGAAAAGAACTGTTTCTATTTCTAGAAGCTAACATAATGCCTGGCACAGAGTAGGTGCTTAAAAAATATTTGTTCCCTGAATCAGGAGCAGAAAACACTTTAGCCACAGGGATAGGGGAAATCCGAAATGGATCTAGAGAAAAGTTTTCCTTGGTCAAAGGTTTCCTGAGCCAAGCTCTCCTAAACTGGGACCTAGGAAACTACTGGAGCACTATCTCAAAAAAAAAAAAAAAAGCTCTTTGGAAGAGACGGACATGTATTTTCCCATTCTTCAGCCTTTATCAATTGGGTTTGCTCAAAGTCATGGTTTCCTCTGGGCTCCTAAATAGCTTTTCTTGGAACTCTGCTTTGTTTTGTCAAAGTGTTTCTTTTTTTATTCATGCTGAAAGGCTTCAATTTTTACTTTTCACAAAAACTGATTTTAGGCAATTCTTTCACGTTATTGCCAATGATACAAAAGCTTCCCCACCTCTATCCCCCAACAAACCTGCCTCTCCAGATGACTTTGGATCATAATTGGAGACTTCATTTGAGTAAGGTTCCTAGGTTTATGATTTATGGTCAACATACCATCCAGATAGACTTTATAGCAGCCTGAACAGTGTCCAATTAATCCTATCCCCCCTAACCCAGAGTGCTAGTTTTGTTTCCTAGATCTGTACTTCGCTGCCAGGTATGTGTCCTTGTTCTTTATGCTAGGAACCCGTGGGGCCAGGCAAAATTCTGCTGATCAAAGCTCTTCTGCAAGAATAACAACACCCACTGAAGCCACTCTACCAAGGTCCTAGAGACAGTCACTCTGCTAAAGCCCTTTCAGATTCCTGAGGTCCCACCACAGTGAAAAGTAAGTGAGATGTCCAGGTATCATCCCCCCACCCCCTTCCTGGTGACAACCAAAGCCCCAGCAGCTCATGGCTGCTCTGAGCTGGGTCAACAGGAAAGCTGGAATGTTGGAGACTGGTGTAAGATCTCTCAAGAGAATGATCTCTCAGTTTGAGGAAGGAGGTACTAGACTCTTGCCAGGGGTCACTCAATTCTCAAACAGCTTTCCAAATTTCCGTATTTGGAAATCAGAATCAGAGTTCAGCCAGTAGCTTAGTGTCTCTCTTTCTCTTTCACTTCTCCTTCCCACTTTTATTCCTAGTGGCCATGTTGCCCAAGCATCTATGTTCCCTTCCAAGAGGATCCCGCAATCTGGAGATGAAGAGGTTCTAGACTCAGGGGAGTGGTTGGGCTGGAGGACAAATCCACTGCTGGGATGGATGGATGGAGTATGAAGAAGTTATCTAGCCTAAGACCCTCCTTTTGTAGATGGGAAAAATTCCTCTCAACCTCCAATCTAGACTTCTGACTTTCCTATAGATTCCCTTGGCTGGAATGGAAAGTGTCTACCTTTGGAATCCTCTTAAAATTCAGCAGAGGAAGCCCACTTTAATTAAATCCTTATCTACTTTGCCCAAACTTCCATCCTCAGTCTTAAGGTATAATTCCTTAAAAATAACTAGACTACTTCACCAGTACCTCTTCTTTGCTACTCCTTATCTTACTCCTATCTCCCACCAGTGAAATGTAAGATTTTTGAGGTCCAAAGCTGAGTCACTTCAGTTTTTCTAATCTCAACCCAGTATAGTGCACATTTCTTGGTCCTTATAAGTTTGTCGAAAATAAAAATGCATTAGTAAAATATTAAAAAAAAAAAGTTTATTTAACTGAAGGTTGTCTATGCTCCAAGCACAGGGTCTCTTCCCTCCCTCTTCGGGCTTCCCCCCACCAACCCCACACCCCGATTCTGCATAGTCCCCTTCCCTGCTTTACCCTTCTCACCCCAATGCCCTTAGCCTATCCCTGAATTAGGAATCTACGGAATTCCAGTTGGGGCAATTGGTTCGAGCATGACCAACCTTCCCACATTTGTGACAAGTGCGGACTGGCGTGGGCTTCCACCCCCAACCCGCCCCCGATGACTGGAATTCCTTCTTGGACGTGGCCTCCCTTACGTTAGTGTGGCTTTTCAGGATGGTTTTCTTGGGCCCCTTCCCAATGGGGGACGCCTGCACTTGGGAGAACCAGGGCCAGATCCCGGGCCCAGGTCCGGGTCCCAACCCCAGATGACGGCCCCGTTGGAAGGAGATCTGGTCCGCCAGAGCTGCCGCCTCCATAGCCGTCTTGGGCTGCTGGGCCAGTACAAGCTGGCAGAGCTGCTCTGGGAGCTGATCCACCACATGCTCTAGTCGGATCCGCTCTATCACCTCCTCGCGCGTCATCGCCCCGGCCTTTTCCACCCAAGCACCCACCAGCCCCGTCACCTGGGCCGCGAAGTCCGTATAGGGCTCCCGGGGCCTGGGCCGCAGACGGCGCAGCTGCCGCCAAAATAGCTCGGGCCCGTACATGAAGCTTCGATTTGCCTTCTCCTGCGACGTGGTCCAAGGGAGTGGGCGCGGAACGCCATCCCGAGCCTCCTCCTCTGGGGAGACCCTTAAATGTTCCCCATTCAGGCCCGACTGCATGGAACGCCGGCTAGAAGCCTCGGGCCGCTCCCGCGGAGATGGAGAAGCAGAGTCGGGTGCTTTGAGGAAGGTTCTGGGCTGCTCGCCGTCCTCGGAGCGCTGGTCTTTGGAGTTGCCTTCCCCGAGGTTCTCCAGGACTAGCTCCAGATGCTTGATCTCTTTGCCTCTCGCCCTCCAGTCAAAGAGCTTTCGGGAGCCGCCCGGGAGTCCTCGTCCTCGTCTCTCCGAGGCCGAGGCCGGGAGCTCATCGCCCCCACCATTGTCCGGCCTCTCTGCGGAGGTGGAGGAAGAGTCGGGGGGCTCTGTCTCACCCTCAGTCTTATTCACCTTCCCCTGCGTCTTGCCCCTCCCTCCTGGGGCTCCGCCACTGCCCCGTCGGACTGCAAATGCCCCAATCCCTACTTGGTCCCTGCTGGCCTCTGTGGGGGAAGGCGCTTTCTCCTCCAAGTCCTCCAGGCTAGACCCCGCGTCTTCCCAGCCTCCTCCGACCCCTGTAGGGGGCTGGGCCGCCTTGGCCGAGGCGTGAGTCTTCCTGGTGGTCCGCCTCGACGCCCCCGAATTCTCCAGTAACCAGCTACGAAGGTCCTTGGCTGTAGCGGTCTTGGGGACTTCCCGGCCCAGCACTCTACAGACCGCCTTTAGGTCCTTCTTGGACATCACCTGGATCTACTCGACGTTTAGGGTCTCCGTGGCCTCCAGATCTGCCCCCACAAACACCGCTTCTGTGTCCTTTTGAGCAGGAATCCCTAATCTGGAGTTCTCTGCAGGCTGCAACAGGATCTCAGACTCACCTCTCTGAAACCTGGGCCTGTCCTGCCGCCGCTGCCTCTGCGGATGCAACTGAAAAAAAACGAAGCCCGGAGGCCCCGCATAGCGTTGGCAGCTGGAGGTCCGAGGTCTTTTCTTCACCGGGTTCCTCCCCTACCTCCTGGGTGGCCAGGGAATTTGGAGGGGCTTCCCTGTTGCCGCACAGCTGGCAACACAAATTGCTTCTGACTTCAGGTCCAGGACAAAGTTGGGCTGTAAAGCTTTGCTGGGGGGTTAAGGGGCAGGTGACCACATTCACACAAGTCTAGAGACCTTCAGTCTGACCTCATTTCCACCCTGTTCAGTTCTGGGGTGCTTTCCTCCCATTTCTGCTGTCCAGGAGTAAGTCTTTTTTCATGTTTCTCCCAGTCACTTCGATGTCTAGAGGGCTGAGATCTTTTAGATGCTAGTGGAGCATCCCTAAACCCTAATGGTTCCCTTTAAAACCCTTCCCAGGAAGACATTCAAATGACAACCAATCCACTCAGGCCCGAGGAAAGGACTATGAATCCAGCCCCGAGGTGAAAAAGGGAAACGGCTTTCTCACCAAGCAGAGCTGGGGAGCCTGAGGGCAGCAGAGGCGCCTGAATCTGAGTTTTTCTCCCCGGGGCAGAAGTAAAATGTCATCAGATCAACCGTCGGAAGTGGAAGAGACCTTGGAACATGGAACATAGAACACAGTACGTGGAATGTCGGAACTGGAAAGAATTTTAGAATATCAGAGCCAGAAAGGTTGCCTGAGAGACCAAATGGTCCAATCCTCTAATATTTTGCTAACAAGGATGCTGGAGGCTGGAGAACTATCTAGAATCGAAAAAACGGGTGCAGATCCATCCTGGAAAGGAGAGAAAGAAAAAGGGGGAGGAGATTGAAACACGCTTGTTTCTAGCAGTTGCAGGTTCTTCTCTGTCCTGATATATTTACTTCATACTCCAGTCTAAATGGATTCCTATGCTTTCCCTAAATCCAGAAAGGATTAAAACTTTCTAGCTCTGCCCATGAAAATTCTTTGGTGGCCACTAAAAGTACTCCACCCCCATAGAGTCTTTAATCCGAATTAAAGAAATTTTAAATATGTAGTACTACAATGTATTATACACTACTATGTGTAAAACAGTGCTAGGTTTTGGGAGTACCAACATTTTTTAAATGGTCCCTGCCCTCAGGAAGCTTACATCTTATAGGAGGGTGTGTGTGTGTGTGTGTGTGTGTGTGTGTGTGTTGTGTGTGTGTGAAGATACAACACTTATTGATCAGTACCTAAAAGACCTGTGTGGGAATTTCCTCTGCTTTTCCAGATTGCTATTTATAGCCTTAAAAAGTGTGTGTTTTTGTTTTGGTTCAGTCACTTTCAGTCATGTTAGATCATTTGTGACCTGATTTAGGGTTTTCTTGGCAAAGATAAAAGAGAATGGTTTACCATTTACTTCTCCAGATCACTTTACAGATGAGGAAACTGAGGCAAACAGGGTTAAGTGGCTTGCCCAAGGTCACACAGCTAGTTAAGTGTCTGAGGCCAGATTTCAACTCAGGATGATGAGTCTTCCTGGCTCCAGGCCCAGCACTCAGTGCACTGGGGTGCCACCTAACTGCCCAAAAGTTTGTCTTCGGGTGACTTTTTTCTCCGTCATTGTTTTAGGTATTACTCCCTTCCATCCAAGATTCTAGGTGTCCTTAATGTATGAATTTTCTCCTTGTAGAAATCAAAGTTAAGTAACAGACAAAACTCATAAATGAAACTGGATCCACTTATTACTTATTATCTGTCTACTACCACGGTCAGTGCAGCTGCCATTTTAGGATATTTCTTTCTTTAATAGAATAAACACTTTTACTTAGTATGATACTTTGTGACCCTTAGGGCAGCTGGGCAGTTTAATGGATAGAGTGCTGGGCCTGGAATCAGGAAGACTCATCTTCTCCAGTACAAATCCAGCCTCAGCCACTTACTAATGTGTGACCCTGGCAAGTCACTTAACCCCAATTGTCTCCCACACACCCCAGAAAAAAACCCAGCAACAATATTATCTTTCCTCTTCTCAACTTTCCTATTACTTTCCTGGGTATTTTCATCCTCCCAGTTACCCAGACTCACAACTTTTGTGTCATCCATTACTCCTCACTCAGACTCCACACATCTAATCTCTCTTGTCAGATCTTGTCAAATCAAGAAGTATTTATTAAGCTCCTATTATGTGCCAGGCACTATGTTAGGGGCTGGGGAAATAAAGAAAGACAATCATCTTAATATCTTTGAAATATTTTGCCTCCTCTCCTCTGACACTGTTACTTCTCAACTGCAGGGCATCTCATCACCTCACCAGGAGTATTGCAATAGCTTGCTGGTTGGTCTCTGTCTCAGATCTCTTCTCATTCCCATACATTCTCCTCTTATATAGCAAAGTGATCCTAAAGTAAAAGTCTGATTACATGATTCCTGCCCCATCCCTATAAATTTCTGTGGCTCCCTATTACCTCCAACATCAAGTATAAAATCCTCTGTCCTTCAAAAATCTTCACAATGTGGCCCCTTCCCACTTTTCCAGTTTTCTTACACTTTACCTTCCTGCCTGTACTCTTTGATCCATTGACACTGGCTTCCTTGCTATTCTTCCATGTACACAACACCCTACAGTATGTGTCCCTTGTGCCTGGAATGCTCTCCCACCTCATCTGTCTTTTAGTCTTCCCTTGTTTCAAGATTCAGGTTAGATCTCACTTTGCCTAGGAGGTGTTGCCAGTTTCCTTACCCATCCCCCACTGCTGATGCCCTCTCTCTGAGATTGCCTTCCCTCTACTCCATAGATACTTTGTATATGCATAAAATTATCCATGTGTTGTCTCCATCATTAAAAATGTGAGCTCTTTCAGAGCATGAACTGTGTTTGCCTTTCTTTGTGTCCCCAGCTAAGGACAGTGCCTGGCTTAATAAATGGCTTAATCAAACATAATAAATGTTTTATAGGTTGGTAGTACCTGGCAAGTTAACTATTACTTGCCCACTTCAGTTTCCTCAACTGTAAAATGGAGGTGATAAAATAATAATGATAATATTGTGAAGATTAAATAAAATGAAATTAATATTAACAGCAATGTCAGGAGCATAGTAGAAGCTTAATAAATGCTTATTGACTAAGAATTACAGCTCATATTCCTATAGTCTTTGGCTTTCTTTAAAATAAAATAAAAAATAGGTGTTGCTGTGGAGCATGAGGTCTGCTCCCTCCTGACTGCTCTCATCCCTTTGGGCAAAAAAGGGCAAAATTTAGCCTAAGTGAAGGGGTAGGGAACTTTGGCCTTGAGGCTCTACGTGGCCCTCTAGGTCCTCAAGATCCCCAAAGCTGGAAACCAGAAACACCTGAACCCTGAAGAGATTGAAGAGCCTACCAACTGTGAAGATATTGAATTTCTCCTCTCCCACTCTGGCCAGCTTTGCCCTGAGTCTCACGAAGGTGCAAGGCATTGATCTTTACCAATGAGGAGAGAATTCCATATCAGTGGACCTTGGGACTCAAGTTTCATATTCTTAAAAATTGCTGAGGATCCAAAGAGCTTTTGTATATATGAGTTATATCTATCAATATTTACTGCATTATAAAATGATACATTTAAAAATATTTACATATTAATTCATTTAAAATGAACAGTAACAAATCCATTACATGGTAACATAAATAGCACATTTTAATGAAAAAATAACTACATTTTCCAAAAATAAAAAATTTTAGTGAGTAAAATGGCATCGCTTTAAGAATTTTTGTAAATTTCTGTCTTAATAGGAGACAGCTGAATTCTCATATATGATTCTGTGAAGTGTTTTTAGTTGAAATATTTGAAGAAAATTCAGTCTCACACAGATATGTAGTTGGAAACATCTCAGCATCATTATGAAAATAATTTTGACCTCTGGGTTCATGGACCACATTTCGAACACTACGTTCAAACTAACAATTTTAAAACTACTAGGAGAAATATGTGAGCTCCAATTTCAGGTTTGGGGGTTCTGCTCAGAAGAGTCATACAATCATTCATTAAACTAAACTGTTAATTTGCTTATCACTTCAGTATTCCCTTCTCCAGAGTTTTAAAATTGTATATCCATTGTAACTCTCATTTGTAATAATTCTTCAGATTCTCATTTCAGCTGGGAAAACTTGACTTCCCAGCAGCCCCCACTGGCAATAAGGGGACTATACCTGTATAATTTTGGTATAATTATCCTCATTTTAAAGATGAGGATAATCTTTGAAACTTCTCTCTTCCTACTGGCTGGAGCCTAATATAAACCCTTATCACCTTAGGACCAGGCTAGAAACTCATAGTTCCAGTCTCCCTATTCTCCCCACATCAAGCCATTTTTCACATGGTGCTAGAGAAATTTTTCTAATACACAGTCATATCATTCTTATGCTCACAGGATTAGAGATTTAGAAATGGAAGGGACCTCAGAGATAATTTAATTCAACCCCTTTCTTCATAGGTGAAATTGAGGCCCAAAGAGAAGTGACTTGCCCAAGATCACAGATGCAGAATTGGCATTCAAACCCGCTCACAATTTTTCAGTAGCTCCCAACTGCTTACCAAGTCACACTTCTTAGCCTAGCATTCAAGGTTCTCCTTGATAATAGTGTTAATCATGTAACTCAAATCAGTCAGCAAGCATTTTATTAGCCACCTATTATGTGCCAAGCACTATTTGAAGCAGTAAGGATACAAAGAAAGGCAAAAGACAGATCCTGCCCTCAAGGATCTTAAAATCTTTTTCTACAAAAATAAAATTTTTATTGAATTTTTTTGTTTTTACATGAAAATCGAGAAAATCAAATTGATTCTATCTGTAGTCGATTTCATTTTGTATTACCACTGATATTTTATGTTACTCTCTAAATCACATTTCAATTATTTCTGAGTCGAGTTTGGAAGTTCAATTTTCCTGCTAACCACCGTTTTATTCTTGTGTCAAGAAAATCTGTTCTCCTTGAAGGTGGCAAGTGGATTCCATCGAGCCTGGTCAGTTATCTCTGCGACACTGGCTGTCCTTCAAGAAATCTAGTCTGTAATCACTGTGACACTAATTAGCGGTGCAGGTGGACACCATCAAGGAGGTTTCCATAGCAACAAGGTGGAAGGAGGGTCTGTATTCCAAATTTCTGGCCAGTCATATTGTCCCCCACATCTATGATGTTTCTGACTTTGTAACCAATCACATTTTTTCCCCTATCTATGATACTGCCTTCCAGTTTTCAGAAGCCTTTCTTTTTGGCTATAAAAATGACTTGCCAGCTCTCATTCAAGGTCTTACCTAGCTGAAGAGGCTAAGACTCTGTTTACCGGCAAATTTGTACTTTGTTAATAAATTGATCTTGCTCAGAACTTTGCGCCTCAATTTACCTTAATTTCAATCCTAAATTTCCCCTTGTATCCTTGTCCATTCTCCCCTTCTTAAGGAGTTATCCCATATAATAAAGAATATTCTTAAAAGAAAAAATAAAGAGAAAAAACCATCAATAAAATTGACCAATACATCAAAAAATATAAAAATAAATATTTCACACCCAGGAAGCTTCTATTTCTGCAAAGGAATAGGGGAAAGAGAGTACAGTCTAATGGGGGAGACGGTACATAAGTAGATCCATACTAAATATATGCATGGTAGTTGGAAGGTAATTTCAGATAGTTTCTCCACTAAAAGAACATGGGGATTGCAGATGGACTGAGAGAGGCTTCCTAAGGAAGGTTGGATTTGAGCTGAGGATTGAAGGGAAGCAAGGAAGTGGAGGGAGGCATGGGAAATGCAATATAAAGACCTGGAGAAGAAAGGTAGAAGTGCTGTGTTCAAAGAACATTGAGTAGCCTGAACATACCAGCAATGTTTCCATATGCCTCCTAGGTGTGTGACTAATACTTGGGGTGCAAGACATGCACAAGCCACGAGGTGGCACTCCAAGATCAAACTGCACCAGCTCATTCATCAGTACACGTGCTAAGACCTGACATCCCACCCAGACTGTAAGCACCCATTTAATGCCAACTGAGTTTGAATGGCTGCTCCCTGATTGTCTATCCTAGATTCTAAGTTAGATACTATAGGAGTATAATAAATTTGTCCCCTCCACTCCCAAATCATGATCAGCTTGTCTAATCACCCTCATCCCTTTGTCTTTTTCCCTCTAGTGACCCTCAAAGGACTTCTCACTCACATAATTGATTAAAGTATATTTTCTGAAGCAAAACTGAAAAGCAAGAAATACAAGGTTCAGCCTCCACAGCAGTAAGGCTGTTCCTGGACAGAGGCTGAAATCCTGACATCCCCTCCTGCATTCTTCTTTCCTTCATTTTCCATCTCACTGTGATCAGAAACAGTTGTGCCCAAAATGAAGGCTAGATCAAGCCTTGCTTAGTCTCTTAGCTTCAAGGGACAAGAGAAAAAAAACCCATCTCACCTAGGTCCAGATTCTTTGATCCTCTACATGACAGTGCTGTCAACTGATGCTGGGCCATGGGAGATGAGAGTCTCAGTATCCTCTGAACTCCTTAAATTCTCAAACTATCTTCCATCCAAAGTAGAGGAATGGGGCAAGGAGCCATGACTGAAGCAAAAAGAGAGACCTCCCCTCCCACCCCACTTTGTTCCTTCTCAGGAGGAACAGCTAGAATGCCAAATGGGTCTTAATTTTTGGGAATCAATCCCTTCTTAGTTTTCTTGATAATTTATATGCAGTCTCTGGAGTATGGCCAAGTTTCCTCAGCCTAGCAACAGGGGTACACTGACTCCAGGGGATTGGGGTCCTCCTCCTCTTCCTCTCTTACACAGCAGTCATTCTATTCTGGGCTCAGTCCTATAACAAAATTGGGACTGTGTCCAGGGGGTGCTGGGGTACTTTACCTTGCTTGGCATCCAATAATAACCTAGATGCACTTCCCCCCTTTTCAATCTTCTTATACTGAACGGGCAGTGCACACACACATATGCACACACATACACACACACACACACACACACACACATACACAGAGTATATGACAATGGTCACCTTGCTACTCCTCAGTAAGACATTCCATATCTCAACTTTCAGCATTTTCACTGGCCGTTCCATACGTATGGACTATGTTCCTTCCTGTCATCTACAATCTCTGCCTCCTGGCATCCCTGGCTTCCCTCAATTCCCAGCCAAAATCCCACCTTTTACAGAAGTCTTTACAAATCCCTCTTAAATCTACTGCCCCGCCATTTTGTTTCTCATTTCCTAGTTATCTTGTATATGGCATCTTTTATGCAGAGGTTGTGTCCCTTGCTTCTCTATCTCCAGTTCTTAACACAGTTATTGGATGATGACTAGACTAGCCCTCTCTACCTTTCCCTCCAAAGAGGTCCTTGAATTAGTCATTGACTGACTCCTGGACCATGGTTGTAACACCATTGGCAATGGGAGACGGCAGTCATAGCATCCTCTGAACCCTTTGAAACTTACAAGGCATTCTTCCACCCGAAGTAGAGGAATGTGGCAAGGAGCCATGGTTGAAGCAAAAAGGGAGCCCTCCCCTCCCACCCCACCTGGTGCCTTCTCAGGAGGTATAGCTAGAATACCAAATGGGTCTTAATTTCTGAGATTCAATCCCTTCTCAATTTTCTTGGTAATTTATAAACTATCTCTACTTCTTTACTCCTGATGCACACACAGAGGCCAGGTTTAGTTACTAAATAACTACTTTTAAGTAATATAAAATCAATCTCTCCATATCAAAAAGTATTTCCACAGCAAAGTTATAATTGCTAAGGAACAGGTTCTTCACTTTTTTGTCCATCATGGACTGCTCTGGCAATCAGTAAGGCCCCTGGGTTCTTTTTCAGAATAATATTTTTAAATAATTTGTGAAAATGCTAAATTTCAATCAAAATAAAGATTTTTTTTTATTGTTCTCATCCAAGCACATGGACCCCCTAAAATCTATCTGTGGACCACTTAGGGGCCAGGTTAAGAACTCTTGCTCTGCAGCTTCCCAAATCATGTGGAGTTCTTTCCACAGGTATCTTTTGCCTCCAAAACAAGCTGTTTAAGATGAAAATTTCTTCTATGATTCCCTCAGTATATAAGGTTATCCAACTGGAGTAAGTACAAAAATTTTAGGCTTCCCTTTCTACACAGGGCACAGCAAAAGTTCTCAAGGTTTCCTTGTATGAGGCAATCCCTTTTGAAATCAAGGTAAACTTTCTCTGGACTCCTAATGTAAAAGGCATCCAAAATTACCACCCCAATAAACCCCTGCCACTGAAAAAGCAATCTTACTGGAGTTCAAAATTCATCCAATAAAAGGACAAGTAAGATCAGTTAGAGACAATAGATCACATCAGCCTTGAATAAGAGTGAAGAACTAGAGAAAAGAAATTTTACTTAGGGTTGATTACTCCAGGTTTTCTAGGCCACCAAGCAAATCTACAATCCAAAAGAATCTCAGATAAACTATTTGGACTCGTGTCAAAAATAAGACAAGTGTTCTTGGTTGGAAAGAAAAGGAAGAAAGAAGAAAAAGAAAGGAAGAGAGAGAAAGAAGGGAGGAAAGAAAGAAAGAAAGAAAGAAAGAAAGAAAGAAAGAAAGAAAGAAAGAAAGAAAGAAAGAAAGAAAGAAAGAAAGAAAGGAAGAAAGAAGGGAAGAAAGAAAGAAAGAAGGAAGGAAGGAAGGAAGGAAGGAAGGAAGGAAGGAAGGAAGGAAGGAAGGAAGGAAGGAAGGAAGGAAGGAAGGAAGGAAGGAGAAGAAAGAAAAAGGAAGGAAGGAAAGAAAAAGGAAGGAAGGGAGGAAAGAGGACAAAGACAAATATTTATGGGTTATTATAGTATGCTTTAAGCACATTGCTAGTCAACAGTAATTTTTTTAGGGATGCAAACCATGCTTCTGTGAGAAATGAATATTTTTCTCTTATATTTAATAGCTAATTATTGCATTAGGACCAAAGGTTTTCCCCTTTTCTACTTCCTCATCCAGAAATCAACCAGTGTGTAAAATCTCTCTTAAAAATTTATCCAGGCCAAGATCTAATTAGACAGGAAAAACAATTCTAAGTTAAGGGCTGGGATGAGGAACCTGTGGTCTCCAGGCCTCATGTGGCCCTCTAGGTCCTCAAGTGTGGTCCTTTGACTGAATCCAAACTTCCCCACCCATGGTTTAGGCTAATGGGTGTATTTCTGCTCATTGTATTTGCTCAGACAGGTCCTAGGAAAATGTTGATTTTCCCTATATCAAGACAGGTAATACAGAAACTGATGTCCCTTTACACAATATTTGTGTGCCCAAGATAACCCATCTCCCTTTTGACTTACCAATCAGAGGTTATTAGGCATCCCTCAGGAACACCTCTTCTTCAAAGGACATATGAACTTTGACCCCACTGCCACTAGGGGTCTTTGGTCTAAGAGAGAAGGCCAATTGACCACCCTTTTATTAATAACCTGCTGGTCTTACTAATAAAATGATTCAATTACCCACAAATTTGTTCTCTCAGAACTTTTTAATCATCACATTTCTAAATATCAGAACTTACACACGATTAAGTAACATAGCAAGTATAAGTACCTGAACATTCAATGAATCAACAAATGGAAAAGTCTGCCAAAGCTATCTCAAAGAGAACCAGCTTGACTGTCAAACACACCAGAAAAAAAAAAAACCTGACTGCTTCCAATACAGTTTATAACAAAATAACTTTTTAAAAAAGACATTTTTTCCCTAGCAGTTTTAGTTTCTCTAATAAAGGGATTTCTTTTTCCAAAGGGATCTTTTCTCTAGTCATTTCTTAAAAATTTTCAAGGTCCAATAGTTATCCTAGACAAGTCCCCACATATAACCATATAATTTTTGCATATTCTTATTCCAACTCCTACTCTGGGTCTCCAGAGCTTGTTTCCACGGCCAATGATCTCATCACCAAATGACCAATCTATTAGAGACAAAGCAGCAAACTTGGTATTTTCGTGGGACTAGCTTAGTAGACTAGGAATGAGATTGAACTCCACTGGCACTGACTTGAAGAAGCTGGGGCAGCCTCCATCCTCTGATGAGGTGTCACAGTGGGGCTTTTGGGAAGAATAATAATTAGTGCTATCATCAAATAAAGTTCATGAGTCTGACCCTGGCATTCAAGGTCCACCACCATTTGACATTTTTCCTACTTGTCCAGCTTTATCTCATATTATTGCCCTCCACACCAAGCAGCTCATCCATTGAAAGGGGCTTACAATACTTCAGAATGTCCCCAGGGCTAGTTTGAAAGAACCGGTAAAATGTAAACTCTTTGAGAATTGGGACAGATTTTCTTTTTTGCCTAGCATGGTAGAGGCTGTCAGTAAATGACTGTTGACTGATAATGAGGGGTTCTCAGTTCTTACTCTTCTAAAATTGGGGAACGGATACCTTACCTCCAATAGGAAGAATTCTTGCTCAAATGGGGTTCTCGCTTTCTCCCAGTGCCATCCAATCTCCCTGGCTGCCCCATAGATCCAGACCAGAGCCAAAGAAGAGTGCATTTGTCCTTATTTACTCTGTTGGCTCCTGCTTTACATTAGGTGTTCTGTGCTCCCGAAATCTCCCTTCTTGGGCTTCATTTACACCCCCATGCCCCACCAGCAGCACTACTTTTAGTCTTTGAACTTCTCCATCTTGCCCCAGAATCTAGTACCTCCTCCTTCCTCCTTTTGTCTCCCCAGCTTTTCAGCTTCCTTTTGTGGGTGGTCTTCCCCAGTAGATTATAAGCTCTGGAGGGGCCAGGAATGCCTTTCTTTTTATTTGTATTTGCTTAACTGAGTGTCAAGGGCAGCTGAATAGCTCAGGGGAGAGAGCACTGGGCCTGAAATCAGGAAAACTCATTTTCCTGAGTTCAAATCCAGCCTCAGAAACTTACTAGCTGTGTGATCCTGGGCAAGTCACTTAGCTCTATTTGCCTCAGTTTCCACATCTGTAAAATGAGCAAACCACTCTAGTATCCTTTCCAAGAAAACCTTGTATCTTGAAGAGTTAGATACAAATGAACAACAGCAACGCCACAGTATGTGGCATATAAGAAGTACTTAGTAAATATTTATCGACTGACTGACAGTGTACTGAGAGAAGGGCTTACTGCTGACAACCCAAACTGTTCTCAGGACTATAGAGAAGCCAACTTCATAACAATATTTTCTTTTGATGTTATATGACTGATCATCATGGAATGCAACAGTGTCTATAGAATAAAAATCAAAGGTGAGTCAAAGGTCACTGAAGAAATATTTGAAAGTGTAAATTGGTGGCAGCATATTTCCAATTGTTACATGTATAGGAAATAATGTAAAAGACTTAAGTTAAAGGACTTAGAACTGGGAGAAATTTCATATACATATATATGTAGACACATATACATGTATACACACATATGTATGTATATATTGTGTATATATGTATGTAACCATTCCCTCATTTTACAGATGAGGGAAACTGAGTGACCTAAATAGCATCTGTTGCCTCTGTGTCCTTCCCTTATCAAATGAGATATTTGTAAAACCTTTTGTATTTGCTATATTACTTAATATAATATAAACATTAAATTATACTCATATTCACTGTTACTTAATTAGAACACAGTGCCTGGCACATAATAGGTACTTAATAAATTGGTATTCTCTCTCCCATTCACCTCTCTCCACACACATGAACACCACCCTTAGATCAAGCTCTCCTTTTAACAACTGTCTTCTGAATGAGTTCATGACTGCCATCTTTCCCCTCCTCCAATCCATCCCCCACATAGACGCACTTACTAGGATATAAGTCTGCCCTTGTTACACATACTTCTGCTCAATAACCTCTGATGACTTCCTATTGCCTCCAGGATGAAAACATAAATTCATCTGAGCATTTCCACCCCACAGCCATCCCTATGGATGGGGTGTTTGGGGTGTGAATGGAAGACTAGTACTTCCAGCGTGAGGGATGCCAAGTCCTTGTCAGGACTGCTTTCCACCTTTGATGTCTACCTGTCTCCCAATTCTCACCTATGGCTCCAAGAAGCAGCCACACCCTGGTAAACCATTTCAACAGACAGGTTGGACCAGTTTGAGGGTAACCAACAGGTCTCAGTGAGTTTGGGTGAGTTGGGAGGGGTGTCTACCGCAAGCATGTGAAGACTTCCCAAGGGAAATAGTTGGATGTAAACCATTTATTCCAATAATCATGAAGGAATATTGAAGCAGGCACTGAGGAGAGCTTAGAACTTGGTTAGACATTGAAGACATCAAGGCCATCCACTGCATCCCAAGCCACTGAGAGTTGTTTGGACATTTGTCTTACCACTAGACTCAGATGACATTGGAAAAGAGAGTGAGGCTGATGAATTCTGGCAACTCTGCCTCACTTAAATCCAATTTATGTCCAAATCAAAAGACGCATAGTTTTACCATTATTACCTACCTCAAAGTTCTGTGGTGTCAGGCAACTGACAAAACAGAAGGTGTGGATACACTGGAAGCTATAGTCACAACCTTGCACACAGGCAGCCCAGGCTAATGGGTCATCTCACTGGACTGAAGCAGCAGTGGGATTCAGCAGGCTCCTGGGTGTCTGAGAAGCCTTTTTAAAGGACAGACAAGGCCACTTCCTGGCTTAAAGGAAGGGGTTAGAAAAGGTGCCCTAAAAATTGTCTACTTGACCTAACCTAATGTTGACTGCTTACTGTGGCAGGCAGATGGAAACAAACAAACAAAACCTGTTTAGAGACATCTCCTTCTCAAATGTTCCTATGCACTATTTGTGCCCAAATAGAGCCTTCCAACCTCATATTGATTTGATTAGACACAATGAGATACATTGCTAGTTTCCCTCTGGCCCACCTTTATCCTCAGTTCCTGCCTGTCTCACCTAGTGCTTCTTCAGCTGTCCTTTCCCTATTTTTCCTAAGCCTTTGCCCTCTCGTGCCTTGACCATAGACAAGGCTGCCCCAGGCTTTTTGTTGGACCACATGGCCTCCCTTCAGTTGGACTGACCTTTCTGGTCAGTCCTTGGACAGACCAAGGAATCCAAGGAGCAAATGTAATGTCCTGGTACCATCTCCCAGAGGACAAAAGTTTCTCAGATGCTGTGGATTGTGGACCCAAGCCCAAGTAAATACAGAGAGGTTAGTGCAGGTTTGTGGTGACAGATTAAAAGGAGGTGAGTGTAGACCAGCTCTGGGGTAAGTAACCACCACCACTCCAACCAAAACCAGGTTTTATAAGCTATTCATAGTCATTATTACTCATGATGCAGAATAAAATTACATTTTTACCTTTTAAATAATGGAACATTTCTTTTGTTCTATTATAGATGCAGAATGGAAGCCTTGGCTTACCTGCTTCTGTCTTCTTACACCCACCATGCTCTTTCCATTAACCCAGTGAGTCACTAGCAATTTGAATTCTCCTGAGATCATTGTATACAGGATTGAATTGCTTTGAACTCCCAGCAATCCATCATCACCTGGATAATTTTGATGTTAAAAGAAAAAAAAGATAGGTTTCAATGTTGAGGAAAGGTTAGTAATTACTGGAAGGGCTATGTAATTTCACAAATGTTTTACAGGTTCTCTCCTCACTTAAATTCAACAAACATTTAAAGTACCTGCAATGTTCCAGGCACTGTGCTATGTGTCAGGGATACAGAAACAAAATGGAAACATTCCCTCCCCCTAAGGAACTCATGTTCTGCTGGGGGATTCAGCATGTACACCAAGAAGTGGGGGCAGCAAGGACCCTGGCACATACAGGAGGGCCTGCTGCACAAGTTCTTAGATCTGCTTTTCTAAAAGGAAAGCAACTTTTGAGGGGTCAACAATATATTTTAATCAAGCGCATATATCATTCACTTAGTTCAGGGGAAAAAGTCAGCACCCTGGACTTCCAAGAAAATACAAATAGAAATTACAAGTAGAAATTAAAAACAGAAAGACCAACAGCCAGGGCTTCCAACTGTCTGACCATAGGCAATACATATATCATTGCCAGAGAGAGAAGCACCAACATCTGGGTTTTCAAAGAGGGGGAGGTTCTT
Source organism: Bettongia penicillata ogilbyi (assembly GCA_023548195.1). Taxonomy (NCBI): domain Eukaryota; kingdom Metazoa; phylum Chordata; class Mammalia; order Diprotodontia; family Potoroidae; genus Bettongia; species Bettongia penicillata. The sequence goes on from JAJHZJ010000128.1 coordinate 5,245,754, forward strand.
AAAACAGTTGCCCAGAGACTCATCTGGCACATGAAAACTTCTTCCAAAAACTAAGCTGCAAAGCAAAACCTCACCTCAGGACATATACACTCTTCAGAGCCAGAGGTATAACCCAGTGCTTCACCAGCAATCACCAAAGGTGTGGGCCCCCCTACAAAACAAGCCTTCTCCAATCAAGCCTCCCTCAATAGCTCCACCTGAGGCATACCAATGAACTGGGAAGATTTTTAACTCCCATTACAGCTCAGTGGGTAGAGTGCAGGTCTTGAAGACAGGAAGACCTGAGTTCAAATGAAGCCTCAGATATTTAATAGACAACCACATGACCCTGGGCCAGTCACTCCACTCTGTATCTGTTGCTCTGCCTTGTTTCAACTCCACAGAATGAGATGCCCCTCCCAGGTTAAGCTCTTCACCTCTAATCTCACCATTATGCTGTTAACACAAACTGACACCACCTTCCTCATCTGAAGGATAGAGGACCAAACTCCTCCCAATGCCATTCTTTTTTTTTTAATATAAATTTATTTATCTAACTTTTTACATTCATTTTCACAAAATTTTGGGTTCCAAATTTTCTCCCCATTTATCCCCTCCCCCCACCCCAATACACTGAATATTCTAATTTCCCCTATCACCAATCTGCCCTGTCTTCTATCATCCCTCCCTTCTCTTGTCCCCATCTTCTCTTTTGTCCTGTAGGGCCAGATGACTTTCTATTCCCCATTAACTGTATTTCTTATTTCCTAGTAGCAAGAACAGTACTCAACAGTTGTTCCTAAAACTTTGAGTTGCAAATTCTTCCCAACCCTCCCTCCCCACCCATTCCCTTTGGGAAGGCAGGAAATTCAATATAGGCCATATCTGTGTAGTTTTGCAAATGACTTCGATAACAGTCGCGTTGTGTAAGACTAACTGTATTTCCCTCCATCCTATTCTGCCCCCCATTGTTTCTATTCTCTCTTTTGATCCTGTCCCTCCCCGAGTGTTGACTACAAATTGCTCCCTCCTCCCATTGCCCTTCCTTCCATCATCCCTCCCTCCCTGCTTGTCTCCTTCTCCCCCACTTTTTTGTACTGTAAGATAGGTTTTCATACCAAAATGAGTGTGCATTTTATTCCTTCCTTTAGTCGAATGTGATGAGGGTAAGCTTCATGTTTTTTTTTCTCAGCTCTCCTCTTTTTCCCTTCACTAAAAAGTCTCCTGCTTGCCTCTTAAATGACATATAATTACCCCATTCCATTTCACCCTCTTTTAAGATATGGTCCCATCCTGCTCAATTCACTCTGTGCTCTCTGTCTCTGTGTGTGTGTGCATGTGTGTATGTGTGTGTGCGTGCATGCGTGTACATGTGTGTGTGTGGTCCCACCAACTACCCAGATACTGAAAAGTTTTAAGAGTTACAAATATTGTCTTTCCATGTAGGAATGTAAACAATTCACTTCTGGTAAGTCCCTTAAGACTTTTCTTTGCTGTTTACTTTTTCATGCTTCTTCTCATTCTTGTGTTTGAAAGTCAAATTTTCTTTTCAGCTCTGGTCTTTTCATCAAGAATGATTGAAAGTCCTCTGTTTCATTGAAAGACCATATTTTCCCTTGAAGTATTATACTCAGTTTAGCTGGGTAGGTGATTCTTGGTTTGAGTCCTAGTTCCTTTGACTTCTGGAATATCCTATTCCACGCCCTTCGATCCCTTAATGTAGAAGCTGCTAGATCTTGAGTTATCCTGATTGTATTTCCACAGTACTGGAATTGTTTCTTTCTAGCTGCTTGCAAGATTTTCTCCTTGACCTGGGAGTTCTGGAATTTGGCCACAATGTTCCTAGGAGTTTCTCTTTTTGGATCTCTTTCAGGTGGTGATCGATGAATTCCTTCAATACTTATTTTGCCCTCTGGTTCTAGAATGTCAGGGCAGTTTTCCTTGATAATTTCATGGAAGATGATGTCTAGGCTCTTTTTTTGATCATGACTTTCAGGTAGTCCCATAATTTTTAAATTGTGTCTCCTGGATCTATTTTCCAGGTCAGTTGTTTTTCCCATGAGATATTTCACATTCTCTTCCATTTTTTCATTCTTTTGGTTTTGTTTGGAGATTTCTTGGTTTCTTGTAAAGTCATTAGACTCCATCTGTTCCATTCTAATTTTGAGAGAACTATTAAATTCAGTGAGCTTTTGAACCTCTTTTTCCATTTGGCTAATTCTGCTTTTGAAAGCATATTTCTCCTCATTGGCTTTTTGAACCTCTTTTGCCAATTGAGTTAGCCCATTTTTCAAAGTGTTATTTTCTTCAGCATTTTTTTGGGTCTCCTTTACCAAGGTATTGACCCGTTTTTCATGCTTTTCTCGCATCTCTCTCATTTCTCTTCCCAGTTTTTCCTCCACCTGTCTGACTTGATTTTCAAAATCCTTTTTGAGCTCTTCCATGGCCTGAGCCCACCGGACATCCACCTCGGATGTCTGGGATAGAGAGTCCCCGACCTCCACGTCTTTCCCTGATGGCAAGCATTGTACTTCCTTATCAGAAATGATGGGAGGAAGGAACAGCTCTTCCCCAAGAAAGTAGCTCTCTATGGTCTCATTTTGCTTCCTTTTTCTGGGCATTTTCCCAGCCAGTTACTTGACTTCTGAGATTCCTCTCCACCCCCACCTAGATCTGCCCAGCTAGTGCTTGGGGTCTGAGGTTCAAATGCTGCTTCCCAGTCTCAGGGCTATCCTCAGTGGGAGGGGCTGCTATTCAATGTGAGCTTAAGTTCTGGTGCTTGGGTGGGGGCAGGACCGCCTCCCAGGCTCAGTTCCTTCAGGGGGTTTATGCAGAGACCTTCAGTGATGGAGTGGGTGGGGGCAGGGCCCCCTCCCAGGCTCAGTTCCTTCAGGGGGTTTATGCAGAGACTTTCGGTAATGGAGCTCCTGACTGCTCGGGGAGTCCCGGGCTGCGCTGCCTCTGCTGCTTCCTCCCGAGGGGGCCCGAGCCACGGAGACACCCCACTCCCTTCTCAGCCAGCGCAGACATCTCTCTCACTGACCTGTAGCACCTGTGGGTGGAGGGACCTTCGACACCACCGGAGGTTCCGTCCCTGAAGCCTGCTCGGGTCTGCTTCTCTGGGGCTGCGGCCAGGGCAGCGCTGGGGTGGGCTCCGCTGTCCGGAGCGTGACGGACCCCTGGGGACGGCTTTCCAGGGCTCTCTGGAACAGAAATCTCTTCCAGTGTGTTTCTGCACGGGTTCCACTGCTCCAGAATTTGTGGGGAGTTCTTTTGACAGAAAATTTATGGGCTGTGGATTCGGAGCCAGCATACGTGAGTCTTTCTACTCCGCCATCTTGGCTCCTCCCCCAATGCCATTCTTAATGGAAGAAAGAAACTGCTGGACTTTTGCCATTTGTTTCACCCTGCATCTGCCTGGTTTTGACTACACTGAACAAGATGCCCCCATACTAGACGTCCCACGGTCTTCCTCTGCCTCATTGTTTCCTTTTGTGTGCTGTTTCCTCTCATTACTTTTTAATCTCCTTGAGGGCAGGAATTTTCCTTTTATTAATTGTATTCCCAGTGCTTTGAAAAGTACCTGACACATAGCAGACACTTAATAAATGTTTATAAAATTGGATTTAACATCTCTTTGCCTCCATTTCCTGATCTGTAAAATAGGGATAATAATAATAGCACTTAACTCCCAAGTCTGTTGTGAGGGTAAAATAGATAATATTTGTAAAGCTACGTGCCTGGCACATAATAGGTGTTATTTGAATGTTATGGTAATTACTTCTAGGTAACTTGACAAGCAAGAGAAGATAAAAACTGAGGAGAAAGGAATTAGAAAAGTCTTTACAAAGTGAGACCACCCTAACAATCCACATAGGAAAAACCAAGATTATGAAGAATGTATCTTGTCTAGATTATAACATGCAATTGGACAAGTGTTTATTGAGTTAATCCATTATCCCATACATTGGGATAAGTATTTTATCTCAGCATTGAATTGGTCTCTGGGCCACTCTACATTTCAACAATGCCAACTATTCTTAAATGTGATATTTCATGTTCTGTTTCCACACATTTCCATAAACTGTCCACCATTCTTGGAATGTATTCATTTTTTTCCCCTTTTTTATTTTTTTATTTATTTATTTAACTTTTTACATTCATTTTCACAAAATTTTGGGTTCCAAATTTTCTCCCCTTTTATCCCCTCCCCCCCACCCCAATACCCCAAGCATCTAATTTTCCCTATCTCCAATCTGCCCTCTCTTCTGTCCTCCCTCCCTTCTCTTGTCTCCATCTTCTCTTTTCTCCCGTAGGGCCAGATGACTTTCTATTCCTCCTTAACTGTATGTCTTCTTTCCTAGTAGCAACAGCAATACTAAACAGTTGTTCCTAAAACTTTAAGTTCCAAATTCTCCCCATCCCTCCCTCCCCACCCATTCCCTTTGGGAAGACAGGCAATTCAATATAGGCCATATCTGTGTAATTTTGCAAAAGACTTCCCTGATAGTCGTGTTGTGTAAGACTAACTGAATTACCCTCCATCCTACCCTGCCCCTCATTGTTTCTCTTGTCTTTTGATCCTGTCCCTCCCCAAGTGTTGACTTCAAATTTCTCCCTCCTCCCTTTGCCCTCCCTTCCATCAACCCCCCCCCTTGCTTATCTCCTTCTCCCCCACTTTCCTATACTGTAAGATAGGTTTTCATATCAAAATGAGTGTGCATTTTATTCCTTCCTTTAGTCAAATGTGATTAGGGTAAACTTCTTGTTTGTTTTTTTTTTCTCAGCTCTCCTCTTTATCCCTCCACTAAAAAGTCTCCTACTTGCCTCTTAAATGACATATAATTACCCCATTCCATTTCACCCTCTTTCCTCCCACTACATTTCTCTCTCACCATTTACTTTAATTTCTTTTAAGATATGGTCCCATCCTATTCAATTCACTCTGTGCTCTCTGTCTCTGTGTGTGTGTGCATGTGTGTATGTGTGTGTGCGTGCATGCGTGTACATGTGTGTGTGTGGTCCCACCAACTACCCAGATACTGAAAAGTTTTAAGAGTTACAAATATTGTCTTTCCATGTAGGAATGTAAACAGTTCACTTCTGGTAAGTCCCTTAAGACTTCTCTTTGCTGTTTCCTTTTTCATGCTTCTTCTCATTCTTGTGTTTGAAAGTCAAATTTTCTTTTCAGCTCTGGTCTTTTCATCAAGAATGATTGAAAGTCCTCTGTTTCATTGAAAGACCATATTTTCCCTTGAAGTATTATACTCAGTTTAGCTGGGTAGGTGATTCTTGGTTTGAGTCCTAGTTCCTTTGACTTCTGGAATATCCTATTCCATGCCCTTCAATCCCTTAATGTAGAAGCTGCTAGATCTTGAGTTATCCTGATTGTATTTCCACAGTACTGGAATTGTTTCTTTCTAGCTGCTTGCAAGATTTTCTCCTTGACCTGGGAGTTCTGGAATTTGGCCACAATGTTCCTAGGAGTTTCTCTTTTTGGATCTCTTTCAGGTGGTGATCGATGGATTCTTTCAATACTTATTTTGCCCTCTGGTTCTAGAATGTCAGGGCAGTTTTCCTTGATAATTTCATGGAAGATGATGTCTAGGCTCTTTTTTTGATCATGACTTTCAGGTAGTCCCATAATTTTTAAATTGTGTCTCCTGGATCTATTTTCCAGGTCAGTTGTTTTTCCCATGAGATATTTCACATTCTCTTCCATTTTTTCATTCTTTTGGTTTTGTTTGGTGATTTCTTGGTTTCTCAGAAAGTCATTAGACTCCATCTGTTCCATTCTAATTTTGAGAGAACTATTCTCTTCAGTGAGCTTTTGAACCTCTTTTTCCATTTGGCTAATTCTGCTTTTGAAAGCATTCTTCTCCTCATTGGCTTTTTGAACCTCTTTTGCCAATTGAGTTAGCCTATTTTTCAAAGTGTTATTTTCTTCAGCATTTTTTTGGGGTCTCCTTAACCAAGGTATTGACTCGTTTTTCATACTTTTCTTGCATCTCTCTCATTTCTCTTCCCAGTTTTTCCTCCACCTGTCTAACTTGCTTTTCAAAATCCTTTTTGAGCTCTTCCAAGGCCTGAGCCCACCTGACATCCCCCTGGGGTGTCTGGGGTACTGAGGCCCTGCCCTCCACATCTTTCCCTGATAGCAAGAATACGTCCTCGTCATCAGATCCGAATGTCGGGATCATTTGCACTTGTTGGAAAAAACTCTCTATAGTCTTATTTTTCTTCCCTTTTCTAGGCATCTTCCCAGCCAGTTACTTGACTTCTGAGATTCCTGTCCACCCCCGCCTAGATCCGCCCAGCTAGTGCTTGGGCTCTGAGATTCAAATGGGCTTTCCATGCGCCCGCTAATCAATGTGAGCTTTAGTTCTGGTGCTGGGGTGGGGGCAGGGCCGCCTCCCAGGCTCGGCTCCCTCAGGGGCTTTATGCAGAGACCTTCAGGAACAGAGCGGGTGGGGGGGGGCTGTCTCCCAGGCTCAGCTCCCTCAGGTTGTTTATGCAGAGACTTTCAGTAATGAAGATCCTGCCTGCTGCTGGGGGAGTCCGGGGCCGTGGCGCTGCTGCTGCCTCCGCTGCCGCCCATGCCTCTGCCTCTGCCGCTTCCTGCCCCCGTCTCTGCCACTGCCGCTTCCTCCTGAGGGGGCCCGAGTCGTGGAGACACCCCACTCCCCTCAGCCAGCCAGCCATCTCTCTCACTGACCTGTAGCTTCTGTGGGCGGAGGGACTTTCCCGGCTGCCGGAGCTTCCGTCCCTGAAGCCTGCTCGGGTCAGCTTCTCTGGGGCCGCGGCCAGGGCAGCACTGGGGTGGGGTCCGCTTTCCAGGGCGTGACGGTCCCTGGGGACAGCTCTCCAGGGCTCTCTGGAACGGAAATCTCTTCCACTCCGTTTCTGTACACCTTTCAGTGGTCCAGAAGTTATGGGGATCTCTTTTTACATTAATTCCATGGGCTGTGGTTTCGGAGCTCGTAAACGTGCGTCCTTCTACTCCGCCATCGTGGCTCCACCCCGATTTTTAATTTTCATTTTTAATTTTCATTTTAAAAATCTTTTCCCTTCTTTCAAGTTATGAGTGTGAATCTCCCAGTTAAGATGAAAGATCTGGAAAAGTTTTGATTCCCCCCATGGGGAAGAGATAGCTACAACACCAGTCCACTGAATTGTCAACAGGAATTTGAAAGTCCTTCAAATCAAGGGATTCTCAGGCAACTTCCTCTCTTACCCACATATCATGTTACAGTGAAAGGAGTGTCAGAGATCCTCAGACTCTGACCTGCATTTCCTGTCATCAGAAGCTTTGTTCTCCCCAAAACTGGGATTTCAGCACTACCACCTCTCAAAATCTTCATGGCTACAGTGTCCTCAATATCTCATTAGAGTTAGAAGAGAGTAAGATGGCACAGAGCACAAAGTAGGAGGCCACAAATCTGGCCTCAGACACTTAGTAGTTCTATGACCCTGGGTAAGTCACTTAATTCTGTTTACCTCAGTTTCCTTATCTGTAAAACAAGGTGGAGAAAGAAATGGCAAACCACTCCAGTATCTTTGCCAAGGAAACTCCAAATGGGGTCACAAAGAGTTGGACATGACAAAACAACAAGAACCAACCTACCTAATCTTACAGTTGAGAAAGCTGAGGCTGGGAGAAATTAAACTGCTTGCCCAAAGTCCCACAGATATAAAAACATGATAATACATAAAAAATAAACATTAAATATATTAAGTTATCAGAACCAGAATTTGAATCCAGTTATCCAATTCCAAATCTAGAGTGTGTATGTATGAAAGAACTTATTACCTGTTCTTCCTTGGTCAATTAATTTCCCTAATCTGTAAAATACAGATGGTCAGACACTCAGTAACCTACCTCCCAGGGGTAATGGAGGGAATAAAGAGGAGCATGGTAGAATGGACTGAGAGTTGAGCTCCAGGTAAGAAGCCCTGAGTTCTGCTCTGTGTCCATCTGCATTACAATAGGGAGTTCCTTACACTAAGAAATCATAGGTTCACCCCTCTCCTCGATGGAAAATAACGTATTGATAACGACATTAGTAGGTCCCTGGGGTTCGGGTACGGGTCACTGAAGGGTACTGTTGGACAGAGGTGTGTGTGTGTGTGTGTGTGTGTGTGTGTGTGTGTGTGTGTGTGTGTGTGTGTGTGTGTGTGTGTGCTTCTGTGTAGACGTCAGTAGATGGAGAAAGAGGGTAAAACGGAAGGATGTCCTGTGTCCAACAGGTTACTCCACAGAAGCAGTAAAGGAGTTTGGAGGGGCAGGAAGTCCACCTGTGGGACGGAATTGTGTGCGGAAGAGATAGTGGAGAAGGACGTTGCTGGAGGCTCAGCCAGGCAGGTAAGTGTTAGATTCGGTCAGTTCAGGGATTGCGGAGGGGCGATAAGAGCCCATCCTAGGAATAAATGGAGAGGACAGCATCCCAGAGCTCTGAGCAACACCTGATTTGGAGTTGGATGCCAAATATCTGATTCGCAGCAGCTGCTTTAGGGATTCTGATACCAGCCCGGTACCGTGCTCCTGAGGGCGGGGCTGTGGGGTACCTGAGTCTCCAGGACTCGAGCGATGGCCTGGAGCACAGGGCCGGCATAGTGGGAATCTAGACCAGAGCATCCCTAAAGTCTGGACTCGGGCCTTTCCATGCAGCACCAGGGCGCGGAGGGGGGGAGGGAACTTCCATAGATTTCCAGCTGATCTTTTCCTCTATCACGCTGAACCTAAAGAAACAGTTAACACAGAATAAATAACATGCGACTTTAATGGAGAATTCTCGGCCCGCAGAGTCCCGTAGGGATGGCAGTTGTATTTTACTTCAACCTCTTTCAGGATTGGGTCTCAGCACCTCCCCCGATCCCACCCCCAAAGCGTTGGGCGACATGGTTTAAGCCGACTGCATTCTCTGTGTGCAGGGCCCGCCTGCACTGCAGGGAGGATTCGGGAGGAGTCGATTGTGTTCTTTTATGTATTTTTTTCAGGTTGGGATCCAGAAGTCGTCTCTGTGGGACGCAGGCCGCAAGCGGGTCGAAGTTAGGTGCGGGCGGCTGCAGTCGCTCTCGGGGCTGGAGGCCGGTTGGGCCATGGCTAAGCAGGGAAGGCCCCCGAGCGCGGCCGGGGGGTAGGCTGGTAGCCGGGCTGAGCCCGAGGGAGGCCTGCAGCGGGTCATGGCCCGGCGGCGGCGCCGCGCTTGCATCGCGCTCTTCCTCGTTCTGCTCTTCGCCTTTGGCACCCTCATGGGGCTGCGCACACTGAAGGCGCCCGATGGGCTCCCAGAACTCGCCCCGGGTCTGGAGTTGGGCCCATTTGAGCGCCGTGCCCCGGTGCCCGCTGGGCCCCCAGCCGCGGAGGCGGAGGCCGCCCGGGCTCCGCAGCCGCCACCCCCCGCGCCGCCGCGCACGGCTGCGGGCCCAAGCCCGGCCCCGGCCCCTGTTCCTGCCCCGGGATCTGGTCCGCCTGTCTACTCCGACCTCCACGTCTTCTACTATTCGTGGTATGGCAGCCCACGGGGCCGGGAGGGCCGCTATGTGCACTGGGACCACGTTATGGTGCCGCACTGGGACCCCAAAGTGTCTGCCAGCTATCCCAAGGGCCGCCATAGTCCCCCGGATGACCTGGGCTCCAGCTTCTACCCTGAGCTGGGACCCTACAGCTCCAGGGATCCCGAAGTCTTGCGGGAACATATGAACCAGCTCAAAGCTGCTGCCATCGGTAAGGACCTCCTTCTCCAAGGCTTCCTGGGCCCCAAACAGGATCCTCCCTGGCCCCCTCCCCATGCAAATACACAAAGGACCTTTCCATGGGCCCCAGTTAAGATAAGGTAAGGGCCCCTCCCCCCGATAATCTATCACCAACCAAGTCACTACCCCCTCAAACTCCCTAAATCTTCATTTTACAGATGAGGAAACTGAGGTCTAGAAGTCAAATGATTTGCCCAAAGTCATGGAAGTAATTAAGTAGCAGAACCATGATTCAGCAAGTTATCCTCAGACTCTTAAATTCAGTGCTTTCCTCCACAAGTAAACTACTACTCCTACCTCCCCCACATACTCTTGAACAGGCAGTCATGCCTTCCCTCCCTGATCCCCGATATTAATCTCTGAGCCAGGGACATAGGAGAGGCAGTCAAGGGTATATTCCCAGTCAGGAATTGTCCATTTTGGGAGACCAACAAACTGTTCCTAATTTATTAAGAATAAAAATGTTAGGTGGAGAGGGAACCCTAACCTTTCCTTGGAACCCTAATTGGCAGAGCAAATTGGGTTGGGGAAGAGTAAATCCAAGCTCAATTAGAGGCCATGCTAATGGAGTCTTCATTTTTTGTCTGAGATCTTGGGCAAATGGAGGTGACAGGGGCTGCAGGCTCATTTAAGCAGGTGCAGCAGACTTAATAACAAGATGGAGACTTCTTTGAGCTCCCTGAAAGGGTGTGGGTGTTCACAAAGGCAGGGGAGTGGAGGGCCCCAGTAATCCTGCAGCACTGAATGATCTCCTTTGCTGCTCTCTAATACAGGCACACAATGTGGCCATTTGAGAAAGAATATTACTCTCTGGAAGATGAGACTGGTTCCTTGGCCTGCTCTCTCAGTGGCATTAGCAGACTGGGGTCCTTAAAGAAATTAACTTCGGGGAGAAATGTTCTTGTTTCAGACACTGGGAGGTGGTTCTCTCACTATTTCTGCCCTTCCAGAACCTACTTTGACTCCAAGGATCCCTTGGGTTTGGGGAGGCAATTATTAAACGGGATTCATCGGTAGAATTTTTCTTGCTTTTTTCATAAAAAAAACCAAAACAATATCTTTCAAAGGAAATCGTTTGGATTGCTAAATTCATTTTCTTGTTTACTCATAGATGGTCTTTTGTGTGCTAGTATCGACTTGTATTTTTACTCACCTGAGGGACACTTCTTATTTCCCCCAAAGCTGGAGTTTCAGCACCACACTACCTGGACAGCTCCAGTGCTACAGCATCTTTTAGATTAGAACATTATTTTATTAAGTTCTCCTAAATGAAGAGAAATAGAACATCCTTGACCTTGTTCAGGTTCCACTCTGAAGTTAGAGACTTACTTGTTTGACATTCTAATTAAAAATTATATTTATGTAAGTAGGGTAAGGAAGTTGGGCCTGGAACTGTCCACCTGCAGTAAGTAATAGATCACTTGTCCTACAAGTCAAGTTTAGGATCTTATTATGCTTACCAGCTGTATAACCCAAGGCAAATTACTTTCCCTTTCTGAGGTTCATGTTTCTCATCCATTAAAAAAAAAAAAACATTTGCACTCACAACATTGCTGTAAGGAAAATGCTGTCTACATGTGGTCTAGTTTTACTATTTTGTGTCATAGGAGTTCTGGTCCTGTCCTGGTACCCACCAGGCATGGCTGATGACAATGGGGAACCCTCAGATGATTTAGTACCTGCTATTCTTGATACTGCACATCAGCACAGCATCAAGGTAAGTAAATCTAGGTGGGGAAGGGAAGAGGGAAATGAAGAAGCTCCTTTCCTTGCTTCAAGCCCTCTTCTGCCCACCCCGGGCAAATACTTGCTAACTTTGCAGTGTGGGTACGATATGGGGCTCCTTTGTTTGTTCGGATATGATTATTTTCTTGGGTTCCTCCTTTTCCAAGTGTTCAGAAACTTTTGAGGAAGTGGCTAATTCTCAATAAGAGCCAACCAGGGAGAATTTAAAGATGGTCTGGCACACTGGGTTCCCAGAAGCTCTTAGTTCATTTGTAAAATGGAAGTTGAAATAGGTGCTCTCAAAGGCAAAGTCCCTTCCAGCTTGAAGACTCTACAAATTAGACTACAAAGACTCTAATTAGATTGCCTTCCTTTTTCCAAGAATGAGCTTCCAATTGTAACTTTTCTTCCTTCTCAAATTATCTTGTATTTTTCTTACCTGTTTACCCATAGATTGGATACTCCATGCCAGCAAGTACTATTTCTTTGCCTTCATATCCCCTGTGCCTATCACAATGCTTACATACAACAAGCACTTAATAAATGCTGGTCAGATTGAATTAACATTTATATAATGCTTTTTGGTTTGCAAAGCATTTTACATTTATAATATTGTTTCATCCTCACGACAGCCACTTATGTCAACTAGTACAGGGATTATCATCCCTATTGAACGGATGAGGAAATCTGCAACTGAAGATATTTCAATGACTACTGTGTCAATCAACAAAAGTTTATTAAGTGTCTACCATATGCCAAGCATTGGGCTAATCATTGGGGATACAAGGAAAAGCAAAACCTGACTCCTGTCCTAGAGTTCACATTTTTATGAAGGTGACAGCATGCAAATTAGTTACCTACAGGCTATATTTGGGGTAAATGGAAGGTAATTCAGAGGGAAGGCACTAGCAATGAGGATAACAGCCATGTAAAAAGTATTATTACCTCCAATTAGCAGATGAGGAAACTGTTCTGTCCAAGGTATTTATTGAAAGCTAGTGTCTATATAGCACTTTAAGCATGTGCTTTGCAAATATTATTTTATCCTCACCTTTCTCAGAGGTAGGTGCCATTATTATTCCGATTTTACAGATGAGGAAACTAAGGCAGACAGAGGTTAGGTGACTTACTTGCCCAGGGTCATACAGCTGGTGTGTGAGGCTGGACTTGAATTCTGTTCTTACTGTCTCCTAGTCGAGCACTCTAACTGCACTACCTAGCTACTTCTATTAAATGTCTATGTGCAGAGCTCCTAGAATCACACAGCTAACGAATGGTAGAGATGGAACTTGAACTGAAGTCGTAAAGCCATAGGTTTTAGGACTGGCCAGTCCTTGCACCTAATTTCAGAGCTGGCCCAGAGGGCCCAGTGACTTGCCCACAGTTACGTAAGGTAAACTAGTTGGATTTTTGATGCCAGGTCTGACTCCAAAGCCAGTGCTTTTTTTTTCATTACTTCATAGCTTTGTCATCTTTGCCTCTTCTGCTCCAACAACTGGTCACTATAGCTGCCTGAAGGTCCATGCGAGGCCCAACTACTTTAGGAAGGGATAGTTTCCTTCCTGAAAGGAGGAGCATAATACAGCCACACTTCCTGTGCTACTCACCCCAAATGGGACAGAAGGTAGGGCCTGGGCACACATTCACAACCCACAACTCATTTTTATCTATGGCAGGTGGCCTTTCACATACAGCCCTACAAGGGTCGGGATGACCAGACGCTTCATGACAACGTCAAGTACATCATTGACACGTAAGGCTTTGGATGTGCTGAGCTCAGCATGGGGATTTCCTTGGGCCTGAGTAAAAGAATTCTATCCAGGACAATTACCTATACTGGGCTGCGGGTGGGGGTGTCCCAGCAGGAGGGTTTGGGACATGAGATGCACACATGTTCCAACATCAAAGGGATAAGGCCAGAGCGTTGGGCTGCGGTACATTTTTAGTTGACTACTTAGAGGGTTTACATGCAAGACCAGACATACATAGAACCATATATACAACCACCAGCTTGGTTACAGAACTGGACTTCTTCACCTTGCTTTGTGTCCTGGACCCGTTAGGCAGTCTCTTAAAGCCTTTGAAGCCCTTTTCAGACTCGTTTTTTAAACACATAAAATGCACACAGGATTACAAAGGAAACCAATTATACTGAAATAATTATAATAAAAAATTTAAGGTTACAGGTGCTAGGTGAAAAACTTCTGTTCTAGAACTCTCCTAGCCACAATGCCATACCCAGGGGCTAGGGTCTGGCAGCCCTACTCCATCTCGGGCATGTACTACTAACAGTGTTGTTTCCCACACTTTAGGTATGGATCCCATGGAGCATTTTATCGCTACAAAAACAGCATGGGGAGGAGCCTACCACTGTTCTACATCTATGACTCATACCTTACCCCACCTGAGGCTTGGGCCCACCTCCTCACCCCCTCAGGATCCCACTCAATCAGAAACACTCCCTATGATGGGGTGTTCATTGCCCTGTTGGTAGAAGAGGCACACAAGCGTGACATCTTGTCTGCTGGATTTGATGGCATGTACACATACTTTGCTTCCAATGGATTCTCCTTTGGCTCCTCCCACCAGAACTGGAAAGCAGTCAAGACATTTTGTGATGCCAACAATCTGATGTTCATTCCAAGTGTGGGGCCTGGCTATATTGACACTAGCATTAGGCCCTGGAACAACCACAATACCCGGAACCGGGTCAATGGCAAGTACTATGAGACAGCCCTACAGGCGGCCCTCACGGTAAGGCCAGAGATTGTCTCCATCACTTCTTTTAATGAGTGGCATGAAGGGACCCAGATCGAGAAGGCCATCCCGAAGAAGACCCTCACCCGCCTCTACCTGGACTACCTGCCCCACCAGCCTAACTTGTACCTGCAGCTGACTCGGCGCTGGGCTGAGCATTTCATTAAAGAGAAGGAACAATGGTTGATGTGAACTGGATCTGCAGATTCAAGTAAGGGGAGCTGAGGAACCAAGAGTCCCAGATACATGGAAAGGAGTCAGGCTGTGGCACAACTGAACGAGGCCACAGAAACCTTCATCTCTAAGCTGGGAGCACTGATGCTCCTGGGTGTTGCCTTTTGTGATGAGGCCAGATGTGGAGAATGAAAGAATCAAGCTCCTTAGTTTGGGATAGACCAATTCACTCAGTAGCAGTTAACAGTGTGGGGAGGGCAGACACAGTCTTACAGGTATCTGAGCCAGTGACCCCCAGCATTAGGACATTCAGTAAAGCTCCAAAATCCTTTCTAGACTTGAACTTTGCTACAGTAGGGCAGCATAAAATGGAGGAGTGTTTGTGGTATTTCACAAACAGCTGCTCTGCTCCCAAAACAGTGAAGGCAGGGTTGGGGCTCAGCATGCATCCAGTCCCTTTTTTCAAGCCCCACCTCATGCCTTGCTCCACTCTCCCTGAGGACAGAAGTGGAAATCATAGTCTGCCTCCTCCAAGAAGCTTCCATATGGAAGAAATTCCAGAGTTTGATTGATTGATGGGCAGAAATCAGCATGAAAAGGAATCTGAACAATCCAGTGGCCCTACACAGCAAAGCCTTCCTTATAGGTAGGGACAAGGATAGGGGCTTTCCTTTCCTGAAGTTTACTGAGCCTGGAGGTGGAGTATACTGAGTGCTGTGTTTTGATTCCTGTGCCCTGAATTATGAGTCTAAATGGCTCAAAACTCCTCTTCAGTAATAAAACCAAACCCAACATTCAGGGGGTTCACCTGGCTTGCAGAGTCCTACAAGTAGATAGGACAGTAGTGAGAGATGGTATTAATGGTTCTTTTGGGCGCCTCCACCTCACACATCTCATTTGCAAAAATTTAAGTAACAAACCCCACCCAGTAGAGCCACTTTTCAGTGCTACTGTGATTTGTATTAATTAAATAAATGTCAAGTGCTCTCTTTTCTAGTCATAAGTGTTCCTTACACCATAGTGTAAAGAACCCTCATTGATCTATCTAGTTCAACTTCACTTTGCAGGTGGGAAAATATATCCAGGAAAGAGAATCCAAGTCCAAGGTAAGGAGTTTAGTGCTGTCGAAGCCAGAGCTAAGACTCAGGTCTTCCTATTTTCACCTGCCTAGCAGTTCATGGCACAGGACAGAGAGCACTGGGTTTGAAGTCAAGGAGGCTTGAGTTCAAATCCAGCCTCATTTACTGTGTGCCTCTTTCTTCAACTGGAAAACAGGGAAAATAATAGCACCTCAAAGGGTGGTTATGAGAAAATGAGGTATTTGTAAAAACCACTTAGCATAGTGCCTGGCACTCAGTGGGCACTATATACATGTTTACTCCTTTCTCTTTCCTTGCCATGTTTTACTACTATGTTATCTCATTCTGAATTTGTGATAAATCTGGAGATAGGTTGGGCTGGAGCACTTAAACTCCTAACTTTTCAAAAACATTTGCTTTGTAGCACACTGTCCACCATACCCTCCAAGTATGTAAGTAGGGGCACACAGGGAAGATGCAGGAGTCAGAGGCTGTTTTGTCCTTTGTTCTCAGAAGAGGAACATGACACAAGGGAGATGATGACGACTTGTAGTTACTTTGAGTGAGGCATGACTGTGCAAGGTGGTCACCAGCCTCACTTTCTCCTCTACAGCCATCTGGGTCCAGTGGCCAGATATTTATCAGGACGACTGGAGATGGCCCAGGAGGTAGTGGGAGACCTTGATCTTTTTAGGCTAAGGTCTTTTCAGGGTCTCAGTTTGAGTGAGATAATGCCCATTCAGTGAATAGGCCTCTTTAAGTAGTGGTTCAAAGTATGGCCCCTTTAATTAAAAAAAAAAAATCAAACTGGGAGGGGAAGACTCTCCGGGTTCCTGGTCAAAAGAGAAATAGTTACCATTTAGTTTAAATACTAAATGGTAACTCAGAAGGCAGGGGAGTGGAATATTCAATACTCCTTTAAGTTACATGCATTATCTAGGATAACCTTTAAAGCAGTGGCCTAGAGGTCAACCTAGGAACCTTGGCTGACTCAGTGAGAAGCACTGTACTGACTGACATTTATGTAGCTCTACCAGATAGGCAAACATTTGGCATTCATTACCTTGTTTGAATCTCACAACTTTGAGGAAGTACTTTAGTTAAACTAGTGTTTCCATCTTGCTCATGAGGAAACTGAGGTTCACAGAGAAGGAGAGGAACCCAGGCATCCCCCAACTATGTCCACCATTCTTTCTACTGAACTGTACTGGAACTCAATTGGCATCCAAGGGAAAATACTTCAGGATTCCAATCATCATCAGTAAGGCAGTGTTGTTCATACCCAGGGAGATGTAAAGTTGCTATGGTCAAAAAAAATCTCTTCCCCTGTGACAAATCATGTGGCAATGATCCTTTCTCTATATATATCCAGAGGCAACTGCATTTGCAGCCTCCAACCCTCCTTACGTCCAGCCAGGCTCCCTGCTTCACAGAGAAAAATCAAATCCAACTGTCAAATTCCTCTCCTTTTTCACACCTGGAAAATAATTAACATAATTTCTCCTTTTGTCCTTTCCTCTAGACTCTAGGAAGTGGCCCTTCTTCCTCTCTCAATCCTACCCCTCCCCAAATCTTCTCCAGCTTACCCTCTAGATGAAGCACTCCCTCCGTCTTGCTCCTACCATCAATCTCTCCTTATCCATGGCTCCCTCAACACCTAAAACTTTCCAACAGCTCTCATACACTCAAAAAAAAAAAAAAAAACTTCCCATGATCTCTCATTCCCAGCAGATGAAATTTCCAAATCTAGTTATTCAGTCCCAATCTCTCCTGAACTACTGATGATCTAATTCCTGTTGGATACCTTCATCCCTAACCCCACTGGCATCTTAAATGCAACATGAACAATATCAAATTCATTCTGCCCCAAATCCATCACTCCCACAAGCATCATAACTATGGCCAGCAGGATGGCATCACGTTAATCAACAAGCATTTACTAAGCACTTATGTACAAGATACTGTGCTAACCACTGGAGATACAAAAGGAAAAAAACAAAAAATAGTACCTTTTCTTAAGGAACTCACAGTCTAAGGGAGGAGACATGCACAGAAATATACAGGACAACCTGGGGGTACTCTCAGAAGAAAGGCACTAGGAGAAGGGGGACTGGGAAAGGCCTCTTGTAGAAGGTGGGGTTTCAGCTGTGACTTGAAGGAAACCAGGGGATAGGGGGAAAAGGATGTAAATTCCAGACACGGAAGAAGAGCCAGTGATAATTCACAAGGCCAGACATGAGTGTTGTTGAGGAACAGAAAGGAGGCTAGCTGTCGTTGGACGGTGTATGTGGAAAGAATAAGGTGTAAGACTCCTAAAAAAATTAAGAAACCAGGTTATGAGAGGCTTTAAATGCCACCAAGAATTTTTCCAACTTGTCATCCTTACCTCAATTCTCACACCCAATCAGTTGGGCTTGCCAACCCTAACTCCCCAACACTGAGTTCATTCAATCCTTTTTCTCTACTAACCCCAGTTCAGACCCTCCCGCTATCTCATCTGGAACAGCCGTATAATTGGTGTACCTGCTACGACTTCCAATCTTCATCTCCATCTATCCTCCACGCTTCCCAACTGGATATTCCCAAAACAGATCTGATCATCACTCCCCTACTGAAAAATCTTTCCATGGCTCCCTATTGTCTCTATGATCAAATCTAGACTTGTCAGGCTAGCCTTCAAGTCCATAAGACCTAGTTCCAACCTAAGTTTTCCGTCTCATTTTATACTATTCTCCTCTACCTCTTCTGTTCCACTCACACGGGCATCTGTTCCAGCAGTCTGTGTCTTTGCACATTTTAATGAACTCCACTCTCAATTTGATCTCTTAAAAGGGTTGCTCTTTCCATTACGAATAGTTTGGTACTAATGGCACTTCCTGTCTTAGGCTCTTCACAATCCCCTCCCCCATATTAATGTTCCTTCTTTCTTGAAATTACTTTCAAGATTTTACTTTTCGTTTATGTCCACACATACTGCAAACCTCCCAACACAAGCTCCTCAGAGGGAAGAGATCATTTCCTTTTGTTTTTCTGGAATCTCTGGTACCCAGCAGTGCCAGGCAGATGATAAGCACTTCATAAATGGTGGTAGTTAGGCTACACCTCAAAAGTCAGAGACCCAGGCGTTCACTGAGCCCATATTCAAGGCCCTTCCAGACTGACATTCCCAGATTCCCCTTCCTGATGACAATGACTTCAAGAGCCCAAGAGAACAATTAGACCATGACTTCAGTGGAGGCTAACAACTACCCTGAAGTTTTAAGTCTAAACCTCATACTGGTCACATCTCAGGCTTGACTTCTGATTATTAGCCAGATAAGGAAGGTTTTTCCCACCATTTTATCTCACTACAGGATTCCTTGGTATTTACAATACCATTGATCTCTGCAGACAAGAGGAAGAGAGGGCAGAGAACATAATAAGCATTTATATGGGGCCTACTATGAGCCAGACACTGTGCTAAGCACTTCATAAATATTAATAATTTCATTTGGAAACCGACACCACCCCAAGAAGTAGTACAGAGCATAACCAACGCCTTTCAATATTTTATTTTCTTCCAATTCCAACCCCAGCAGCAAAAAAAACCCAACAAAACACAAGACGTTGGTCACTTGGTACTCCTATTAACAGTCACAAGTCCCTGGCCTATGTCACCAGCCAGGGACCCAGATAGGAGATCTCTCCAGATCTCAAACCACTGTAGGAAAGAGAGAGAAACGTGTAGAGCACTTTCCCAAAAGTAAACCACTTATTCCAATGTCAGAACAAGGCCATCCTCAGGAACTTATAAAACCAACGCTGAATGTAATCGTGTCTCTTTTTCCATCAAACCAATGGAAACAATTAGTCTATGTAAGTTCAGACAAACAGAGTCTGAGGTTCCCTTGCAATTTCTAAGCCTTGAAGAGGTTAAGTCTGTAGAAGTGGCCCCAAGACCTCATTAAACAAGGTCACACCAATTGACAGACACACAGTGCCTAGCTCCTGCCCTTCTAATCTCCTCTTCCCTTTTCATAAGCAGGACTCTTCTGAAGGGACCAAGCCGTACTTCTTCTGGAGGATGGCTGCAGTCTGTGTCAGTGCACTAGAGGAAGTAACAAAGGACAAAGTCTGTTTTAACCTTGCAGATGCTTACACAACCAGAATTTTCTAAGTCATATGTTTCACCCTTCTCTTTTTACCAGGGGGTAGGGAAAAAAAAAAAACAACAAAAAGCTCACCCCTTTTCTACCCACTCTGAGAAAACATACATACCAGCCCGGTCGAATAATTCTGTACTTTCCAGGAACTGACAAGTCTACCACTGTGGAGCCAAGTCGACATTCAGGACTTTTTACATCTCCGATTGGTCCTCCATCAATGACTAAGGACAAGTGAGGCCAGAGGTCCTGGAACTCCTAAAGACAACACAAATGAAGTTAGGGTGAACACTCACCAATGTTCTCTACAATGACACTGCATTGTACACACCTTCTAATAACAGAACCAAAGTTGTCTAACTACAAAACACCAAACCCTTAAAGGGTTTACTACAACTCTGTACTACACAGGAAGATTTCCAGCTGTTTAGGCCATATCCTGAAGCAGCTGTGTACAGATGCTTACCACTATACAAAAACATCTTGCTGAAATAGTTCAAGTTCTTCATAGCAGCAACCAAAATTAGTACAAAACCAGAATCATTCCAGTGAGTCCTGCTCTCCTCTTTCCCTATCTTTGAAGTGGAGGATAGGGGGAGTGAGCGAAGTGGAGAAGGCTTAGCCCCTCGTAGGATTCTGATTGGGAAAAACCATAAAAACTTAAACTCTGTGAAAGGTGGAAACCTGAAAATGGTAACCTGTCAAAAATCATACCTTGGATACTGAATCATAGTTTAGTAGAATCAAAACTTAGATACTAGGAACTATAAAAGACACAACAAGGATATCATTACTCATATGTGACCAGTACATGATAAATAAACAAACTTATGTTTGGGGATAATGCTGGCTTAACGCCCAAGCTCATTAACTAAGCAGAAAAACCAAAATATCCACCGATCAGTAGTGATGGATGAGGGAGAAGACTCCATTTTCTATAATTACCATGGGGATTTTGGGGGTTCTTGAGATTCACTAAATGGTCTGGCCATCAGCTGAGACTGAAGATTGCCCCTGTTTGTAAGTATTCATAATGATTAACTGCCTACAATCAATCTGAAGATACTTGGCCTCTTTCTCTGGTATCCAAAGAACAGTTATGCGGGAGGTACAGGGTTCCTGAACCAGGGGATTCCAGACTTTACACTCCTAATGAGTGCAAATGCCACAAAGGGTATCAGACTAATGAGATTACAAGAGGAATAAAAATTACAACATAATGGAAATGACTATTCACCCTAAATTAATTTACAGATTCAGTGCTATGTTAAACTGCTAAGGAGAGACATAAAAAGTTCTAGCCTCATATAGTCTGCACCTTTCAGATTTGTGCGTGCCAAAAGAGATGTCATAAGCCCATGACTTAATGAAATGACCAGATAAAAAAACCTGGGGGAACTCCTAGAAAAGAAGTGTTACTGCATCCTTGTTGTTTATTCTTGCTGTGTTAGAACGAAGTAAACCTTCTTTGTCAAATGTTTTAAAAAAATTTGCTAAGGAGTAACTTTCAAGAACTGGACAAAATTCAGCAGGAGGAACAAAGGATCTAGAACCTCAAGGGAAATAATGGAGAGGGGGGGGAGTAGGAATGAAGGAGACACAGGATGTAACCAGATCTCAAACCTGCAGAGGAAAAAGGAACCAGTGCTCAGACCACTTTCCCAGAAATGATCCACCCATTCCAATGCCAGAACAAGGCTATCTTCAATTACTTCTAAAACAAACACTGAATGTAATTATGCCTCTTTTTCATCAGACTAGTGGAAAAATCAGTCTCATAGCACAGATAAACATAGTCTGAGGTACCCTTGCAATATTACCATTACCATTACAAAGAAGTAATCTTGGAAACCATTTGGTACTGTATTTTGCTATTGGGGAATAGCTAAACAAATTTTGAATGTGAATATAAGGTATATTATTGTGCTATAGGAAATGATGAACATGAGAAATAGAAAAAAATATAAGAATATTTGTACAAGTGAAGGAAAGGGACGGAAGTCAAGTCAGGAGAATATACGATGACCATAATAATGTAGATGAAAAGTTAACATTAAAAAACTTCAGAAAAAAAGATTAAATTGGATGACCAAACTTCCTTCAGAGGACAGATTAATTAAGCATATTTCCCTCTTCTTTACAGAGGGGGAGTGAATTTTGGGTACAGAAGGTTGCATAAGCTATCAGAGGTGTCAATGTATTTGGTTTTCAGTCTAGGGCCTCTTTTAATGTTTTTCACTTAAATTTATTTATTGGGGGAGGAAGGTGAAAGAGGGAAGAATCATCCATAGGTACATTAATATGGCTCTGCCCCTTAGGAAAGATGGGACAGGGCATGACTTCTTTCCCACTCAACATGGAATACACAGAAGGTTCAAGGTAGAGTGGAAAGAAAGCTGAACTTGAAGTTATAGGACCTGAATTCAAATCCCACCCCTGTCCCTCACTACCTGTGTGACCTTGGAGAATTCATTTAACCTCCCTAGACCTGTTTTTTTTTCCTCCTACAAAACTGAAGGATTGAACTAGATATCCTCTAAAGTTCCTTAGGTTCTAGATCTTAATGATTCTAATCAAAAGGGAGAGGCAGTGACTTTTCCTGTGGTCATAAGTTCAGGGGAAAAGAATCCAATCATCTCAGTCCAGAGCTCTCTCAAGGCTCTGATACATCTGTGTAGCCTGTGGTGAAATCACGGATAGTTCAGGGGATAGGGGTGGGCAGAGGAGGGAACACACAATGACAAAACTTACCTTAACATTCAATGAACTTGGCTGTGAGCTAACATTGGCACTAGTGAGGGCGAGGGGTCCTGAGAACATCTGAGCCAAATCTCTCATGAAGGCGTGGTCAGGTATCCGAATACCTACAAGCTACATGGCAAAGAGAATTGCTTCAGGTTGGGAAAAGCCCAAGAACCTACTGAAACAACTGTCAGATCCTGAGCCATTAAGGAAATTAAGCAGGAGATGGAAAATGAGGCAGCAGAGAGCAGTGGAAATAGCATAAGCCCAGGTGTCTGTGTTCTAATCCCAGTTCTGCTACAAAATTCATTGTAACCCACTTAACCTGGTCCTCACTTTCCCTATTTGTAAAGCTGGGTGAGTATAGAGCTAGTATGAATAAGATGACTTGAGTCCCTTCCTTTCAGTTTTGTACTCACTGGGGTGAAAGGATTCAGGTCTTTGTTGAGCTCTCCTGAACGCTCCATCACCAGGGTCACAGGACCAGGCAGCAAGTCCTCCAGGAGCTCTCGGGGGACCCTCACCTGGCAATACCTGAGTAAGAAAAAAAGGCAAGTTCAGTGTCAGAGGAGCAATCACTACAGGTCAGCCCATGATTACCACCATACATCCCTACAGCACATGAAGGCTAAAGGGTAAACCTACCCCTTCCTAATGATATCCCTCTCTGGCCCCCAACCTTTAGGGTCTGACCTGCCTCATATTCCAGCCCTTAGCCTGTCACTTCAGGCCCTTACTAATCTGGTGCCTAGCCACGCCCCCAGCTCTGTACCTTTATTCATGTCACTGCTTATGTTTGCAATATCCTCTCTACTGTTGAAAACTTATTTATCCTTCAAAGTACAACTAAAAATCTTCATTTCCTTCATAAAGTATTTTTTTCTAGGGGCCAAATGTGAGGTAATGTTAAACATGTTGAAGGTGAACTTAATCTATTTTTCAAATGCTTTAATAATGCTCTTTAGCCCATCACTGTCTAATACTACAATTAAGTTCCAAATAGATACTCAAGCTTAATGTAAATATTTGTCATAAAAAAAAAAAAAGAGAATGGAAGGAAACATCATGCAGAACTATGCTAGGTTCATTTAACCAAACAAGAGATAAAAGTGATCATAGAAGATAATATTGATAATAATTATTATAATCAGCCCTCACAGGCATCACTAGGGAAGTAACTCCTGTGGAGAAGGAGTCATTCATCATCCCAAATGGCAGCCAACTCCCAATCACAGGACAAGCAAACCAACCTAGCCAAAGCAGCAAGAATCTAAAGAGAGAGATGAGGCATAACGTGCCAGGCAGATTAGGCCACCACCACCACTTTGATCACAATCTCTCTTCAGACTCTGATGCACCCAGCACAGGACCTTTAATGCCAAGAGCCATGGGAATAGCATCCCCAGCCCATACCCTGCAGCCATCACTGAATGGAGAAATCATTGTGTAGAAGAGGCCTACCTTCCTCATCACCATAGCAACAATGGTTGATCAACTGCTACCAACAAGTAGATGATAAGTAGAGGAGACCTGGGAGTGGCAGCAACTCCTTGGGACCACCAATCCTACTTTTAGTCCAGGAGAAGCAATTTCTGTGGAGAAGGGGCCAAGGATCCCTACCAACTGCCAACCAACTACTACTCAAGCAAGTAAGACTAGCTAAGGCAGCATGACACTGGGGCAAAGACAGGAAGTAGCATGTTGCAGCCAACTCAAACCACTACCACCTGAATCACCATTTCCTCAGATGGAGATAGTTCAGGACCCTGATCCCAACCAAGAGCCTTGGGAATAACTAGGCTCTCAGTCCACTTCCCATAGCCAATAGCCAAGGAAACAATTCCTTTGGTGATGCAGTCTTGGAACTGCTCCAGTAGATGCTCTAACCACATCTACTCAAGACCTGAAAGGTCCTTCCTATCAAAATCCTTGGCACTGTCAAATTAGTTCAGTGTCATGACCTAATGATTTTACCAGTGGAAATTGAGAAGAGGTATTACCATCTGCCTTGCTGCTACACCCTAAGAACCATAGGAGCTTTCCATGTGACTTGGAGCTGACTCTTCCAGATATGTGGGCTCCCCCATTAGATTGTGAGCTCATTGAAAGCAGGGGCTGTCTTTTCTATTTGCCACTTCTGGCAATTAGCACTGTGCTTTGTACATAATAAGCACCTAATGTTTTAATTATTCACCCATAAAACAATCAATTTCAAAAACACAAAAGTTTTAGCGGAAACTAAATGTCAGGGATGTCTGCCAGCCACGGGAAAGTAAGGGTGTAGTAGCTAGAGAGTCAGCCTCAAAAAGCAAGACAATTTGGATTCAAATTCAGGCTCTGACACATAATGGTTATGCAAGTCACTCGGCTTCTTAGGGCTCAAGTCTGCTCTAAGACTATAAGTTCAGAAAAGGTGCCAACTTGGTAAAAGTTTCCTCATCACAAGTGAAATCACAGGTCTAATCCCTATGCCTAACTTGGTAAAGCTAAAGCAAGGGAAGCAGTTAAACTGGAAAAAATAAATCTTTGCAGTATCCAGTCCTCCACGATACCCTTTTACTAAAATTGATCATTCCCTTCTCTGAGTCTCTAGCACACTCTGTCTACAACACTCCTCTAAGCCAATCATGCTCTGTTCCGCATTACACAGTTTTGAGGTTTCAGGACTATAAGTCTTTTGAGGACAGAAACATTACCTCACGGTTCAACATACAACACAGCAGGGATGTAACACTAACATGTAACAGCAGGGATATAATGTAACTAATTATATATTATCACATACTAAAGGTTTGACGAAATGAATCCTCTCACTCGCAAAGCACTTTCGCCTACACAGATCCCTGGCAATAAAAGGTCTGAGCAGTCCTTGGCAGCTGACAGTTTATGCTCACAGAATAATAAGGGTAACAAGCTATCGTCTGCACTTTGAAGGTTTACGAAGTGCTTTACAACAACCGTGGGAGGTCGGTGCTGTTGTCTCCCACTTGACAGCTGAAGACGCCGAGGCACTGGGAGGTTAGGCGCCTGGCCAGGGTCTGAGGCTGGGTCTGAACAGCAGCCACGCCCACAGCCGAGGCCTCCCACAGCTGCGCGGCGCCCCCTCCGCCCGCGGGCTCCCTGCCTCGGTGTTCGCGGGCAGCACGCGGGGTCCCAGGCTCACCTGTAGATGTCGGCCACGCGGCCCAGGCACACGGCCAACGGCTTGGTCTGGCAGCGGCCCTTGAGGCTGTACACCGCCCCGAGAGCCGCGGAGCAGCAGGCCGCGCAGGCCACGCCGTACAGCGTGTCCGTGGGGACGGCGACCAACCCGCCGGCGCGGAGCGCGGTCACGGCGGCGGACAGGGCTTCGGACCAGCCTGGGAAAGCAAGCGCAGACGGCGTGAGAGGGGCCCGCCCTCCACCGGCGGCGCATGCGCCCCACGGCGGCCCGTCGCGCAAGGGCACTCATCCCACCCGCCCAAGGAAAGCTTACAAGCGCAGCTCGGGCGGCGCATGCGCACAGCCTCCTCCCAGAAAAGGAACTATTACCCAACGCATGCGCTTCCCAGGGACTCCGTCCCCCTCCACACCACAGCTCGGTCAGACCAAGCGCCCCCCAGCGGCCCGACTCTCCCCGCCACAGCTCCGCCCCCGCCGCCTCCCTCACCTTCCAGATCTTGCTTGGAGCCCGCGGCCCGACCGGCCCGGCCGTCAGCGAGACCCCGGGGCAGCTGCAGGAGCCGGGCCCCAGGTCCAGAGGGCAGGAGACAACCGACTCTGGGGGCCAGGGAACCCTCTCCCAACCCCGCGGCTGCGGCCTCCAGGGCCGCCAGCACGGCAGGTGGAGGCGCCCGCACCGGACCCATCGGCGGATCGGCGCTTCCGCGAGGAAATGACGTAGCCCGCGCCGACCCCGCCTGCGCCGCCTTAAAGGGGCAGCGCCACCTCGGCGCGCCGCAGGGGTGGGGCAAGGAGGGGCTGGCCAAAAGGGGCTGGGCCTCGTGGGGGGCTCAAGGGCCTGATGCTTGGGCGGGTCCCGTGGCTTCCGGCGAGGATTAAGCGCCCACTGTGTGCCGGGTACGGTGCTAAGCAGTTTACCAGTATTATCTCATTTTGGCCTCACAACCACCCTGGGTGATAGGGGCTATTAACTTTCCCTATTTTACAGTTGGGGAAACTGAGGCAAGCAGTTTAGGTAACTTGCCCGGTGACATCTAGAGCGCTTCCTCTGGACTGGGTCCACACTGGTGTACCTGTGCCAGGGTGTAACAAGGGTAAGGTATATAAGACACTTGAAGAGGGCAAAAGGCTTGGGGGAGAAAGACAAAATTCACACCTGCCATCCCGATGGGTCACGCTGTTGTGACTGAACAGTAGCTGTGGTCCTGCGTCCACACTTCTCTCCTGCCCCCGGGATGGTCTCGGGGCTTTATCCTCCCTCCCTAGTAGGCACACAACACCTCTTCACCCCCGGACTTCTCACACTGGAAGTACCCTCCACCCCTGAGGCCTCTCGAATTGGGTGTTTCGTCCCCGAAGCTCCCATTCAAGGAGGCCCCACCATGATGACCTTCTTTCCTCATTTGGCAAAGGCTCATCTCCATAGACCTTCCAACCAACCCCTCTCCCCTGGTTCATCCCCCGTATATGCATATCCCTCCATTCAAATCTGAGTTCTTTCAGGGTCCCACCATTTCTGAACTGAAAAGTGTGTTG
The DNA here is from genome assembly GCA_023548195.1 of Bettongia penicillata ogilbyi. NCBI lineage: Eukaryota > Metazoa > Chordata > Mammalia > Diprotodontia > Potoroidae > Bettongia > Bettongia penicillata. The sequence continues at coordinate 5,272,806 of JAJHZJ010000128.1, forward strand.
AATTGAACAGCTTTGCTGTGTTTCTTGAGCAACTTTCCCAAACCAGTGGTCTCCAAATTTTTTTGACCAAGTAGACTATTATTAAAAAAAAAAAAAAAAATTCAAGCAAGCATCCTGAGAAGGATGCTAATTGGGCAGATGGGTGAGTGTAAAGCATAGAGTGCTGGGCCTGGAGTCTGGAATGGATTTAATTCCTGCCTCAAACACTTAGCTCTATAGCCTTGGGCAAGTCACTTAACCTCCATCTGCCTGAGTCCTCAAACTGTAAAAAGAAGATAACAGCCTCAATCTCACAGTATTCTAGTGAAGATCAAGAGTGCCTGGCACATAATAGGACCTATAAATACCAAGGCCCTTCCCAGGATCCCAGTACCTGTATATTCACTTACTCACAAATTGCATATATGTGCTTTTCTGGATATGGCCAATATAGGAATTTGTTTGGGAGAGGGGAAAAAAATACTTGATAAAATAAGAAAATTTTTAATTTTAAAAAGACACCTGGATAAGATTGAAAAATTGTATTGTGTCCTAATAGTCATATCCTATATACTACTATAGGGTCAATACTCAAATAATCTAAAACTTACACAAAAATGCAACATTTTCAGAAGATGGGATAAAGGTGAAACTCTTGATCAGTGTCAGTAAGGAGTCACTAGAGCACAGTCAGACCTTCTGGAAGAGGCAAATCCACATGAGGAAATGAAGGCATGAGCTCAGGTGGCAGCTGGGAGAGAAAGGGATGGATGTGAGATGTTGTAGAGGGAGGGTTAGATGAGTGGGATGAAAGGGATGGGGTGACCAAGCTTGGAAGATGGGTGACTAGAGGGGCAAGGATGATGTAAAGTTACAGTATAGATAGCCTGGGGAGGAGTTCTGGCTAAAATAATCTCACTTAAGAACTGCCACACCTCCCAGAACAAAGACTTGTCCCTAGATTTTAACGCTTTCACTTCTAGTAATCCCTCCTCAGAGACATGGTATCACCAGCCTCTTTGGCCTTGACCATCTCCCCAACCTCCACTTTCCATATGTAGAATCCAGGAAGGGGTATGACAATCTACAAAAAAGCAGAGGCAGAGATGACCCCCTAGAAGGCTTACCAAAGGTGAGGGGGAGGAAAGGGGAAGAGATGAAAAAGGTGGGGAGGCCAATGAAAATTCTCAGAGGGTACTTATGCAACTTCTGCTTTAGGTGCCCAAGGACATAACTAATCTGCAGGCCCAAAGTGTGGCTCTGGACCACAGAGGGAGCTGTTACGGTGAAGGGATGGAGGGCAGATGTGACTGCAAACCTCACAAAGACAATCATAGGGACTGGTTTCAACCTATCTACCCTCCCCTGAAATGATGATCACACATGACTTGGAATGAGGTGGGGTTCCTACCTATCTTCCCATCCTCCAGTGAGTTAATCACTTGGGATCAAGCCATGCCTTAAACAATCTGACTCTGTGGGTTCACCACCACCACCCCCACCCCAGGTCCCATCATTGTCAGCAGCTGGAGCTGTTCCCATTTCCTTGGGCCCCTGAACTCCCAGTTCTGTCTTGGAGGTAGAAGCCCCCAGCCTAAGAGGTTGGGGACACTTTAGACACAAGCTATTACTAGGCCTCCAACCTGAAACAGCTCATTTGTGATTTAAGTGGTAGACTGGATGCTACTGGTGTCTCCCAAACAAAGACAAGGTTAAATGGCAGAGGCTCATGAATTTCCAACAGTGTGACTGAGGTAGCAGAATTTGGATGACAGTATCATGTAAATGAAAAAATGCCACTGACACTACCAAATTTAAATAAGCATTTAATTAGGATTTCATTAGTATTTAATATTGCTTTTTTCAATTCCAAAAAGTTAAATTTCCACTTCTTAGCAGATTTGTAAAGTACAATATTAACTTTATACAAAATGAGCAATTAAGCAAACACCATTATTTCACATTCTTCAAAAATACAAATTCATATTTACTCATTTTTTGGGTTTGGAGGGTTCTTCCTTTGGAAGTACTGAACCTGTAACTAACATTTTCACATTGCTCAGTGGAAGTCAGTTGTTCCCATGTTTCATATTTAAATAAATTCCTTTGATATAGAAGTTTACATAATCCTAATAAAACTGATATTCGGGATTTTAAAAACCATTACCAAAAGCTTGGGCCTATGATAAGCATGTTTGAAGTGAAAACAACGGAGAGTCTCAGTGCCTAGCTGGAGGATCTAGTCACAGAACAAGGCCTCCTCCTGGCCCCCTCCCAAAGAGGAGCCAGAAGTCCTCACCCCCCACCACCCCAAGGAACCTGCTACTTCCCAGTAATAATATCCTCTGTCTCTCCAGAATATTACAACATTGTATGTGGGTGGCAGAGTCAGGCAGGAAGAGCTGCAGCCTCAAGCAGGTACAAGGACAGGAAAGGAAAGAGGCCAAGAGAAGGCTGTGACTTTGTACCACAGTTGGGGTAACAAGGATATTGAGAAAAAACAAAAAATCACCCACGACATCCCACCTCCTGCCCCCAGCCCTGCCTGATTCTGCTGAAAAGTGTTATATGAAAAAGTTTCTTGTAACAGAACAGCAGAAGCTGCATTGAGTTGAAAGGGCCCTCTGTAGAAGAAGCTCAGCAGACCCTGCTGGGAACACAACAGATCAGGCTTAAAAATCTGGAGACAAGAACAAGAGCTTAGACTTCATACATTCTGACATCAATATCCAGTTTAATTTGCATTTTCAGTGCAGACAGAATCCAACTGTAGAACAGGAGATACAGTGAGACAAAATACCAAAAATTAGGATTAGCCCAGCCCACAATCATCATCTTAAAAACTATGGATCATACTGGGACAAGTTTCCCCCAAGTATGTGAAAGGGAACATTCCAAATGAAGACTTAACCAATCAGAAACATAGGTATCATTTCCTTTTGCTCTCTCCCTCCCTTCCTCAAAACGAGGAAGATTTAGCTCCCTAGTTTGCCCATAGGAGTCACTTGGAGATTTACTCTACAGGAAAGTCTGTTTTGGTTGGAATTTTACTTTAAAACTTCTCATCTGAATTCATTTTCCAATGAGAAGATGAAATCAAAGGATTACGGGCTGTCCTCCACCTCTCCTAAATCACCTGACAGAGCTGAGGTGAACACTACAGCTCAGTTTACTGGAGCCAATGAACACTGAGGGAGTTTCCTTTTGTGGCCAAAGAGGAAAAGGGAAGAGGAGAGCTACACATCAGAGAGCCTCGATACAAATATTTGTGATTGGAAGTCCAGTAAGACATTTAACAGTGCTGCTGCAGTTACAAAAATCCAATGAATTCCCTGTCTCTGTAGGAGTCTTTATAACAAGACAATGGCCCTGATTGCCAATATAAAAGTCTAGAAGGTGCAAAGTTTCTGCCCCAAGACCAACTTGTCCCTTCCCTTTAGGCTTTTCTCACCGCCCTCCCAGAACAGGAAAAAGACAATGAACTGCAGCTGAAAAGAGGCTGTGTCTGTGGAGAGGGGTGATCTCCAAACAGGCCAAGGGAAAATGATGAGCAGCTCTTTGGAGGAGAGCCCCTCTCCCACTTTCAGCCCAGGGAACAGGGAGAGGGTTTGCATAGATTTCGTAGTTAGTTGCTAGGAATGCATAATAGTGTTTCCTTACAGACAGGGCACCATGTTGTGGAACTGAGCAACACCAAGCCTGAGCCGGGGCCAAGGCAGGGTCTGCATGGGGTAACATCCACCAAACTACAAGTATTGCACCCAAGGTAAGTGCTTTTCTCTTCACGCCTCCATTTTCTCAGAGAAAAAAAAATAAAACTTTGTGGAAAATATATATACAAAAGAAATTGCAGCAATTGGGTTAAGGATAACATAACCTAAAGTGCTTTTTAATTTTTATTATTTCTTTAATATACCAGTATGAGGTTCTGCAAACGCATCTCTCTGGAAACATTCAGCATTGTACCAAGTCTCTCCAATGAAACCTTAGCCTCCATTATTTCATATCAGTCTGTAGGTCCTCATCCTGACTCTCCAAGCCATAGGTACACCTAGAGGTTCCCTTCCTGGGGTCCTCTGACCCTTTGAGGATTCTACACTTCATGTCTCTCTCCTTATGTACCATTTACTCCTTCTGGAAAAGGCAGAACTCAATAAATAACCCCAACCCTAGTGACCAAACCAGTGGTTCCTCAAGAGGTGAGTGGCTGTGAAGCCATATATGGTCAGCCCCACAGTGAGGAGCTAGGAGGTCTCTCTCCATCATATTCCTTCCCCCGCCCTGTTTTTGCTTAATCCAGAAGGAGACTCTTCATGGATGGGCACAAGTACACAAGCTTGCATGCATGCACACACGCACTTACACCCACACGCACACACACACACACACACACACACACGCAACCTCTGAGGACCGGCAGTGCTGGTTGTCACTGAATCTGGAGCACAGTCCAGTTTGAAAATACAGTTTAAGGCAGCTTGGTGGTACCCGCCAAGGCTGACTTTCCTTGCCAACCACCTCAGCCTATAAACTCCTATCCATGGTATGAAGAAAACAAAGAAGCAATGAGATAAGGCATGCCTCAATTACCCTTCTAGGTCATGAGGCCCATGAGCAATTCCAACCTATAGGTGCAGCCTTTTCTTCTAAAGTCTATAGTACCTCTGCAGTTTCTATGGGAACCCCAGTGTCACAAGTTCAAGAAACCAAACTCTCACCTAAGGGTCTTTCTGGTCCCAGTTCAACTCTGAGCTTTGCTCCTCTCTGGGTCCAAGGCCCCCTACCCTTGTTAGGGGCCTCGCTTGGAGAGGATGCCCAACCCAGAGTTCATGTAGACAAGAAGGGAGTTTCTTTTATATCCATAGGAACTTAAAGAGACTGGAAGAGAAGACTGCCCCCTCAGGTGAACAACCCTGCCTTCTAAGTCTGCTGATAATCACTACCACTTTAAGGGAATTCCTGATTTATCAAAAGTTGAATGGATTTAAGAATTCTGATCACTGGAATCTGGACAACTTCCTGTTGCTTAATGATTGTGACGTTTTTATGATCTGCCTGACCAAACCCTAAGGTCATCACCAAGTGACCAAACCTTAACTTGCTCACCTGAGCCACAGTGTGTGGCTTTTCTGTATCCCTCCTCCTCCCCTGCTCAACACAGGCAGATCTCTGAAAATGACAAGAGTTGGCACCGAGACAACCATCTATAAAATAATGATGTGACTATAAAAAGCGACTGTTTTTAATATGCATCCTTAATGTTTCTGGGTCCAGGCCTGAATTCTCAATGAGCCAGAATCTTATTGGAGAAGGAGCTTGGTCTGTTCAGATTCAGAATAGGGTGGGAGGGTGCAGCCCAGTACTTTGTGGCTCCTCCCCCATCCCCCTGGACCTGAACAGGATGGTCTCAGTTGTAAAAGGTGTGTGGGTGTGTGTGAGTGGGGGTGTGTGTGTGGGTATGTGTGTAGAGGGGGGCAAGGGTAGAGGGGGTCTTAGGCTGTCAATAAAACAGCATGGACAGTTTCAAGGAGCATAGGTTTAGCTCCTTCAAGGAAGCCTCTCTATTGCAACCAACTTACTGATACTTCTATACACAAAAAGGTATTACTGAATGTACTACATTGCAGTGACAGGAAGCCCCCCACCCCCACCCCTTTCTGGGAGATAAGACTTCATCTACTCCCCTTTTCAACTACTCTCCAGCCTTTGTTTCATTGCTCCTAGAAAGGCAAAGAATTCGCCCTGATTAAACCTATCTTTCTCCTCCCAACAGTAACCATCTTTTCTGGGACGGGGAAGGAGCGAGGAGAGGGAAGGGGCAGGGCAGGGAATCTCTGAACATGACTGTCCCTGAATGCTGGCTTGGGAAATGAAAGAGGCAAATATATTTCTGTGGGCATTGGAGGGTGGGGTCAATAAGGAACTCAAGCCCTTGGAAGAAGGAAGAAGGTAAACTCTTAGCTGTTCTTGGCCTAAATATATGGGGTCTGCAGTGTACTCTGGCTCATGGGACATCCCATTCCCTCCAAATACGAAGTAGGAAGGAAAAGGACTACAGAGGAGAAACTACCGGGTGGAACTAAATTTCTGAGTTCTATGGGCAAAGATGTTACCACTCTTATGACTAAGTCACTAGAGCTCCTTGACATAAAACAACAAAAACTACAAGATATTGTTCTTAAATGAAATGACGTGGAGCCATAGCCAGAGAGAAGTGGATAAAATTCTATAAAGATCAACATTTTTTCTTTTTTTCTTTTTTTATATAATGCAACATAACAAAACATTCCAAATAAAAAAAAAACCTTATTGCAACACTTCAGGCTTTTTGGTGGAAGGGGGATTTTTTTTTTTATTTTGCTTTACTTTACCCTGAGTAGGTTAGAAGATCATAGTTTTCATATCAAATTACTAAGCTATGTTGCACATGTCAACAGAGAAATTATACTCGTTTGCATCAGTAAGGATAGAGGGCAAAACCACATAGGAAACAGCTGATCCGCTGGACCAGGACCCCAAGTAGGGCAGCCTACCCAGGCAACTCCACTCCATCTGAAGACTTCCTTCAGCTCTCATCTTGTCCTGACAAAGTCAGCCCGTCAAGTGGCTCAAAAGGGCGCAAAAGTCAACAAAGAGACTCTACACCAAACATGGTAGTCAGCTCAAAGGTACAAACAGGGATCCTTTCTCTCCCTGAAAGGCACCACAACCTATTGCTCCCAACAGCCAAGACAGATCCTGGAAGAGCCAAGGAGACAAAGAAACCCTGACTACCCTGAACATGCAACACATCCTAGTGCTGATCTCCCACCCAAACAAGTCAGTGCCCTGCCTGGCCCCACGCCAAACGCCAGGCTTTCTGCGTCCCTGCCCCTGTGGCCACTGGCCTCAGCCCTCCCTGAAGTTCCTGCATATACCAGTCACACTTGAGTCCTGCCCAACACACACGGCTTCTTCCTTTTCTGCCACTCTTCCCCTCTTTGGGGTCACTGGCCTGCATTTCAGTTTGTGGCTTAGTCTCAACCTACCCAGGGAAGAGACACCCCAGGAGCTGGAATGAGACTCCACTGACAAAACTGCAAATGCCCCGATACAAGTAAAAAACAATCTCAGATTGATGGAAACCACACCCCTTTCAATTTAAAATTTTTATGCATACGAGTAACCTTAATTTCCATGTTCACATGACAATAAGCAAAAGTGACATACAGTGCAGCCAAAAGAGTTCATTTATAACTTAGCTTTTTTTTTGTTTTTTTTTTTTGCTGTTGTTTTTCTCCAAAGATCGGTTCCTTAAAATGGACATTCCTGGGATGGGGATAAAGAAATGATGTCTGGAAGTATGACTTCCCAACAGCAAGCCTCTTCATCCTTCAAGCTTCCGACCCCCAAACAGAGGCCATCTGTTCTTGTAGCTCTGCTCAGAAGCGAGCAAGCCAGGGGCGCTTCACTTAGCAAAGCTGCTGGTTAAGCCGATATCCTCCTCCCCCTGCAGTAGTGCTTCGATGGGAATCAAGTTGGATGGGGTGTCTGGGCTCTGGAGGGACAGGAACTCTGATACGTCCATGGCACTTAATGACTCAGTCTGAGAGTCTGAAAGGTTCTCTGCCTGTCTACTCCGGCTGCCAGAAGGGGAGGAGGAAGAAGAGGGTGACAATGGAGCGGAAGAGGGAAAAGTCTGGGGGTGTAGATGGAGTGATGGGCCATCAGGGACCCGAGGGCTGGGCTCTGAAGGAGGTGGTGAGGAACAGCCCTTCCTTCGGCTGCTGCTGCTGCTGCTGCCAGCAGCCCGGTCCTTGGCAGAGTCCCGGCATGCACACTGGCACTGACAGGCCTCCTCCTGTTTGATGATGATCACAGGAACACTGAGGCCAATCTGCTGCACAGAACTCCCTGGGAAAGAGCAAAGGGGAAGAATGGGCACCGCTCTAGTGGGAGGGGAGGTTCCACAGACCTCAAAAGATTGCAGGGATCCATGAATTTGGATGGGGAAAACTAAAATATAACATTCCTCATTTTGAAAGGGGTTGTCACAGACCACAGCAGGCTGTCAAAGAGGTCCATGATACTGAAAGGCTAAGAACCTTCTCAGGTGTTGCATTTGGAAACCCAGTTTCAGTTGTAGCTTTGCTGCTACTGCTAGTTTTGGGTGATTTTTTTTTTTACCTGTGATTTCACTGATATCAGGTATGGTAAAGAAAGGAGAGGGAAGGAAACTGCCTCTACGCATGTAAGACAGAGCCTTCTCTGCAACTAAAAGGTTAACCAGTCTCTCACACACCTCTCTAAGTGTCAGGAAAGCAGGTGTGGTCACTGTTTTCTATGTGTGAGGCAGTAGGGGAAGTGAGAAGAGAACTGGACTGAAAGTCAAGAGATCGAGGTTCCAGTTACAAGCTCTACTCCTAACTCTGATATGATCCCAGACAAAGTACTTCCCCTCTCTAAGCTCCAGGGAATGATATGTGCAGCATTCCCCTTACACAGCTGTTGTAAGGATCAAGTGAGATAACAGATACAAAACATCTCATAAGATACAGAATAAAATGCTTCATCATTTAAGAAATAATGGTGATAATTCTGGCCAAAGTCTGACTGCATATAATCCTTAGCTAGGCTTGATGGAAGGGAGATTTGAGGACCAAGGTGTTAATTTTCAGGGAAAATAGGGGAGAGGCAAAGGAGCTCACACTCACCCTTTCCTCAACAATAAAGTGAGATTCATAACCTCACTGGCTCGGACAAAAAAAAGAACCTGCTTCCATCATAAAACTCAAAATTACAAGGTTGAAGGCATTAAACACAGAACTTTTCAAGTTTTACAAATGGAAAAAGAAGAGCATTGAGGTCCTAATAAGCAAGCAGGATATAATGCTGAGTTGACTGATGCTAATGAAATATAATATAATAAAGCTGCAAAGCAGGCTAAGTCAACAAGACAACCCTTGGAATGATTCAAGGGTTCTACTTTCTCTGGGAGAAAAGAGCCAGTACACTTACCTGCGCTGCCAGCGACAGGGACTGCAGTGGTAAAAAACACTTTCTCTACCTTAGATGCTTGTTGCTGAAAAAACAAAATAAAACCACAGTTATGGTGACCGAAACAGGATGGATTTACAAGGAAGCTGATCCTTCCCCACCGACTCCTGTCCCCCAGAAACCAAGCCAGCAGAATCCATTCAGTTGGAAGCCAGTTGAATTTAGTGTGCTGCTAGCAATGCTCAGAGGGTCAAGCAGTATGGAAGACCACTTATCAAGGATGGGGATTCAGGGGAGGATGGATGGGACTAGATGGCTTCAACAGGCCTCTCCAGCAGGCACATTTTATAAAAACACTTTCAGAATGGTTCTAAAAGAACAGAGCAGACACTGTCATCCGGGTCCTTGGAGTAGGCATAAGAGTGAGTCTTTTCTAGCAGCCTGGCTTTGTCTCAGAGAGGACACATGTTCCATGAGAGCCATTTTCAGACTGTATATGAAGGAAATACAGCAAAGGTAGGGTATTCCTTCAAATAACTAGACCCAAACTTGAAGTTTGGATTGTCTTTGCAACTCTCCATTCCAACGAAGGGAGAGTTACAGCCCCTATCATAGAAAAACTGAGTAAGAAAGAATATGATTATGTTCTAGAATAAGGCTCTAATGAAAGACACTAGAGCCCAATACAGAGATCACTGGATTCAGAGTTGGAAGACCTGGGTTAGCATCTTAGTTCTAACGCTTACTATCTGCAAACTAATTAACCCCTGCAACCTTGGGTAAATTATTTAAACCTCTGCAAGACATCTCATCTGTCAAATTAGACTGTACTAGCTGATCAAGCAATCAATCAGTTAACACCAATGAAAGCACCTTCTATGTGTCAGACACCACGCTGGACCTTCAGAATACAACAAAAAGGGAAGCAGCCCTAATCTCAATTGGCTAATCTGGAAGGTCTTCCCATGTGGATTCAAGGATTCTTCCGTTTCATGTATAAATCCCGCCATATGCTTTACATATTCACACAACTCAATGTCCAGTACTCACCATTTGCTCTTGGTTTTGGGGAGGGCCGGTTGCACCATTGAGTATCCACTGTAGATTCTGGTCTCCCATAACAATGCTGGACTGCAGAATTGCTGTGCTGGGAGTTGGGGTGATGGTTATGGTGGGATTGCTTGTCAGAACAGGGGTGGCCCCCAGAGGCAGAGTCTGAACCAGAGCTGGCATGGCCTCAGTGGTTGTTGGTGGAGCCGCTGTGACTGGGGGAGCCCCAGGAACAACAGAAAGTCCTGGCACAAGGGGCTGTGGTGGCTGAGGGTGCGGAAGAAACTCTTGGTGATTAGCAGCAAACTGTGTGCTGTGGGCAACTGGCCCTTCTGGAGGCTGTAAAATAGCAGGGGGGGTCCCAAATGCGGCTGGCTGGGAACCAGTTCCTATGGAGGGAGCAGCCAGAGGAGGAGGAGGAGCGGGCGGTGTGGAGGCAGGTAGTGCAGACTGGGAAGGCTCGGAGATGCCAGGCTGCAGTACAAGTGGAAGAGATAAAGATGCTGAATCTCCCGTGGAGGGTGGAACAGTGGTGACTGACTCTGTATCACTGTTAAAACTTTCAATCAAGGCAGCTGGCAAGAAAAAGAAATAAGAATGTATGCACTGAGTCTCCCAAGCCTGGCCCTCTCCCCCAACACACACAGAGCAGTCACTGGGACACCTGTGGTAGTCATAGCCCCTCCAAGACTCCCTGCCTATGACAGTTTCTTTTTTTCACCTCAGGGAAAGGTGGCCAAGGCCACAAGCTCCACTGGCAACTTTAGTCCTGAAATTTGAGGCTCTTTGCCTGAACAGAAAAATCTCAAGTACTGAAGCTTTACTTTGGAAGATCCTGGGATTTCATAACTTGGCCTCCCCTTCTGGAGCAGACCTAGTGACCCTGTGGAGGAGACTCTACAGAGAACTGAGTCCAGGTCAGGAACACTGACATGTCTGGGGTCCTCTGCCTCTTTTTCAAAACAGGAAATGCTGGGCTCAGGGCAAGTTCCATTCTTCCTTTTAAAAAAAAGCCAGCTGGACTTATCAGGCATAATAGCTCTAGGGAAGAAGATTTCAAAAATCCCTGGCTTTTTGAAAAGGGTTGATGAGGTCATATGAGCTACTGACCCCACCTTAGAGAGTCAACATTAAACATGCAACCTACCCACCCCCCCTGACCAAACTCATGCTCAGTTAAGGAACAAACCTGTCTGCTTGTTTTCCTGGACTGGAGTATCATCTGAGTTCTGGAACATTGATTCAAAGATGATTGCTGGTGAAATTGTGCTAAGGTCTTGGCCATGTGTCTGGGAAAGGAAACATGCCAAAATGTGAGTGGGAATAAAAAGGAATGCTTTCTATCTACACTTGTCAGAGTCCCAGGAAAAGCACGGCCTTTGAAGAAGGGACAGTGGAAAGAAAGTTGCATTGAGAATTCTGCCTTTTAATTCGAGCTGAAAGCTTCTTCTTTCTTTCTTCTCCCTCCGCTCCATGCTGCCCCTCCTCTGCCTCTTACCATATCTCTGTAGCCCTGAGGAAGTCACACCTCCTCTGTGGGTCAGTTTACCCACTGGTAAAATTAGCAAATTGTACTAAATGATCTCTAACATCCTTTCCAAACACTAAATCTATAATCCTAGGACCATAGTCATTACTAGGTAACCTGTCTACAGTTATAAAGGAGGTAGTGGCAGAGTGCAGACTAAAAACCAAGTCTCCTAATTTCCAGTCTACTGTTCTTTCTGTATCTCATACAGCAAGAGTCAGGTCAGCCTGTTCTACAGCCTGAAGCAGGGCCCCAGCTTTTCCACCACATGACCTATCCCAGGTTTCTGTAGCACTCTCATGTCTTCCAGATACACAGTGGAAATCAATCTCTCTCTTGCTTCTTTGCCAGGGATCTTCAAGCACCAGACAGGCTGCACTGTTCCTGTGATCTTCATCAATCAGGAAGGAGTTTATCAGGGTCAGGCAATCTGGCAGGGAGAGGTAGACCTTTTCTAACACCTCACAGGAGTGGTTGTAGAAGAGGGTGTTCACCAGTCCAGTGCCTACTATCTATTCTGCCTGATGCCTCAGGGTTCCAGAAAACATTCTTCTGTAACGTGAAGTCCTACTTAGGGTCACTTAAGATGATCTGAGAGATTATAAGACGCTGGAACCCAAGGTATTCAGGTACCTCAGCATAGAGTCTAACCTCCTACCCAGGCTGAATCCCTTCTATCACATCCCTGACCCATGGTCACCTAGACTCAAGTCTACTTGAATACCTTCAGCCATGTTGTTCATGACTATTTATTTTGTACCCTATCACACATAGCCAAGCCTTCATCTGACAACTCATTGTGGGCTCTCCAAGGCTGTGCCAAAAGAGCACATGTGCTGGCAGGCCTGAGAGAGCTAGAAAGGTCTGGCAGAAGATTATGAGTCTAGTGGCCAAGGACAAGCCCAGCAACAGGCAGAGGTTCATCACCAGAAGGCTCATCAGTGGGAGATGAATTTTTTTGGCCTGTTGCCACTCCATATGACTTCCTCAAATGGGAAAAAAAAAATCACCCAAAGAATCAAGTCTTCAAAAGGAAGAGCGACGATAGTATAATTCTGAGAACTGTACCAAATGGCCTGTATAAGTACTGACTGCAGTCGTAGGTTTGTGAAAACAAGGACTTGTTGGGATGGTGAGAACATTTCCTAATCCTAGCAGAGCAAATTAGGGCCATCAGAGCTAAGGCCTTCAAGAATGCCTCTTCTCTAGAAGAAATGGAGGTGGGGGTCAAAGCTTTTCTTCAACACAATGTTACAAAATCAATCACTGAAAAGCACCTGGTCCTATAAGATAACTACCACATATATATCCCTACAAATATTTGCTGAATAAAGGTTCTAAATTACTGGGGTAGAGGAGGAGAGCGTAGTGGGGGAGGCTCTCAGAAGACGACCAAATTTGGAGAAGCAATGCCCTGGCAACCCAAGAGCAGAACTGCACAGAAACTCAAATGGCCAGGATGAAAGAATGGAGGTCAACTAAGTTCAGAGGAAGGCCAATACTAGTCTGTCTGTTTTTGTTTTTTTTGACACTGCTCTCGGGCCCATATATCTCAATGGATGAAAATTATACTTACTGTATTGGAATTTTCTCGGAGCTCAGAATCCTTGGATTTGAGGCTCAAGTCGCTCAGACAAAGTGAGTGGTTTGTGTCCTGCGGTGTCAGAAAAAAACCCAAATCAGGACTTACTGATGTTATTTCCCAGCACAAGAATCACTCCAAAGTCATAGGGGCTTCCTTACTTACCAAAAAGAAAGTCACTTAATTAGAAACCTGACTAATCCTTTATAAAAACAATCTTCAAAAGAGGTTTCCACAGCCCAATATTAACAGCTGTGCTTCAGGCCAGCATTTCTCAGATGTGTGGAGCTGCGAACCACTTCAATACAGCCAATGAGCCAGAAGACTCTACCCATCACCACAAAAAGCAATCTCCTGATCTGGAAGAGGGGTACTTCTAACAAGTCATGATTTCATCTGGGTGAGGGCTCCCTCCACTGCTGCAAGTCCTAAAGCTTCTACCCCTCATAAGATGCTTCCACCTTTGTAAGATGACACATTTCATAAGCTGCTGTGGTCAGAAGGATTCATTACACAGAGCCAACATTCTGGGGTTGAACTTGCTGAAACCCTGATAATGAATCTCAGACTCTTAGAGTTAGGAGGGCCCTCTGAGGTTATTAAAACCGAGAACATAGGTCCTTCCTACAACAAATGCTCTCCCTGCTCTCCTCCATCTCTGAGACCACTAGCTTCCTTTGAAACTCAGATAAAAAAAAATCACCTTTTGCAGAACTTTCTTGGGCCCCCCAGATATCAGAACGCCCCCCTTCAAACACACCTTCCAGTTACTCTATGTACCCTATGTGTATCTATGCAAATGCTGTCTCCTCCATTACATCAGTAAATCACCAAACATTTATTTAGCACCTACTTGCTAGGCATTGGGCTAAGCGCTGAGGACACAAAGAAAGGCCAAAAATGTCCCTTCCCTCCTCCCCTCAGGAAGCTTCTAAGCTCTTTGTAATCCCAACATTTGGTCCAATGCCAAGAACACAGTAAGTGCTTTAAAAAACGTTAGTTGACTGACAGTCATCCACCTTGTCTGAAAACTTCCAAAGATGTGGTATCTCCTGAAGCAGCCCCCTTGTGAGTAGCTCTCATTGTAAACAGGTTTTCCTGACGCTGAACAGAAATCTATGCATCTGCCCCTTCCAATTCCAGCTCCTGGTTCTGCCCTCTGGGAATGAGCACAACAAACTGGAGCCTTCTGAAGAACCTTCTAAACCCTTCAATGCTAGAAACATGAACAGAACAAGGGAGATTCTAGAGAAAACTGAAGGACTCCCAAGGATCAGCAGCCTCCCCTGGGAAAGTCCATGCTCTACTGCATCATGTCACCAGAGGCTATGCAGTTAGAATGGTCCCAAAGAACAGAAAATACAGCTTGAGCCCTTCCCCACAGAGCCCGGGGACTATGGGCACATACACAGACTAGGGTCCTAGAGAGTGTTGCTGACCTGTTTTCCCCAACTCTTTCATTACTATAACCTCCTCTCTGGGGAGGACAGAAACATTTGAAAATATTTGACATAAAAATAATAAAAAATATTTTCAAAAGTCAGTACATTAAAAATTGCAGAGTAGCCCATGAAAGTAGCGAAGAATCAAGAGCTTCATTTTACAAAGGCCTAGAATGAGCCCCAGCCAACCAGGGGAGGGAAGGAGTAGGACAGAGCAGCCACACACTGAGACAGGGGTCCAAAACCTTCCTCTTATTATCGAGGGAAAATGGGGTGAGTCATTTGACCTTTATAACATGCTCTTGAATCTATAAAAGGAATAATAACCTACCATCTGCCTCACATGGTAACATGAGGGAAATATTTTGTAAGTCATGAAGTATCATATAAATCACAAAATATCACATAAACTCAACTAGATGAATTTCAGAACTCTCTTTTCCATCAAAAGGCACATCCATCTTGATACAGTTTGCTACCCTCTCATGAACAGAAATTTGGTGAAAGAACAAGCTTTAAAACACATTTACCTTGACATTCCACAAAGCGGCTAATCAAGTATCCTACATTCCACAGATCAAAGCATAGAAAAGCACAGGAAAGGGAAAAAAGAACCCCATACCTCAGACATGCTATTGGGAAGTAGGTTATATGAATGTCCTCTGTTATCATGACCTTTCATGTGACTTTTGAGACTGTACTGAGTGCTGAATGTCTTCTCACAGCCATTACTGGGGCAGAAGAAGGGTCTTTCACCTGAAGGAAGGACAAAGTTATTTTTGCCCTAAGTTAGTTTTACCCTAGATGGATTTTGCTTGCTCCTCACCTCCACTCCAACTGACTAAAGGAAACATGGATTCTTGGGTGAGCACTCAGCGTCCAGGCAGGGAGTAACATGAAAAGTTTTCCGAATCAAGTTCTAATTACCTCCCATTGTAAACTCTTAATGGACAAAGCTCCGACCATAGCCTGCCATTTGAAAGTTCAAACAGATGAGCAATTCTTGGGTTCTATTTTATAGGAACTCTTACATCGTGCCGCCCCCCCCCCCCCAATCTCTTGGGGATATTTATTACTGATGAAACAGCAGCACAGAGTAGAAACTATAGTTTCCCACAGAAGTCAGGACAAGCTCAGTTTCATTACTGTCAGTCTATGTGTGACCTTGGGTGAGTACCGGCCCTCCATAAAATGAAGATATCCAACACAATGATCCCCAAGGTCTCTTTCAGTTTTAAGTTCTATGATCTTTTCTATCCATGGGGGAGACTAGGCTAATCAGCCTTGCTCTCTACTTCTGCACAATTATAGAAAGTCAACCATTAACAAGAGAAAGCTTCGAATCAAAAGACCTGAGTTCAGGTCCTGATGGCTTTCTTACTAGCTTTGTGATCCTGGGCAAGTCTTTCACCCCCAGAGTTTCCTCATCTGTCAAATGGAAATAACAACACTAACACCTAACACACTGGGCTATTATGAAGAACAAATGAGGTGATATATCTAAACAACTGGAATTATACTGTCATTACATTTACAGTAAAAAACAATCAAGATGCATTTAAAAAAATAAACTCACCAGTGTGTGTTCGGACGTGTGTTTTAAGGTGGTGGCTTGCTGCAAATGCCTTCCCACAGCCATCATGATCACACCTGAAGGAACCATTGAAACACAAAGAAACAGCAACCATCAGCTAAGGCGGAATTCTACCACCAATGACTTAAGTGCACACCAACAACACTTCAGAGAAGGTGGATGAAGCCTTAGAGGCCTATCAGGGTTCAGAAGGAATTAGGTACAGAGGAAAGAAAAGCTCTGTTAGCAGTGGGTGGCCTGAGTGCTGTGGACTTTATGACAGGGTGAGACTTTCATTCACTACTTTATAGAATGGCATTTTCATCCACACAGCTAGCTGCCCAAGTGATTTTCCTCATCCTTGGATCTGACCACATCACTACCCTGTTCAATAAACTCTAGGGGCTCCCTAGTACCTCTAGGATAAAACATAAACCCTTCCAGTTGGCTTTCACAGCCCTTCACAGGTTGACTTCAGTCTCATTCCATGTGACTCCCTCCCTTCACGCTACACTCTAGCCAAACTGGCCTGTGCCGTTCTTCACCTACAACACTCCATATTCCTTCCCCAAACCTTTGCACCCCTGGCCTGAAATACACCCCCTCCTTACCTCTGCCTGAAAACAATCACATCATTTTCAATCACAAGATCATGGCTTTAGAGCTGGAAAGGATCCCAGAGGTCATCAAGCCCAACCCCCTTCGTTTTATAGATTAGGCAACTGAGACACTGAGAGGTTCAATGACTTCCTCAGGATCACACAGGTGGTCACTATCTGAAACAGGATTTGAAACCAGGTCTTCCTGACTCCAAGCACCTTCTCCAGCACATCACTTCCTTCAAGCATCACATCAAGCAGCACCTTCTATATGAAATCATTCCTGCCACACACACACACACACACACAGCCCCACCCAAGTCCTGGCCGTCCTCTCCTTGATTACCTTCATTTTATTTTGTACTTATTCATACAAACTTATCATGGAAGTGCATGTGGTCCTCCTTGCTCCCCCAACGGAATGGAAGCACCTTGACAGCAGGGACTACTTTCAGTTTTCTCTAACCCCAATGCCTGGCACCTAGTAGGCATCTAACGAATGCCTGGTGATTGACTGAATTAGAGACTACTAGAAAATGCACACAAATGAGTACCCGAAACATGAAATAAAAATAAAACCAATCAAAATTGGTAAGTTACAACATATTCTTACAAATTGAGTCATCAGACAGAAGAAAAGACATTAGCATTTTTATCAACACCTGGGTTCCAGTCTCTGACCATGGACAGTTCCCTATGAAATGAGTGGGCTGAGCCTCAGGGACCTCTATGGTCTCTTCCAGCTCTGATAATCCTGCAAATCTACCATATAAAAGTTTAGTCATGCCAAACACAAACACCAAGGATATGTTTGTCTGCATGGGCCTTGAAGGAAAAATGTCAACTCATCCAAACCTGATCAAGTCAAGCTGGTTCACCATTTTGACCAAAATAAGCTGAGGGCAGCTGTGTGACCTCAGGCTATAATACCTACTCCACAAGGTTCTTGGGAGGATCTAATAGAGACAGTATGTATAAAGCACTTAGTAAAATCTTAAATTATCAAAATATTAGCTATTATTAAATCATTTCAGTTTCCTCAACAATCAAATGAACACTACATGACCTACTTCACAGGATTGCTGTGTTGGTCAAATAAGATGATATAAAGCAATAAAGACAAAACTTGACCTGTTTTCTGGTTTTATGAGTCATCCCCATCCCCCTGGCCTCCACAAGTACAGGTGTGCCTCTGAGACTTTTGCAGCCAGTATGGAGATGTTCCCACCGTGTGTAGAAGGACTGCAGAAAGTTTCCCCAGATAAAAAAAGGAGGAACGCAGCAATACATCAACAAACCCAGCAGAACCTGGTTTGTGATCACTAGCACTGAGACCTGACAGGGATAGACTCAGTAACCTACCGAAATGGCTTTTCTCCTGTGTGGGTTCGAATGTGCTTCCTCAGATCGCTGAGCGTGGTGAAGTACTTGCTGCAGCCTTCTGATTCACAGTTAAAGGTTTTCCCTGTATGCAGCCGCTGGTGTGCTTTCAGCCTGCAAAACATCCAAGAACATTCTCTTTACCATAATTTAGCCCCTACCCTTCTGGGCCAGACCAGGAGGTTTCCAGATTGTTCTCAGGGGTGCCAACGTATCTCTATGCCTTTAAGATACAGAGCTGGGAAGGGCGACACATGCAGAAAGGAGACTGCTAGCATTAACAGTGAGCAAGTAATTAACAGCACCTGCATGATTCCCTGGATTCCCTTTCTGGTTGCTTTTTTAATATTGAACTTGGCTTGGGTCTCTGGGTATACAGACACTTCCACGTGACACTCCTCTGCATGTGTGTACCTCCATTACCATTTTTTCTATTGTTCAGCTCTCTACTTCCTTCCCCCACCCTACTTCGAACAGTAGCTGGTCCCTGACAGTCCTAAACACGACCAGATTGAGGGAACAGACAAATGTGCAAACTGCTGGAGAGGAGGGCTGAAAAGGGAAAAGAGAAAAGATTCAAAATAAGGGTCATGATGTCTCACCTCCAGTCCCCTCCCCATTCCATGTAGAACCAAAAGCAGACAGCTCTCAGTGGGGTTGAGAGGAGCTGTACATGGGAAGGCAAGAAAGAGAGTTACAAAGTCTCAGCCCCTCAGAGCAAGGTCCTGAGCCAAGAGACAAAAGGACAATGCAAGACGCAAGAATGGAACTCCCTGACACACAAAACTAAATACAGGTATGTTCTTACCTGAAGCAAGAGATACACGAAAATCTCGATTTACCAAAAAGATACTTGCGAAACAGCTAAGAGTCTGTATTTAAAACGATTAGTTTATGGCTAATGCTACACTACCAAACTGTCAAATAAGGGGGTAATGTTCCCTTCTAGTACCAACTGATAACCAGTTTTTCAGGGAAAGTATTCTATGGACTCCATAAGAAGGTTTATCTAGGTGTGTGTTGGGAAGTGTCAACTGTATCATAGCAAAAAGGATCAATTTAATAAATGATTTGAGTTCATAAATATTTCATTTACACAGTTTTGAAGTTTCCTAGATGTCTCTTGTTTACACTAGTCCTTTCCCAGTATTCTCTCCTGCCCCACCCATCCCCAACTCTCCTTCAAAACAAAGAAATTCTGTTAAGCAAAACCAACCAAGGAGACTACTTCATCTGACATTTGTGAACCTGGCTGCCCACCTCTCTGAAGAGGAAAGATGATACACAATTATTCAGAAACACATCTATCAGGCAAAATTGGTGGGGAGGGGGAACCGACCTGTACAACGTGTTGAACGCCTTCTCGCAGCCCTGCACATCACACTCAAATGGCTTCTCCTTTGTGTGTACTCGCACATGTATCTTGAGGCTGTATGAGGTGAGGAAAGCTTTGCCACAGCCCTCTTGGTTGCAGACAAAAGTGTACTCGCCCCGATGGGTCTTCTGGTGGGTGCGAAGGTTGCCCGCTGTGCTGTAGGTTCGAGGGCAGCCCTCAAAGGTGCACTGGTACCGCTTCACCTAGAATACAAAGCTTGCCTGGTCAGTGGCACTGAAGGACACATTGTCAACTAACTCCCCGTGTCATTCCCAGAAGATGCCTAAAAGAAACATCTCCTTGCCATAACTTACTTCATCACTTCAAGAACTTGCAATCTCTTTGGTGTGGGTATCCCATCCACTGACATATATCACAGCCCCTCTATGACTTAGATGGTTTTCAAGAGACACCATATAAAAAATTCACAGCTTTCAGTCAATATAGTAATGAGTCTCTTCAATCACTTAGGGTGGTACTCACAGAACGTACATACATCTCACTCAGCCTTTAGAGCTTAGTTGGATATGCTACAGCTTAGGCTCCATTATCGCAGTTTCCAAGAAATCCAAGTTATCTCCTTACTATTAAATCTGAAATTTTAGTGTTATTTCAGGGATATTCCTCCATCAAAATCCTACTCATTGAGGTGAACCTAAATTCTCAAATGCTATACTAAATAAGGTGCCAGTCCCAGAAGACAGCCTTACCCAAGCTATAAATGTTTTGAAGACAGAGCCAGAAATAAACGGTTCATGGATCTCTTAAGGAACAGTTTAGTACAGCTCAGAGAGACCCATTCCACCAGACTGGCCACAATCACTCACTTAAGGACACCAAAGTTACAGTGGGGTTGTCATTTGTATGGAGGCTGGTAAATTCCTGTACTGGTGAAATCATGGATCCTTGAAATAGATCAACAAGTAGGTTTTTTTCCTTTACTAAATACTATGTTTTAAGGATAAACACAGAGCAATACATCAAGGATCTGTGAAATGGGTATAGGGAACTGCCCACACCAATGCAGTTCATAATCTATCCATAATTCAGAATTGGAGAGTTGCCGAGCTGTCTGGGCCCAGGTGCACTCAATGACTTGCACACGGTCCTGTGCCTATGCGTCGGGGGCAGGGTCTGATCTGAAGTCAATCTATTCTGATCTCATCTATCCACCCCATGATTCCTTAAAGTGATTTCTGTATGCCTAGTGTTGATCTTGGGGATGAGGAAGGTGGTAAAATTAAGCTTCTGAGTAACTGAATATTCTCAAGTAAACAAACCACAACACGTACTTGTTGACTTTAATCTCGTATATAGTTTTTAAATACTCTCTCCTATCAAAATTCTGGTATGTATTTGACCATTACCACACAGCACTCTCTTAACACAACTTGTCTGCTTCATCACAATGAAATGAATCAAAAAAGCAGCAAGGACAGTGACCTAGTAATCCTAGGAATCAGAAGAGCTGGGTTCTAATTCCAGTTGCGCCATATATCGCAGTTTACATGATTTTAAGCAAGCCCTAATTTCTTTAAGCCTCAGTACAATCGTGAATAAAATGAGGGGATTAGATCAGATACTCCCCTAAAGTCCTTCCCCAAAATTAAGGGGAATTCTATGATTCTAAGAATAAAGTCCTAAAGAATGACTCCAAATCCATGCTGATGATTTCTCAACAAAAGTTAAAGTTTGAAGTACATAAGTTCCAAATTTAAAAGAAGAAAAGTTAACGTATGATCAATTTACTGGAATACTCCAGGGCAGAATATCTGCCGATCCCCCAGCTTCTGCTACTCCATTTCTGACCCTGCCCTTGTTGTCCTATTTCCTTCTCCTCACTTTACCCTGGTTGCCTCTTTTTTATCACCAACCATCGGTGCCTTAATTCCTTGCAATTTGGTTTCCAACCCATTATTCAATTAGTATTCCTTAAAGTCCCCAAAGATGGCCTCATCAACAAATGCCATTCTCTGTTCCTCAGCCTTTACTTTTCTTGACAAAGTGCTAATCACCAACATCTCTGACTCACATGGGATAATCTCTACAGTTCTGCTCCTTCAGCCTCCTCCCACCTACAGAGAGGCATTCTCCTCTCCTCTCCCCTGGTTACCTGGGGGTGCTCTGCCCAGGAGAAGGTACACTTCGATAACCAAAAGCTGCCTTTTTTCTTTTGGGTTTACTGACTAGATTTCTTGCACAAAGACCAAGCCTTAAATTAAGCCCGATTCACTCTGGAGCTCATAATTAGACCATAGGTCTAACCATAGCATCAATTGATGATGTTCAGTTGTTTTTCCGTATTTCCAACCCTCCATGACTCCATTTTGGGGGTTTCTTGGCAAAGATATCAAAGTAGTTTGCCATTTCCTTCTCCAGCTCATTTTAGAGATGAGGAAACTTAGGCAAACAAGGTTAAGTGACTTGCTCAGGATCACACAGTTGTGTCTGAAGCAGGACTTGAACTCTGGAAGATGAGTCTTCCTGATTTCAAACCCAGTGTTCTATCCATTTTGCCACCTAGCTAATTCATCTAAATATCACTATCAGATTAACCTTTCTAAAATATATTTTCACCTGTTCCAAATACATATTCACATGGTTCTGTTCAAAAACTTTCAGTGGTTCCTCACTGTCTTTAATCAAATCTATGCTCTCTAGCTTGGCATTCAAGGTCCTCCACAATATATGAATCCTCTACTGATTTCCTCAAGCCAAACTAATACCTTCATTGTTTCCTGAATATGTCCCACATATTCTTATCTCTTCCCCTTTTTTCAGGCTGTTACACCAGCTTAATACATCCTTCTTCTCTGTTTATATACTATCTAACCTCAAAACCCACCTTCTCCATGAAGTCTTAGTCAAGTATTCCAGATTCAGCAACTGCTCCCCTCTCTGAACTTGTGTTCTAGCATATGTATTATCGCTCATTTGATGGTTAACTCGTGATTTTACACACCAATTACACTTTCTTCCTTCCTTCCTCTCCCTTCCCCTCCCCCATAATTCCTTATACATTAGGGCTTTATGCTTCGAATAGACAAGGCCACATTAGATGATCTTTGAGATTTCTTCCAACTTGAAGGGTCTATGTATTTGTGTATCCACAGGCCTAACATGGTGCTCCCCCAACACACACAAGAGGCACAATAAATTATTTCTGGACTCTGATAACATCTTTGTTACCACATAGTTTCACTACATTACTTATCTTTGCTCTGGAGAACTCATCCAGGACTTAGCATGTATCATCACAGGACCAAGGTGGTCATGATTACAGATCCATACTAAAGAGACCTAAAGAGCAGCTGAGTGTTTAACAGCAAAAGAACTAAGATTATGTATGGAACCAAAGTTTCCATGACCCAATGAAAAAGAAGTTTATGACAATAAAGATGAGTATTGTCATTCTTCATAGAGTCTCCTCACAGGTCCCATGATGAATGGGACTATGGATCAATAAAGCATATGCTCCTCTTATTCTTTCTTTGCTTGACTCAGTTAAGGGAGGACCTGGGGCAGGGAGTGGGGGCGATCACGTGGATCTTCCCTGCATGGAAAGACTATTTCAAAATGGAAGCTGTTACTCCACCTTACCCAAAAGAAAAGAAATCTTGGCTATGTTTTGTTAGATATCCAAGTCCTGAAGCAGGAATTTAATACTGACAGCTCATTCAGAACATAAAGAAGCATGTAAGAAATTTTACAACTGAGTGGGGTCCTTAGAGAGGATCTATCCAACCCTTTCATTTTACAGAGGAAAATGAGGCTGAGAGAATAGTAATTTCCCAGAGGCCATACAACCAGTTAGTGGCAAAGATGTTCAACTGTCCAATTCTCAAAGCAACTATGTCACCTTCTGAGCCTTAATAGGTAATCTTCCTACCTTACTACTGGTGAGAGAAAAAAATACCACACACCTGAATTTTCAATGGTACCAAATTTTGTAAGAAGTGAAATCCAAGCAATGTCCAATTGTATCAAAAAAAGGAGTGCTAAAGGCCAGGCTGTGTGAAGGGAGAATTGTTCCCTGGTTCATTTCAGTAAAATCAGTCTTGTAGTATCAGTTGCTTTGATTACAGCAACAAAAGTGAACTCTGATTTTAATGGATCCTGGATATTAATGTACCTAAATTAATGCGGGGCAGCTAGGTGGTACAATGGATAAAGCACCAGTGCAGGAGTCAGGAGGACCTGAGTTCAAATCTCACCTCAGACACTTGACACTCACTAGCTGTGTGACCTTGGGCAAGTCACTTAACCCCAACTGCCTCATCCTGGGTCATCTCCAATCTTCCTGATGAACATCTGGTCACTGGATTCAGATGGCTCTGGAGGAAAAGTGAGGCTAGCAACCTACCTGCACAGCCCTCCCTCACTCAAAACAAAGTCAAATGCAAGTCATGTCATTACTTCTCTGATGGCATCGTCTTCTTCAGCAACAAAGGACAAACACACACCTAAACTAATGTTAAACTAGGATAAGA
This sequence comes from Bettongia penicillata ogilbyi, assembly GCA_023548195.1. NCBI lineage: Eukaryota > Metazoa > Chordata > Mammalia > Diprotodontia > Potoroidae > Bettongia > Bettongia penicillata. The sequence goes on from JAJHZJ010000128.1 coordinate 5,296,780, forward strand.
AGGTGAACTTGTTATTATGAGAGGGTTGAAGAAGGTGGCTTCAATTTCTGTTTCATGGAGTGAACAGAGTTGGGTCATGTTAAGAATTTAGAATTTAGGGTTGGGTCTGAATCAACATGGAAAAATTCCAACCAGGAGGTAGGAAACAGATAAACATTCAAGAAACTGATTCTGAAGGGTCTAGAATGCAATAAGGATTTTTCCGTGTGAGTAGATATGCACATATATGTGTACATATACACACATACATACACACTATAGTGAGAAATACTGAATGAAGGTGCCTCCATCCCAGTCAAAAGTCAGTCAGTAAACACTTACTTATTACATACCTACACTGTGCTAAGTGCTGCCGAAACAGAAAGATGGGCCAAATGAAGTCAGAGAAAGTTAGAAGGAGTGGTGGTGATGAGATGAGGAAAGTAATATAAAAGCTGAAGAAAATTAGACATTAAACACACATCAAGGAACAAAATAGTCTTCAAAGTCTTGGGTAGGTAAGGAAAAGATGTTGGAGCTGCACATATAAGTGACAGATAAAAGAGAAATGAAAAATGAGGTCCACAGAGCAGGATTTTGGAAGCAATTCCAATTCTGGAAGGCTAACCTAGATAATTTTAAAGGGCCCTTTTAAGTTTGAAATTCCACAACTCCTTTTCGTATTGCTTCTGTTCCACAGGCCACTCAACTATTTCTACTAATCATTCAATGGGTACAGGCATTCACAACTAGGAACATATCATTACCATAAACAGCATACTCCCTTCTATCAGCATGGATGCAGAAACTCCCTTCCTTTCCCTGTTTCTGGATTTTTTTTGACCCTCATGACCTTCCCAACACCAGAGCTGCCCTAACCCCACACCCACCAGGGCTGCCCTAACCTCACACTGTATCTAATCTCCTAGAGCTCTTGAGCTGTCTCCTTCACCTTCTAGAAGGAATTCTGCCTAAAGCTCTTCACCCTTCCTACTCTCCTGTAAGACCCCTCATCTATTACTCGTCACAGCTCCCTGCCCCAGATGGAGTTCTTGCTTCCCATCACTGGAAACAGAATCGACAATCAGGGACTATAGTAGTTCCTGATTGATACTACTGTCTGGCAACTTGGGGAAAGGAGATGTAAGAGTGTCTATGTCTTGTGCCAGGGCTACCATAGGCCAAGACAACAATAATAGCTCTCCTCTATTTAGGGCAGTGAAGTTTACAGTGTTTCACACACATTTTCATCTGATCTCTGCAACTTCACTATCAGGAAGATGCTATAAGTATTCCCACTCCGATTTCACAAATGAGAAAAAAAGCTGAGAGATTAAGTGACCAAGGTGACATGGCTGGTAAGTGATAAAGGTAGGCCTGGACTCCAGGGTTTGTGGTTCCAAGTCCAGCACTCGTTCCAAATACTACATTGTTTCCATGTATTACAAAATGGAGCCTCAGATGCATTTTCCCACAGAGAAATAATAGAGACTATTGCTATACATACATGATATATATAACATGCATGCATGCATATATACTCTACATTCCTGTGTATATGTAAATACACATGACCACACATCTCCCTATGAGAATACAAACTCCTCAAAGGTACAAATTATCTTATTTTTGACTCTGAAACCCCAGTGTTGAGCACATGGTGTGGTGCAGAAAAGGTACTAAGGGTATTACCAAAGTTTATCAACTGCTTGCTAGAACCTTTGCTTTAAATAGAAAGTTTCATTCTCAAGTATGATCAGCAGTAGATATCAGTGAATTTTAAGTTATTTATGATTTATAACATAATTTTTATCACAAAAAACTTACCAAATTCTAAACAACCAATTTGGAAATAAACTTTTTGGGGGAATGAGAAAAAGCGGAAAAACAGTCAAGACAACATTTTCATCAGTATAAGAAAATGCCCAAATCAATAAGCCTTTGTTAAGTTCTAACCATGTGCCAGGCACTTTTCTAAACACTCAGGATAAAAAGAAATGCAAAAATGTGTTGCCTGTTCATAAAGTGCTTACATGCTAATGGAGGAGACAATGCATAGATAGCTAGATACATAGAGAGTAAACAAAAAGGGTAATCTCAGAAGGAAAAACTGTAGAAGCTAGAAGGACCATACAAAAACTTCCTGCAGAAGGTGAGATTTGAACTGAGTCTTGAAGCAAGGCAGGGAAATGAAGAGGCAGAGGGGAAGAGGGTGAACATTTCAGGGTGACAGTCAATGTAAAGACAAGGACAGGAGAGACACAAGCAATAGCAAGTAAATCGATGTGTCTAGATCAGTGCAACTGGAAGGCTAGGAAAGGGATAAGTGGTGAGGAGCTTTAACTGCCAAAAGATTGTACATTTGATCCTGAGGATAGTAGAACCACTGGAATTTACTGAGCAGAGGAGATGATATGATCAGAATTATGCTTTAAGAAAATCATAAACAGAACTAAGTGAAAGACAGACCAGAGAGAGAATAGCCTTTAGGCAGATGAATCAAAAAGAAAATCTGTGTAATAGTCTAGACCAGAAATGAGGAGGGGCTAAAACAAGTGGCAAAGTCGATGGAAAGTAGTCGATGTATGTGAGAAGTTATGAAAGTTTAAAGGTCCAGATTTCACAACAGACTGGATCTGTAAGATAAGAGAGAGTGGAGATTCCAAGGATAACACTGAGGATTTGGACCTGGGTGACTGAAAGGATGGTGGTGCCACTGATAGTAATTGGGACATATGGAAGAAGGGAGTTTTGGGGAAAGACAGCTTTAGACATGCTGAGTTCTGGCCACTGGAGACCCAGCTGAAGAAAGTGGGGATGTTTACGAACTTAGCTGGGGATGGGATATCCATCCTTAAGGATCAGAAGGGAAGTCCATATGGAACAGGATCTGCCTTGCTCTGCCTGAACCCCAGGGAGCAGACCTAGGATCAATGGGGATACAGAAGTAGAGGGGGGAAGGAGAATTCAATGGAGATAGGTTTTATATCACTCACTGGGAAGAAAAAAGCTTCCCAATAATCAGAATAGTTCAAAAATGGAATGCATACCCTGGGGGAAACTTGAGACGTTTTCATGGAAGCTGTGGGGATGTTATGCACAGCATGGCTAGAAGATGTGCTAGATGCCCTGGAAGATTCTTTCCAGTTCAAGAATTGCAGGGACTCTCAAACTTTCTTTGCTTAAGAGCACAGTATTCTTTGCCATGAGGAACTGTGGAACACCAAATATTTAAGTTGGCAACTCTATGGGAGAATCAGGAGAGTAATGCATGCCCAGCTCCCTTCAATATGGGCGGCCATTCTGCTGAGTTCTTTGAGAGTCCAAGAGCTGATGTTCTGTTATTAGTACACAATGTAATAGGAAAGTTTTACGTATTTTGTGAATATTAGACTTATCATACTTACCAAGATCTAGCTACCAAGAACCACAATGCATACCATACTATGTATGCATGCTGGGTCAGTGAAATTTTCATTAATCAAAACTATCTAAACTTTCTTTTATCTGCAGTAACAGCAGGTCCAAAATCTGGCAGCAAACCAAATAAAATCTGTAGCACTCTAGTCTGTCACAGCACACCCTCTGAGAACCACATGGACAGAGGTGAGAGAACTCTTAAAATAATAAGTAATACCATTTCTAAAAGACCACTGTAACCCAGCCAATGTGCAAGATACTTTGTTGCATTACAATGGCATCTTTGGGTTTCCTCAACTTTCAAAGTCCCTTGAATTTTCTTTGCCAATTTTTAGGTGTCTGGCTATTAACCACGGTAGAAACAAGAAGAAATGGGTATGTGTTTATCATGATGGCAACAATAGCTCAACTTTGTACAGTATTTTTCATATAGTTACAACGTATTGTATATAATCAGCAATGGTCCTGTGAGGCACGATTATACCAATAATCTTATTTCACAAACGTAGAAACTGAACAATGACAAAGTTAATAAGTTGCAAAGCTGAAACCTGAACACAGTCTCCTGAGTCTAGGCAGTGATCTTATAGGCAAATGAACAGATGACTGGATGAGTTGGTAGACAGTACCCCCTTTATCGTTCAGTGCGCTCCAACAAGTTCACAGGTAAGGCATGAACTTAAAGGGTGGAAAACACTGAACTAGAACTCCAAACAGAAGGAGTAACTGAATCAAATTTATGAAGCATTCAAGAAAGCAGCCATCAACTGGTGGTTAAAAAAAAAGGAATAAACAAATTATGACAGGAGAATTCTTGCTTAAAGCTAAAGACCAACAAAGAAACAGCAGTACAATGAATAGTAAACATCAAAGAGAAAGTTGCAGCTGCCAACAACCACAAGGCCTCAGCAGAAGACAATGGAGTGGTGGTGTCCTGTGCTAACTTTCTACCCCAAAGACAATGCTTCCCACAGGGACAGCTAGCAGGAACAAACCATAAAGTAGTTCTACACAGAAACTAATCATGGAATTCAAGTATCTATAGACAAGACAGAACAAGGAAAAATCAGACTGAAATCTTATCACAGATAAGGAATACCCCAGAAAACAGAGCCACCCACGTCATCTTCACCTCGAAATGGACAAGCTCTGAGACAAAAGCCAAACCTCACCCAGGCCATCTGCCCCCCAGGCCTAGAACACTCTCCCTCCTCACTTGGCCCTACTGGAATCCTTAGCTCCCTTGTCACCTCCTGTGGGCAGCCTCTCCAAATCCCTCCAGCTGTCAGTGCTCTCTCCCTCCTCCTCGTTATAACACACTTATTTGCTAGACTGACCAGGTAGAAAGGAAACTCCTCCAGGCAGAACCTACCATTTTGCATCCATAGCACTAGGTGCAGAGCACTGCACAGAGTACAGAGCTACCTACTAAGTGCTTGGTAAGTTGAGAACTGGAAGACAGCAGACCCTGAGAGCCTGAAACACTGGCCTGCTCAGCCTGGCCACCTGACCCACTCACCATGAGCCTGGTTACAGTCAGAGGCTCACAATGAGACCAAGCTATTAGTAAAGATGACTGGAGTTCAAACCAGGGTTTTACTTTCCCTCTCTCCCGGCAAAGTATGAGCTACTTCAAAAACTCTCGGGCAAAAAACCCTGCCTGAGCTTGTGGTGGTTTCCAGCAAAGTGACAAAAATCTCAACAGCTGTTATGGAGGATGAACACCATGGGCTGGTTAGCTGTTGTTAGAGACACAGAACAATCATACCCCAAACTAAGGCTGATTGATGGATCAATGGAAACCTGGATTTGAAGTCAGAAAACTTTGATTCAAATCCTAGCTCTGCTGCTTACTACTGGCCTAAGTCAAGTCATTTCCTCTCTTTCTCTCCCCTACCCCCACCCCTCAGGCCTAACTTCCTTCAGCAGCAAAATACAGAGTTAGACTAGGGGATCTCTCAGGTCTTTTCCAGATTTAATCCTATAAGCCTACAAAAATAGATGCTTCCACAGTACTGGCCTTCACCCAGATTTCTTCAATACTTTTGAGTGAAAATATGATAGGTTTATCAAAGCTGTGGCTCACACAAAGCTAAAGAAGACAGCTAACATGTTGGTAGAATCAAAACTCATAGTATCACAGACTTAGAGCTAAAGGAACCTTAGACGTCAGCTAGTCCAGGGATGGAGACCCTTCAAACTCGAGGCCACATGTGGCCCTCTATGTCCTCAAGTTTAGCCATTTGATTGAATCCAAACTTCACAGAACAAATTCCCTTAATAAAAGAATTTGTTCTGTAAAGCTTGGGACTCAGTCAAGAGATTCCCCACAACCCCTGCTTCCACCCCAACCCCCACTCCCCCTTCACCCTGGATCTAGTCCAATCCAGATGGAATCTTGAACCAAAATTATGATGAAATTTAACAGAAGTGAAATCTTGCATCTTGGTTTTTTAACACTCAAATGTACAAATATAGGCTGGCAGAAATCTAGTGAGTTTTTTCAAGGATAATGAATACCCCAATTCCAACCCCAAATAGTAGGATAGAAAAAAAAAGATTCTGGCATTCTGCACAACTGGTTATCTGTCTAGTAAGACTTTCTATTTAATCCCAGATACTGCTGCTACTACTGACCCATTTTTATCTGACCTACAATCACAGTTTCTAGAAAACACACATGTCTACCTCTAATGCATACCCTTTTTGCTTTTAATTAAACTGGGGACCAAAAGTGTTGGTTTTTCTTCCTCTCTTGGAGAGAATTTACTTTGTCTATTATTTTCCTGAATTGTTGTGAAAAACATCTAGCTTTCAATTGTGAGGCATTAAAAATTTACCCAGATAAAGCTTCACTCAGGCTCCTAGAGTCTTCCATCTTTAAAACAGACCACTAACATATATCCCAGAGGAAAACCCTAATTTCAGCAACTGTCCCTTTTCTTAGGCTTCTACACAGGAAAGAGCAATTATTTCAACATCAACTCTGTGAAGTTACCAAACGGCCAAGTTTCCATTTTAATCCTGACTGGGGAACATGGAGTGTAAAATAATCATTTATTTTACACTTGGAAATTTCAAAGAACTGACACACAAGTTCAAAGAGTGTGTGCGTGTGTGTGTGTATACACGTATGTATATGTATAAAGGTATACATATATACACACCAACACGTATACATATATACAAGCCAATAACCAAAACAGAAGCAAAAGGCCAATAAACACAAAACAATTTACAGTGAATATCTGATAAATAAAAACTTGGTGTAGAAAACCAGCTTAGGCCCTTTTCCCTGAGGCCTTCGTTATTTTTTTAAACTGTTCTCCTTAATACCCTCAGGACACCAGATGTCCCAACTAAGAGCTGGGTGCAGGCTCCTGGTACAGAAGCTTACTTACTTCTTTGCGCTTCGTTTCTGGGCACTCGGACTGGAGGGTAAGAGTCGCACCTTCAATGTTTCTTGGCATAGGTGTCGAACCAGGATTTATGGTTAAATGGATCTGATCTGGAGAGATGATGTGCTGCACATAACCCTGGGACATTCCTTCATGATCTATTAAGTGATATCCCTCATCAGGACCCCCCACTAAAAAAGGTAGGTGTTCTCCACATTGTCCTTCATCATCCTCATCTTCCAGAGTGCCAGGGTCCTGCTCAATGAGAACAGTTGTCCTGTCATAAACTGTTCCAGATGAAGAAGGCATCAGTCCATTCTTATCCACAAACCTGAGTATTTTATCATGATGTGATAGTTCATCTTCCTCTGTCTCATAGCAAATGATATTGTCATCTGGACTGTTTTCCCCCATGGTTCAACAGAGCTCAGTGCAATTGTGAGATACGGGACGATAAGGACCAATCTGCAAAGGAACAATTTGAAAATTAGAAGTCTACCACATGGACTGAGGTGACTTCAGAACCTAGGCGTCCCAGCGGTATCGCTAAGGCCCTCTTTCCCCTTGCTATTACCTCTGCAAAGTATTTTTTAAACCTCAAGAGGACCAAGACTAGACAAATCATTGATACTGTAGTCTCTGTGGCATAAGTCATCCTATTCTGTAAGGCTCAAGTCTCTCCTAAGATAAAGGAAGTACTACACAAGAATTTCTGAATATACTTTTCCTTACCATCCAATGACCCAAAGGTTGCCAGAGAAGAAAGTGAAAGGAGAAGAGTTAAGCATAATTAGGCAATTTAAAGAATGAGACACTCCAGATATTGATAGGAAAAAAAAACCCTTCCTGTATTTCTCAAATGAGAATAGGACTCTCCTCTTATATGGGTTGCTACACATGGGTTCTAAGACTACACCCTCAGGCAGCTCCAAAGGAGGTTGCTTCATATTTCTCCTGGTACACCCAACCACAAGGCCATCTCTACAAAGATTTGCTGATGGGGGTGGAGCAGGAATCAAACAGGAAGCTTGTCTTGTTTGAAACTGCAATTCCCCCCAAATCTGACACATCAAGTTTTACAAGTGCGGGTGAGGCTCAGCTTAACATATAAGCACAGGGTAATTAGAAAGTTTCAACATGGTCATTCTTATTTTCTGCTTGAACTTCAAACTTTAACATTCTCTTCCACGTTGGTGCTGGAAATTCTATCTCAGAATAGCCAGGAAAGTCAACCTACCTCTCCACGGGGGTCTACACAAAACTATGGGGCCAAGAAAGCTGGAGGAACCAGATTAGGAAAGAACCTTTCTGACCCCTGACTCAGGCTTATGCAACTACCCAGAGGGATGCACTTCATTGCAGTTGGGAGGAGGAACAGAAAGATAAGAGTACACTGGGCCCTAGCCAGCAGATAGAGACAACCTAGACAGTGAAGTAGGTAGGGGTAGAGGTGTGGAGGGGGGTGGGGGGGAGAAGAAGGAGAGGGAGAGGGAGAGAGAGAGATTCAGAGAGAGTGTTTGGACCATCATCATGGCTGCTCGTGGTGATGGGGTGGTAGATGAACCTATTAGTTCAACTGGAGGAGTAGAGGTACTCAGAATGTAAATGCCCCTGGTAGAGCTAGAAGGCCAAGAGCTGAGATACATAGAGGAGGATTCTCAACTAGAGGACAAGAGGAAAAGAAAGGACATCTAAAGGGCCGTTTACGGGAAGCCGGGACAGGAGGGAATCAAGATGATCTCTGAAAGAGATGAAAGGGCGCTGGGGTCCCGGTAGGGGGTAGGCTCAAGGTGCCCTTGAAGGGGCTAGGGCTGGAACGCTTCACACTTCCAGGAAGGAAGTTAGGGAGCTAGGGTCCCCCGTTAGGGGTGGGATGAGAGATGTTCACCCACCCCTGCACCGGCGGAGTGCCCCCAGTAAGGACGCATTAGAGTAAACCGGGAGCAGGGACAGGGAAGGAGGTAGGGGAGCAAGCCAGAGTCCCAGCCGGGAAGTTGTCTCGAAGAGTTTAGGTATTCGCCTCTTACCCAGGGGAGGAAAAGGAGAGGAGTGGGGGTCAAGTGAGGGTACCCACCCCCTAAGTGGGTGGGAAAGAGCGGACGGGCGGGTTGGGCCAGGGATGGGGGGAGCAGGGAGGCCTCAGCCCCAGGCGGAATCCCGGAGGAAGCCGGGTCTGCCCGGGGGAGCAGGGAGGGGCCGGGGCCAGGTCTCCATGGAGATGGGGGGAGGGGGGTGGATCCCCGTCCCCATGGAGACAGAGGAGGGGGTCCCCATGGAGACGGGACAGGGAATCTCTCCCCCAGCCCCTAGGAAAACGTTCCTTCGGCCCCTAAGGGCCGCGATCCCGGACCCTACCTCCCAAGTAGTCTCCACTCCCAAGTGGACGCCCGGCTCCGGCTCTTACCTTGGCAGCACCCGGCAACGACAGCGGCGGCAGCAGCTCTTCCCCTCCCCAGCGGCACCATGATTGCCCCCCACCTTCCCCCCTTCCCTAACGTCACTTCCGCTTCCGCTTTCCGGAGGAAGACGAGAAAGAGGGTGAAGCCACCGAGTCTCCAGCGCGGGGTGCGCGCGGACTTAACCAACCACTCCCTCAAGAAGCAGAGCTCGGGGCCCGGGAGGGAGGAGGGGGTGTGAATGAGGAGCGCCCAATCAACGCGGAGAGGAGGTGGGGTCAAGCTAGGGGGCGGGGCTTCCTGCTGGCAGCGCCTGGATCAGCGTTTCGGTCTCGCTCCCGCTCGGTCGCGGCCTCAGTCTCTACCCCACAGCCTCTCCTGATCGGGCCCTGCCGGGAGAGAGCCCGTACTACGGCCGGGGCTCCACCGTCCCCCGTCTGCGGCCGTGCGATCTTCTCCGCTGCAAGGACTGAGCCTGTGCATCCCCAAGGAGGGCCGGGGCTCAGCACGAGGGCACTGGGAGGGGCCTCGAGGAAGAGACGGCGGGGCTCGGCCGCAGCTGCTCCCCTCCCCCCGAGAAGCTGGGCCTGTAACGTCCGCCGACCGCTGGGATTGGACGCGGGCGGCCCCACCCCCAGAGCCGTGGGCATCCCTCCCTGGCCGGGGGCGGGGGCAGATCTTTAAACTAATGGCTCTTGGGCCCTTAGGGAATTGGCGATCCCTGAGGGCCGGCGTGTGTTCTACAAACAGGGTTTGGCCAACTTTTTTTATTGGACCAGACCTGTGATTTTATTATTAGGAGGGGGAACTGTGGGTGAGGAAACTCCCCCTACCAACCTGCAAACCTTAAAGAGCTATCGATCTGTGAGCTAATCGAGTGGCATCATGATGGGTAGTGTGGTGGGTTTTGGAGTGGGATGAACTTGGCTTCAGTCACTTCATTCACTGGCCTCAGACTTCATTCACTGGCAAACCTTGGACATGCTTTGTACCTCCGTTTTCTTAAGAATGGGAATGATAGAGCCCAACTCCCTGGGTTATGGAGGTTGCGTGTGACAGGTGGAGCATTGGCAAACCTTAAAGTGTTACATAAATGTGAGCTATTAATTTGACAAGATTACTAGGCTGGTCAATAAAGCAAATTCTCGAGAGATTTTCAGATGCCTCGCTGAAATTTCGATGTTCAGAATCATCTTTAAGTCATCTGTGCACAAGATGGAGAAAAGTAGGCTGCAGGATAGCAGATTCCACCGGCTAGCTATACATCCATGTAGACTTGAAAAATATCCATGAATGAATAGATCAAAGCTAATCTATATGGAGATTTCTAATAAAGCGGTGCAGTATTCTGCCCCACTTTTTTAAATCAAGATTAGACTCAGCAGCAGGAACTTTGCAATTTCTCAGAATTCTTACTGAAACAAGAATATATTTTTAATAGCTGTGTTCTGATGTTTTGTGGCTTTGAGTCATGAACCACCAATCTCCAAAAAATTGAAATCAGATATCACACTGGGAGGGAAGTGAAGAGACACAGTGGGTATAAGTAAGATGCAACACATAAGGTCTTGTGAAAACTGGAATAAAAGATGTAATCAAAGAAATATATGAAAAAAGATGGGCTCATCACATCATGCCAAGAATGAAGGATAGTCAACAGATAACCTTTGTACTCCGTTGACATTCTTGACATCTCAAAACACCCTGGAAGTTTACCTTTGACACATTGGAGTATATGGGCAAGAATTGTACAGGATAAGCTGGCAAGGATAAATTGCAAGGAACTTTTACATTGATAAGATAACAGATTATGTGAGTGATATGCATTAAGACAGATAACATTCACTACTTATCAAACTACCTGTGGTGGTGCCTTCCAAGCTCAATTGGATTGATCACAAACGTATAATACTTTGACCCCCAACATCATGATGTCATTGGTTCTCATCAAATATGAAGAATAAGCAGCAACCACAGGCCAGGTACAGTGCTAAATGCTGGGGATATATACAGAGAAAGGTCTTTGATCTCAAGGAGCTCACACTAACATGGAAGACACCATGCAAATAACTGTGCCAACAATAGATATATACAAAATAAATTGGAACTAATTTTAGAATGAAGACACTAGCATTAAGGGGGAATTGGAAAAGACATCTTATAGAAAGTAAGATTTTAGTTGGAATTTGAAGGAAGTCAGGAAAATTGATAGGTAGAGATAAGCAGAGAATTCTAGGCATGGAGGACAACCAGTGAAAACACATAGAACTGGGAGCTGGAGTTTGTCTTGTTTAAGGAACAACAAGGAGATTTCTGTCACTGGATCAAATATTAAGTTGGGGGAAGGGATGTGGAGTGTATAAGATGAAAGGAAAAAACTGAGTAACAGGATTTTATTGATGATCCTGGAGGTGATAAAAAGCCATTCAAATTTATTGAATGAGGAGGCAAAGGGAAGGGAGTGGGTAGGGTCTGACCATCACTTTAGGAAGATCAATATGATAGATGAGTAGTGGTTGGACTGGAGTGAGGAGAAATTTGAGGCCGAGGGAGAATAATCAGAAGTCAGTTTCAGTAGTCCACATGTAATATGATGGAGGCCTTCATCAGGATGGTAGCAGTGTCAGAGGAGAGAGAAAAAGATACTCAAGAGATATTACAAAAGTAACAGGACTTGGCACTCAGCGAGGAATTAAGATTGTCCCATTCATCCCTTAAACCATAACTAAAAGCACTCTCCTCTATTTTATGTGGTTTATTTTTCCCCTTAACCTTTGAAAGCATTTCATTATCAATATATACATAACTATTCCTTGATTCTTTGATGTAGCCAGCCAGGTCTAGAGACAGGACTCTGGCCACCAGGACTTCTTTCATAAAAACTCCCTGGAGTACTCTGGTTAATCTTTCATCAAGGGACTTCTTGGGTGAAGACTGCCCTATAGGTCAGACTTCATAGGCTCCCCCCTCCCCCCAACATTGCTTGCTAGGGAAGAATTAGGAAAGCTTCCACATAGCTAGGAAAGGCGTGGGGGAAGTAGATGGCCCCAGGAAGTTCCTTTAAGGGAGTAGATTGCAGGGGTGGAGAACCTGCAGCCTTAAGGCCACATGTGGCCTTAATAAAAGGATTTGTTCTGTAAAACTTGGACTCAGTCAAAAGGCTGCACTTAAGGACCTAGAAGGTCACATGTGGCCTTGAGGCTACAGGTTCCCCACCCCTGGAATTGTTAAAGTAAGCCTCTTCAATGTAGAAGTCCCTTTAGGGAAATAAGGGTAAGCTTACATAGTTGGGGAAGTTCCGTTGGGGAAGTTCCCTTGGGAAAACTTTGAGATTTTGGAGTAGCATCCTGATGGGAAAACCCCCGGATAAATTTCTTTTGGCATGAGACCAGGGGAAGGGAGGGTTGTTAAATTGACACTCCCTTAGGGAAATTCCTATGGGCCTAAAAACAGGTGTAGATTCCCATACAGGAATGGAGAGGGTGACTAAAAGATAGAACTCTCAAATTACGCCAAAATGTATTAGAATTCAAATGGTACCAAAACTGGCCTGAATTGAATTGACTTTCAATTACTGCAAAGTTTGGAAAATTGTGTACATTAACTTTTTCTGTCTTGCTATTTTTGTCTCTGTTTTTAATGTCTTTGTAAAATGCTCAGAAAAATGTGTTGTGTTTAACATCTGTAGACTCTGCTACCTTGAAAGAGGTCTAAGGGGAAAATGCAACTAGCCATAAATACTTATGTAAAAAGCTGCAGCCGAAGTGTTTGGAATTCTGGGGAAGATTAATGAAGTTTCATAGTTTTATACTTGAAACAGTTCTCCCAGCTTTCTGCAATCTGATGCCAAACCCTCAGCTTCAGTAAACAGGGATTCACTCCCACTTTAGGCTTGCATTAAGAGATTAAGTTAAAAAAAAACCCAAACTTTGCAAGATGCTTTCTGCCCTGGTCAGGATGGGATTACAGAGATAAAGCCAGATAATCAACAAAAAAAAAAAAAAGAAAAGAAAAGAAAACTTGTACCTGCTTTGTAGAAATTTGTGGCATTATAAATGAATTAGAGATTGAATTTGAAATTGACATGTGATAGCTTTACTGTAAATTTCCAAATTATAGTATCTATTAAAAATATCACAGATTTTGGAGGTTTGAAGATTAAGTATAAGCACCTCTCTCCCCTTTCTGGGGGGAAGGATTTGGAGTTGGGAAAGCGGTCTGAGATGGATTGATTACATTGAGATAGTTTTGAGACAAGTATTGAATAAGGAATTCATCCCCTTCTCTTTGCTCTATTTCATAAGACACTTAACAGAAGCTTAACACATACTGAAATATCTAGGGGAGTTTTGAGATGCTGCTCTGTAGAATTTGTTTTAAAAATTAAATTTTGTGAAAGTTTCAGGGATAAACACCACTTAGATCACTTTTTCCCTGAAGACTGATCTACTGTTTTAGTTTAATGAAGGAAGGCAATTAGTTTAAAAGAAATGCCAGAATGAAGAAAAAGAACAGGTATTCATTTGCATTTTAAATTTAGCTAGAACTTAATAGCCACCTCTCATGGGGCTTAAGCCTTTCATGACTTCGCAAAGAGAAAAGCTTGTTTAAATCAGGGAGCAACTTTAAAATGAGTAAAATTCAGGTAAGGTATGGAAAAGGTGATGTGAATCAAAGAGGGATCTGTGAGGACCACCAACCCCACTCCCATAGAGGCCTGGGCTGAGACCCTGGATAGATATTCACAATGTGTGTGGTAGGTGCGCTGTGGGAATGGCCGGGTACTAGGAATGTCTTTTGGAAAAGTTAAAGTAGAACTTTCAAAGTTTTATATAACAGATCAATTGTTAAGATAAACTATGGGCAAGATCACCAAAGAAATAAGTCAAGTATTGATAAGCTCTTAGCAACCCAAAAGGGTTATAGTATTGCAGTTAATCAGTTGTGTAAAATATAATACTAAATTGTGAAGGAGACATTCTATGGATTAAAGATTAGTTATCCTTACATAGTTTGGGGTTTGGTTAGGAAATAGTTATTCTGCCCCTGAAAGACCATTTAATCTGAATGCTATAAACTATTCAATATTTAATGGGATACATTTTGTTTAAAAATGATAATAATCTACTTTTTTGGGAGGAAAGCTGCACAGATCCTTTAAGATGTCCTCATCTCTGAGACCCTTTGAGACTTCCTGTTCAGACAGGGTCAGAAGATCTTATCAACCCTACTGAATACATGTTGTGAAATCTAAAAAACTGAAGTTTAAGAACCTAGAAGTGAGAAAATTGGACAATTCTTGTCAAAGCAGAGTAGGGAGGAATTTAAAAGTTAACTATAATGAAGAGTGAGTTTCCTTTCATTTGAAAATCTTTGGCTATCACCACAATTATGTATAAAATATATGACGTGGTTTAAAGATGTAACTTCAGTACATTAATGTGAGGCAGCTTTCATGTATTCATTGTACATCAGAACCCTCAGAATGTGGTTACTATTAATTTATAAATAAAGGATAAGTGACATGTAACTGTTAGGGAAACCTTGGAAAACTAATAATAATTCAAGCCCTAAGTTATAGTTAGTGAAACTTTGCCATTTGAGGTAAACTCTCATGGGACCATAGTCTTGATATCATTTTGAGTTTGATTCCAGGAATAGTGGTTTGAAGTGTTATAAAGCCAACAGTCCACCAATCAAGGCAAAAACGGAATGTGCTGCAGTCTGAGAACTGCTTCGGGTCTGTCCCTGGGTGGTGGTGGTTGTGTTTGTCCTTCGTTCTTGAAGAGGACCATGACATCAAGATAATGCCATGATTGGCAATTGACTTTGATTTGAGAGAGGGCTGTGCAAGGTCACCAGCCTCACTTTCTTCTCCAGAGCCACCCTGTCCCTGGGAAAAGCTGAAGGGACAACTTTGGTGTGGCCAAAGATAGGATCCTCTTCCGTTTCCCCATTGTACTATTGCCTTTCTGAACAGAAAATTTACCCACCTGCTTAATTCTGAGATAATCTGTGAATAATGTGGAACTTTGCTACATGATTACTTGTCAGATATGACTTGTGCCTGGAATCACAGAGCTAAAGTTTTCCCCTTATTATGGTATGTGTCAGGTCAGCCTGTGCCCTTAAGGGGATGCATCTTAACATTGTTATAACTATGTCTCTTCTTTTCCTTTCATAGCAAATTTCTATAATCAGGACAGGTAGCAGTAGAAACTTTGTAAGTACAACACTAAATCCACTAGTAGACTAATGCTAGAACATCTCTGAGTTACTATAATGGATGCAAGTATGAAAAATCTCACAATTTCAATCTATATTTGTGGTCAAGTTATAGGGATGATATCCTCCTTGGGGTAGGGGATTAGACAAAGTAATAAGACAAAGATGCAAAATTTTCTAATTAAGTGGAATAGTACATTTTGAGAAAACAAAAGGATTAGACTTTTCTCTATGATGTATATAGGTATGTATGTATGTGTATATGTATGTATAGGAGTGACTTCCAAATGTATCTAATATGAAAATTCAGGCTTTATGTTTTACTAACAATTTCTCAATATTGGATTAAGTATTTTACCTATAAAATTGATAATTGTAAAGAAAGTGAAAACATTTCTCCATTTTAAAGTACTGTCTGATAATTTTAAGACAGAAGGTTCATTTTACAAGTCAGAACCTCATGGTTTTGGGTTTTTTTTAGATTCCTATATCAGGTATAAGTTTAAATAAAAAAAGAGACAGCAAGTGGTAAATAAAAACTGAAATTCTCTAGTCTCAGGTGAGTTTAGGCTTCTTATTTTGGTGTTCTTCTTATAGCTCTGTTGTTAATAGGATTAGCTCCATAAGGCTTGAGCTGGTTTTCACTGCATCAACTAGTTATTGGAAAAACAAATTTGAGAGATTGTAGTAAATTGTATTAAGTCTCGTTACTAGAAGATCTGAGCAGAATTACCTAGGAATTTCTGCAAGTGATTTGTAGTGGGAGAAGCAGAGCCTCCTTCAGAGTTGCCCTGAAAATGAGGCCTATTTCTGAATGTCTAAAAGAAGAGATCCAAGGACCAGATAACTTCATGGGACATCTGGAACTCACTCACAACGGAAGGATTAAATGGGCATTGGAAGTGGGTTACTAGGATACAAAGAGACTTGATATTATTTAATACTGATAATCATCATTATATTGCTTTGGCCTTTTATTTCATGGTGCTTATGTTTGCTGAGTTTTCTTAATTACCCTAATGATATCTTCCCTCTCAAAATTAGTTCATTTTGAGCCCTCGAAGTAGTTTGATCTGTAGCCTGACTTAGTTTTCCTATAGAGTCTATTTAATAATGTTTGTCCCTAGACTTTGTATTAACTGTTGTACTAAGCTATATGAGAGGATGCTTCCCAGTGATCTTTTCTTGGTACCTAATGTTGACAGCATAAACACATTAAAAAACTTATAAATTAGCATAAAGGTAAGTTCATATAAATTTATCTAGACTTATATAGATTATATACAAATGTTATATTTATTATAATTTATATAGATTAGTTTATAGATAAGGCTGGCCCCCTCCCCCAAGAATCAAAGGAGGGAATTATAGGAATTGAGTGAACCACACTGATTCCATCTTGTGACTCAATTCTGGATCTAGCTCAGTTTCCTTTCTATTCAATTATCAAGTCTATGTCAATTTCTGTCTTGTGAGAAAACTTTATTCAATTATGGCAATCATGAGAAAACTTTATTGCATTGTTTGAATCTAGCCTTGCATGGCTGGGAAGCTGGACTACCTCCACCTATTGTTTAAAGATCATATTTGTTTAATGCTTAACTAAAAACCTAAGGCTATGCTGACCAGAAACCCAGTCAGATCCAAAGACTGGTACAAGTTTTCTCACAATTGTACATCTCAAGCAACCCATATCTCTTATCTGAAAACTGACCCTATACTGGTTAGTTACTGTTTCTTTGTTCCTCTGATTGAATAGACACTTCGGGGGGAGCATTACACCTTTTTTTGATTTCAGCGAATGAATGTACCTGTTCAGTCTCCTCCCCCCTCTCAATTTGGAAAGCTCCTAATCTTCCCTCCAATTAGAAATCAGATTACCTAATCTCATATCCTGGTTTATATCCTGTTAATTATTTTCTTTGAATGCATAAAAATCTGTCTCCTCCTGTATTCAGGCTCCAGCATCACGTTGAGGAGGCCTGGTCCCAATTTGTTATGGAATCGGCTTGCATTGCTTAATAAATCGATATGCTCAGAAGCTCAAGCCTTTGTTTCCTCAGTCATTTCAGATTTTACCAGCTACAATTACTGTGCAGAGATTAAAACAGAAAAACTTTCTAAACAACAGATCTGTATGAATGAAAATACACTGGGATTCACAAGAAGAATAAAACCTTTGTGGTTGAAAATAGCACATAATGAAATGGAATTTAATAAAGATAAATGAAAATGAAAAGTCTCATACTTGGGCTCAAAAAAATCTACTGTCTAGGGCATAATGGAGAAAAGTATCCAAAAAAAGACTTAGGGATTTTCATTGGTAGCCTGGTAATTTTAGGATTCATTAATTGGCCTTGTATCTAGGATAAAAGAAGAAGAGGGCCATGGTTTTGTGCTCCTGTCAAATCACAGTGGGATAGTTACATGCACCCACTTTAAGAAACAGATCAACAAGCTGAAGGTGTTTTGATGAAGTGACCAGGATAAGGGGTAGTCTTAAGACCACAAGAGAACAGATGGAGGAACTGAATTATATATAGTCTGAAAAATAACTTGAGAGATATGAGAACATGATCTTCAAATACCTGAGGGTCTGTCATGGAGAAAGGAAGATAACTGGTATAACTCTCAGGGGCAGATCTATGACCAATGGGTAGAAGTTTCAGAGAAGCAGACTTTAGCATAGTATGTGGAAGAACTTTATGACGAGAGCTACCTAACAGTGTAATGGGCCATTTTGAGAGGTACCAATTTCCTCATCATTTAAGAGTGTTATAAGTAGAGGAAGATGGGGAGGTGAGAGGGAAAGAGTGAAATTTACTCATCGAATTTGGCTTAAAGGAAGGAGTAACACTTAATTTGGTATGAAAATCTATCTTACATTACAGGAAAGTAGGGGGGAAAGGGATAAGCAGGAGTGGGGTATGATAGAAGGGAGGGCAAATGGGAGCAGACTTTTGAGGAAGAGATGGTCAAAAGAGAGAACAGAACAAATGGGGGGTAGGATAGGATGGAGGGAAATATAGTTAGTTTTTCACAATATGACTGTTAACGGAAGTGTTTTGCATAACTACACATCTATAACCTATATTGAATTGCTTGCCTTCTCAGTGGGGATGGGTGGAGAGGGAGGACAGGAGAGCAGTTGGAACTCCAAGTTTTAAAAACAAATGTTAAGAATTGTTTTTATATGCAATTGGGGAATAAGATTTACAGGCAATGGGATATAGAAATCTATTTTGCCCTACCAGAAAATAGAGGGGAAGGGGATAAGAGAAGGGAGAAGTGTGATAGAAGGGAGGGCAGATTGGGTGAAGGGGGTGATCAGATTGCAACTGTCTTGAGGTAGCTGGAGGGGAGAGATGGGGAGAAAAACTGGAATTCAAAATCTTGTAAAAGTTATCCATTGAAAATTAAAAATAAATTAATTAATTTAAAAAGAAAAAAAGTGCTACAAGCAGAGATGTGGTCATATAAGGCAGTGCACGCTAATGGAAAGAGTGTCAAACCTGGTGTCAGAAGAGCCTGGGGTCTTACCTTTACCAGGAAATCTACCTCTGAATTTACCAGCTGTGTGACTGGAAAAATCACTTTACAATTCTAAGCCTCAATTTCTTCACATGTAAAATGGGGACATGCTATTTTCCAGAATTCCTTTATGGATCAGCTCAAAATGTAAAGCAGTTCGTAAACTTTAAATTTCTATTTAAATGTTGGCTGCTATTATCAGAGATTGCTCTGTGAGACAGAAGGTTGAACTGGATTATCAACTGTAAGAATCTGACTCTAAAGAAGTCTTGTTGGGGAGACAGAGACACTGAAACAATAGAACTAGTCTGTCCTGTTGTTCCCATCTAGGGTCAAGCGACCCCAAAGCAAAGCAGAGCAGAGTACTTAGGTGTTGAGACCATCACTACTCCCTTTCCTACCATGAAAGGGGATTAATCACCAAACTATTGGACAAAATGCCTTTAAAACTAATTTGAATGCTCAAGGACCCATCCAAAGACTCTCAGAATGACGTTATCTAGGAGTAACGACAAAACATAGTCACACTGACTGCTGTTAAAAATACATTTATCATCAAAATATATTACACTTATCAGCAAGGTATAGTATCTACAGTGTGGGAGATGAGCAAACTGACAGCAATCCCATTTGCTTCCACCTTGCCATTTCATCTGAATCTTTAAATCCTTGTGTTGCTTGCAAAGGTTCTTTGGCCAGGCTCAGGTTGTCCATCTTCGGGGGATGCCTGAGCTCATGCAAGAGCATAGGTGCTCAAACCGAGCTCTGGAAAAAGCCCTTGTGCCTGGCTAGCACCTGCAAACCTGCTGACTCACACGCATGCTTGACATATGCTGGCTCTCCCAGGATTCCAGGGTGTTTAATGAAATGCTGGCAAGCACAGCCCAAGCTGCACGGGTGGTTTTATGATGAGCTAGGTGAACATAAGAAACTAGCTAATAGTATTGAGTGCGGTTTTTTAAACCCCTTTTCCTCTTTTTTAAAAAAAGGAAATGGTAAGAGCTATGCATGTGTATTAAATAAACGATTGAACACGGAATGTCAGTTCTTCTGGCTAGCTGTCCTCAGACTGTGATTACTCAGTGTTCTTTTTCACTCAAAGCTGTGTATGCTAACAAGAGGGGCTGTGCTCAGAAATCAGTCAGCTGGCATCCTGACCCCCAAGTGGACTTCAGGCAGGCAGCTCAACGGGGTCACTGAGTTGACAGAGCTGGAGATGACCGGTTGCCAGCAGTGAGTAAGGAGGATGGCTGGAGGGGGGCCTCAGGGTGTGCTGAATTCTTACACAAGGAACTGCTGGATGAAGTCCTGAGCCTTCTTCTTTTCTGCCACATCTGGCTTGTGGTGACCGGCTGGGGAACGGAGCAGCAGGCTGCCAAATGTGCTAGCTGTATAAAAAATACAAAAAACAACTGATTCAGCACAAGGAAACCTGGCCTAATGTGCATTATTCTAGGCCCTGGGAAGGGTACAAAGGCAACATTTCTCATTTTCAGGGTGCAAACTTATGAATAATGCTTCAGGAATTGTATGTTTTGCCCTAGTTGGACACTGAGAAAATCTTAGAATCTGGACCCCTCCGCTGACCACCAATGAATCCCTCAGGATGCACAGATACATCGAAACTCACCTAAGAGCTTCTCATCCAAATGGTTCTTCCCTGAATTGTTCAGTAATTCTTTCAGAAATGCTATCAGATAATTGAAGACATTTTTGTGGCAAGTGGGGAGAGTAGAGATGATCTAGAAGAGGGAGGAGAACTTGGTTAGCTTTTTTTTAAAGGCAGGAGCACGAAATCCTCATGCTCGACTTTTCCTGTTGCCAACAGTTATCAGCACCTGGGTAAAATTCACAGGCCATATAGGCTAGAATTTTGGTTTCTGAGCTGAACATGGCTTTAACCTCAGAGATGTTAGCCCAAAAGGTTAGGGATGAGCAGATTAGTCCTAACTAATTAGTGAAAATAATGTATTTCATGAAGTAGTTGCAGTATTCCAGCTCACACTGCATGTTTTCATTGGCTGGAAACAATCACCATATTTTTCACAATTATAACTTCAAAAAGTGCAACTCTGAATACATGTGACCACTTCATGGCATGGCACTCATCAGGAGCTGACTGTCCTCAAACATTCTAGCTACACCTGTTATGGATTTTTTAACCAGTATTATTGAATCTCAACAAAGGGCTCTCAGAACCTATCTAGTCCAGCCCTACCTAAATGGGTACCACTTCGACAACACCCCTGATAAATGGGTCTATACTCTTTGTGAAGACTTTGAAGAAAGGGCCCCCTCTGGGGAATAACATTCCACCTTTGGATACCTTCCTCCAAAATCTGTATTCTTGTTCTAGCTGTTGGGATTTTAAGTATGATAGTTCTTCCCATGCCTGAATGTGGTTATGTTAACCTTAAACCTTGTCATCTCCAGGTTTAATATCCCTAGTTCCTTCAATGGGCCCTCTCAGAGAATGTTCTCAAGTTTCCTCAACCATCCTGGTCACCATTCTCTGCTTGCAAAAGCACTTCCGAAAACATGTTTATCTCTTTTAGAATTCATTATTTTCATAAACTGAGAGCTAGATTGGCCCCAGAGTTCATTAATTCAGCCCCTACATTTTCCAAAGAAGGATACCAAGACCCAAGAGTAACTTCCCCCAAGTCTCACAGGTGACTTTCCAATGTACCATTTCTTAAGATGTTAACTTCCAAAAGCTTGCCCTGATGTGTAAATCATTTCCCTTTTTGACCTAAACTTGAGTATTTAAAACATCTAGAAGTGCTCCCAGAGATCTAGCCCAGTAGGAGTGCTTCTATCAGCCCTTTTCCCTCAGACTATGAATTCTCTTCAGGATCTTACAAACTTTATTCCACTCAACCTCCTCCATGGCCTTTAGCTCTGCAGATCAGTGTTTATTCTTAGCTTGTTTTCTCATACAACAAGTCTTCACGTCCCAAGTTAGCTGCTGTTCTCTGGACCTACTTTAGGCAGCCTCATGAATTCCTAGAAGGGAGCTAGGCAGATTTGCCTGTGGTATCATAGCACCATGCTGTCCTCTGAGAAAAAGAGAATGCTTTCTCCTTTATTTCTAACCCCCTCCTGTTAAGGACTCCAATATTATTGGCCTTTTAAATGTCTTCTCCTGGATGGAGGAGGAGGGAAAGGTGGGAGCCCAGGATTAGGTAGACAAATTTCCCTGTTAAAAAAAATCACTACATATTTTTACTAAATTCATCAATTACCAGTGCCTTCCTTAAACACACAAATGTCTTCTATAGTAAAAGTTCAATAAAATTGTTGAACAGAGGAATAATTTGTACAGGGCACTCTAGGGAAACAGCCGATGGGCTCCAATGGGACTCAAAGGAATCAGTTTTTACACAACCTTTTGTTCTTGAGGGAACTGGAGAGGCAAAGGAGAAAGTGACAGAGAGAGACTGGCCCGTTTCATGTACAGGAAGAGGCTGGATTACCACTTGTTGAGAATGTCGAAGTACAAGGGATACTTACTCAAGGAAGAGCTGGATTACCTGACCTCAGAGGGCATTTTCAACCTGAATGCCTATAATTCCATGAGGTGAAAGGATCTTTTTTTTTTTTAATTTTCCATTGCTAGCTTTTATTTTTACATCACTTACGTTCCCTACCATACCTTTCTTGATACTTCCTCCCAAAATGATCACTTATATAAAGAAAAACATTCTGCAAAACTAACCAATGTCATCTCAGAAATCTGAAATTATACACACTATTCCACAACCATTTTCCCCCACCCCCACAATGAAGTAGGGAGAGGAGGTGTCTCCTCATATTTCTTTGTTCAGAGCTGAGTTCCAGACCCATTTCTCCCACTGACTTTAGTTTGCCAAAGCCTTGGTAGCTCCAGCCATTTTTCCTGACAATAACTCTGGGCTTCAGTTGTATCTGTAAAATGAAGGGGTTAGGCCAGATGAGCTAGCTCTAAGGTCCCATCCAACTCTAAAGCTACCATCTGGTGACTATCTCCTTCTGCTTTAAATTGCTGATGCCTGATCTAAAATTACTCTGTCTTCCAAGTCCAATTGTCCCTTAAGTTAAGCATGACATGATTTTTTTTCTCTCCTGCACCTACTCTGTGTAGTTGCTATTCCAGGCACATTTGGACAAGGCTTATGGACACAGGATTGATTCTTACCTGTTTACTCAGTGGGTAGTTGCTGGAACACTCCAGACAGGTCTCATACAGGTTGTAACAGATGACAGGCTCAGGCAGACTCTCCAGGAAAAGTAGCAGGGCCTCAGCCACAGAGTGATTGCTCCCAGCTAGTGGCATGGTTAAGGAATGGGCAAATCCTACTGCCCATGGCGAGAAAAAGCACGAGCTGGTGCCAAGGCCTGTTGATGTCACCTTTGCAACATCTCTCTAATACATCCCCTCCTCTCCTCTGCCACTGCCCCTGTGGCAGTGCAGGGCCTCATCCCCTCACCCCTGTACTAATGCCCAAGCTGCTGGTGATGAGGGGCAGTCTGCCTGCCTCCAGTCTCTCCCCACTTCAATCCATCCTCTATTCTAATAAAGTGACTTTGCTAAAGTTCAGGATGGATCATGTCATTCCCCTCCTCAATAAATTGCACTGGCTCCCCACTGCCTGCAGGATCAAATACAGAATGTTCTGTTTGGTATTCAAAGCCCTACTTAACCCAGCCCCTTCCTACCTTTCCAGTCTTCTTATACCTTACTCTCTAACATACACCCTTCAATCCAATGACACTAGCTTCCTGGCTCTTCCACAAACAATCCATTTTCGATTCTGAGCATTTCCTCTGGCTGTCCCCCATGCCTGGAGTGCTCTCCCTCCTCTGCTCTCACTATGGACCTCCCTGGCTTCCTTCAAGTGCCAACTAAAATCCCACCTCCTACAGGAAGCCTTCCCCACCCCCTCTTTATTTTAGTGCCTTTTCTCTCAATGATTTCCTATTTATCCTGAATAGAGGTTGCTCTGTACATATTTGTTTGCATGTTGCCTGCCCCATCAGATTGCAAGCTCCTTGAGAACAGGAACTTTTTGCCTCTTTTTGCATCCCCAGCATTTAGCACGGGGCCTGGCACCTAGTAGGCACTTGGTAAATGTTTACCGATTGAATGATTTTCTCTCCTCCTGGAAAAGGATGGTGGTCAGAAGGGCTCCTTCCTAGATCCTGATCCAGGACCTGGCTGATTCTGGTTTTTCATTATCTGCCACAGAAGAGAAGTAAAGAACCTCCTCCAAGAAGAACACTGACAATGGCTCTCAATCCCTAGAGAAATATCTCCTCTGAGCAATAATCGACTTAACATGAGAAGGATACAGAGGCTGTCGAGCATTCCAGTGTCCAAACAGTCACGAATCAACTCAAACTCAGACCTCAGGCCTGGCTGCTGAAACAGATCTTCCTTCAAGGGGAAAGAAAATCACAGGAAACAGTCTGTTTCAAAGTGTTTCTTAATGTTTGTTTCAGAAACTAGAAAAAATTGTAGGCACAGGGCAAAAAGGAGAGCTTTGGGGAGCCCTCTGGGTCAGAGTGGTGAGTGGCCTGGCCTAGCCTGAGGATACCATGTAACTCATAAGCCCTTCCAGCTCCTTCCTCACCAAGAGCAAGCACCCTTGATGGTTACTAAGCCCTGCCCATCATCACAGAATGAGGAAATGACCATAGTATAGAGGGAAAGCTCTAAATGGCTAAGCTTCCTACTGCTGTCATTAGCAGGAATTTTTTAATATCAAAAATAAATTCTATTACCATCTAGAAAAAAACAATATAGCCAAATGCAAGCAACAAGACTAAAACAATGATAAGTGTATTGCCATCTGACCTAATATACTTCATTATTTTATTTAAAAATCTTTATTATTTCATAAAATTATTTTACAAAACTTCCGTATAAGTTTGTTAGTGATAAACTCTGCTATGCACTACCCTAAAGAGGTCATTGAAAGGAGTCCTCCCACAAATGAGAGGAAGAGGAGTGCAGCAAGAACTTGTCTTGCTCTCTAGCAGGTAAGAGAATTTTAGGATTGTTTCTACAAGTCCACTTATGACGGTAATAAATAATAATAGCAAGCATGTATATAGGACTTAAAGATTTGCAAAGTGCTTTACAAATATCTCATTTGATCCTTACAACAACCATGTGAGTTAGGTGCTATCATAATCCCCATTTTACAGATGGAGAAACTGAGGCAGGCTGAGGCTAAGTGACTTTCCCAGGATCATACTGCTAGGAAGTATCTGAAGCTAGACCTAAATTCAGGTCTTTCTGACTCCAGACCTGGTGCTCCAGACTTGAATCTGGATTGACCTGACTCAGAGTTCTTCATACCATCTCTTCCTAGGTTTCTAAATCAGTCTTTTCCATGTCTAGAAAGTATAAACATAAGCTCACAGAACATGGAGTCCTAGAATGTTAGAGTTGGAAGGAAAGGCCCTTGGAGAACTTCCAATTCAAGCTCTTCACTTAACAGATAGGAAAACTGAAGGCCAGAGAGGAAGTGACTGGCCCAAGGTCATACAGCAAGTTGATAACACAGCCAGAACTAAAACCAGGTGCCCCACTGACCAGTCTATTATAGCATGGCTAAATTCCTAGTCAAGGATGGCACCAAAATTAGAGAAATGAGCTTTTCTGAAAGGTCTGATATCAGGAGGACAAGCAAACTGCTACCTCATCCAACGAAAAACTCATCCAACACAAGTCAGCCCTTTGGAGCTGGCCTGGAGTTTATAGAGTATGTCTACTCTGTCTCCTTAAGGGGAAGGTAATTGTTGATGGCAACAACATGAAGTCTTGGGGCCTGGGCCACACAGCCCTTCCTGGGGGGTGGGGGAGGGCTCTTCTCACAGGGCCACCTGCAAATCAAGGTTGCAAGAGCTCAAAGCACTTTTTGCTGATACTCTCCCCCCAACTTAGTAGTATTTTATTTTTTTTCAATTACATGTAAAGATAGTTTTCAACATTCACTTTGCTAAGATTTTGAGCTACAAACTTTTTTTCTCCCTCTCTCTTCTCTCTCCCCGCCCCAAGACAGCAAGCAATCTGATATAGGCTATACAAACATATTTCTACACTAGTCATGTTGTGAAAGAAGAATCAGAACGAAAGGGAAAAAACCACAAGAAAGAAAAAACACACAGAAATCATATGCTCTGAGTGATACTCTTTCTAAAGGTAACTTGGGGGCACAAGGAACTAAGCTCCTTAGGCATCGCCTACTTGCTGGGAAGCATTTCGATACAAGTGATCAACCATCATCCAGAGCTCTTTGGGGATTTCTAAAGGCTTCTCTTCCCGGGTCCCATCATCTTCTGTCTGCAGCGGCATTAAGGTCTGAAAGGGAAAGATAATATGAAAAGATTCAGCTAACTAGGACAACCTCCCTCTTGTACTTGAATGACTCCAAGAAAGATATCTGCTAAACAAGGGAATCTATGAGAGAGAGAGAGAGACAGAGAGAGAGAGAGAGAGAGAGAGAGAGAGAGAGAGAGAGAGAGAGAGAGAGAGAGAGAGAGAGAGAGAGAGAGAGAGAGCACTTCTAACCAAGCTTCCCATTTTCCAAGGGCAGAAAATGTAAATTAGATAAGATGAGTTATTCCAGACTCTGAGAGGTACAGAGAGTGATTCTATTGAATTAGCTAAAATACAGGTTACATTCTATTATAATCCATCCAAGATAAACTACAGAAGAGGGACAGTGTAGTCTAGTCCTTTATTTACAAAATAAAGGGGTTACAACATATGATCTGCAGGTTCCTCCCAGTTTCATGATTCTATGAAACAGTCCCAAGTTGGAGTACTAGAGACCTGGGTTCTAGTTCTAACTTTACCATTTGCAAATCAAAACCTCTCCTAGTCTCCATTTTTTTCATCTATATAATGGGGAAATAAATCCTTTAAATGCTGTACACACAGAATAAGATCCTGTATTGAAAATGCTTGGACGAAATCCACACACAAACCATCACTACAGCTTGGTTCAAATTATTTGAATCCTCTTAGAAATATCCTTGGCCTTTTAGGTCTTAGTTCTCTCTCATTATTTTTTCAAGAGACACATGTTTACCAACTTCTTCCACTACAGCACATTACAAGCCTCCTCACCTTAGTTACCAAGTTTTTAGGGAAGACATTTACAGTTATCATCAGGCACATCATTAAAGCCTTCTCAACACAGAAGGCCCTGCCACTGTTTGCATTCAACTGGAATAGCGTTGGAAAAACCCAGGGTCACCTCCCTGCCATGAAGAGTCATCAGAAGAAAGCACCAGTGAAGGTCACCAGTGAGGGCCTGGAGAGGCAGGGACCAGAAAATCTGCCTCCTAGGTCACAAAGGGGAAAATTTTTATTCAAAATAGAAACCTAATGATTGGAGTTAACAATGGAATGACACGGCAGAAATGGCAGTAATCACTGGAGGTCTTCAGGAAGAAGCTGGGTGAACACTTGGGAGTGGTGGGTGACCCTACTTTTAAGATGTACTCAATAGCCATATCTGAGGTCCCTTCCAACTTTGGGAATCCAGTGATTTTGCCACTCCTCAGTTCTGATCATTTCATTTGTGAGCAGGGATGCTTCAGTCTCAAGGGTTAACTCACCAGTTCTCGAATGGTTTCAGGTGTCAAGTCCTGGATGGGCTCCCGCATGTAACACAGGGTGTGGAGGGGAGAACCAAAACAGCTGGGCAGGTAGTTTCCAGACACAGATAAAAAGTAATCCTTTCCTCTGTCCAGGTGCAAAACCAGGATATCTTCAATTTGGTCCTCTCCAGAATTGAGCTTTGTTGCAGTGGTTTTATTAACAAACAGCTCCAGTTCAATCTCAATGGCAGAATCTACAAAGAGAAGGTGATATAAGGCAATGGGGGATCAAAAGATAGCATGTGAAAGAAATCAACCTAGCACAAAGTAGTTACTGAGCTACATCATGTCCACTAGGGAGGATGATTTTTGCTCAGAAAGTTCTTACAATTTAGTTGAGAAGATAGCTATAATGTGACACATTGTATAATCCAACACTTTAGGTAACAAGTATTGATACAGTATAGATTATAAATACAATGTAAATGTGTAGATCAGACTCTTCTCAGAGTAAGATGGAGTAGATACCAAGTGAATATAGTTGCATCTCTATAATCAGTGTGTGAATTACTTATGGAAAATGTTCAATCCCTGTGCAGCATTTCTCTGCCACACAGCAGTATAAATATGGTATAAAAATAACATCTAGGGAAGAAAAATAGTATTGTGTATCCTACAAAGAGATATAAAGATTTACAGATGATTTACCATATTTGACAGCTCTATATACTGTAGATAATTAAGATTTGACTATAGCAAATCACTGAAGACATTTCTCAGCAGTGGCAATTTCACCAAACCAAGTCTCACCTTATTATCCTCTGCCTGCCTCCCTCCTGTGGTTGCTGTGTCATATGTAAATGGTACTTCCCAGCTATCCTTTGCTTATCTCCCTCCTGTGGCTGCTGTATCACATGTATGTGGCACTCCATGGAATTCACAAAGCACAGTACATTGCAGCCACAAGGGTAAGCTACCACATATGGGGGCAGAAGGCTAGGAGGGAGCCCCAACTTGGTCACTTACCAGCTGTGTGACCTTGGACCTGTCAATGACCTCTCTCAAGAAGTTTCCTCATCTGTCAAATGGAGATACTTGGCCTGTATGACTTAAAAGGCTGTGCTGAGGATCAAATCAGGTAATTCCCAGGAAGAGCTTCCTAAACCAAAGCACTATCTAAATGTGAGCTTCTACAGGACTATGACGACATGTCTTTAAAAGTGCCTTCCTCCCTCCAGCGTTCTTGGAAACA
Source organism: Bettongia penicillata ogilbyi (assembly GCA_023548195.1). Taxonomy (NCBI): domain Eukaryota; kingdom Metazoa; phylum Chordata; class Mammalia; order Diprotodontia; family Potoroidae; genus Bettongia; species Bettongia penicillata. Next base: position 5,325,576 of record JAJHZJ010000128.1, read on the forward strand.
GAACTGTTTTTCTTCATTTGCACAGCCAGGTAAGGAAGAAGACTTACCAGGCAGAAGGAATCCCTTGCTGGGGTTGGCATTCAGCCAGTGCTTGCAGTAGGAATTTTCATCAGGTTTGTTGATAAATTCAAACTGGCAGGGCACTTGGCTGTTGTAAATCATGAAAGACTCTACCTGCAACTGCATGTACTTCACATCCTGGAAGAAGAACTAAGAGAAGACCAGGGGTCAGTGGATACCAGTACCTTCTCCTTGCCTACCCTGCCAAGGCCCCCCCCAAAGCCATAATTCTCATGTTCTTGGAAAAAATCAAGGGACCATCTTCTCTGCACCAATACTCTGGCTCTGAGTTTAACTCAGGTGAGACAAGAAGCAAAGACCTCATTTTAAACTGGCTTTCACCATATGAAGTGCCTGCAGGGGAGACAAGATGACGGAGGGAGAGTCAGCCCAGCTCACCCAACTCATGTCTTCCACATCAAACTTAAAAACAAGCTATTCTGAATTCTGATGGGGAAAGCCAGAGCATCACATGAATTTCTTTTGCTGCTTTTTGATTAACTTAGATGATTCTTTTTGTGAATGATGCATAGCAAATCATTTATCTCAATAAGGCTTTCCCCCACCTGCTTCCACACTGTCACACTATCTTTTTTTGCTTCCCTTCTCAGGACCATCAGTTTCATGATTAAAAAAAAAAGTGAATGCATTTTCCTATTAGCCAAAGTCAAGCATTATTAGTTATGCAAATCTGCTACAAAATGAGCTATCACATACTGAATTCCTGGCAACAGAGAATAAATTGGAATTATGCAGGCCAGTGTCTATGGAAGATGAAATGCTGACCAGAGACTAGAATCTGTGAACTTGTACTTAGCTCTGCCAAGCCATCAGCAAAAGACCCACTTCACAAAGCAAGTAATAGTGCCAACTGCTTCTCAAGGCTATGCCAGAGCTTAGTAGACTGAGGCCATAGCTCTGAGCTGTCCTAGAATTCTCTGCCCTAACAAGCTAAGAGAGTCAAAGTTGCATTGTCGGAAGAGGTGGCTGCCAAAATTATGATGACATCCCTCCTACCTCTCTTTTAGACAGAGTCACTGAGGGGATATTAGCATTCTCCATTTTATCCAGCGATCGGACAATCTCTTCCAGGGTCTTCCGATATAGCTCTTCATTTACTACTCTTACCTGGAAGAAAAATGCCAGAGGTTCAGTATTCTACTGGGATTTCAGTACAGAGGGGCTCACAACATGGGAATCAGGCAAATTTACATACATCAGAGGATGAGAACAGGAATTTTCTCTACAAAATAAAGACCTAGGCATTGTCAATTCATCAGCAAATTCCAAGGAAAAGTAAAATTAATAGGTTCCCCTAGAGGTAATGCTTGTGATGGTCGGTCGTTCCCCTCTTGGCAAGAGTTGAGAAAACAGCAAAGACTTGGCTGGCAGCTCTGCCAAGATGCAGGTCCAGCATAAAGGGATGATTGGTGTCTGGCATAAGGGATGATTGGTGTCTGGCACCACAGGGCTTCTGCTCCTGACAGGCTGTGAGCAGACACTTCCTGGAGGCTTTCATTGAAAGAGAGAAAAGCAACATGACTAGAAATAAATTAAACCTGAAAGACAGAAGATGCCTCGGCTAAAAATGATTTGTCACTTACCCCAATGTCAAACACTGCGCTAACTGGCTTGTGGTCACTTGTCTTTAGTGCCATGTGGTTTTGGTAACTCAGCTGAGTAATGTTCTTCCCCTTCCATAGGACCCGGTCACACCAAGCAGGGGCTCGACACTTTTCACTGAAATGAAAAGAAATGCATGGAGAGGTCTGTTTCAGAGACAGAGCCCTGAATGCTTACCCCCGGTCCAGCCTCCTGCCTGACCAGAGCAGAGCCCAGCTTAGTGATATGGTTATGTAGATCATCTCTATAGTTATGCCTTAATAACAATTCAGTAGTAATTATATAGATCACTTCTCCTGAGAGAGATGCAGTTTACATTGGTTTTAACTGCAAGGATTTGCCCAGGGAGGAGAAAGAATAGTTTATGTTCTTGGTTTAAGCACATAGCCTGCAAAACTCCCAAATCATGAAACACCTTTCGGTCCAGTATAAATTTCTTCCTAATTCTCTCCCTTCATGGTTCATGGGTTATTAGAAAAAGTCTAAATTAAACAGCTGTTTCTGAGGGAATAAAAGACAGTTCCCATGATTCTTAAGGGGAGTATCCAAGTCCCAGTGGATGGTCAGGATCCTAATCATCCTGGCGCAGTAATTCTCAGTTTTTGGTTTTTTTTTGGTTTCAAGATGCCTTTCCACTCTTAAAAAATTATTGAGGACCTTTCCTTATCAAGAGTTTTTTGCCTCTGTGGGTAATATTAACTGAGAAAACATCTTTGTATTACGAAAATAGTTTTGACTTTATGGACTTCTTAAAAGGGTCTCAAGAGTACCCCAAGAGTCCTCACACCACTACTTGAGAACCATCACCCTACAGAAATGCCAAAACAAATGGACAACAGATTCACTATTGGGAGCTACTGGAGATGAAAAGACAAAGTACTGAAATCAAGCTAAGAACTGTGGAAGAAAATTCGGTACTCTACAATTTAGGCACAAGCCTACTGGAAATAATTTTTATTAGATTAAATTAATTCTAAATATTTCTGCTCAGAGAGAGAGCCAAAGGTGGACTGACCTTCCCTCTGGATTTGAAAATCTTTCTCTCAAGTCATCTTGGAGTTACTATTTATAGCATTCCTACACAATAGGCAAAATTCCACAATAAGACAGGTGTTTAAAGAACTCAGGTGAAAGTTCAGTTAACATTTTGTTTCATCAAACAGAACAATAATCATTTAACTTTCTGCATTGGAGAATCATTTTCCTAAAGCCATCCAATCCTTCTTTCACCATTCCTTTTAAGGATTCCCCTTTTCAGGTGGTCAAAGGTGAACTTAAGAAATACTCCAATTAACTGAAATAATCAAAGACTTTCTTTTGTTAGACTGACCACTACACTCATCTGGTCAAGGAATGGGGAAAGAGAGTCTAGCTCCTAAGTGGAACAATCAAGGACCCCTAGACCTTGTCCGGTCACAGCCGCTAAATCTGTCAAAAGGGAAAGAGTTTCTCTCTGAACTGTTTACGCAATTTCCTCAAAGAAAGTGGTTAAGTCATTAGAAAGAGGGGGGAAAGGACTCAGTACAAAGTATTGCTTCAGAACTGATTAAGACAAATAAGAATTTCTTATCCAGGTGAAACCAAGGATTTTGAAATATTATCCTAATATTATTTTGTAATCTGTAGCATTTATGTATGTAGCCTAACGGGAGTCTCAGTATACTTCCATGAGACAGAGAACCAAGGAAAAGAAAACGGGTCCCAAAACCAGTAGCATGACTGGAGCTCAGTGACAGGATAAAGAAGACTAGGATCCGTATGCCTCCCACTTGGTCAATCCCCTGCAACCTACCTGGTGTCCCACTCATCGGAGCCAGTGTCATACTTGTAGGTAGGCTGGAAAGCTAGCTCCCCCTCTGTGAAGCCTTGGAAGACAGCGTTTGCAGCCACTTGAATTTTCAGCTGTTGGAAGGGAGGAAAACAAACCCTAGCATCAACATGGGAAATTTCCTATTAAAGGAGAGTGGATAGCCAATGGTGGGAACCAGACCATTGTATAATTTGTGGTCAATTCCAACCCCTGAGAACAGGAGCTTGCTGGCTATTATTTTATCAATATAGTTAAAACCAAAAAGATTCTCAACCCTAACAGTCACAGAGTATGGAACCACCAGTAAGTTTATTTGCCTTTCCATCTTTTTAAGGGTCTTCCACAAAAGAAGTGACCAGCTAGGTCCAAGGGAGACTGAGTGAACAGCTCACAAAAATCTAAACTGCTCACTCTTCTCCTCGTGGAATCTATTCAGCACAGTTTGACCATCGGCAGCCATAAGTGCCAGGTCTTTGTCAACTACTTTCAGATCCCATTCTTAGCAAAAGATGAAAACTGGAGGCCCTTTTGGATTAGTCCCTGACACTACTGGGAAGGTTACTGAAATGCCTTAATTCTTGCAGCTGGGACTGGGAATTTTCACTTCCCAAAATGGATTGAGAAGGGAACAAGATAAAGGATTGTCTTTCGGGGTGCTTCATGCATCACAGTAACCACAATCTTACAATCCATCTAAAAGAGTAGCACAAGGCACAAGATGTAAGCCATGGCTTCTGGAAAGACCGCTGAAATAGTCTAAAGAATAAAGAAGAGACAAGACATGACACTGAGACTTTGATGCACTGACCTAAGCTGTTAAGAAACTAAGAGACAGGCAGCAAGTGAAAAGAACGACTTCATGTTAGAAACGAGGATTCGAGAAAAACAAAAGAATTTACCAGTGTAGAAAGTTAGAAGCAGAGCGCACCTGTCGAAAGCGACTAATGATTAAAATACCAGAGTTGGTTGTTTTGTTCTAAGTAGATTTCTTCATGTTGCAAGATGTGAATAGAAAGATTTGAATGGATCAGCTATTACTATAATAAAGTTCTGGAAATAAAAGGGGACACTAAAAATTCTGAGGCTAATAGGGGAAAAAAGGATCTTTTTTTTTAAACAGAATTTGGTGACCACCTAACCAATTCATAAAAACATCCAAATGTATATGAACCTCAGAAAGGCAGAAAAATGCTCAAAGGACTGATGATCCAGCAAAGGATTTTTAAGTTAAAAGGGGATATAAAGTGACAAATGACATGAGAAGATCATGGAGGAAGTAAAGAAAGCTTTCTCAGCAATGACAATTCTTAGAAAAGAATGACACTATATAGTATAAAGAGGAAGTGAGGAAGCAGCTTGCTCAGGAAATCAAAGTGAAGATATTGATTGAGCACCTTCCCTCCTAACAAAGTCTCAGATCCCAATGAAGCAATGAGAGAAGAGGCAGAGAAAATCTCAATAATATAGATAAGATCTGAGATGAGAAATGTTGGCTGAATATTAAGAAATTGCTTGACAAGAAAGAGATCAGTTAGATGGGGAAAAGTTTCCCCATGTGCCAAATTGGTGAGTCCCAACATGGGACCCATTGCTTCTCCTCAGAGGTCCTGAGAGTCCAAGGACATTGCTGCTTGCACTTTGGCCAGAGGGAAGTGGGTCACCTGCCCAGCCTACCAGTGGCTCTCTGTACCTGATCATATGTGTACAGGGTTTGAAATGCCTTCTCCTCGATGAGTTTTTTCACTGTCTCCACATCCAGCTCTTCTATCCTGTAGTTGAGGTCCCCCAGCCACAGGATCACACTGTGAGGACAGAGGACAAGGGCAACAGGGTTTTTAGGCAGGACTGTAACCTGTCCCAACTAGGGCTCTCCTCAGAAGGCCCTAGATGATTGAGACTCAGGGAAGTTGGTTGGGAAAGCAATTCAGTTAGCCATAAAATATCTTGGCTGTGTGTCTACACCTCTTGCTCAGTCATTCTGGTTCTGAGTTCAGAATGAAAGAGTCTCCTCCTCCTCCTCCTCTTCTGCTCCCACAGGGGGCATTGTTTACCCAAGTCTCACCATCCTGGGAGGAAGCATGACAAGTCTGAGGAATAAGACCATGCACCTCATTCCAGGGAGACTAAAAAGATTCTTTAAACAGGGACTTGTGCAGGTTTCCAGGGCATATCAAACAGCAGTATCCCCTTACCCCCACAAATTCTGATTCACCAAGGGCACGGAAAAACTTGGTGGTTTCCAGGGCTCGGCTCAAAAAAAACACAACCATTGCTCATTTGGCACTTTTGGCATTCCTCCGTGGAGAGTGTTAGTGTTTAATGACAAATATCATTTGGGTACGAAGGAGACGGGAAAACCCCAGATGATGCCATACACCCTGTAAACACCATGAGTGCTGTGTGAGAAGTCAACTACCTCCTCGACAGGCAGTTTAGCACAGCAGAACACATGCACACACACACACACACACACACATACACACACACACACAGAGCACAGATCGGATCAAAGCATCCACAAGGTAAAAGGCAGCCAAAGTGACACTCTCGCTGCATCTTCAAATCTGGGACTCTGCCTTTTTGAGAGGAAGGAAGAGCATGGCTGGTAAGACACCCTCCTGGCCAGGTTCCCTAGAGAATGAAAGCCAGCCTATCAGTTTCCAGAAGCCCATGTTCCAAAACACACACACACACACACACACACACACACACACGCATGCACACACACGCACTCACACACAAGAAAGAAGTAGCGGTTTGGGACTCTGCGCACCCCCTAGTGGACGCCACCATGGTCGCAACAGCCTGCCTCGTGAAGAGTTGCATGGAGCTTCACACATCTGCTGATGGGATTTTGTCATTTCGTAAAAAGTGTTCAAAAAAGAAAATAGACTAAAAAAACAGAAGGTGAACTGGAGGGAAAGGATAAGAGTCATAGGGAAGTTCTTAACGCAGAACGATCTAAGCAGATGAAGCTGAGACCATGATAAATAGAACCAAAGCAAATGCTTTCAATGATCAATACTAACGGGGCACGGGAGGGGAAGAGTGACACAGGTAATTCAAAACAACAAACACTTTTAAAACTGGGTTTAGGATCAACTGTATGATTTGCTTTGGGGTAGTCGATAAACTCTCTCAGGGAACATTTTGCTGAGAAGGGTCGCTATTGATCTAAGTCTGTATTTCCCAAGGATGCACCAAATAATGAAGAGTTAGAGATGACCCAAGCTGGCTAGAAAGTGAGGGGAAATAAATCCAGGATTGATAATGATTTGCAAAAGATGTCCCATACATGAACATGTGCAAGCTGACTCTGCCCCTGTAGCAGTGAGCATCCTGTCCACCTTCACACACACCCCTGCCCCTCACCCTGATTCAGAAGCCCAGAACGGTTACGGACATCAGTGGTTCAGTAGAGGGGGCAAAATTAGCCACTCACTCATGCTTGCCAATGGTGAGAGGTGGAAGATTTGGATCAACCTGACAGAACTGCATTCGGGAACAAATGTCTTTGTAGTCCTGGTTCCTTCTCTCATACTCCTCAGTGTGGGCTGCCAGATGAGAATTCACAATGCAGATGCTTGTATTATGAAATCGGAATCGGATTGCCACTCCTCCTTTATTACCCTATAAAAAAAACCAAAAAACGTTATCTAAATCACAACTGATTGTATCAGTACTTGAAATATTACACTTCTGAATAGTGCTTTATGCTTCTCAAAAAGTTTTTATATATATTATCTGATTTGATCATCAAAATAATTCCATTTCAAGTTGTTGTTCAGTTGTTTAAATTGTATCTGACTCTTTGTAACACTATTTGGGATATTCTTGGCAAAGATACTGGAGCAGTTTGCCTTTTGCTTCTCCAGCTCCTTTTACAGAGGGGAAAACTTAGGCAAATGGGGTTAAGCCCAGGTTAAGCTAGTAAGTGTCCGAGGTGAGATTTGAACTCAGGAAGATAAGTCTTCCTGACTCCAGACTCAGCTCTCTACCCATTGTGTAACCTAGCTACTCCCAATACAGGTAGGGCAGGTATTGTTATCCATATTTTACAGAGGAGGATATTTAGATACCTTGAGGGAGGATGACTCGAACCAGGACTGAAACTCCAGTCTCTAACACTGCCTTTCTACTATACCAGGCATTCTTAACTTGGGGACTATGAAATTAACATTTGATAACTATATTTTGATACACTTGGTTTCCTTTGTAATCTCATGGTCCCCCCCTCCCAGTTTGAGTTTTTTTTATGAAAGGGGCCATCCCTTGAATAACTACTTAAAGAAACATATTCATTGAATGAGCGTATCTCCCTCAAAGTGAGACTGTGATAAGACCATAGCCTGAAAGAGTAAGGGTCTCAACTGCATCCTGGGCCATCTCCAGTCATCCTGATGAATATCAGGCCACTGGACCCAGATGGCTCAAGAGAAGAAAGTGAGGTTGGTGACCTTGCACTGCCCTCCCTCACTCAAATCAAAGTCAACTGCAAGTCATGTCATCATCTTGATATCATGGTCCTCTTGGAGAACGAAGGACAAACACAACCTGTGGGTGACTAGCAGTTCCTCTCTTCTCCTCTTCTATCGAGGGGAAGGTACTCTCCATGGCCAAAAGTTGACTTTTTTCCTTTGGGTTTACTGGCTACATTTCTTGCTCAAAGATCAAGCCTTAAACCAATTCACTCTGAAGCTCATAAACTGAACAAAATGTCCCCACCCACCTAGCACAGAGTGAATATAGTTACCAGTTGTCCTTTGTTCTCGAAAATGACATCGCCATGATAAAGTGAAGTTTGAGTGTGTACGACTGTGGCTGATCAGACCAATATAAGCTCAGATAGTCCTTTTGAACATCTGGGGTGATTACTCCAGATCTGTGCATCCTATGTTTCTTTTGCGCTGTTTCAATTCTGCTTTGCTCATAGAGCACAGCACCTTTTCTGATGTGAGCATGCCATGCCGAGTGGTCCTGTGCCAATGTCTCCCATGTCCCACAATCAAATCCAAAGTTCTTGAGAGTGTCCTTGTACTGCTTCTTCTGACCACCATGTGATCACCTGCCCCGTGTGAGTTCTCCATAAAACAGTCTTTTTGACAAGTGTACATTTTGCATTCAAACAACATGGCCAGCCTATCAGAGCTGGGCTCTCTGAAGCACAGTTTGAATGCCTGACAGTTTAGTTAGAGCAAGGACCTCAGCGTCTGGTACCTTATCCTGCCAGGTGATCTTCAGAATCTTCCTAAGACAGTTCAAATGGAAGCAATTCCGTTTCCTGGCATGATGCTGGTAGACTGTCCATGTCAGCACAACGGCAAAGTAGACCTTCAGTTTGGTTGTCAGTCTAATGCCTCTTCTCTCTCAAACTTTTCTTTGGAGGCTCTCAAACACCAAGCTAGCTCTGGCAATGCATGTGTCAACCTCATTGTCAATGTGTACATCCCTGGAAAGTACACTACCAAGGTAAGTGAACTTATTCACAGCATTCAAAACTTCTCCATTTGGTGTAACTGATGGTTCCACACATTCAACATATGGATGGTGTGGTGGTGGCTGATGGAGCACTTGTGTTTTCTTGGTGTTGATTAGTAGGCCAAAATTAGCACAGGCAGCAGAGAATTGATCCATACTTTGTTGCATCTCAGTTACACAGGCTGCACTGAGTGCACAATCATCTGCAAACAGAAAATCATGCACCAATATTCTCTCCACTTTGGTCTTGGCTTGTACCCTTTTCAAGTTGAAGAACTTACCATTAGTTTGGTAGTTGACTTTGATTCCATGTTCATCCTCATTGAAAGCATTTGACAACATGGCTGAAAACATGATAAAAAGAATAGGAGCAAGCACATATCCCTGTTTCACTCCATTGGTCACTGGGAAGGCACGAGAGCACTGTCCACTATCCAGAACTCAGGCAAACATGCCATCATGAAACTGACATACAATGCTGATGAACTTCTCTGGGCAACCAAATTTTGGCATAATTTTCCCATAAGTCCTCATGACTAGCAGTGTCAAAGCTCTATTAATGTTGTATACAGACCTCTGTTCTGCTCCTGGCATTTCTCTTGGAGTTGTTGGGCAGCAAACATCATATCAACTCTTCCTCAGTCCTTTTTGAAGCCACACTGGCTCTCAGGTATATGACCATCTCCCAGGTGAAGGATCAGCCTATTAAGGAGGACTCTACCAAGAATCTTCCCAGCAATGATTGAGAAAGCTATCCCCCTGTGATAGTTGCAGGACAATCTATTTCCTTTACCTTTATAGAGATGGACAATGAAAACATCCCTGAACTCCTGGGAAGCAACCTCCTCTTACCATATAACCTGAAATATTTTAGTCAGTTTTTGTATGAGCAATGGTCCCCCTACCTTGTAAATCTCAGCTCGAATAGAATCAGAACCAAGTGCTTTTCCACATGAAAGGAGCCTAATGGCCCTCAAAACCTCTTCTTCAGTTGGAAGTTTAGCTAAGGAGGGATTGACTTCAATCTGAGGTAAATGATCAATCACCTCAGCACTGATTGATGATGGTCTGTTGAGAACACTATGGAAGTGTCCAGCCCTATCTCTCTAGGATCATGTCCTTATCACTAATCAATGTGGCTCCATCAGTCCTGAGTAGTTGTGATGCAACATAGGTTTTGGTCCATGAATAGCTTTCAGGGAATCATAAAAGCACTTTGGATTGTTACCATCGGCATAAAACTGAATTTCATCTGCCTTCTTACTGGGCCAGGAATCCTGCATCTCTCTAAACTTTGCTTGTACTTTACTTTTGATGGAATTAAATGCTTCCTTCTTAGAGACAGATGAACTATCCTGCTGGTAAACCCTGTGGAGTTCTCATTTTCCATTTAGCAGCTTCTGGATTTCCCCATCATTTTCATCAAACCCATTTTAGAGTGTAGGGTGAGTTCAGAAAGGACCAATACCTTTAGTATGATGGCTGCCAAGCCCTTTTCGGGGCTCCTTCCACCTTTGGTGTCCACCTATTCCACCCAATTCTCAGCTGTGTCTCCAAGACGCTACAGCATACACAGTGGCTACACCCTAGTAAACCATTTCAGCAGATGGGCCAAACCAGGTTGAGGGCAACCAAGGGGTCTCAAACCCATTGGTGAGTTAGGCGGGTATCTACCCCACATATGTGAAGACTTCCCCTGGTGGAATGGGTAGATGAGAACAATTTGTTCCAATGACCATGAAGGCAGCTGAAGCAGGTGATGTGGGGTGCTCAGACCTTGGTTAGACACTGAAGATGCCAAAGTCATCCACTGAATCCTGAACCATCACCAGCCATCTTTACTTTGTCTTGCCACTGGACTATGATAAGTCTGGAGGAGAGAATGAGGCTGACAACTTCGAGCAACTCTGCCTCACTTAAATCCAAATTACACATGAATCAAAAGACATCACCCATACCATTTTACTATTATGACTCAAAGTCCTGTGGCAACAGGCAAGTGATAAAGCAGCAGGTGCAGATACACTGGGAGCTGTAGTCACAACCCTGCACAAAGGGGGCCAGGCCATAGGGTCATTTCTCACTGGAAACAGCAGTGGGACTTGGCAGCCCTGTGGATGTCTGAACAGCCTTTTAAGGATCGCACTGCTCACCTCCTGGTGTGTGATGAAGGGGGCTAGAAAAGGTGCCCTAAAAATTATCTGCTTATCCAACCCTGGCCTGATTACCACAGCAGGCAGGGAATTCCACTCTGTGGTCGAAACATGCAAAAAAAATGTACAAAATGTACAAAAACATCTGCAAAGATGATTCCATTCACCATCAGTACATGGAACATATGCATACTTATAGACAACAAAATTCAGTAGACCTGAAAAACAAACGGCTCTTGTCACAAGACAACCCAACAGGTATCACATCCAAATACTATCCCTGAGTGAAACAAGATTGGCAAATGAAAACCAGCTTACTGAAGTTGGAGCTGGATACACATTTTTCTGGAGTGGCCTCAGTGAAGGGGAGTGCCGTAAAGCTGGCGTAGGTTTTGCAATCAAAACTAATCTAGTCAGCAAGCTGGCATGCCTGCCAAAAGGAGTGAATGACAAGCTCAGGACAATGTGATTGCCACTTGCAGGAAAACACCATGCCACCATCATCAGTGCCTATGCTCCCACCACGATAAGCCCTGATGAAGTCAAAGAAAAATTTTATGAAGACCTGGAAACCCTAATCATCAATGTGCCAAAAGAGGACAAGCTTATCATTCTGGGTGACTTCAATGCTAGAGTAGGCTCAGACTACCAGACTTGGCAGGGAGTCCTAGGGAGGAATGAAATTGTAAACAGCAACAGTAGTGGTCATTTACTGCTGAAGATTTGTACATCACATGACCTTCTCACCACCAACACTGTTTTCCTTTACCTAAATGCAATAAAACTTCATGGATGCACCCTTGCAGTAAACATTGGCATCTAATAGACTATGTGACTATAAGGAGAAGAGACAGACAAGATGTGAGAGTGACAAATGCAACGTGTGGTGCTGAGTGCTGGATTGATCATAGACTTATCCTTTCCAAGCTAAATATTCACATTTATCAAAAGTGCCACCCCTAGGCAAAAATGACTACCAGAAGAATCAATGTCAACAAATTAGAGATCTCTGAGTGTGAACAGTTTGCTGCTGACTTGGAGGGAAAGTTGAGCCAATGCATAGTTGGCAACAGTGGAGCAGAAAAGGAGTGGGCAGCTTTCAGAGATTTGGTGTACAGCACAGCATTTGCTCATCTGGGTCAGAACACTCGCAAACACCAAGAATGTAATTACTAAATATAGTAATTGTTTCTCTTTTACCCAGGAACCCTGAGGGTCTTCCCCTCCCAGTTTGATTTTTTTTTTTAAGAAAGGGGTCATCCCTTGAGTTAACTATTTAAAGAAGCCTATTCATTAAATGGGTGTATCTCACTCAAAGTGAGAATGTGATAAGACCTTAGCCTGAAAGGGCCAGGGTCTCCCATTGCATCTTGGGCCATCACAGGCCACTGGACCCAGCTGGCTCAGGAGAAGAAAGTGAGGTTGGTGACCTTGCACAACCCCACTTACTCAAATCAAAGTCAACCAAAGTCATGTCATTATCATGATGTCATGGTCCTCTTCGAGAATGAAGGACAAACACACAACAATTTTGTGTATTTAAACACACAATTCTAAGAAAGAACTCTCAGTCTTTGCCAGATGGGTAAGGTGTCCAAGACACAAAAACAGTTTAAAAACCCCTGTATCCCAGAATGCTGGCAAGGAATGCTCTCCCTCTAACCTCTGGGTTTTGGAATTCTTGATTTCCCTTAAGTCTCAGTTCAAGGGCTATCCTGAAGGAGACTTTTGCTAGTCCCCTAAGCCACTAACGCCTCGCCAACCAAGTTGATTTGTTTCTGCTCCGTATATAGATAACAAGTACACATTGTCTCCCCTGTGAGAACAGAAGCTCCTTGAGGGCAAGAGGGGTTTTGCTTTTGGCTCTGTATCCCTAGCACATAGCACAGCACCTGGAAATATAAAGTGCTTCATAAATGCTTGTAGATTGATTGCTAAGTCCCACTGGGGATAAATAAAAAGCCCTATTGTTTAATTCAAAAATCTTGGGGGCTTTAAGTGGCCTGCAAACAACATGAATGAGCAGAACGATGTGCCAGACAAGAAATGCTATCCTAGGCTACACAAATGGAAATATAGGGTGTAAGGTTGTGGTATGTGACAAGCCTACTTAATGCTGCTTTAGGTAGACCACACCAGGAGGATTCCAGACACGACTCTGTAGAATGAATATTGAGGAATAAAAATAATGCGGACAAGTAGGTCCAGAAAAGAGTGATGAGCAAATTCAGAACTGTGCTTCAATTGGTGGAAAAACCAACGGAAGGTTAGTCTGAAGGACAGCTGTTAGGTGGTGAATAGTGAACAGTGAATAGATAGAGTGCAAGGCCTGGAGTTAGGAAGACCTTAGTTCAAACTCAACCTCAGATACTTACTAGCTGTGTGACTTTGGCCAAGTCACTTCACCCTATTTGCCTCAGTTTCCTCATCTGTAAAATGAATTGGAGAAGGAATGGCAAACCCCTCCAGTACCTTTGCCAAGAAAACCCCAAACGGGGTCACAAAGAGTCAGACGTAACTGGCCAAGAAGTACGAAGAAGAAAAGACATGACTAGTCTTGTCAAACTTGCTCTGCTTGTCCCCACACAGAAGAGCAAAGAGAAACAGGGAGAAATTACAGGAAGGCAGATTTCAACTCACAGAAAAGGAAAAAAACTCCCAACAGTTCGAGCTGTTCAAAAATGGAACCGACCGTCTCAGGTGGGAATGAGAGTTCCCTGCCACTGTTTAGGCAGAAGCTTAATGACCAATTATCAGGCACATCTTAGACATGATTTATATTTTAATTTAATTGAACTCTAAAGTCCCTTCTAATTCTGCAACTCTACGTTTCTAAACCACATGATCCCTATTCAAGGCAATCTGGAATAATGGATGGAGGGCCAACCTTGGAGTTAAGAAGATTTGGGTTCTAGTCTGACCTCTAGTATATACTGGCTGCCTGACACAACAGGTTTCACCCTCATAATTCTTCAGACAATCCTCCTACACTACATAAGACAGCTTTTGATCTACAGCTGGGAAGAAAGCTTTAAACACTAAGATCACAGGTCCAGTTCGAAAAGAGGAAAAAAATGATTCTCCTTAAAAGTCAGTGGAAGTCTGACCCCTTCAATAAACAAACCTCCTTTACTCATTTTTTGTACTAGCTTTCTCAAAGCAATGTTCACAACACACTGATGGGGCTAAAAGGCAACAATCAGTAGCCATTAGGGAAAAGGATAAAAGGTAGGTCGAGGCTTATTACAAAAGGGATTGACTATTCGGGAGGTTTGGGGAGCTGAGGGGCACAGAGAGTCTGAGATGAATCAAAACACTGCAGGAAAACACTTTGGCTGGGGGTAAGACCTCTGTGAATCACTGTCCAGGGAAAGGGTCAGACCCATGCCCATCTGTACTATGGATTCACTCACCATCCTGCCCATGATTCCTGTCCCCACTGTCTCAGTTTCGACTTCTGAGATGTGTACCGCATGCTCTTGCTTGACGTAAAGAAGCAGCATGATCCCAACCAGTCGGATAAGCTTCACCTGAAAGACAAGGTCACAGCTGTACAGTTTTCCTTTGCCAGGATCTCTACTATGGCGGTGCTCCTAGGCCTCATGATGGCATGGTAATGACACTGAGATCTTGTTACTATTCCTAATAAGCTAAAGTTCTGGCACTCCCACCCAGCTGGAAAGGTTTCAGTCACATACAGGACCGGTGCCTGACTGGTCTGAATCCAAAGACCATTGGCACTGGAGAGGCTTAGCACAGCAAGGTGAGCTACCATGTGATGAATCTTGGCCACAGCAGTCCCTTCCATGCATTATTGAATACTCTCCCCCTCACTACTATGAATGATCCAAATATTTTCATCTTGGTCATTTGCTAACAGGTCCCTTTCCTCTCCATCTCACAGAGCTCAGAAGTCTTCTCCACCCTCTCTTTATCACCCCTTTCTCTCATGAAATGGCCCTTCTCATTAGCAAGGCATATACATTCCAACCCACTCCATATCTTGTCCAGAACACTGACTGCCCTTTCTATCATCTCCACTCTCACTCCAAGCAGGGCAAAAGCATTGTACCAGAGTCAGGAAGATATGAGTTCAAATGCAGCCTCAGATACTTAGAAGCTGAGAGACCCTGAGCAAATCAATTAACCTCTGCCTGCCCTCAGTTTCCTCATATGTAAAATGGAGATTAAAATAGCACCTGCCTCCCAGAGTTGTTATAAGGATAAAATGAAATATTTGTAAAGCTCTTTGCAAACCTTAAAGCACCACATAAATGCTAGCTATCATCATTATGATTATCTTTCCCTACCTCCTGATGCTTTCCCTGATGCCTAAAAATATACATGCATCTACAAGTCTCAAAAAAACCCCAAAAACTTTCACTTGATCCTGCCATGACTGATAACTATCATCCTATATCTTTTAAAAACTTGGAAAAAGTTGTCTACAATTTCTACCTCCAATTTCACTCCTCTCACTCAATTCTTGATTTTGCTCAGTCATTTTTCAATAGCATCCAACACTTTGTGACCCCACTTGGGTTTTCTTGGAAAAGTTACTAGAGTGATTTGCCAGTTTATTTTACATTTGGGGAAACTGTGGTAATAAGGGTTAAGTGATTTGACCAGGGTCATACAGGTAGTAATTATATGGGGTTGGAGTGCAGTAGGTTTAAGGTTTGAGGAGAGGAGAGAAAGGGAGGCAGTAAAACCCAAGTCAACTGGGTATCTCTTTCGGCCATCCAAATTTACCTTCCTTCGGAGAGGAGGAGGAAGGAAAGAGGGAGGCAGACAGGAGAGGAGGAGTTGAGTTACCCAGCTAGCTGTGTCCCCATTCAGCCAGCTGCATCTACTCACAGGATTGTGTTCATCCTTCATTGCCAAAGAAGACCATGACATCAGAGAAATGATGACATGACTAGCACTTGACTTTGTTTTTAGTGAGGGAGGGCTGTACAGGTCACCAGCCTCACTTCTCCTCCAGAGCCATCTGAATCCAGTGACCTGATATTCCTCAGGATGACTGGAGATGACCCAGGATGCACTGGGAGACCTTGGTTCCTTCAGGTCAAGGTCTTTGCAGGTACTCACTTAGGGTGAGGCAACACCCATTTATTGAATAGGCTTGGTTAAGAAGTAGCCAGACATGGCCCTTTTAATGAGGTCAAGAAAAAGGAAGACATCAGGCTAGGGGGAACCAGTAACAGTTGCTATTGATAATCACTCTAAAGCTAGGAGGGTCCAGAGGAGCCTTTGGGCAGGGGCCCATTGGAGTCCCAGTTTCAGAGTGCAGTAGGTTTAAGGTTTTAGGACAGGACAGGGAGGGTAAGAAAGTGAGTTACAGAGAATAAAGTCAAAGTGTCAAGCTCAGGTACTAGGAAAATGGCAGTACCCTCAACAGTAATAGGGAAATCAGGAAGAGGGGAGAGTTTGGAGAGGAAGGAGAATGAGTTCAATTTTGAACAAGCTGAGTTTAAGATGTCTACAGGCATCCAGTCTGAGATGTCCAATAGACAATTGGAGTTGCAAATCTGGAGGTCAGGAGAGAGGTTAAGGCTAGATAAGTGGATTTGAGAATCATCAGCATAGAGAGAAAAATTGAAACCATGGAAGCTGAGGAGATCTCCAAGTGAAATACTAGAGAGGATAAGAAAAGAGGGTCTAGGACAAAGCCTAGGAGGACACCTGTGGTTATTAAGTGTGACCAGGATGAAGATCCAGCAAAGTAGACTGAGAAGGAACAATTCAACAAATTAGAGGAGAACAAGGAGAGGGTAATATCATAAAAGCTGAGAAAGAAAAGAGAGTGTCAAAGAGAAGGTGATAATGTCAAAGACTACAGAGAAGTCAAGAAGGCTCAGGATTAAGAAAAGGCCATTAGACTTGGCAATTAAGAGATCAGGGAGAGAGCAATTTCAGTGGAATGATGAAGTCAGAAGCCAGGTTATAGAGAGTTAAGAAGAGAGCGAGGGGAAAGGAAGGTTGGTAGCAACCCTCAACGCTCCATCTTCGATCTCATTTTCTTCTTTCTCTATACTGTCACACTTAGTGATCTCATCAGTTTCCATGGGTTCAAATATCATCTATACACAGATGATTGCCCAATCAATAAATCCATCTCTCTCTCCTGAGCTCCAGTCTAGTGTCACCAACTAACTTTTGGACAGCTTGAATTGGCTATCTCATAGGCATCTCAAACTCAATATGTCCAAATGAGAGCTTTTCCCCTAAGCTCCCTACTTCCTAAACATGCCATTACTATTGAAAAGCTTTGTAATGCTTCCAGTCACCCAAGAACACAAAGGCATCACATTGGACTTCTCTTTTACATCACTCCACATATCCAACAGGTTGGCAAAACTCATCACGTCTACCTTCATAGCAACTCTTGAATATGAGCCTCCTCTTCATTCAATAGCCACCAACCTGGGGCAGGCTCTCTTCACCTCATGTCTGGACCACTGCAACAGCTTTATAACTGGTCTTCCTGCCTCAAGTCTCTCTCCACTCCAACCCATCTTGCATTCAGTGCCAAAGTGAATTTTCTAAAAATGCAGGTCTAATCTCCCTCCTCAGTAAATTCCAGTGGCTCCCTGTAATCTCCTGGATCAAATATAAATGCCTTTCTTTGGCTTTTAAAACCCCTTTCACCCTGACCCTTCCTGCTTTCAGTCTTTCTACACTTTACTTATCCTCCACAATCTTAACAATCTAATATCTTCCTTCTTGACATTCCTTCTCTTGACTCTGTGCCTCTTCAGTGGCTGACCCCCATGCCAGGAATGTTCTCCTTTCTTACTTCACCCTCTTAAGTCTCTCTGGCTGCCTTTAAGAATTGGCTCAAATCCTATCTTCTTCAAGAGCTCCTTTCTGGTCTCTCCTTCTCCCTTCTCCTCTTCCACTGCTAGTTCTTTCCCAATGAGACTGTTGTTGAGTCATTTCAGTCATTTTCAACTCTCCGTGACCCCCTTTGGGGTTATGTTGGCAAAGATACAGAAGTAGTTTGCCATTTTCTTCTCCAGATCATTTTATAGATGAGAAACTGAGGCAAACAAGGTTAAGTGATTTGCCCGGGGTCACACAGCTAGTAAGCATCTGAGGCCAGATTTGGACTCAGTTCCTCCTTACTCCAAGGCTGATGGTCAAACCATCGCACCACCTAGCTGCCACATCATGAGATTTCCTTCCCTCTACTCTGTATATATCTTATCCGCCCACAGTTGTTTGCATGCTCTCTCTACTATTAAGAGGAAACAAGAATTATTTTTGTCTTTCTTTGCACTTACACTGTGCCTAGCACTTAATAAATGCTAAGCAAATGCTTGCAGTCTGATGATGGAGGGTTTGCAATCTCCATTTGTGAAAGAAGCATGCAAACTTATTAAATCACCTGCATATCAGATAAAGGCTAAGGGCAAGAGGAATCGATTTCAAGGACTAGGCCAAAATAATGTATCTCTTCTAGCCCTTGGGAGAAAAAATAATTTCTAAACAATGAAGATGACAGTGCATCACTTTCCTAGAAATGACAGGGGATAA
Source organism: Bettongia penicillata ogilbyi (assembly GCA_023548195.1). Taxonomy (NCBI): domain Eukaryota; kingdom Metazoa; phylum Chordata; class Mammalia; order Diprotodontia; family Potoroidae; genus Bettongia; species Bettongia penicillata. The sequence continues at coordinate 5,344,239 of JAJHZJ010000128.1, forward strand.
CCTCTCCCTTGACTTGCTAATATTTCCTCTTTCTTCCCACCTTATTGAGGATTCAATGACAACCAAAACAACTCATGGTCCCTAGTGTTACTGGCCCACTTTGGATGTCAACATAAAGCTTTAGGAGCCAAACCTCTATGGCCCAGATCTCCATCTTACTTTTGCATATTTGGCATCTGGATGCAGACCCTCAGTTACAGCTTTAAACCACTCTTCCTCCTTTGGGGTATCATTGAAGAAAAAGGCTTCTTTACTCAGATCTAGTTCTTGGAATCTGTCAGAAATGAGATGAAACAAGTCAGACTCTAGGAAAAGATAAAACACAAGGTGTGTCCTAGAACTGTCTCAGATTTGTAAGTTCCATCTCTCCACCTACATTGAAAGCTTCAGAGCACATCACTTCATTCTGCTAGTCTCTCCCACAGCACTTAGCCTGATACCTAATAAAGATTTGGTGGATTGCTATGGCTTTCTTTAATTCTACCCTCTCCATAATAGAATTAGTTTGTGGCATGCAAAGTATCTGACAACTAAGGAACAAAACTCTCCAAGAACAATGACTTTGACAATTGGTTATAGGAAATATTAAGTATTAGCATTAAAATAACATATTTCAATCTTAATAATACCAGAAATATGTTACATGATAGAGAACAGAAAATAAACAGAGAAGAAAGCTTTAATGACCTAGTTACTTTAACATTCCTTCTGCTAGTTTCAAAGTCTTAGCTCACAGACATAGACTATGGAGTCCTAAGTAAAGATTCAGAGGAGCTTCTGCGATAAAAATACTTACCCTATGCAATATATATCTGGAGGCTGAACATCCTGGCTTAGCCAAGGCCGGAGGCATTCTTTGGGGGACTGACCATTCACATTGTATGTTCCCACAAAGAACCTACCACAAAAGGGATCAATTTGAAAAAACTGAAATTTGAAAGAACACATAGAGCTAACAAAGAAGATATCATTTTATTGCCCATTCTATTTAGCTCTACTCTCTTTCAGGGAAAAAAAGTCTTAAAATACAAGAAATATCATAGAGAAGTTAGTTTATAGTCCACCATGCTTAGGATTCTGTTGTTACTATGGTATCAAGGGAGAGTTCAAGGTTGATCACAGCAATTATCTCTCATTCCTTTTAACACCAAGAAATTAAATTCCTGACTAAACATTCTTGACTTTCCACTAACACTTCACTTTGGATCCATTGTCTCTGATTTGATCCTTAACCCAACATGTCTTACAGCATCATGGAAGGAAACTGGAAGCCACGCCATACAAAGGTCATTGAAGATAGAGGAGATGGTTAGCCCGAAAACAGAACACTCTCAAAGGAGACAGAACTGTCTCAAATGCCTAAAGTATATCTGTGTTGAAGAGAGATCAGAGAGGAAAGGGCCAAGTGTAAAGGACTCTAAAAGACAAATGGAGGATTTCCTATTTGACCCTCAAAAACAATCATGATTTATATTTCCAGAACTTGCAGTTCAAAAAATTTCAGTTTCTCCTTGTTATCTACAAAATAAAGTATAACAAGCTCCTGAGGCAGGAATGCAGAGTCCCCCTAATCCCCCCACAACCTAGCCACCTTCTAGATTTTTTCATGTGGCCACCTCCTCACTGAGGCTACTCTCAACCCCAGAATACATTCCATGCATATCCATTTGTGATCTTGGGCTACTGCTGTTCTTTATACTGAGAGGACTTTCCTTCCCCCTCTCATTTCTACTTCAAAGCCCAGATCACAAGACACCTACAGTAAGAATAGAACGATAGAGAATTCAGAAATATGAACAAATGTCTATGATGTTAATTTTGGCAGGCAAAACCAAAATTATAAAATATTAGGAAAAGAAATTCTGTGAATTCAATCATTTTTGCTGAATAAAAATTGCTAGGAAACTGCTTATCAGTATGGGGAGAAATCAGTTTAGATCAATACTTCATATAATATATTATAAATCCCAACTAGATCAAAGAAGTAAACATTAAAAGTCATTTAAAATTGTAATAAAATAAAGATTCACTCAACTGTAGAGAGAAGACAAAAATTTATCAAATGAAAGAAATTATATGAAAAATATTCACTGGATAGGTCTGACCCGTCCCGCAGGTCAACAATCGTGGGTCAGGGACGCTGGAGAGTGCCGGGGGAGCTGGGCTCGAGGGGGACCCGGAGGACCTTAGAAGGCCACGTGGTCCGGGAACAGGATCACGGAGAGGAAGGAGACATGACTCGTTGCTGGTGTAGGAATGTCTCTCTTTATTAAGTCCAGCGGGGGTTTATATAAACAATTACTACAAGGTCATATCCTGGGGGTGGAGTTTTTCATCTCATTGGTGTGAGCCCCTCCAAACCAAACCAAAAAAGGGCACGATTCCCTATCCCGGGTCGTATCCCCTTCTGGTTGGTTGGTGGCTGCTTAGTCTCAGACCAGGAAGTCTTTCTAGCGCTGGGCTGGCAGAGCCACGTGGGCAGGTCAGGACTTCCTAGTACTCTCTTCCCCCCAGGAAGGGCTTTGGTCCATTGTGCCCTTAACAACTAAGAAGAGGGAGAAAATAGTAACTGACAATTCAGTCTCCAGTCTCCAACATAGGTCAAGGTAATATATTAAAAATGACATAACCACCTAAACTTATTTATTCAGGGCCTTCCTAATGAAACTACCAAAGGATTGCTTTTACTAAACTAGAAAAGATAATGGCAAAATTCATCCAGAGGAATATCCAGGAATCTCATGGGAAATAATGGAAAGAAGTAGAAAGGAAAGGGACCTAGCAGATCTCAAACTATACTACAAAACAATAATCACCAAAAACTATTGGGTACTGACTAAAAAGGAGGTCAATCAATGGAATAGGTTACATGTACAACATATAAAAGAAAAGAAAACTACTAACCTAGTGTCTGATAAACCCAAAGTCTCCAACTACTGAAGGAAGGACTCATTATTTAACAAAAACTGATGGGAAAAACTAGACAGTGATCTAGCCAAAAAACAGGTTTAGATCAACACCTTGTGCCATATACCACAGTAAGTCCCAAATGGATATATGACAAATATAAAATGTCACATCACAAAACAAATCAGAGGAGCAAGGAAGAAATTACCTTTCAGATCTATGGATAAAGGAAAAATTCATGCTCAAACAAGGGATAAAGAAGGTCACAGAAGACAAGTAAGCCAACTTGATTGTATTAATTTTAAAAGGTTGGCCAAGAATGGAAGAAAAAGTTACCCAGAAAAATAAAAATCTTTGCAGAAAGTTTCTCTGGAAGGCTCTCACTTCTAAGATATATAAGGAACTAATTCAAATTTATAAGAATAACAGCCATTCCCCAATTGACCAGTGGTCATAGTGAAAGAACTGGTAACAAGGGGCCGCTCATGAATTGGGTAATGGCTAAACAAATACAATACGTGAAGGGAATGGAATACTACTGCTGTGCTTTAAGAAATGAAGAGAATGGTTTCAGAGTAACCTGGAAGACTTGCATAAGTCAAACCGGAAGGAAATTAGCAGAACCAACAGAATACATTACTACTTTTAGTAAACGACCAATTCTTAAAGACTTAAGAACTCTGATCAACACAATGATCAACAATGAGTCCAGAGGACTGAAGATGAAAAATGCTTTTTACCTCACTACAGAGAGGTAATTATCTAAAATGAAGTATATTTTTTGGCTATGAGGATTTGTTTTGCTTGACATATGTGTTACAATGGTTGGGGGGAAGGAGGGAGGAAACAATTCTTGATAATTGAAAAAAAATTAAATGTAACTTTTTTAAAAAAGATATACAAAAACAGGTGGATTTGCTTACATAAAAAGGAAGATTTTTAAATGCAAAAAAAATTCCTAATAAAAGAATGCAAAGGAAATATTGGGAAAATGTGTTTTTACTGTAAATAATGCTATTTAAAGTCTAACACATGAAATACACAATAAGGAACTGATGGAAATTTATAAGATTAATGTCTATTCTCAATGAATAAGCAAGTTGTCAAAGGATATGTACAATTTTCAAGAGGCAACAAAAATTATAATCACTTGAAAATTATTCCAACTTATAATCAGAAAAATGCAGACTAAAACAACTTTGAGATAAACTTAAGACTCATCAAATTGGCAAAAATAGTTGAACTCACTGAAATTCAATGTTGATGGGGCTGCTGGGAAAAAAGAACTCTATCACACTATTGATCAGATTAAATAAACGATACTTTTTGAAGGTCAATTTGGAAATATACATCAAAATATACATCATAAAAACCAACCATATACTCTGTTGTTCTTTTAATTCAATTTTATTTTGAGCTCTGAATTATCTTCCTTTCTCTTCCCTTCTCCCACTCACTGAGGTTAGAAAACAAAACTCATTATAAATATGTATAGTTATGCAAAATAAATACCCACATTAGCCATGTTCCAAAAAGAAAGAAAAAGAGAGAGAAAAGAAAATACAAGGCCATCAGCTCTGTCTGGTAGTAGCTAGTATGTATCTCATGAGTGCTTTGAGACCTTTGGAACTATAGTTCAACCATATACACTTTATACCAATGATCCTTCTACTCAGGCTCTCTCGTAAGTGGAAAAAGTGATCTATACAAAAAAGTACAAAAAAAATTCTTAGCTCTTTAATTTGTTAAGAAAACTCAAAACAATACATTCTGCAATTGGATGAGACAGCACAGTATAATGGGTAGTGTGTTGATGTTAAAGTCTGCAAACTTGACTTCAGATCTTGCTTTGGCCCCTTTCCAGTTTGGAAAACCAGCATTCAACTTATTCTTTGAGTCTCATTTCATAAGTTTTTTTGTAAATCTCAACTCAGATAAGTACATGACACACATTACTGCTCTGTACAAATTTCAATTCTCATGGTCATGGTGAAAGTGGTTGAAATTAAATCAATAAAGAAGAAAGTTAGTGAGCCAATAAAAATTAGGAATATAAAGAAATTCAGAAAAACATATCATCTTATAAAAGCACAGGAAGCAGAAATAGAATAATGCTATATAAACTATAACTAAATAAAGCAACTGAATACCATCAAGAGGGGAACAGCTAAATAAATTGAGGAATATGAATTCAATGGAATATTACTGGACTGTAAGAAACATATATGTAGAAGTAAGAGGAAATGCTGCAAAGTGAGTAAGAAAAACCAGGAAGACAATATTCACAACAATGTAGATTATTCAATCGATAAACATTTATTAAGCACCTACTATGTGCTTAATGGAAACTTAGGTGGAATAGCAGATAGAGTGATGGGTCTGGAGGCAGGAAGACTCACCTTCCTAATTAAAATCTGATCTCAGATACTTACTAGCTGTGTGACCCTGAGCAAGTCACTTAACCCTACTTGCCTCAGTTTCCTCATCTGTAAAATGGGATGGAGAAGGAAATAGCAAACCACTCCAGTATCTTTGCCAAGAAAACTTCAAATAAGGTCACAGAGAATCAGACAGGATTTAAATGACTCAGCAATAACAAAAATTTATGACTCCATGACACTTGGCACAGTGTTCTGAATACAACTGACACCTAAAAAAAATCCATTGAATGATATCAGTGTTCTACTCTGTAATCATAATGCAAAATAGTTTAAAATAGCAATCTGTGTAAACAACTTATAAAGTATCTACTACGTGTCAGGCACTGTGCTAAACACTGGGGTTACAAAAAAAGGCAAAAGACACAGTCACTATGCTCAGGGACCTAACAACCTAATGGAGGAGACAACATGCAAACAAACATATCCAAAACAAGTTATGCACAGTTTAAACAAGGTATAATTAAAAGAGGAGAAACTCTGAAATTAGAGAGTTTAGGGAAAAATTCTGTACCTTTATCCTAGTTTGAATTCATAGATGCATGGAAATTTAAGTTGGAAGGGACCTAAGGACACATTTTTGTCCAATAACCTCATTTTAAAGATAAAGAAATTAAGGACTGAATAAGTTACGTCTGAGACCACACACTTCTACGCTGCCTTCTATCTTCCACTGACCCAAAATGTTATCTGCAGGTCATTTCCAATTTTTCTGATGTATATCTTGCCACTGATCCCAGATGGCACTAGAGAAGAAAGTGAGGTTGATGACTTTGCACAGCCCTCCCTCACTATAATCTAATTCATTTGCAAGTAATGGCATCATCTTCCTAATGTCAAAGTCCTCTTCAAGAATGTAGGACTAACAGCACAAAAAGCTATCTAAAAAGACCTCTCAAATCAAATGTAGATCAATACAACTTTCATTTTGAATTCTTTTTTCAAGGGCTCAAAGTGACTGAGATAGTATGGTAAGTCAAAAAAAGAGAAGAAATGACAGAAGATAAAAAGGAAAGCCTGGTTCAGTAGAAAGAACTGGTGCAAAGGAAAGAGAGTCTGTAACCTGACTGACACCTGGACCAGGGCACAAAGGGAAGGGCTCATGTTTCAGAGTGAAGTCAGTACTTTGCTTCTGAGTGTGTTACCTGAAGTTCTGGATGTAAGTGTAAGTCTCTTCCTTCTGTACCAACTGGGATTTCACAATTGTGTCTCGGAGTCCAAATTTTTGCATTGATAAGATATGAGCTTTGTCTGAAACAGTCACAGTGGAAGACCGTACCATGTCGCTGGTAATTTCGGGCTTGGATTTATTCAGCCTGGAACAACGAGCCAGATATTTGCATTTTGAGTCCTGCTCCAGGGGAAATACATCAATATAAAGTCTATTCTTGAGGATCAGAACCAAGGAGAGAAAGCCCTTTTCAGAGCAAAGCTGTCCCCTTGGCCATGGCAAGTAATTCTCCTTGTGGTCAGAAGGTGGCAGAGGGCGACCTTGTTCCTTACCACAAAACCCACAAAGTCACAGGAAGGAGCCTTTTTCAAAGAATGTTGTCTTATTCAACCCAGCAAACAAGACAACGGAAAATGTGTCCTTTTCCCAGGATGATAAGCTCTGGGAACCTCTCCAAATATTCGTCATTGACTCTCTAGGGCTGCAAGGGCCATGGCTACCATTTCCCAGACTACGCTTCTCTCCTACTAGCACAGAAATAATGTAGACTTTGGGAAGGAGAGAGGGAGGGAGGGAGGAGGGGAAGAGTTTGATACTGAGGCCAGACTAAAGACACAGCACAGCTTCCTGGTGGTTTTTTAATGTCCCTTATCTGTCTTGCTGAATTTCCTCCAGCTTACACTGTACATTGAAGTTCCCCACTCTGAGACCTACAAAGTCCAAGTAAAAGAAGTCCTACCTGGCAGATGTAGCTTCAGGTTTCTCAAAAACCCAAGAACTTTGCTCTCCCAACACTCCTTTCCCATTTGGCTTCAGTTCTTCAACATCAGGAATACCTAAAAGGGCAAAGCGGGGAGGAAATTGTCAAGATGCAGATACCTACTCATATAAATATTTTTGTTCAGAATTTTCTGACTTTTTTTGACCCCATTTGGGGTTTTCTTGGTAAAGGTACTGGAGTGGTTTGCCATTTGCTTCTCCAGCTCATTTTGCAGATGAGGAAATTAAGGCAAATAGGGTGAAGTGACTTGCCCAGGGTCACACTGTCTGAGGTCACATTTGAACTCTGGAAGATGAGTCTTCTGACTCTAAGTCCCACACTCTGTGCACTATGGAGCCACCTAGCTGCCCTATCATATAAAAACCACTGATTGTCTAACTAAAAGTATCTACTTTTTATATAGATCACTGGTTCTCAAATTATGTTATACACATTGATCCAAAAATGCATAGAAGGGTTTGGTCACTATATGGGTGACATTCACAGCCTATAGAAGTTTAGTTCAGTTCAACAAATATGAATAAAGTCTGCTATGTACCAAAGCATGATGCTAGACACTTAAGAAGATATAAAGACATAAATGCCACCTTTTGTTCTCAAGAAGTTTATTGAAGGGAGGGGAGAGAGCAGGGAGAGAGAGAAAGAGGAAACTGTAAAAACAACATGCAAATTATAAAGCAAAAATAGATAAAAATGGTTGTGGTTTTTTTAAGTACTATAAGGATTCAGAACAGATCTATAGCTGTTCACGTATTGTCTCCCCATTAGACTAGGAATCCCTTGAAGGCAGGGACTGTCTTGCCTCTTTTTGTATCTCCAGTACTTAGCATGATGCCTGGCACATAGTAGGTGCTTAATAAATGTTTACTGATTGAGTCAGAGGGAAACATCATAGAAAAAGTGATATTAGAGATGGACCAGGAAAGATGAATAAAATTCTGCTAAGTCTGAGTTATTGTGAGGAGGTAAAGGAAACTCTGTAGGCAGAATGAGAACAGCAAACGCAAAGAGAAGAGTATTTATTTTAGACAATTCTATTCTCAGCAGCTAGTCTTATTCCTTTGTTCTCTATCAGTAGGGGCAGTATCACAGAGTGGAAAGGATGCAGAGTCAAAAGTCATAGATTTTAATTCTTCCTCTGTCATTTACTGTGAGACCTTGAACTGAGGCTATAACTTCCCTGAGACTGACTTTTCCATCCGTAAAATAGAGACAATATCTGCCCCGATTAATTGACTAGGTTGCTAATAGGGGCAAATGAAGGAGGTTATGTTTAGAAAACTATAAAATGTCATTAAGTACGAGGAATAGTTATGTTCTTACCACCAAGGAAAGCCCAGAGCCCCAGACCAGCCTTTTTCCCTCAAGGAAAATCCCTGAATGTTAGAGTCAGAAGAGGAATTTGGGCATTTTTTTCCTTCCCTCTCTATCCTATTCAAACCTCAAAATTCGGAACTTAACACCAAATAAAATGAGCATTTTTATATACTATATAAAACAGGAGAAGGCTGTCCATGAAATGGAGAATATCTTTTCTTTATAAGCACAGTATACATAATAAACTCTACATGTCATTTTCAAAACTGTCCTACTTGTCTGTGATTCCTTCTTTCTGTTTCCTTCTCATTGGGAAGAAACTCTGTCCCTTGTCAGCCTTATCCTCTCACCTCTCCTCAACAGAAAAAATAAAAGCTTCAAAGCAAACACGCATAGTCAAGCAAAATAAATTCTGACATTGGTCACATCTTGAATACTATTTTCTGATGCAACATCCTCATTTTACAAAGGTCAGAGAAATTAAACTGGAATAAGCTGTCAGAGGGCACATCCACCCTTGTTGGTGCCTTTTGCTCTGAACACCAAAAAGTCTAAGAATTCCCAATAGCTATATTACAAAAACAAATGTTTGGGGAGAGATTACACTACACAATTAAAATTAGAAGAAAAATATTTCTTCTATGAATAGCATCCTTGCTTCCAGAAAGATTCATCTCTTGTCAATAGAGAACCTAAAGAGGTCAAAGACTTTCTTTGCTCTTTTTTTCAAATGATGATAGTATCGCTGGAGGAATGAAACACCACAGAAGAATTCTGATCTGAAAAGAATGACTAAAAATACATTTTCAGCCATATTTGCCCCATAAAATCCCTTCATCCAAAACAGATCATTAAGTTCAAGTGAAAATGCCTTATGGGTCTATTAATCAACAAAAAACCTAGTTATCACCATGATAAAAACCTCATTTCTAAAATATAGAGAACTGAGTCAAATGTACAAGAATACAAGTCATTCTCCAATTGATAAATGGTCAAAGGATATGAACACGCAGTTTTCAGAGGAAGAAATCAAAATTATCTACAATCATATGAAAAAATGCTCTAAATCTCTATTGATTAGAGAGATGCAAATCGAAACAACTCTAAGATACCAGACTGGCTAACATGACAAAATGATGGCAAGATGATAAATGTTGGAGAAGATGTGGGAGAGCTGGAACACTCATTCATTGTTGGTGGAGCTGTGAGCTGATTCAACCATTCTGGAAAGCAATTTGGAACTATGCCCAAAGGGCTATAAAACTGTGCATATCCTTTGACCCAGCAACACTACTTCTAGGTCCATATTCCAAAGAGATCATAAAAATGGGAAAAGGAACCAAATGTACAAAAAATATTTATAGCAGTTCTTTTTATGGTGGCCAAGAATTGGAAACTGGGGGTATGCCCACTAACTGGGGAATGACTGAACCACTTGTGCTATATGAATGTAATGGAATACTATTGGGCTATAAGAAATGACGAGCAGGAAGACTTCAGAGAGGTCTGGAAGGACTTATACAAACTGATGCTGAGTGAAAGGAGCAGAACCAAGAGAACTTTGTACATGGTAACAACCACAGTGTGTGGGGAATTTTAGACTTAGCCCTTCACAGAAATGCAAGGACCTAAAACATTCCCAATGGAGTCTTGAGGCAAAATGCCTTTCACATTCAGAGAAAAAACCATGGAATTAGATCACAGAATGAAACAGAATATTTTCTCTTGTGTTAAGTTTTGTTTCGTTTTCTCTCATGGTTTCTCCCATTCATTTTAATTCTTCTATGCAACATGATCAACGTGAAAATGTGTTTAGTAAGAATGTACGTGTAGAAGCATATAAGATTGTACACCATCTCATGGAGGGAAGGGGGAGAGAGGGCAAGAAAGTCTAAGGTTTATGGAAGTGATTGTAGAAAACTGAAAACAAAGAAACTAATATTTTTTTTAAAAAGTATCTATGACAACTCCAACAGACTCATGATGGAAAATGTTATCCACATCCAGAAAAAGAACTACGGAGGCTGAATGGAGATTGAAGCAGACTCTTTGATCTCTTTTTTTTAGTTTCTTCTTTCTTATGGTCTCTCCTATTGGTTCTAATTCTTTTTAAAAATATGATTAATGTAAAAATCTGTTTAATATGAACGTATATGTAGAACCTATGTCAGATTGCATGCAGTCTTAGGGAGGAGGGAGGGAGAGAAAATACAGAACCCCAAATCTTATGGAAGTGAATTTTGAAAACTAAAAATAAATAAATAAGAAGCTATCTTTCTGGTCTTATTTACTAAAAAGCTGTTATTTAATTACTATGACTAAATCTCAAAAGGGGGAAATTATTTCTCCATTACCAAAGACAGTATAGAGTAGAAGGACTGATGGATTTGGAATTCTAGAAATTAGGTATGCCTCAATGACCTTTTATGTGGTCTGAAGGAAGTCATTTAATCTTTCTGTGCCTCAGTTTCCTCAGTTGTAAAAGTAAGGACGTTGGACTAGAGGATTTTCTGAGGTTCTTTCAGCTCTAAATCTATGACTTCATCATCCTAAGGCAACAAAGGAATACTGGGGACAAACCCAAAGTTTCCTAACTTCTCGGTCATATTCTTAAGGCATACATTTACTTCACATTACTTCCCTACTCAGTAAACTCCACCAGCTCCCTAACACCCCTAGTATCACATGCAAACTTCTCTGTTTGGCATTCAAAGCCTTTATGAGCTGGTTCTACTCTCTACCTTTCCTGGCTTATCATACACTATCCCCTCCCTTAACACACTCAATAATCCAGCTAAATTGACCTTAGCGCTGTTCATCACACCTGATATTCACTAGTCTCTATCCCTTTGCCTAGACTGTCCTCCCACCCCCACCCCAACCTCTTAGAATCCCTAGCTGCCTTCAAAGTTCAGCTCACATGCCACCTCCAATATGAAGCCTTGTTGGAGCTTCCAAATGTTAGTGCCTCCTCCACCAAAATTACCTTTTGTGAAATATGTACAGCTAGGTGGTGCAGTGAATAGGGCACCAGTGTAGAAATCAAGAGGACCTGAGTTCAAATCTCACCTCAGACACTTGATACTCACTAGCTGTGTGACCTTGGGTAAGTCACTTAACCCCAATTGCCTCATCTTGGGTCATCTCCAGTCATCCTGATGAATATCTGGTCACTGGATTCAGATGAATCTGTAGGAGAAGTGAGGTTGGTGACCAGCACAGCCCTTCCTCACTCAAAACAAAGTCAAGTGCAAGTCATGTCATCATTCCTCTGATGGCATGGTCTTCTGCAACGAAGGACTAACACACAAACACATGTACGTATACATTTTCTTGTTGTTTCAGTTGTGTCTGACTCTTAATGACCCCATTTGGGGGTTTTTGTTTGTTTTTTTTTTTTAGCAAAGATACTGGAGTGATTTGCCACTTTCCTCTCCAGGTCATTTTACAGATGGGGAAATTGAGGTAAACAGGGTTAAATGACATGCCCAGGGTCACACAGCTAGTGAGTGCCTGAGGCTGAATTTGAACACAGGACGAGTCTTTCTGACTCCAGGTCTAGTGCTCTGTGTACAATGGTGCCACCAGTAACATGTATGTATGTATGTATGATTACACACATGTGTATATATGGAAATAGATTTTTAAAACGCACATGTGTATGCACATGCATGCACATGTTTCCTCCGAGAGAACAGAAGTTCCTTGAAGACAAACACTCTTTCCCTTTTGTTACTATATTTCCAGTGCCTGGCACACAGTAGGCATTGAAGAAATGCTTGTAGAGTAATCCCCTAAATATTGACTTAGTTCTGCCAGAGGGCCAAATCTCAGACCAACCTACACATCCCATTTCTTAAGTGTGGTGGACCATAAGCATTCATGGGTAGATAGCCTGGTTCTACTCTCCTTTATGCCATGAGTTTCCTTACCTCTTCCTTCCCTACTTCCTGCCCTGAATCACCTACATTCTGGTATCAAAAACAGGGCATCATTCTGCCTGAAACAGCTGGCAACACTCCCAAGTGGACAGGGGACCAGGTTAAAATAGAATTGGGAAATACTGAACAAGAAAAATAAAAATGTGATAAAACATTGATAATGTTCATATGTGGTTTTCTAAGTCAAAAGGCAGCCCACACATATCCTTGTATAGAGTTTGGGGTCTCCCACTCATATCTGTGTTTGACGTCACTAATCAGTAGGACTCTTGAATACCGTATTTCTTCCCAAAGATATTTGTTAGGAAGGGTCAAGTAGAAGAGAACTTTCCTGGGACAGGGAGAGATCTGTTGGTTTACTGGCCAATACTTAACCCACTCATGGAAAGCTTGCTAGAACAAATGCATAACAATTCTGTTTTAACAGCCAGACCTTAGCACCTAATTTGTATCTCCAATGAATCATGCTTTCTTCCTTCACTGACAAACAAATAAGACTTATTTGCACTATACTTTAGAGTGAACTCCACCAAGTCTTGATAAATTCCCCTTCTTAGGATGTAACCTCTCCAGAACTCACCACAATGGTGGGCTAATAGGTGACCTTTCACCAAATATAATGCCAGTCAAAGTCCCATGGATCTTATCTTCAGAGATTAACTGGAATGCAATTTCCAGGACCTTTCACTAATTACCTTTCTGGTTCAATTCCTTATTGGAATTATTTCCCATGTGAGATGGTTTCCTCATTGTACAGACATAGTAGGTCAGAAGGGCAGATCGTACTGCTCTGACCAAATGTTGTGAAAGGCACTAGAAGTACTCATTCTTACAAATACTACACATTGCATATATCTTATGAGAAAGCCAGCTGAACCAGTTTCACACGCATAACTGACACACATCCTTTCCCCAATGGCAGCCTTTAGTATGTTCTCAGCCTTGGGCTGGGCAAGTCATCTCTCCTTGGACAGCTCAGAACTGAGGTCCAGCTATGACTTCTCTGAAGACTTGCCTGTGATGGTGTGACTAGGAGGTCTGGCCCCCTCAACCTACTCTGGCTCCTTCTATCTCTGTGATCACTCCTCTTCTGACCATTCCTTTTGCTCTGGCCCCCTAACTACGGATGTTCTAGCTTCTCTTCCAATCTAAGGAAAGGATCTGCAAGAGGCAAGCCAATTGTTCAGTCACTCTAATCCATAGTCTAGCCATCGCAGGTACTGCTAGATGATGTAGTGAATAGAGGACTGCGCCTAGCACCAGAAAAATCCAAGTTCAAGTCTGACCCCAGACATATATCAGCCCTGGGATCCTGGTCAAGTCACTTAAACTCAATTTCCTCAATTGTAAAATGAGGAGAATAATATCTATCTCACAAGGTTGTGAGGATCGAAGAAGACACTTGTAAAGGGAAATAAGAGAATTCTCACCTTCATTGTAAGGGAAGAAATACATGCATACACATAGACAAGCATATGCAAATACACACATACACTATGTTGATTGGGGAATAGCTGAACAAACTATGATATATGAATGTAATGGCAAGTTACTATAGAAAGTTACTGTGTGTGAATATATGTGTATTTATATGTAAAGTTACTGTACTGTGGGAAACAAGAGATATTAGGAATTCAGAGAAACATGGGAAAACATATGAACTGATAGAGAATGAAGAAAGTAGAACTAAGAGATTATGCAAAATGGCTATAATGACTTAAATGAAAACAATGCAAGATGGCATCTGAATTCAGATTGCGAACAATGACCAACCATAGTTCCAGAAGACAGATGGTAAAACATACTCCCCCTTGATCTCAGTAGAAAAATGGAAGACTATAGGTGTAGACTCACTATTAGTCATGATACCTTGCAGATTTTTTTATATGATGAGTGCTATGTGTAACAGCAAGGACCCCGCATACACAGGAGAGATTGCTGCACAGGCTCTTAGATCTGCTTTTCTAAGGAAAGCAACCTTAAAAGGGGTAAACAATCTTACTTTAATCAAGTACAAATATCATTCATTTAGTTCAGGGGAAAAAGTTAGCAACCTGAACTTCAGAGAAAATGCAAACAGAAATTACAAACAGAAAGGTCAACCGACAGGACTTCCAACTGTCTGACCATCGACAATATTTACTTTGTTACCAGAGAGAGAAACACCAACATCTGGGTTTTCAGAACGGGGTGGTGTTCCTTAACAGTGTCTGGCCTAATCAGGCAAACACTCTTCCAAAGATGTGAGCCTCAAAGCAAAACTTCACCTCAGAGTATACATACAATTCTCAGAGCCGGAGGGCACTACGCTGCTCCATTAGCAATCAACAAAAGGTGAAGGCCTTCATACAGAACAAGCTTCCCCTAACAGCCCCATCTGAGGCCTATTTGGGTGGGGAAGATTTTTGACTCGCATTACACTAGAAGAAAAGTGAAGGGAGATACTGAAAAGTGACTAGTGGTCTAAAAAAAATGCATCAGTAACTCCATAAATATATAATAAAATATTCCTCTCATAAATGCCCCTTTCCTTTTTTCCAAGAAAGTTTAACAGCTTTCCACTTTATTCACAGGATAAAATATCTTCATGCCTCTAATAAAATTGTGACTTGATTATCTCTAAAATTCCTTCCAACTCGGAGCTATGGTTTCCCTGCATGGCATTCAGGTCCTTTGGAATCCATTTCCAATCTATTTTACCAAGCTTTTTTTTTTTTTACTACACCATAACACAAGCTTTCTAGTTTTCCCTTTATTTGGATTGTTCAAGAGGTATCCTATAACTGGAATTTCTAATTCTATCCTCTCTTTTTATACAAATTCCACCCATCCATCAAGATTCATTTTCTACCTTCTCTCCCCGAGATCACATGGAAACACTACTCAGAACTATTATAAAGTTTGTCTGTTTCATTCATTTGGCACTTAATACTATCTTGTAGTGTTATTTAAACTTCTACCTCTGAGTGTATTTTCTAAACAATAAGATTGTAAAGTCCTGGAGGGTAAGAACTATTAAGTAAAGAGTTCATTCTACATATTTAATTAATTTTCTTTCCTTAAAACATATAGACAAGGTAAAAGTCTAGACCAGTCCCTCGTGGGTCATACATTGGCTTCGAAAAAAACCAAAATAACATTATGTTGTACTTATTTATAGTTTTATTTATTTGGTTAAATATTTCCCAGTTACATTTTAATCTGTTTCCCCCTGCACTCAAGGAGTTTTCGAGGAGGTCCCAAGCCACAAGTTTGACTCTTCTGGTTTGGACCATCATGATCTCATCAGAGTGTGTGTGTGTGTGTGTGTCTGTGTGTCTGTGTGTGTGTCTGTGTGTCTGTGTGTGTGTGTGTGTGTGTGTGTCAGAGAGAGAGAGAGACAGAGAGAGGTGGGGGGAGGTGGAGGGAGAAGAGAGAGGGGAGGGAGGGAGAGACTTTTCTTGCAATGAGTGGAGGAACTTCCTAATTTCCCCTTCCTGAATTTCTTGAGGGACAGGTCGGTGGCACAGTGACACTTCCACATCACTTCCATCTAGAGTTAATTCCCTAGCACTGAAGAATCGGCAAAACAGTATCAGCAGCAAACACTGTTTCCAAACCAAAGCTGAAGTTAACTTTAGTGAATAAAACACTCAGTGAGGTGTTGGTTAGTTTTGCTAACAATGTTTTCCCTCTTTCAATCATTGTTACAAGAGATGTCTCAAAGGACAGCAGGGGTAAAGAATACATTTCAAAATGAAGCAACAAAAGATAGCAATAAAAACTGTGAATAAGTTTGTATAACATTTATCTGTGTCAGGTACATTTCCCAGTACCATTAGGAACTTACCACCAAACTAAACCATAACATCTCAAATGCCACTGAAATATCATTTAGTCAACAGGTGAAGATACAAACTGAAGGTCTAGAAGCAGCAATCCAGACTAATACAGAAGCCCTAGCAGGGCTGACTTTACTGAATGTCAGTCTTATCTTGTTCCCATTCTCTTCCCAGCTGTGCATTTGACTTTCAGGACTTCAACACTGTGCCTTAGCTGCAGTCTCACCTAGAACCTCCCCCAATTCCTTGGGCCTCCTCACCCTTGAACATACCTCTGCCATGCCTCCTTCACCCCCCAGTCTCCTACTGATGAATTCTTCCAGGAGTTTGCATTGCAGGAAGGTGTTCTGGCCAGCCAACTTATTCTAGGGATCTTCATCCTTACACATACACACACACACAGAGACTCTCACACACACACACTCTCTCTCTCACACTCACACACACATTCTCTCTCTCTCTCTCTCTCTCACACACACACACACACACACACTTTTTCAACTCCCCTTTCTGTGTTCTTTTTCCCTATTTGAATGTATGCCCCTTAAAGGCTTGTATATGTTTTTTTTTTTTTGCTTGTATTTGTATATCCAATGCTTAGTATAGTGCCTGGTATGTATGTCCTTGTTAAATCATTTTTCAGTCGTGTCTGACACCTCATGACCATATTTGGGGTTTTCCTTGGCAAAGATACTAGAGAGGTTTGCTGTTTTCTTCTCCAGATCCATTTTACAGATAAGGAACTGAGGCAGAGTTAAGTGACTTGCCCAGGGTCACACAGCTAGTAAATATCAGAGGCCAAATTTGAACTCACAGAGAGGAGTCTTCCTGACTCCAGGTCCAGCACTCAATAAGCACTTACAAATGCCTGATGTCTTGCCCATTTGTAACATTTCCTGTGTAATAGGATTCTACTGAACACTGTATTTTCAAGGAAACATTTGTGAAAGCTATACTTACATTGTATGCATAGAACAGAACCCCCATGAGACTTAATAGTTTATAACAGCATAATACACTAGATAAAATCTGAGTATTTTTCATGTGGTTGTTAACAGATTATGGTTGCTTAGTCATTATGAAATAACTGTTACCACCAATAAGATAAGATAGAACGTTAATTCACTCATTCAATAAGTTTATTAAGTGCCTGTTACAAGGATTCATTAATATTCAACTAATGCCTTTGATAGAGAATTTGATTTTGTCCCAAGCCAGAATGCTATCCAAACCAGCTTTGCTTCTCTTTCAGGCACCAGATAGCACAGTTTATTTGGTTTTTTTAACACTCAACTTCTAAAACAGGAAGCAGCTTAAAGTCAACAGGTTTCTGAACAACACTTGTCGTCACTAATCACACACTGAAGGTTCTCTTTTCTGGTTTGTATCTATGAATGCACGACTCATACAGGATTCTTCTACTCTGAATAACAGTCCTATTGGATCATCAAGCAAGAAACCTCCAAGATGAAATAAAATGACGCAAAGTTAAATAAGTAGAACCAAGAAAATAATATATGCAATGACTATAATGATGTAAAGAGAAAGAAGAATAATCCTCCCCAAAAATAATAATAATGAAAAAAATTATGATGATCAAGCTTGACCCCAAAGAGAAGATGTAGCTTCCCTGCATTCTCTGCAGAGGTGGGAGTCTATGGACATAACTGTTGGTGTTTGTCCCTTGTTCTCACAGAGGACCAACGACCATCAGGAAGGTGATGTCTTGACTGGCAAGTGAATTGGATTTAAGTGAGGCAGAGCTGTGCAAAGTCATCAGCCTCACTCTCTCCTCTGGGAGCCATCTGAGTCCAGTGGCAAGATAAAGATCAGGACGACTAGAGACGGACATGGGATGTTGCATTTAATGTCAGATTTGATTGATGTGTTGGCTAGTTTTGCAGAACTGCCTTTTATTCCTTTTTTTAAAAATTATTTTTTATTTTTAATTATTTGTTCCAAGGGATGAGACCCTAGGGAATGGGAGGGAGCAAGGAAGAAGGATATATTTGGAAATGAATATGGTGAAAAAAATAAAAGACATCAACAAAAAATTTTTTTTAAGAAAAAAGGAAATCTTCCAAGGAGAAAGACACTGAATGTAGGCAACAGAGAAAAATGGCGTGTTGAATGTTAAGAGATAACTTTCTCCAATATTCCCCTCCCAGGGCCTTAGTGTCCCACCCACAGAGCGAATGAGAAGTGGATAAAAGAAGACCAAGGAGAAGTGAGGGCTGCCTATCCTGCATAATGAGGAAGAAGGCAGTGACCTCAGGAGCAGCTGGGGGCCCTCTCTTACTCTCTGCTTCTAGTAAGACTTCTACCTTAATGGAGGAACTATATGGCTATATACTAACTGTGTAGTTCCAAACCCCTACTTTTCCAGATCTGCAATCTAGAACTATATAGATAGGATAGATGCATAGATGGCATGCTCATTGAATTGACAGGAGACACAAAGCCAAAAGGGAAAGCTAATACTTTGGATGACCTATCAGAATCCCACAATTCCAGGAGGGATATAGTCCCATCTCCATTATATAGGAAGAAGGCAAGAGACCTGCCCCAATGCTGCATCATCAACGGAGAATCAGATAGGTTAAAATTTCATGCTTCCAACTCTGCCCCATCAAAAACATCCTACTCCTTGTTGCAATAGACATACATCATTAACATCTGCCCCCTTAGACATTGAGCTCTGTCTCTCCTCCAAAGATAAAAACTTCTAAAACAAATGGGAAAATCAACCTCGGGAAACTAGCTAAGAAAGCATTAAAAAAAAACACATGCATACAACTTTGTTCCAATACTGAAATCATTAGCACTTCCAGAAATAAACATCTTATTCACATTTATTCGTTTGTTTCAGGTTACATAAGTTACATTGTACATAAAGACTATTGCTATAGTATGTTTCAAAAAAGAAATACTTACAAGTCACTCGTTTTTTCTGTTGATCAACACAATGTCTTTCCTCCAACAAATATTTATTGTTCACTCTAAGCTGTCCCTGAGGACTCTTGCTTTCAAAGTTTCATTCCTAACTGAATATTTATGGTTTATTTGCCATGCTCTAAACTGTCCCTCAAAGAATTCAAAAGCAAACTTTTTTTTTGTTAGGAGAGAGAAAGTCCAGGGAGAGAAAGTGTGTTGCTCTATCCAACTGAGACCATGTCTAAAGTTACAAGGAACACAGAAGGAAAACAGCAGGTGGGGAAAAGAGGAAGAAAATTAATACACAAGAACCCTCTGTGTGAGAACAGCAAGGTAACCTAAAATGATTTAATTTGCTTAGAAACTGGGACAGCTTCCAGTTCAGGTAGAGGTAATTGGGATGTCACCGCATCTAGGTTAAATGGAAACAAATTCATGCTTTAACATTCCTTTCACATCAAAGTACTTGTTGACAAATGAAACTTTTTTTATTAATTCCAACAGAGTAAAATCCCAGAACTTAGTTGCAATTTTTTTCTAAGAGGCCCAAGAGCTATTTTTCCAACAATCTCTTTGGCGTCTACCATTGTAATCTGGGTTATGCTTTGTTGGGATCTTGAGATATAAATAGTGCCCATTTCCTTTCAAAGGCCAGTCAAGTCAAGATGCTTTGTTTGTTGGATCAGCAAAGAGAGAGAAAGAAAAAAACATAATACAATTCAGTCTACATTTGAGTTACAACCCCACCCACTTTCCACTAAACAAACAATTTTATAACTGTTCTGAAAAGACAAAGTTAGTTTCTTGCTCTCACAACCTTATTAAGTTACCTAAAGTTTGGCTCCAGTAGAACCAATGGGATTTAGGGGCAGCTATTTCCTTTTAGCACACCACCCAGGATTCCATGGGAGACCTGCCTGAGGGCTCCGCAGGACCCTGAGACAAAATGCAGCTATATACACATATTTAGCTGGAGGAAAGAGAAACTCATTAATTACTCAATCAGTGTTCAGTGAGCATACCTAATGTGAATTGTATTTCATGTATCATGCAATGACATTGAATGCATGAGCCCTATCCAAGTAAGCTAAGACAATTTCTTCCTACTCTTTGACCACTCTGGGAAAGAACACTGGAATAAGAGCATGTCTAGCCACATAACTAGTAATAAATGAGGCATCTCTTCTAAATCAGATCACATCCATTTTAAGGGAGAAAGGAGAAACCCCCATACAACAAATGGAAGCATAGTAAAAGAAAACCATTTGCCAGAAAAGCAGTAGAAGACTTGGCCCGTCTAGTTGTTCATCCAAATATATGGCCTTTCAAAGGTTAAAGGAGCCAAAGAAACTTGGAAATGAACACAAGGCCTTTGGGTGAGTTTAACATCTAAACAGATGCACATTTCCCATTTTGACACCCATTCAAAAAAATGAAGAATTGATGAGAATGTCTTAATATTCTGGTCTGGGCTGTGAGTGACTGATCTATAGATCTCTCCTCTCCCACAGTCCCTTCTGCCTAGCATGTTCAACCTGTCTCTAGAACAGAAGCAAAAGAAGGGTGCTGGTCCCTTTGAAGAAGCATCTGGGTTAAACAGTGAACCTGTGAATTTTAAGTGATTTGCTAGAAAAAGAAAACAAAACACAATTTTGGTTTTTCTTAGCAAGGGGAAACAGGAGAAGTAAGTGACAGATTCACTTTCCATATTAGTTAAAAAAAACAAACAAAGGCTCAACCCTGGTGGTCAGAACTGAACAAAGTCCAATGAGGGCAGAGGGTACTATCACCTCCATATTTTTAGGAACAATACCAATCTTCATGAACTTTAAGAATGAATGAAGTTTGGGGATTTTTGCCTTCTGTATCATACTACTCACACTTATTGGGCATAAATACCAATAAAACCCACAGAACATTTCAGAATATTTACTAACCATACCTCTCTCACCTTATAATGGGGAAGCTGATTTTTTGTACCTCAAGATAAGACTTCAAATTTATCCCTACTGAATTTTAACTTATTAGATTCAGCCTAATGCTCTAGTCTAGCAAGATTCTTTTTGGATCCTGACTCTTACCAGCGTAATAGCTATCCATCCCAGTCTTGAGTCATCTGCAAATTTGATGAGCATCTATCTATGCTGTTACTCATAATAGCTGCTAGCCAGCCCATTAAATAGAGTCCTGAACTTGGAGACCTGATTTCAAACACAGCCTCAGACACTCGCTGTGCGGCCCTGGGCAAGTCAACTTAACCTCTGTCTACCTCAGTTTCCTCATCTGTAAAATGAGGATAATAACAGCACCTCCCTCATAGGGCTGTCGTGAGGACCAAATGAGATAATATATGTAACGCATTTTGCAAACCTGAGAGCATCATACAAATGTTAGCTATTATCATTATTCAAGTCACCGATAAAAATGTCAAACAGCACAGGACCAAGCATAGATCATCTCTGCTAGAAATTTGCTACAACACTGTCACTGAACATTTAACAACTGCTCTTCAGTCTAGTCATGCTCTCAATATATATAATGCTATCATTGTTTAATCCAGTGGTCCATGAACTTTTACAAAAATATTTTGTTAAATATATTTTAATATATAATTAATCTCCTTTGTCATACTTCATTTTTATGCATTAAAAACATGATCTTGAGAAGGAGTTCATAAGCTTTGCCCAGTTATCAAAGGGGTCCCATGACAAAAAAAAGGTTAAGAATCCCTGATGATCCATACCTCTCTCCACAAGAATAACATGAGGTACTGTGTCAAAAGCCTCCTTAAAATCTAGCTAATATATATTCACAGCATTCCTCTCATTTACTAGTCTAGTCATCTCATCAAAAAAAGAAACAAGGTTAGTTTGGCACAACCTGTTCTTGATGAGGCCAGGCTGGCCTTTCCAGATGTTCATCAACCACTTCTCTAATGAGTTTTTCTAGAACAAAGGGCTGCCATGTAGAGGAATGACTAGTCTTGTTCTTTTCGGCTCCAGAGGGCAGAATCAGGAAAGCAGGGGTGGAAATTTCAAAGATGCAAATTTGGCTCAATGCCAGGTGATGTTTCCTAACAACTGGAGGTCCAGATAGGTAATGGCCACTTCAAGAGCTCATCCAAGATCTACCCCTTCTGCTGTTTCTTCTGTTTGCCTTAGCTTCCTCATCTGTAAAGTGAGCTGGAAAAGGAAACGGCAAACAACTCCAGTATCTTTTCCAGGAAAATCTCAAATGGGGTCATGAAGAGTTAAACACGACTGAACAAGATCTACCTCTTCAGAGGTCTAGGAGTAGAGTCTGGATGACCACTTGTTGGCATGTTCTAGGAAGGATTCCTTTGGTTTATAGGGTGAACTGAATGACCACAGAGGTCCCTTCCAATCTCAGATTCTGTGAACTAGAAGTCTTTAAGGTTATTTCTCTGTAAGTAGTTCAAAATCTGTAAAATTATCAACTTTTACTAGAAGATCCCTAAAGCCCCTTCCAACTTTAGCCTTCTAGGATTGCAATGTTCCTTTTTTTCCTAGCCCTTCCTCATAAGGCAAGATTTATTTGTTCTCTTGTTCTGAAGACCCACTACACATGGTTTCTCTTCTCTTTCAACCCTCCTTTTGTCTTGGTTAGTTAGACCTTGGTTGGGCTATCAGGAAGTGGCTGGGTTATTTTCCCCTTTTTTATAATGTGCAGATATTAGGGTCCAAGTCCAAGAGTCCCTGCTTTTCTGGAGCTTCATTACCTGGTCTCTGCATGCCCTTAATCTTTAACAAAGCTCCTCCTACTTGTTTTTTTGTCCTCAACCTGGTGAGGTCAACCAAGTTCTGGAATGCTCAATGCCCTAAGGGCCTGATCTTCATATCTCAATGCTTTTAGTGAAAACCACACAGTCCAAGGACGATCCTCAAAGAAGCCATTTTTAAACAAACAGACAAAGCTACAATGAAAGCAAAGTCCTCATCAATCAGGTTGCTATAGTTTTGGAGATGGAAACAATCATAGAGACACCAGTGTATATATCTCCTAAGGCAGCAGTTAACTAAGTTTAAACCTGGCCTGAGAAAAACTTCAAAGGGCTCTGCTGGAAGAGGGAAGGAAGTAACAGTAACATACTGACATGAGAAGAGAATGTATTTCAATTATTATTTTAGTATTATGAATTATTACTTTGCAAGTGTTATTACTTCAGTTTATTAAGCACTTACTATGCTCTGGGGATACAAAAAAAAAAAAAAGCAAAAGCCAGTCCTAGCTCTCAAGGAGCTAATGGAGGAGTCGATATACAAACCGCTAGGTACAGACAAGATAAGGTGCAGATAATAAATAGGGAGAGGACACTACAATGAAGGAGGAATGCTAGGATTGTGGTTTTCTTCCACCAGGCCCCTGAGAGTTTGATCATGGGCACCTTTCTTCAGAGGGACAACAAAGAGAATGTCCCTTTCATCTTTGTGACTTACTTGCTAAGGCAACACAGAAGAGAGTACAGTACTGGAGAAATGAAAAAAGTGGCAAGATCAAGTGGTTTAAGTTTCCCTTAGCTAAGGCTAGAAAAGACATAAATAAACATCCCTATCAAGCACCTGAGCTGCTATTTATGGAGGCTGCCATGAAATAGAAGCACTATTCTCTCTTTAAACTCTTGTGAAAACAGGTCCCTCCCAGTTCTCATGGCCTTGACAAAGCAAAGAGGCAACTCACTATCTTGTTATTGTACCCAAATTCAACTTGATAAACTAGGCATTCATTAACACATGAAGGGAAAGATCCTAGCCCTTTTCATCCCTCCAGAAAAGTCTTGGAACTGGACCCACAGAGGTCTGCACTGTTCCTTACCAAAGCGTCAGGCTGACCTACATTATAGGCCCAAACTTAGCCAAGTACAACCAAACAGCTGCCCACCAGGGACTAGGTGGAGATCGTCTAATTATTTTTACCCTACAAGCTCCTCTTGGAGTCCAGGGCTAACAATCGGCTCCTCAAACACTCAATCCACACTTGGGAGCCACGATGAACTGGCTACTGTGACCTTGAGCAAATAATTTCATTTCTCTGAGTTCAGTTACCCATCTATAAAAGGGACCAGATTAATTCTAAGGTCTCCAATTCTAGCACTCAAACATTCTGAGGAGCTAGCTGTGTAAGGAAGGATGACATCATAAAATTGTAGGTCAGTCCTGGAACTGATCATAGAGATTATACACCAGAAAGAAGAAAATGAGGCCAGAGAAGAGAACTGACTTATGCAAAGAAGCATCCACTGTTCATATCACCTGACTATCAGAACCAGGTTCCAGTTCCTACCCAGACCCCTAGAGAAGGGATTCTGATTCCCAGAAGTCTATAGTCATTCCCTAGAATCTGCCAAAAGCCCAAGTTCAGTGTGAATTCCTGATTCATACAGACTCACAGAATGTTAGCTCCCTTCCAGCTTAGAGACTGCATATTTTTCTACTTTGATTCCCTTTCGAATTCTAGTGAAAGCTATGGACCCCTTCTCAAAATAATGTGTGTGAAAGAATAAAACACCTAAGATTATAAAGGAAATAAATTATATTGAAATAGTTATCAAGTTAAGAACCTTTAACCTAAGTGAACCCTCTCATTTTATAGGTGACTAAAGTAAGACGTAACAAACTGCAACTACTTGCTAAAAACAAAACAAAACAAAACAAAACAAAACAAAAAAACGCACAGGGACTTCGTGGCAGAATAGGAACTAGAACGCAAATCTCAATTCCAGTCCAGTGGGTCTTGTCTTTTCCTCTAATAGACTACCCTCACTATTATACATAGTATTTAATTCATTCACAAAAATGCATAGTCTCTTCACTAATGAGGACCTTCCCTCTACAGAAACAATGTGACTGATTAAGATGATTAATCTTCCTACCCTCCTTCCTTACAGATTGAGTCGATGAATCTTCCTCTATGACCTAATTGATTCATTCACCATCCTACCACGCAATCCTGGCCTCCCTCCCTGCCCAGTGACCCTCCAATTCAACAAACATTAATTAAACGCCTACTATTCGCCAGGCACATGGTGACAGGCACTGGAGTTAGAGGCAACTGCCCTCAGGCGATTGACACGCTACTGAATCTTTAGACCCTTCTGAATAATAATAATTCCACTCAGACAATCTAATCCACCCTTCTTCCACAGTGATCCTCTGAAATAATCCGCCCTCCTGGCACACTGACCTACCGAATACTCTCTCTTCTCGCACACCGACCCTCGGGCACAATCCGTCCTTATTGCACACTGACACCGCCCCCCTCCCCGAATAATCCGTTTTTTTGGCACAACGACCACCTCCTCTCCCCGTCCCTGCCCCGAGTAATCGAGCCTCCTTCCAACCCTGAGAGAGAAGACTGAAGGGGGAGGCAGCGGGCGGGAAGCCCTCTCTCGGCCCGCTAATCCGCTGGCCCACTAAAGCGCTCCCGGTCTTTCGGGTCCGAGCCCCCAAACCGACCTGCAGCATTCCGCTCCCGAAAGACGGACATGTCATCTCCCGGGCACTGCTACCGCTTCCTTCCTCAGCTTCCTCCCCCTCCACGAGTCCACCACAGCGCCCGCCCCTTTTCCTAGACGTCACCCAGCTTTCACCAATAGAAGAAGGCTGGCCCAGGGAGCCCCCCTCTTGCTAGGGCCCCCCTCCAATCGCCGGGGGTGGATTTTCCAGTCTCTACCAATCCCCGCTCGCCCTGAGCACCTACCTGAGGATGCAAGCGCAGGTTTCCGAGGCTGCGACGGCTGCTTCGGCCGCTGTTCCTCCCGCAGACCTGCGCACCAGTAACGACCCAGCCATCGGAACTGGGGCTCTGGGACTCCAGGACCTGGGAATGCGGGAGGCAAGGCAGAACTTCAGGCCCAGAGTGGGCGTGGAAACGTCAGATCCGCGGCGCTGCCCACCCTGGGCGCCTCATAAACCCAGTGGATTGAGTGAAAAGCTGTTCTGGCTGGGAAAACCACCGCTGTCGCTAGATGGGCATAGATAAGAGGCTCGATGGCGTCATGGATACAGTGTCAGAGCGCAATTAGCTCCAAATCTCGATTCTGATACTTAACTGTGGGATCATAGGAAGATTACTCAACCTTTCCAAGCCTCCGTGTGTTCATGTGTAAAAGGGGTAGCCTAAATATACCCATAGAACCTAACTCACAGGGTGGTGGTGAGGATGAAAAGAGAATGCCTTGCATTCCTAACGCCAGTGACTACTATTATTGAAACATCTAATTACTATAATTTGAAACATCTAAGTCCACCCACTTCATTTTGCAAGTAGGGAAACCGATATCCACAGAGGCTAAGTGATTTGCACATGATCACCCAGCTGCCAAAGCTGGAATTTTAACGAGGTCTTCTGACTCCAAATTCAATGTTTTTTCTACTTAGCTTCGCTGAGTTTACTAATTTCTTTCTGATACTCATAGAATTTCAGAACTGCCAGGGATCTCAAAAAGTACCTAGTCCGACTCCATCCTAACAAGTAGCCACTATTTAAATACTTCCAGACACTCTAGTTCACTATCTTACTAACCGATCCATTCCGTTGTTGGATAGATTTTTAAGAAAGTTTTTCCTTTTATCAAGCTAAAATCTGCCTCCCAGTAGCACTTTTTTCTCTCCCTCCTCCTACTTTATGCTCTGAGGTCAAGGAGGATAATTTTAATTTATCTTCTTAATGACAACTTTCAAATAAGATAAGACAACCAGGTTACCTCCCTTCTGCCCTGATTCAATTGTGTACCTTATCTGCTACGAGGCAGGGAACTGGTTCATTTTTGTCTTTGTATCTTTACTATTCTTCACTCAAGATGCTCCATCTTCTGACTCCATTTTCACTAAATGTCCCTTCATGCCTAAAATTCTCTCTGCCTGGCTTCCTTCAAGTATCACCTAACACCCCACCTTCTACAAAAAAACAAGAAGTCTTTCCAAGTTTCCCTTAATAATAGTACCCTCCTGAAAGCAGAAAACTGGGAAAGAATTTTTGCAACTAGTGTCCATGATAAAGGCCTATTTCTAAAATATATAGAGAATTGAGTCAAATGTACAAGAATACAAGTCATTCCCCGATTGATAAATGGTCAAAAGATGTGAACAGGCAGTTTTCAGAGGAAGAAATTAAAGCGATCTATAGTCACGAAAAAATACTCTAAATCACTATTGATTAGAGATGCAAATCAAAACAACTCTGAGGTACCACATCACACCTATCAGATTGGCTAACATGACAAAACAGGATGATGATAAATGTTGGAGAAAATGTGGGAGAGTTGGAACACTAATTCATTGTTGGTGGAGCTGTGAGTTGATCCAGCCATTCTGGAGAGCAATTTGGAACTATGCCCAAAGGGCTACAAAAAATGTGCATACCTTTTGATCCAGCAATACCACTTCTGGGACTGTATCCCAAGGAGATCATAAAAATGGGAAAGGATCCCACATGTACAAAAATATTTATAGCAGCTCTCTTTGTGATGGCTAAAAACTGGAAATCAAGGGGATGCCCATCAATTGGGGAATGGCTGAACAAATTATATGAATGTAATGGAATACTACTGTGCTATAAGAAATGAAGAACAGGGAGACTTCAGAGAGACCTGGAAAGACTTATATGAACTGATATGAAAGGAGCAGAATTAGAAGAACCTTGTACACAGCAACAACCACAGTGTGTGAGGAATTTTTCTGGTATACTTAGTTTTTCATTACAATGCAAGGACATAAAAAATTCCCAATGGACTCTTGAGGCAAAATGCCTTCCACATCCAGACAAAGAACTATGGAATTTAATTGCAGAATGAAGCAGACCATTTTCTTTTGTATTGTGTTTGTTTTGTTTTATGATTTCTCCCATTCGTTTTAATTTTTTTGTGCAACATGACTAAGATGAAAATGTATTTAATAGGAATGTACATGTAGAACCTATATAAAATTGTACGCTCTCTCAGGGAACGAGTGGGGAGAGAGAGGGGAAGGAGGAGGAAAGAGGGAAAAAAAATCTAAGATATATGGAAGTGATTGTAGAACACTGGAAACACTAAAATAATTTAATTTTAAAAAATACTAGTACCCTTCCTCTCTGTGATCAATCTATCTTATCTGTCTACCTATCTATCCACAATACACACATGTTGTGAGCTCCTTGAGAAAAGGAGCTGTTTTTTGCCTTTCTATCTCTAGTGCTTAGCACAGTAAGAGGCATATAGTAAGCACTCAATAAATGTTTGCTGAATGACTATCCACATCATCTAGTTAGTACCTCCCTAGCACTTAGGAGGAGTTAAATAAATACTTGATTAATTGGTTGAATTCAATTCGACAAGCATCGGTTTAAGTATCTGCACCAGCCAGGGTTACAAACAGTGAACCAGTACCTCTCCCCTAAGGATCTTATATTCTGCTCAGGAGCAATGACACATACATGGATAAGCCAACACACAAATATATACAAAACAAAAACAAAGCATTTGGGGAGAGAGCAATAACAATTCTCCATGTTTCAGCCCTAACAATAAAAGACTTCCTCACTCCCATCCCAGCATTCCCCAGGATCCGAGATTGGATTGATACAAGGGAAAGAGCCCTAGGATGAGTCAAGACCCTTGAATTCTGGTCTCAGCTCTGCTACTGACTCATTTTGTGACTTTGGGCCTTTCCTTGGGTCTCTTTCCTCCTGTACAAATGATAAGATTAGATGACGCCTCTGAGGTCCTTTCTGATATTCTGTCTCTCTTTAGTTCTAATTCAGAAAGGCCTACTTCCCTTTGCTCCTCCAGCTCCAGGTTGCTCCCTGGTAGCCCCCTCTCCATGTTTTCCTGGGACAAAGGGTCCTGGAGAAATCTCCATGGCTCGATGCAGAGAACAGGAAACGAGCAACATAGGAAAAGGAGAGACAGGAAAGATGGCAGGCTCTGGGTGACCACAGCTTAATACCAGGCCTGAGGATCTCAAAGCCCTCACAAATATGGCCTTCTTCAGGGGACACTGGATAAAAAGGACTGGCCTCATTAAGACCCCCTTGAACAGAGGACTCACTCCTACAATGCAGTTCAAGTACCAAGGATGGCCATTTCTACCTCTGCAATATCTATCACATATGGCTTTTCTTCTCTTCTTTTCTTCTGGTATGAACTTCCTCCCTGGTCTTCCACCTTCCAGGAGATCCATTCTCCAGTCCATCCTCCACACATGACCTGGGAAATTTTTCTAATATCTCATTGGGATCACCTTGCTCCTCTCCACCAAATTCTGTACTGCTCCTACATTGTCTACTGAACAAAAGTATAATGTCTTGATCCTGACATTCAAGGTCTGATCAGCATATCTTGAACATCCCTCTCAGTCTCCAACTAAGCAGGTACCTTCACATCCTCTCTACTCTAGTACTCTTCAGAACCCCTTTACATCCTGTACTTTCTTATCACCATCCATTTACTTACACAGGAGAAAATTCAACTCAACAAAATGCTGAGCCCTTATTATATGTAGGGCATTGGGTTAGGTATATTGATAAAAAGACTTCTCCCTTCCCCTTTAAAAAAAAAAAAACAGTCCCTGACCTCAAAGTGTTGATGTTCTACCTGAAAGAGTGAAGGTTACTTAAGGTCAAAGAATAGGACCCTGAGGCACAAACAGCAGACATCTAGATGTGGAAATCAGTTAGAAAGAAAGAGAGAAAGGAAGAGAGAAAGGAGGAGAGAAAGAAAGGAAGGGAGAAAGAAAGAAAAAGAGAGAGAAGGAAGGAAGGAAGGAAGGAAGGAAGGAAGGAAGGAAGGAAGGAAGGAAGGAAGGAAGGAAGGAAGGGAGGAAGGAAGGAAGGAAAAAAAGTAGGAAAACCTCCACCAGGAGTTATTAACCTTTTCTATGTTGTGGGCCCTTTTAGCAGACTGGTAAACCTATTGTCTCCTCAGAATCATGTTTTTTAAATGCATAAAATCCTGGATTACAAAGGAAACCAATTTTATGGATAATAGCTCATCTTTACATAATGTTTAGTTTGTGTGAAACACTCTGCTTAGAGCTTTACAAATATTATTTCATTTGATGCTCACCATAACCTTGGAGGTAGGTGTCATTGTTATCCCCATTTTACAGATAAGGAAACTGAGAAAAACAGAGGTTTAGTGATTTGCACAGGGTCCCAAAGCTAGTAAGTGTCGAGTATCTCATTTGAACCCCTGTCTTCCTGACCCAGGCCTAGTGCTCTATCCACTGCACCACCTAGCTGCCCCTAATTAATAAATATTATGACATTTTCCTTGCTTAAGATTCCTATGAATGTTATCTCAGATTGTCTTGGAGAGGAGACATGTCTGAAGACAAGGAAAGATTGTGCCAGTTTAGACATTTCTCTCTCTAAGGCAAAAAATATTTGGATTCATAATAATTTAAATTTTAAAAATTGTTTCTAGCAGAAATGTGCTAACTCTAAATGTACTTCAGTTCTGTCCTGGGCTCTCTTCTCTTCTCCCTCTTTTCTATTTCATTTGATGATTTCACCAACTCACATAGTTTTAATTAGCATCTCTAATGCTAAGGATTCTCAAATTTGCCCATCCTGCCCCAGCCTCTCTGCTGATGTCAAAACTTGCATCTCCACGTGCCTATCAGACAGGTGTCTGAAATTGGATGTCCGATACA
Organism: Bettongia penicillata ogilbyi; assembly: GCA_023548195.1. Taxonomy (NCBI): domain Eukaryota; kingdom Metazoa; phylum Chordata; class Mammalia; order Diprotodontia; family Potoroidae; genus Bettongia; species Bettongia penicillata. Next base: position 5,375,200 of record JAJHZJ010000128.1, read on the forward strand.
CCTCAGTATGTCCAAAACTGGACTCACTGTCTCTCTGCTTAAACCCTCTCTCCAACCTCTTTCCCTATTACTATAGGAAACAACACTATTCTCCCAGTTCCTCAGGCTCAAAAACTAGGCCCCCTCACTCCCTTATACCCTCATATCCAAACTGTTATCAATACCTGTTGATGCCACCTTTGCCACATCTCTCAGATATGCCCCCTTTTCTTCTTTGACACTAACACTACCCTAGTACAGGTCCTTACCCCCTCATACCTAGACTATAGCAATAATCTGCTTATAGGTTTGCCTGCCTCAAGTCTCTCCCCATTCTAATCCATTCTCCATTCAGCCACTAAGGCGATTTTCCTAAAGCAAAAGTCCAACCTTGTCACTTACCCACCCCCACTCAGTAAATGCCAGTGGCTTCCTATTGCCTCCAGGACCAAATTCAAAATGTTCTGGTTGGCATTTATAGCCCCTTCTACCTTTCCAGTCTTCTTACACCTTACTCCTGAACTTGTGTTCTCTGACCCGACACTGGCCTCCTGGCTGTTCCACAAACAAGATGCTCCATCTCTTGGCTCTGGCCATTCTCTCTAACTGTCCTCCATGCCTTTGACTCTCTCCCTCTTCTGTTCCCCCTACCTGACCTCTCTGACTTCCTTTAAGTCCCAACTAAAATCCTCTTACTGGAAGACTTCCCCAATCCTTCCTAATTTCAGTGACTTCTCTCTGTTAATGATTTTCTATTTGTCCTTTACAGAATTTTCTTTGTATATATTTGCATGTCATCTCCCTCATTAGAATATAAGTTCCTTGAAGGGAGGGCCTGTCTTTTGCTTCTTTTTGTATCCCCAGCACTTAGCAGAGTCAGGTGCTCAGTGGGTGCTTATCGATTAATCGATTACTTGCACATTGGTCCTTGATGTCATTAAAGTGCGAGTTCCTTGAATTTTGGCCTGTGCTATGCTTAATTTTGTGTTCCTATTCCTACCATACATGAGCAGGTGCTCAACAGGTTCGATGAATTGAATTGTTGAAGGGTAAAAACTCCAAAGGACCCTAGATGTGAAATGCACAGAGAATAAAGGGGTCAGTCGTCTCCACTCCTATAGAAACTAGCAGGAACCTCTAAAGCAAGTGGAATCATGGGAGAAGGAAGTTAACCTGGGCAGGATCCGATGACTTCCTGAAGGAACGTTCTTGTGTGAGAGCCAAAGGGGAGCTGCACAGTGAAGCTTATCTCTTCAGACTCTATCCAGACAGTCACATCAGAGCCTGTATGGAGGAGAGAGGAGCTAGCTGAAGGGCACAGGGCGAGAGTCCACACTGTTCTACCCTGTACCACTCTAGGCCACCATCACTAGCGGGGGAACCAGCCAGGACTCCTAAGTTCACCCCTTCAAACTGTTCCCCTAGACTTCCAAGATCACATCCAGGCTTAGGACTGATATCCTTGAAAGTACAGCAAAATAAGCTTCTTTAATTCTCTTTGCATTTCTCCCTCCCAGTCCCAAACCCATTTCATTTTATGAATGGAGCAAACAGGGGCAGGAAAATCATTAAACCCATGAGAGGCAATATGATAACATGGGAAAAAGTACTGAACCAGGAGATCTGGGTTCGAACCTCAGTTCTGATGCTAATTAATCCTGAAAACTTGGACAAAATGAGGAGGTTGGACTATCTGATCTCTGGGGCCATGCTCACTCTCCTGACCCTTCCACCTCCTCCCTAGACAACCTAGCTTCTTTGGGTACCATTCCTCCATTTAGCCCCACCCTGATCCTTTCCACCTCCTTTCTAATTATATGGTACAGTGGATAGAGTGCAGGACATGGAGTCAGGAAGGCCTGAGTTCCAATTCTGCCTCAGGTACTCCTTAATCATGTGACCTGGGCAAGTCAAGTAATCTCTCTGCCTCAGTTTCCTTCTTGGTAAAATGTAAATAATGACAGCATCTGCAAATCAGTTAACATGCGTAAAGTGCTTTGTTAATTTTAAAATGCTATCTATGCTATCCATGATGATGATGATAACATGTTGTCTTCTCCAGTTAGACTATAAGTTCCTTGAGGGTATGAACTAGCTTTTTTCATTTATATTTGTATGCTCAGTGCTTAGCATAGTGTCTAGCACATTCGTTCTGTTGTTTCAGTTTTGTCTGACTCTTCATGATCCCATTTGGGGTTGTCTTCGTAAAGATACTGGATTGGTTTGCCATTTCCTTCTCCAGCATCTGACATATAGTAAATACCTAATAAATGCTCTGTCTATTAATGGGGCAGATAGGTGGTATAGTAGGTAGACTCCAGAGTCTTCAGTCAAGAAGACTCATCTTCCTGAGTTCAAATCTGGCCTCAGACACTTACTAATTGTGGGACCCTGAGCAAGTGACTTCACCTTATTTCCCTCAGCTTTCTCATCTATAAAATGAGATGGAAAAGGAAAGGGCAAACACTCCAGTAGTCTTGCCAAGAAAACCCCAAATGAGGTCATGAAGAGTTGGACACTCTGAACAACACCTATCTATTAATAGATAAAGTAATTAAGCTATTTCTCCCTTATATATCTAAATCCTATAACTCTAGACTTTTCAGAATGCTTTCCCAACAGCCATTCTCTGGCACTGTATATCTTATTATGCTGTATTGTTTTGTAGAAGAGGAAAGAGAGTCCTCTGGGAGTAAAGTGACTTGCCTAAGATCATATAGGTCATAAATAAAATGAGGATTCTAACCCAGCTCTTCTGACCCTAATTTTAGCATTCTTTCCTCTCCCAAAGCACCATGGAGAAGTTAGATTACCAAGGTCTTCATGCCTCACCACAGTAGTACTTTTGGCAGGCCAGGAATAGACCCACTCAGATCTTCAGCCCAACGAGAAATGGTTCTCAAAAGGAAGTGGAGGAGGAGTCTTTTTTCTTGAATCATTTCTCTCTCATGCCAGCTTCTGAACCCTTCCCCAATTTGGGGTCAAAAAAACAAAATCCTTGGAGCACTTACCCAGGACATGGAGGTCACAGTCAGAGGGGACTGTCAGAAAGAAAAGAAATGTCACCTCAGAATCAGAGAATCACAACATTTGAGAGGTGGAAGAGATCTCAGTGGCCATCTAATCTACCCCATGCCCCCCAGAAGAATCCCCATTATGACAATACTGACAAATGGCCATTAGTCACTGCTTGAAGACCTTCAATAGGAAGGAATCTACTACCTCTCAGGTAGCCTAATCCCTTTCTGGACAGCTCTGATGGGTAGAAAGTTTTATTCCTGACATCAAGCCTAAAGATGTATCTATCTGACTTCTGCCCAACGTGCCTAGTCAGCCCTCTCAGCTAAAACAGAAGTCTCTCTTTGTATCGCAGTCCTTCAAATACTTAGAGCCAACTCTCAACATCCCTGCCCACCACCTGTCTTCTCTTCTTCAGATCAAATATCTCCAATTTCTTCAGCTGATCCTCATATGACCTAGACTTGATCTCCTTCACCATTCAGACTGCCTTCTTCTGGATACTCTCCAGCTTATCCGTATCTGTCCTAAACCATGGCATCCCAAACAGAATATCCTAGGTATGGTCTGAGCAAAGCATGATATCACCTCCTTATTCCTGGCAGCTCTATTTTTCATTAGCTTTTTTGGCCTCCATACCACACTATTAACTCAGATTTACTATGTAGTACCATAAAATCCCTGGGTTTTTTCAGACAAATGATGCTATCTAACCATGACACTTCACCTTGGACTTGGGAAGTTGATCTTTGCAAATGTATGACTATATTCATAATTCCATTTCCTATATTCAGTCCAATATTTAAGCCTGTCAAGATCTTTTTGGATTCTAACTCCCTTAACCTCTTAAAACCCCATTCATGGGTTCAGGCTTCCACAGTCTACAGATGTCTGGGGAGGGCCAAGTCAAGCACAAAATGGAAAGAGCCCCAAGGGTAAGAGATAAACCACTTCCTCTTCCATCCTAGCCCCAAGAGAAAGCCCCTTAACAGGATCAGAATTTTATATTACACTCCCCCACCTTATGCCTAAGATAGTATTAAATAGCAGACATTTAAATAATGTCTGTTGTACCACCACCACCTTTCCCACCCCTACAAGGCACCTTCTTCCACTGTAAAATTCCTGGTGATGGGCACCACTTTGTCCAGGGACACATCCTCGCCAGTGATCGCCATCCTTCGATGACTGTACAGGAAGAGGCTGCAGATAGAAGGTTCGTGGCTGCTTAGATACCCAGGATCATTGATCTCCACAGGCTCTAAGGGTGACCATAGGCCCCCAAAGTCAGAAGACCTTGGAGAGCCTTCTGGGAATGAGTATGGGAAAGACACTGAGTTCATGGTTAATAAATATCTATTATTCAATGAGTACATTAGCTATGACCAATAACTGACCCAGAGGGGAACATAGAATGAGCAAATTCAATAAATGTAATGAGGTTATAAATCATGACATAAAGTCCCTCCCCATCACTCAGAGTCTTCTATAACTTAGGCCTTCTCAATGGCCCCTATAGAATACTCTGGGAGCACAGCTGGGGAGAAGGCTAGTGGAGTGAGGGAGTGCTATTCACATGTTACATCTTCTGATAAGCCTTCACTAATTGCCAGCCCCACAAGTCTATAATGATATCTCTTTCCCTTAACTTTGCCTGGCACTTTATTTACATTTTTCTTATGCCCTCAAGTCCTCTTTTGTATTGTAATGATTTCACTTTAGGAATACTCTGAGTTTCCCCATCTCATCCTGCCCTCTCCTGGCCATGTGCCATTCCTCCCACCTGGAAAGCACCTGGAACAGATTCTGTCCATCATCTCCCTTCTCTGCCTCGATAAATCCTTCCTTCTCTTTAAGACTTCCTCAATTAATTTTCCATTTTTTTAACCTCTTCAATTTAATCTTATTCATCAAAAATTGACCAAGCTCTTTCTAAACACTAGGCACTGGTGACACAAAGACAAAACACAAGAAACCTACTCCTTGCCCTCAAAGAGTTTATTGTTTATTGGGGGGAGGGGTAGCAGAACTAGAACATGAAGACATAAATGAATATCCGATTCCCAATCGATCATGAGTCAAAGGATATGAGCAGTTTCCAAAGGAAGAAGGGGCAAATTATCAATAACCATATAAAACAGTGGTCCAAATCAATCATGCTAAGGGAAACAAAAACTGGAACAACATTTGAGTTCTTACCTCATGCCCAGCAAATTGACAAAAAAGTGGAAATCATCGATACTGGAGGGCTGTGAGAAGACAGCCACACTACTAAATTACTGGCAGCATGAAAAACTGGGGCAAACATTCTGGGAAATGATAATTATGGGAGAAAGGTGAAAAGACTTCTCATATCCTTTGGCCCAGCCATTTCATTAATAAATATATAGCCTCTGCACTTTCTTTTGCAACATAGCTAACATGGAAATGTTTTACATGATAGTACATGTACAATCTATGTAAAATTGTTTGCCTTCTCAAAGGGGAGGGGAGGAGGAAAAAGGAGAAAAAGAATATGGAACTCAAATATTTAAAAATGTTAAAATTTTGTTTACATGTAATTGAAAAAAATTAAATTTAAAAAGAAATAGATATATACCCTAACGAATATTAGAAAGTTAAGGCCTCATATATGTCAAAATACTAATAGTATTTTTTAGTGATAGCAAAGAACTGGAAACAAAATAGATCCTAACTGATTGAGAGGTGGCTAAAAAACTGTGGTATATGAGTATTTCGAAATATTATTGTGCAGTTAAAAATAATACAGATGAGGAATTTAGAGAAACTTGGGAAAATGTGTATATACTAAGAATAGGTAAAGAGAGCATGGGGGAGAAAAGGAATACTATACACAGTGACTACTGTAATTCAAAGAACACTAATTGAATTCTTAGTACCTGTAATAACTAATCTTGGTGCCCGAGAATGGTTCATGAATGGCTAAGTGGGATGCTGTCATGATAGAATATTATTGTCAGACAAGATCACTGCCTTATTGATTTATGTTTAACTATTTTCTTAATCACAAGGAATGATTTTTTAGATAGAAAAACTCATTCAGAATTGGCTGTGATGACCAAAGACACAATAAATCTAGTTTTAGAATAAATAAATATGAGGCAGGAGGTTAGAGTCAATATCTCAATAGAGCAATTTTTAATGTTTCCATCTTCCTTGGAAGGAAAGGAAAGGAAAATTAAAGAATAATATAGGTATCTTGGAAGAGTTGGGACTAGCGAAATAGGTCAAAATTTTAATTGGGCAGAAGAAATTGAGGAAAATTTAGAGAAAGAAAACTCTTTAGGTACAGATACTTGTCTAGATTTTACTTCTCTGTTAAAAAGAGGAGTAAGATCAGAGATAATTTAAGGAGAACGTAAGATCAAAAAGGATGAAATCCTGAAGAAGATTCAAGAGAGAAAAGAAGGAAGTAGTTGGGAAAACAAGGCGCAGTAGGAAAAGATAATTGTAGCAACTGGTTGTTATTCAGTCGTTTCAGTCATATCTGACACTTATGTGATCCCACTTAGGGTTTTCTTGGCAAAGATACCAGAGTGGTTTGCCATTTCCTTCTCCAGCTCATTTTACAAATGATTAAACTGAGGCAAAAAGGGTGAAGTCAGAGGGTAAAGCAAATTGAGAGAATGGATTGGTGGGTGATGAAACTGGTCCTGAAGAAAGGAGTATGGTGTGAGGTTGAAAAAGGAGAGAATGTAGTTACAAAAGTTGCTAAGTCTAAGGAAAGGAAGTTGACTGGGCTTTCCAGATTATTAAGAAGAGGTAATAAGAGATCATAAATCTTAATTAGGAACTTAAGGTTGAAGTATAAATACTTGTAAGTTGCTCAAAATAAAGGGATACAAACAAAAAGATTGAATATTTCATCCAAGTGGCTTTCATGGCATGTGTCATATTCATATTTCTGCCAGAGTCAAGTGACTCATCTGTGTTCCAAGTATATATAGGCTTATCTTGATCCTGGAGTAGGAGCGAAAGAGGCGTGAAGAAAACCTCTAAATACTCCTGGTTGTTGGGGAGAAGGAGGTACTCTTAAAAGAACACAATCAAGGCTTCAAGGGGGAAAAAGAGCAATCTGAGGTGGAGAAGCAAAGATTGAACTATTATCAGTGTTTTGGAAAACAGTGTTACGTAGAGGAAACCCCACAGTAAAAGCAAAATTGGAAGGAGGGGAGGATCTGCTCTATGTAACACTCTTCCATTTCCTATTTACTACTTAATCATCTCAAATTTGACCTGCCAAAAATGACTTCATGATCTTCCTCCCAAATCCTCCTTTCTTCCCAGCTTTCCTGTTACTTCCAAGGTCACCACTAACCTCAGGCTCAGGCTCACAGTCATCCTTGACTCCCCACTCACACTCACCTCACATAGCCAATCTGTTTTTTTTTTGTTTTTTTTTGGCGAGGCAATCAGGGTTAAATGACCTGCACAGGGTCACACAGCTACTAAGTATCAAGTGTCTGAGGTCACATTTGAACTGAGGTCCTCTGACTCCAACGCCAATGCTCTATCCACTGCAACACCTAGCTGCCTCTTTATAGCCAATTTGTTATCAGATCTTGTCTCTGTCTTCCCAACATCTCACCTATATATCATACATGCATATGCCTATATGCCCCCTTCTCTCCATTCATATAACCATCCCCCTTGGGCAAGCCCTTATCAGCTATCACCCCGACTATTGTAATAACTTCTTGAATGGTATCCCTCCCTCCCATCTCTCACCACTCCAAGCTTTCTTCTACTCAGCTGCCAAAATACGTTTCCTAAAGTACAGATCTGACAATGTCACACTCTCCACCCCATCATACACGTATTCCAAAAACTCTAGTGGTTCTGTATGACCTTCAGGATCAAATTTTAAAATCTATCTTTGGCTTTGAAAGTCTGTCATAACTTGGCTTCTTCTGACTTTACTCAGCCTTCTAACACTTCAATCTCCTTCATATACTCTGTAACCCAGTGACATCGGCCTATGTTCTGTACCTCAGGGACACTCCATCTGTCTACTATCTGTTCTTTGAAGAAGACTCTCCATCTCTCCTTAATGAGTACCCTATATCTGCCATGCTCTTCCTCCTGAACTCTGCTTCTTGGATTCCCTGGCTTTCTTAAAGACTTAACTCACATTCCACCTCTGCAACAAGTCTTTTCCAATCTTCCATCATCTCCCAGCTAGTGCCTTCCCTCTGAGATTACCTCCAATTTACCCTATATTTATCTTGGATGCTCGCTGAGGGCAGAGACCATGTTTTGCATTTTTTCCATCCTCAATGCTTGGTATTTAAATGCTTGTTGATTGACTGAGAAAAGGAAGGAAAGGAGAGAAATACAGTTAGAGCTCAAAACTGGACTTGAAGATCATCTTGGAGAGGATAGAACTGGATACTCTGAGGAGGGAGAAGCTGCTTGAATGCCAAGGAGCAAGAAAGCGGAGTCACAGAGATCATTTAGAAAGGTCAGAGGAAGAAGAGAAGAGGAGCAGGAATTGGAAGTTCCCTGCTCAGTGGCTCAGAGGCAGCTATCTATTGACAAGATAACAATGGTCCACTGTCTTCCCAAGGCTTGGTTCCAAGATATAACAGAAACGTCCTGAGGCTTATCAAAATGGAAAACGACTGCCCATTTTTGATGATTCCAATGGATACAAATGAAAAAGTGGTGCCCATACTTATAAAGTTTTGGGCAAGAAACCAAAGGTTTCTTGAAGGACCCCAGGATGCAATTTTCTCACTGTTAATCATTTAAAGCAAGAGGTAACAAAGAAGAGAAAAATGACTTTGGGATGGGAATAGTTGGGTAAGAAAGTGGTGTCTGAGGATGGTATTTGTATTCCTGAACAGATTAAAATATAAAGATATAATATTATGTATAATATAATAATAAGAATAATTAAATATAAAGATAAGAAATTCCTGGCCAGAGATGAAGCACACCTAACAGAGGTTGGTAAAAATATATTTGCTAAATGTTTTATAAATCTAAACAAATGGACTTTGAACTAAAAAAGATGGGGGAGACAAGGGGGATGCCTACATGTATATATCTCCAAAGAGAGTAATTACAATGAATGAAGAGTAGTTGAAACATCCAGTTCATAGGAAACAAAATCCAAGAAAAGACCCAGTAGAAAAACCTCATGACTTCCCATTTCAATACACAAATGCCCAGAGATTATGCAACACACAAGAGGAACTAGAAGTCCTAATGAAAAGAGGCAAACTTGACCTCAAAGGTATCACTGAGACTTGGTGGCATAAGACACATAGTCTGGACATCGTTCAAAATGTGTATATCATATACAAAAGAAACGAAAAAAAAAAAGGTGGTTGAGTGGGACAGTATTGTATTTTAAGGAGATGTATATACATAAGGAACTATAGGAACCAAATAGAGAAGTATGATGGCAAATATTTGTATGAATGTTAATGGAAGGAGAAACAGAAGTGATTTTGTCGTTGGAGTATACTACAGACTTCCTAGACAAGAGGAGGAAATAGATAAAGAGTTTGGGGAACAGATCAACAGCCTGGAAGAGAGATGTGATAAAGTAATGACAGAGGATTTCAGTTATCCAGACTTTAGAAAGATACAGAGATCTCTGCCTCTCTTTTTCCCTCCCCTCCTCTTTCTCTCTCTGTCTTTCTCTGACAAAGCAGAACAGCTAACTTCTTGACTTGCCTTAGTGATAATCTCATCCTCCAATGGGTGAAGGAATAAACAAGATGAAGTTCTATTCTCCATCATCCTCTCACCAACTCTAAGAAACTGGTCGCTGGGGTAGAAATGAAGGTTTGCCTGGGGAGAAGTGACCAATTCCTCCTAGCATTTGTGATAGCGGAGGGGGAATCTCTTCTTTTCCATTTTTCTTACATTTTACTCTTCTTCCACATTTTCAATAATCAAGCTACCCTGCTCCTCCAATGCTACGTTCCCATCTCCCATCTCCCTGCCTTTGCAATGATTCTCCCCCATGCTTGGAATACTCTGCCTCTTCACCTGCCCCTCTTAAAATCCTTGGTTTTCTTCAAGATTCAGCTCAAATGCCACTTTCTGCAGAAAGCCTTTCTCAACCTTCCCAGCAGTGACAGCTTTCTCCTTTAAGATCACCTTTCATCTAGTCTGTATGCATCTGGTATATACCTAAGTATTCACTGCCTCATCAGAATGCAAACTCCTTGAGGGAAAGAATTGTTTTTGCCTTTCTTTGTACCCCTAGCATTTAGCACAGTGCCTGGCACATAGTAACCCTTAAGAACTGTTTGCTGATTGCATGATTAATTGATTGAAAATCTGACATTCCCATGAGATTTGGGGAAGGCAGATTTCAAAGGATTCAAGAAAAAAAAAAAAGTTGTAACTGGCAAAATCAGCCCAGGAAAAATGAAGGATATTCAAAAATGAAAATTCTGAAGACATAAAGGAAACCAAATTCATTGATGAAGACAAGTGGGATTTATTTGAAGAGACCAATGTCAACATACAGGGAACTCACTAACCAATTTGGATTTTAAGAAGAAATGTGAAGATAAAAGTAAGTCCATGTAACAATCGATACATATAAAAACATGGCTTGGTCCTGCAAAAATAGTGTTGGAAGTGGTAGAGCTTAGAATGAGTTGAAGCTGGCAAAGGACAAAACAGAGAGTTGCCTTTTGAAGTTATATTGAAAGAAAAAGGAAGATGAAAGAAGGGATAGGACATTGGCCTGGGACGGATGGGACAATGGTAACTGACAACAGAGAGAAGGCAGGGCTGTTTAATTTTCCTTTTTCGCCTGTCTCCTCTGAATGCCTTTTCTTTGGGGGGGTAAGGGGGGGATTGTGTCGCTAGAAATGACCCAACAAAGAATGGCTTAATAGAATTGATACCCATGGTAAATAAGGAAATGGCAAAAGAGCACCTGTTTGTCCTTAATGAATGTGAGTCACCTGGTCCTCCACTACTTAAAGAAAATGGCAGGTGTGATTGCTGAGCTATGTATTTGTCAGTAATAATTCTTGAAAGGCCATAGAAAATGGCAGGAGTGCCACAAGATTGGAGAAAGACTCATTGTCCCAATTTTCAAAAGAGGAAGAGACCAATCTATAGTCAATCAGGCAACCAACATTTATTAAGTGCCTACTATGTGCCACAGATTATGCTAAACACTCAGTTGCTAACAAAGGCAAAAGACAATCACTTCTCTAAAGAAGTTCACCGTCTACTAGGGGAAGCAGTGAACTTAATGTCAGTTACTGGGAAAATTTTATAGTGGATCACTAAAGAGATGGTAGGTGAACAGCCAGAAAGAAAAGTGATTACAAAGACTATGTCCTACACATTAAGCTCACTTCCCTTTTTGAAAGGCTTACTAAAGGAAGAGGTTCCCCTCAGTCCCATTCCAACCTCAGCTGCTTAGGAGCACAGCAGCTGGATGACCACTTTTGGGCATACGACAGTCGAGATTCCTTTAAACTCTGGTCTGGCCACCAAAGTCCTTTCCAATATGATTTTGGGATTCTCACCTCAGAACCTCTAGGTTGCCATGGGAAAGTCACTTAATGACTTAACTGCTTAATTGCTTGTCACTTAATTGCTCATGGCCTCAGTTTCCTCATCTGCAAAAGGGGGATAAAGAATACTTGTGCAACATATCTCATAGGGTTATGAGGAAAGCATGTAGCAAACTTAAAATGACGTACAAATGTGAGTTATTATCATTGCAGTAATTAGAGTGAGGAGAAAGTGTGTACAACTGAGGGAATCAGGGAAGGCTTCACGGAGGCACCTGAACTGAGACAGACAGGTAAGAATTCTGAAAGATGGATGGGAGGATGTCTGTGCCGGGGCTTCGAAACATCATCAGTTTCCCAATGTGGGAGAGCCCTCTCAGCTCATTCTCTTAGGACATTTATCATACTCTGCCTTTTTATTGGAGTCATGTGTCCCTGTCTAATCTCCCTAATAAACAGGTAAGCTCTTTGAAAGGCAGGAACAGTGTCTTGTTTCATCTTTGTATCTCCAGGGCTCACACATAATAGGTACTTGCTTATTGAATTGAATTGTTTTATTCTATCTACAAATACATGTCACAGGCAGGTCATGAACCCAAATCTTTCTGAATTCTGTCCTGCTTTTCCCCTGCAGATGCTCCTTTAAGACCATCAGACAGATCCCTGAGATCATGTCCTGACTGACTTAATCTACTAAGCTTCAGAACCACTGCCCAGGGCCATGCTGTAACTGAATTAGTGACTGCAAAGGTAAGGGCCCACTAGATCGAGCCATCCCCTGGCCCCAAACCTTCCTGGATATCCCATGTGACGATCTACCCTAGCAGCAACTTGCCATCTGCCTAGCTTAAGCAAGTACCCCTCCTCCCCCCTTTCCATCAATTGCTTCTAGAATATGTGTCAGCCAATTCCCCTGTGGTTCCTCTCATTGTTCCTGTGACTTTCCAAACAGTGTCCTCCCTGGCCACCACTTCCTATATGCGTTGTCTCCTCCTACTGGAAAGTAAACTCCTAGAGAGCTTTTCAATTTGTATCACCAGCACGAAACACAGAGCAAACACTTCATAAAGGCTATTTCTTCATTCACTCCTGGCACCAATTCAATTCAGTTGGCTCATTTCCCTTACCAGAAGCACTCTGCTGTAATGGACACAGGGCCAGCCCTGAGTTCAGGTCCTTCCTATGATATATATTTGTACCAGCTGTAGTACCATATTCAAATTCGTTGACATATCAGCGCCCCAGGCAATACTCTAACAGAGCGTTAGAAGACAGTTGCTGAACTGCAACAGCAGAGGCCATTTTCACACAGGAAGTTTCCCACATTAATAAAAATCACAGAAATGGGTCAATTTTTTTTTCTCTATGTGACTGTAAGCTCTGTGAGGATAAAGGCTGCACCTTCCTCCTTAAACCTCCCTCAACACTAAGTAGAGCCTTTACACACATTACTTTTCAGTCCTACCTGACCCTTCAAGACTCCATTTGGGGTTTTCTTAGCAAAGATACTGGAGTGGTTTGCTATTTCCTTTTCCAGCTCATTTTACAAATGAGGAAACTGAGGCAGACAGGGTGAAGTAATTTGCCAGGGTCACATAGTAAGTGTCTGAGGCTGCATTTGAATAAATCTTCCTGACTCCAGGCCCTGTACCACCTAGCTTTGCCTTACACACAGCTGGTATTTAATAGATGTTTGCTGAATTATACTGGGTCACTGAACTTTAACCCAATCAATGGAATCAACACAGTTCTCTGTGTTGTGTGGGGGGAAGCGGGCAGGAATGGAAGCAAAAGAATAATGAGACATAGTCCAGCCTTCCATTAGTTCTGGGGTCTACATACAGAGATCAAATCAACACTGTGCCACAATTAGAGTTTCAAGTTCATTAAATGGTGCCAGGGAAAAGCAGGAGGCAGCTCCTAAAATGCAAAACCCCTGGAAACAGAACACCCAAGACTTGGTTTAATTTGTAACTCTTCCACTCACTAGCTCAGGAATCTTGAATAAGTTCCTTCCCCTCACCAGACCTCAGTTTCCTCATCTGTAAAATGAAAGGACTGGAATAGGTGAATTTTAAGGAGCCCTCTGCTTGGATATGGTGTCATTCTGAGTTTACTTACGCATACTCCGAGCCACATCGGACCAAGCCCAAAAGGCGGCTTTGTAGACTATTCTCCGCACACACTACACCCTGAACTGCCTGCCACCCAAGGTCAAGGAAAATAGGAGGGAATAAGGGAAGGATGGAAGAAAGGAATATTCTTTCAACTACACTCACTCCACCCTGATCTTCCCCGCCTCTTTCTCGCCTACCCATCAGGGGTACAGGAACAGGGACACAGCAATTGATATGGGACCAGGTTCTGCAGGAATGAGACCAGGACAAGGAAAAAACTTTCTGTGTCCCCAAGAGCCCGGCACCACGCAGGGTTTCCTTCCTCATTTTCCCCTCCCCGTCCTCCAAGAGCCTGACATACAGGAAAAGGATACAATAACGCAGTGTTCACCGTGGGCCAGGGTCTCCTGAATGGCCCCAGACTGGTCCATTCTGGCAGCTGCAGCTGGACCCAGAGACGCACAGCTGGAAGCCTGGGAGCGGGAGCGCCTCAGACGTCCCCCCGTCCAGGCCGAATAAATGAATGAATGTCAGAGGGGGTGGTTGGAGTCCCGGGACCCCGAAGGGCTGGGCAAGGCGAGAGGAGAGCGATGTAGGATGAGGAGAGGGCAAAGGACAAGAGATTTTAGAGGGCTGGAGTGGCGCGGGAGCATAGCCTAGCCCCACTACTCTTCCCCAGTCTCCACCACCTTCCCCGGGAGGGTGTCCAGCCGCGTTGCATCAGCCGGAGGTGGGTGCAGGAGGGGACGCAGTGTTCTGAAGCGACAGACAAGTGAATGGGGAGAAGGATACCCCACCCAAGCTACACATCCGCAGCCTCCGACCCCACCCTTGTTAGTCTGCCCACCGGGATTCCAGCCCGGTCCCGCAGCTCTGAGCTTAGCCTGCTGCAGCGCGCCGCTGTCACCCTGCCTGCTTACCTCTGGGGATGTCACTACCTGCTGCGTGCTGGGGACAACAGAGAGCCTGGGGACGGCGGGACAGCGCCAACTCACTACACCTCCCGGCAGGCTCCACGCAGCTGCCTGCGGGCTAGCGGGCCAGATGGCCTACAAGTCCCGGCCTGCATTGCGCCTGTCCCTACACGACCGGGCTACTTAACCCCTTAGGCATCTCCGCAATCTTGAAGGGTCCTTACCCTAGCCTTGCCCCTGCAAGATTATTAAAGACCACCAAGGATTCCGGGACATTAAGCACCCTCATCTCCCCCCTTCACTCCGGCCTCCCCATACGCATGCAAATACGCAAAACCCCAGCCCAAGCGGGATGACTGAATCCTGGCACGCAAATGGTGTCCTAACTAAGTAGAATTCAGTTCAACAATCTAGTAAATCTCTCTAAGTGGATCATCGGATTTAGAGCTGAGCAAAAGTTCAGAGCTGCAAGGGACCTTAGAGGTCATCTTATCCACCACCACCTTCATTTTACAAATGAGGAAACTGAGGACCAGAGACCTTAAGTGACTTGTAGGCTATCTTGCAGGTAATAAGTGAAGAACCCACATCCTATTTCTCCAAAACTAGCATTCTGCCCATTATAACACACTATTAGGTCAGAGTCGAACACCTTCTCCATAACTCAATCTCAGAGAGAACTTAGAGCAATAGGAGGAAAAATTACTTCACCAGGGTCACACAGTCAGTATGTGTCATTCGGAACTTAAGCTTAAGTCCTGGTTTCAAAAGTGTATCCACCAGTCTTGATCTATATCTTGCTACAGGACCCAGATGTTTATGGAGGAAAAACTGAGGCTGCTGACTTTGCACAGCTCTCCTTCACTTAAATCCAATTTACTTCCATGGCATGGCATGCTGTGGTCCTCTTCCAGAACATGGGACAAAACAACTAAGCCATGATGGCTCCCAGGGCCAAAGACAAAATGATGACAATTACTACTACTGCTACTGCTACTACTGATGCTGCTGCTGCTACTGCTACTACTACTACTACTACTACTACTACTACTACTACTACATTGCTAGCATTTATAATGCTCTTTAAGGTTTACACAGTTCTTTACAAATTTACAAATATTATCTGATTTGATCTCACAACAAATATGGGTTTATTTCCTATTTTATAGAGAAGGAAACCGAGGCAGAAAGAGATTAAATTACTTGCCCCAGGTCATGCAGTTAGTAAATATCTGAGGCTGAATTTGAACTCAGGTCTCTCTCTGGTCCTGTTTTCCCCTCCTCCTCCTTTCCTAGGGGGAGTGAAAGAAGAATATCCTTCCTCCATCCAGAAACATCTGATGGCACCTTACACATGGAAGAGATGAACACACTTGCATTGACATAAAAAAAAAGATGCCAAAGAGTAGACTTTCCCAGCTCAAGAGACTAAATCAGCTGAGACAAAGAGTGCTTCTGCAGGAGAACATGGCAGAACCAGAGGTGTTTCCTCAAACAGGGGAGTTCATGAACAATGCTACTGAACCTAAAGCTTGCTGTGTAGAGGAGGAGAATTCCCTGGGCAGAAAGATCCCGCAATCTAGCCTTCTGGTCAAAAAGGGAGATTTCATGGGCAGTGCCAGGCTCAGGGTTTGTCCTGTGGTTAACTCTGAGTTCGAGAGTTCTCAATTTTAGGAATTTTATCATCAGCCCTTCTAGAGAGGAAATTGTACAAAAAGCACTGCCTCTTGGGAGGCCAAGAGAATTGTCCATGTAATTCTTGGAAAACAAAACAGCAATAAATAGTGGGGGAGGGGAGAGGGAGCAAAGGATACTTTTCCAGTCCCTACTAGGATTTATTCAGATAATGTAAGTCTGATGGGAAGCGGATTGCTTCCTTTAGTAACTTCCACAGTATATTTACTTTCTGGAGTGGTGCTATGAGTTTTACAGAAACTGTAGCTTGTGGCAAAGACTCAATAGAATGACAAAGGGTTGCCTCAAATGGAGTTCACCAAAGCAGCTAAAGGCAAAGTGAATGGAGCACTGGCCCTAGAGTCAGGAAGACCTCATTTCAAATCCAGCCTCAGTCACTAATAAAATTTGAGTTCAGTCTAACTAGTCTTTGACACATACTAGCCATATGACCTTGGGGAAGTCACAACCTTTCAGTGCCCTGCACAACTTTCCAAGACTATGGAGAGGAATCCTGGTATCATAGAAAGAGTTGAATTTGGAGTCAAAGGTCTAGGTCCTAATCCTATTTCACAACTTACAACTTGTGTGATGTTAAGGTATTTAAACTTTTTCAGCCTCAATGTCCTCATCAATAAAATAAGAGGATTGAACTGGATGGTTTCTAAGGTGCGTCCCAGCTCTAAATATGGGATTCTAAGATATTAAGTTAAAATGAGCCACCAAAATATTGGTGACTTAAATTTCTGCACCATATGTTCCCCTGATGTCCCCTGATGTCCTCTGTCCATGTCACTGACAAACAAAATGTGGGACAATGGTATTGGCCTAAGAGCCTGGGACCTGAGCAACTGTCCCTGCTCAGCTTCTGGCCTTAAACAAGTTTCTTCTGGGCTTCAATTTCCCCATTTGTAACAAAGAGGAAATTAGAGTAGAGGAGGCAACATGATATAATAAAGAAAAACCCTCTAGACTAGAAGTTGGAGGACCTGAGTTCAAATCCCAGCTCTGCCATTTGCCTCCATTTGATTCAGTCAAAGGACCACACTTGAGGATCTAGAGGACCACATGTGGCCTTGAGGCCACAGGTTGCCCACCACTGATAACCAGTCAGGGTCTGTAAAGTGAGAGAGTTGGATCAAATGACCTCTAAGGTCCCTTCTACCTGTAAATAACCTAGGATCCTACATCCTTTCTTTCAGTTTGAAAGTTCTATGATTCTAATAGGTACTCAGGAAATATTTGGTATTTGAAGAACTCTGACCCCCTTAAAATATAAATGGGCAGTGTGGTGAAAAGATGGTCAGACTCAGTGTTAGAAGATTCTGTCACTTACTAGCTGTGAGGCATGGAAACAAAATATCCTCCTTTCTACAGGCCTCAGTATCTCCACTTGTAAAGTGAAGGCTTCCAGGACTCTGCCATCTTAGAATCCATATTCTAAAATCCACTGGAGCTTCAGAATTCTTTGTTCAAAGGTTCCTCCTGCTCTAACATTCTAAGCTTCTTCCAACCTCGCTACCAAGCATTCCATTCACAAGTATTTTTAAATGCCAGGCCCTGGAGATACAAGGATAAGGTGAAAGCCACTGCTGTCAAGGAGTTTTTATTCTGCCAGGAGAAATAGTACATACACAGATAAACTCATAATACATAAACTTATAAATACAAGGTAATTTTTTGGAGGTAGGGAATCTATCTGCCTACCAGCTTGCCTATGTACCTAGCCACCCATCCCATCTATTTATCCATCATCTATCAGTAGCCTCCTGTGTCTATTTATCTTTGTCATTGGTGTTCTTCAGTCATGTCTGCTTCTTTATGATGGTTTTCTTGGCAAAGATACTGGAAGGGTTTGCCATTTACTCCTCCAATTCATTTTACAGATGAGGAAACTGAGGCAGGTAGGAATAAGTGACTTCCCCAGGGTCATACAGCTAGTAAGTATCTAAAGCCAGATTTGAATCTAGGGAGATGAATCTTCTTGACTCGGGGACCAGCATCATATCTACTGTGCCACCTAGCTGCCTATTCATCCATCTGTCCATCCATCCATCTATCCACTATTTATCTATCTATGTATATATGTGTGTATGTATATATACATATATGTGTGTATATGTACATACATACATGTATACATATATACATATATATCAGCATGGCATAGTGAACAGAGTTAGCCTAGAAACGTTGGAAAACCTGGGTTCAAATCCCACCTGTGACACATTCTGGTTTTGGGTCCTCTTTAAGTCCCTTAATCTCTAGGTCAGAGGTGTCAAACAGTGGCCCTCCCTGAAACTCTTCCAAGAGCAGTCTGAATCAAATTAAAAATGGCATTGGGAAATATTTAGCAAATTAAATTAAAATGCAATAAAACATAGATTTTGTTAATATGACATGGTGTGTTAAGTCAATATGTGGCATATAGGGATCGCTATATACAGCTTCATGGTCCTATTTCTATTTGAGCTTGATACCACTGCTCAAGGTAATTCTTTAAGGTTAAGTTTCAGTGAATGTGCTCACCTGGTAGATGAAGTTTCCTCCCCTCTGAACTTCCTATACTAATGAAATCATAGATCTAATTCTTATCTATATGTGTGCATATAGGTGTCCCAAAAATCTCGGTACAGTGTTAAGCTTTAATAGCTTAACACATTTTTAATATGCATATAATAAAACATTATAAATCTAGCCTTATTATATACTGCATGTATTGTACAAGTGTATACAAGTATATACTATGTATATAATACATATATTCTCTGTATATATTATAATGTACAATGTTACAGTATTGTATATTTGATTACATTTTGTAACATAATTTATTATATATTTTATAACAGTATAATTGTTTATATTATGTTATTAATGTTATATGTATTATATATAACATACATACATAATAATATTTAATTACATATTATATTATATATAAATAATATATTGAATGCACTACAATTATATATTTAAAATATATCACATACATATATATGTATGTATGTGTGTGTTGTGTTCTGTGTTCTAAAATTCCTTTCATTATTACTACTTTGTGACTGAGTTTAACCTCTTGCATAGTCCTGGGCACATAGAAAGACCTTCAGTGATCCTTTAAATGAGGACAAGTTTATACTTGGGCTCTCTGCTCTGATTCTGTATAGAACCTCTCACTCTGCCCTCAACCTCTCAACCAATGGAGAAGGTCCCCTCTCCTACCTGGGGACATCAATCACAATGGTGAGGGATATGCCATTTCTTCCCTATTCCCATGCTTGCAGAGGAGAACCCAATCACTCCTTCCTTTCCAAAGCTGTGGAGTAGTTAAAGTAAGTGGCCTATCCTGTTCTGCAGATGGAAACCAGGTAAAGCTACTGGGCTCCAACACCTCCCCCATGTTCCCCATTCACTGTCCTACACTTGCCTTCCTTAAACACCCGCCTTTCAGTCACATAATGTTTATTTAGGTCACATTTCTGATGGGAAGAGGATGCAGCAGGGAAGTCATCAGAGTCCATGGGGAGGGGAGCAGGGCCAAAACTTCCCCAGCTGAGGGACAGGAGACAGGAAGGAATTAGCTCCTTGCACTGTGCCAGCCTCAGAACCAACACCAACAGCTCCCCCTGATCCGAGCAGGAGAGAGGGCTTTGGCTCATTTCTTTAGCTGTTTTCCTCTGCTCCTCTCTCATACCCTGGCTTCCCATGCAAGGCTGCCTTGCAGGGGTGATTCTGCCCTTAGAGGAGGGGATGGGGAGAGCGATAGATGAGACTATTCCTGCTTCTAGAAACATGCTATCACTACCTTTCCCATCCATTTTGTCACCAAAGACTCTAGGCCCTGCAGCCCAGTAAGGGCCACCAATGGGAGCAGCAGCTGCTTCGGTTGGCATGGTAATGGTGGCCTCCATCCCAAGGTCCCAATGTTCCAGTGTCCCAGCTCCAATTGGAACTCAGAGCAGGTGCCAGGAAGGAAAGATCCTGACATCCTGTGCCTCTGGCCAGTGACTCTTTCGCCTTCTATTTAAACAGTGTGAGGAGGGGCAGGGTTGGAGGGGTGCAGGGGGAGGATTGTGGTTTCACAGGCAGAAAGAACAGACCCTGAGGAAAGTTCTGTGGCAGAGGACAGGGGTGTGGCTGAGGTTTACTTGGAGGGAGGGACTTTGCTTGTTTGTTTGTCTTATGGGGTGTCTGACCTGAGGAAGGGAAAGTGGAGCCTCCTTGTGCTCATCGGTTCTTGTCCCTGTTCATGTTTTTTCAGGCTTGCCCATTGTCCTCTCCTTACTCAGTTGTGCCATCTAGGACAATGAAGGCACCAAGCTCTGAACTGCCCCCTTCCCAAAACTGAGGTCAGGAGATGGGCCAGAGCACTTCAAGGTCAGGTCTGTGATGTTTCCGGGAGGAACAGCCAAGCAGACCAGATCTCCTGGTGCTGTTGCCTGGGGTCTCCAGGCATGTCAGACACAATCCTACCCTGACCCCAATACACAGAGCACACCCCTTACCCAAAGCATCTCCCTCTTACTCTGGCACTGAGCCGGTGAGACCTCCCTAAGGTCTGAGGTCTCCCTCTACCCCTCAGTTCCTGAGCTGGGCTCAATCTCCCAATAAGAGTCCCTAAAGAATAATCTGAGGAGATTGGGCTCTAGTCCTCAGGAGAAGTACATGTTATGATCATGTAGAATTTATATCCAAACTGCAGGACCTTTCCTCATTCCCCATTTGCCTCAGAGAATAGTAGGGTAGGAAGTAGCTCTCAGATCCCATTGATCACATCAAGAACCAGTGATCACCTAATCCTCAGGCCTCTGGCTCCCCAGGGGTGAGACATACCCTTCACCAGGGCTCCTTCATTTGGACAACTCCCGTGTTTTTAGCACAAGATCACAGAGCCTCCAAGGCCAAAATTTTCACCCACCAAGGAATTCCCCCTTCATCCCTATCCAAAGCAAGGTGAACACAGCTTCAGGCCATGAATTACCTTTGCTCCCTTCCCCTAAGTAGTCCCTAATTAGGCCCATGCACAGGGTCCTCCTGGTATCTGAGAGCCAACACAGGGGGAGGTGAGCCTGAATCTGTGGACCAGGAAAAGCCTATTTGGCAGGAATCCCAGCTCTTCATCCATCCCTCCGAAGACCAGCTCAGCATCAAGTCAGTTCCATCACTCAGTGCCCCAGTAACCCAGCCACTTGGGTGTGGCTAAGGATATGTGAGGGCACTGCTTGAGGTAGGAGTCTGTGTGCTGCTGGCTCACTCTGGTGAGGCTAGACCTTGGAGCTATCATCCATGTTGCTTTCTGATGCAGCCTAGGACCCCACAGAGGCTAAAGACAAATCATGGATCTCCCCACATCCCTCCCTAGAGAAAACTCAGGGAAACTCCCACATCTTAGGCAGAGCAAAAGGCCTTTCTTTACTCCCCCTCCTCTCATTTGTCACCAAGTACTTCTCCTGGGTTAGGCCAGAAGAAAAGGTTGACAGAGGGGAGGTAGGAAGGTATTAGACCTCACCTGGGGGCTATTTATCCTCCTCCAGAAGCCCTGAGCATAGGGGCTGAAGTAAAACTCTAAACTCAGGGCTTCTGAACATTTGTTTGTGTCCTGTGTCCACGGGTTTATGGATCCCTTCTCAAAATAATGCTTTTAAATACTTAAAATACATGGGATCACAAAGGAAATTATAATTATAATGAAAGTTATAAAAATATTTTTTAAAAACCCACTTCTACCACCAAATTCATGGACCTCAGGTTAAGCATCCCTGATTGAATTTAAAAGAGTGCTGCAGCTGAGTGGGTAGCAGTCGTGGACACAATGGTGTAGTAGTAGATAAATGTTTTGGACCTGGAGCCAGGAGTTCAAATCCCAGTTCAGGTACTTATTAGCCAAATGACCATGCTTGAGTCATCTCATCCACTTCTCTGAAGGTTTCCTCATTTTAAAAAGAGGAATAGTTTTGTGAAGTTTTGTAAAGAAAATGTTTTATAAACCTTAAAGTGCTTTAGAAATTTATTATTCTTTCTTGCATGAATGATGAGGGAGGTTAAGATCCTAGCCTGAGGACTGAGGTGAGAGATTGTTTTCACTTCCTCTATATGCCTAGTGCTGTACATAGCACTTGGCACATAGTAAACACTTAATGCATGTTGACTGACCAACTGACCTGGAGGTGGGTAGGAGAGAGCAAGGCTGGGAAGAGTCTAGAGATAGGGAGACCCAGGTAGAAGAGTCTCAGGCAGAACAGTTTTGGAGCTCTGCCCACCCCTTTCCCCTCATCTCACTGTTTCCCTTGTCTAAGCTTTTCACTGATTCCTCCAGCATAAACAATCCCTGTGGAAAGGGCTGGGGGTGGGAGTGGGGGGACTCAACCAAAGCTTCTGGGGCTTTGAGTCTGAGGTGGGAGGCACATACCCAGCATAAAAGGAGTGAAGCGATGGAATGCCTGCCTATCCAGGCACCAGGGAGTGGGGCTCATGGCCAAGAGGGCCAATCCCAATCCCAGATTTTATCTCTGACTTTGCAAAAATCATTGCCATATTAGCAGGCACTGAATTTTTGGTTTAATTTCCAATAGGAAAATCTTCAACCTCCTGCCTTCTCCCTCAGAAGGATATATGAGGACTCAGATGGAAAAAAACAGCATGGGTGGAGGTTGAACAGAGGTATCTGTCTGGGGCCTTTGGGTGATCCCTCAATTGGAAGAGCAATCTCCAATACCCTTCCCTGGTTGTTAAAGTAGAGTAAACAACTAAGTGACCCAGTGAAAAGTATGCTGGAAGTGGAGTCAGGAAGACTCAAGTTCAAAACCTCCCTGAGATAGTTACCTGTGTGACCCTGAGCAAGTTATTCAGTTTGCCTCAGTTTCCTCAAAGGTAAAGTGGGGATGATAGCAGCACCGACCTTGCAGGGTTGTTGTGAGGACCCAATAATGTTTGTAGAGTGCCTGGAACAAAGTGGACACTACATGAATACTTATTCCCTCCCTCGCTCCCTCTCCACACGTCACTTAACCCCTCCATGTCTCAGGCTCCTCATCTGTAAAATGGAGAGGGTGTGGATGTAGAAAATAGCACCTACTTCCCAGAGGTGTGAGCATCAAACGAAGAAATGCTATACCTTAAAGGGCTCTATAAATGCTAGCTCTTAGTTTGGGAAGGCAACTGGCATTGCCCAAGTAAAGGAAAAGTATAATTTCATTATATCCCAGGTGGAACCAACAGTACTCACAACAGTAATAAATACCCCCAGGTGTGTGAGAGAGTGTGTGTGTGTGCATGCGTGTGTGCGTGTGTGTGTGTGTGTGTGTGTGAGATCGAGTGAGAAGTGAAATAAGGGGATGACATTAAGCTCATACTGTAAGAAAGTCAGTATAATCTAAATAGATGTCAATCAATTGTGAGCTCCTTGAGGACAAGGACTGTCTTGTGTCCCTTTTGGTAACCCTGCCACTTAGCTCAAAGCCTGGCACATGGTAGACCTTTAATAAATATTTGTTCAGTGACTGACAGACTGGTCTGGCACCAGAAGACTTAGATTCAAATCCAAGTTGCTTCCTTTTGCTGAAGCTTAGCTTTCTAATTCATAAGATGAGAAAAATAATACTTGTCTCCCTACCTCAAGGAGCTGATGTGAGGAAAGTGCTATAAGGAACTGGAGTTTAAGAATGCAATCATAGGGCTTATTCAGATCTTATCTCTGAACTTCAGTTTTCCCATCTCTAAAAATCCAAGGGTTATAAGAAAACTCAGAGTTCATCTTACTTGAATATGAATTTCCTCTATAGCCTACCTGACAAATAGTTATCTAGCTTCTGCTTAGAGGAAATTCATTCACTTCTCAAGTGGCCCATACATCCTTTGGATGGCTCTAATTCTAAGTATCTGCTTAAGGAGCAAAGAGCCCCAACTCCAAGAAAGGAACATGGAAATTTGAGAGTATTGGGTACATTTTGTGTTTTCCCCATAACATTTACATAGCACATTGAGGTTTCCAAAAGCTTTCCTCAGACCCCTGAGAGAGGTAATACAGGTTATGGCCAGGTAACAGAGGTGAAGTTACTTGCTCATGGTTCACATGGCCCTAGGAAAATTCCAGAGGTGAGCATCAGATTGGCTAACATGACAAAAAGGAAAACGATAAATGCTGGAGATGTGGGAAAACTGGAATCATTGGTGGAGTTGTGAACTGATCCAGCCATTTTGGAGAGCAATTTGGAACTATGCCCCAAAAGCTACAAAACTCTTTCATTCAGCAATACCACTCTGTATCACAAAGAGATCATAAGAAAGGGAAAAGGACCCATATGTTCAAAAAATATTTTTTCTTTTTGTGGTGGCAAAGAATTGGAAATCGAGGAGATGCCCATCCACTGGAGAAGGGTTGAACAAGTTGTGGTATATGAATGTAATGGAATACACTTGTGCTATAAGAAATGATGAGCAGACAGATTTCAGAAAAACCTGGGAAGACTTACATGAGCTGATACTGAATGAAGTGAGCAGAACCAGGACAACATTGTACACAGTAACAGCAACATTGTGCAACTTTGATATACTTAACTCTTCTCAGCAATGCAAGGATCTAAGACAACTCCAAAACGCTCATGCCTTTTGCTACCACATCCAGAGAACTATGGTGTCTGAATGCAGACTATTTTCTCTTTTTTTTGTTGTTTTTCTTTCTCCGTTTTTCCCTTTTGCTCTGATTCTTCTTTCACAACATGACTAATGTGGAAATGTGTTTAATATGATTGTACATGTAATCTATATCAGATGGCATGCCTTCTTGGGGAGGGAGAGGAAAGGAAGGGGGAAAATTTAGAACTCAAAATCTTATAAAGATGAGTGTTGAAAACTAAAACTAAATTAATTTTAAAAATTAAATTCCAGAGACGGGGACTCAGATCTGACCAATGAGTGCTCTTCCTACTACATCCCTAGGCCTCTCACATATTAGTGGTCTTGACCTTTCCCTCCACCACGCAGTCAACCCTACCCACTGTTCTGCCTGTTTATCATCTCCTTGGTTTGCCCTGGCACTGATCACCCCAGTGGTTCATTACAGTAATCAAGCCCTTCTAGATGGCCCAATTAAGCTTAAATATCCATTCATGCTATCCTAGAGCCTTAAGAGACCATACAATCCAACTGAGGTTTTCAACAGCTGCAGGAACTCATCTATAAACAGCTATGTGAGAAGTGGCCCTTGGGTCCTGGGGCCCCAAGGGACAAGTGTTGAACTCTGAAGTACATGGAGTGTCTTTTTATCATTGGGATCCCTGGCCTCAAATCTTTCCCATTCCAGCCCATCCTCCCCAGAGCTGCCTAGGTGATTTTCCTGAGGTATAGATCTGACTATGTCAACACTGGTTGATCTCAAGTGGTTCCCTAGGAGAAAATACAAATTCCTCCATTCAGTCTTTAAATCCCTTCACAACCTGATCCCAACCCATCTTTCCAGCCTCATTTTCTCTCCCACCTTCACACCCAATGGTCCATTTTCTGCATTGCACTGGTGCCCCATGCCTAGAGTTCTCTCTCCTTCTCACCTTGTAGTTCAAGATCACATTCTGATCACTCCCTCCTCCCAGCTCCTAATGTCCTTCCAGCCATTCGTTACCTTTTATTTATTCTGCATATACTTGTACATATTTACTTGTTCCCCTACAGAATGTTAGTTCCTTGAGACTGTATTTCTATCCCTAGCACTGGGCATGGTCACTGGCACATAGCACTTAAGGATTTGCATTCTGAGCTCTGAGATAGAACAAGCCCTTTTCTTGCACACTCACAAACCCAGTGGAGAACTGTGGGGTATTTGGGAAGACAGTTCAGCACAGGTAAAATTTTAAATCTCACAGTGTGTGGTGAAAGGACTGGAGGCAGAATTCTGAGCTCAAGTTCCAGGTCCAACAATTCCAGGCCGGGTGCACCTGGACAAATTATCTTACCTTGCTAAGTCGAGTTCCTCATTTTATTGTTGTGATAGAAGTGCTTACGATACTGGAGAGCCATAGAAAATAGGAAGCTCTTCTTAAATACTCAGATGAATAAAGCAGATTGGGAACCGCAGTTTGTGCCCGTCCAACCTGTGTGATTCCAGTATCTGTCCATTTGTCCTGCTCCAAACTCTCCTCACCTTCAGTCCTCCTTAAACAGGATGTCTTATAGTCCTCTCAAACTCATTAAGTACAAAATTGGACTCACTATCTTTTCTACAAAACCCTCCCTTCTTCCTAACTTCCCTTTTACCAGCAAGGGCACCACCATTCTCCCAGTCCCCCAAGCTCCCAACCTTGGTGTCATTCTCAACTCCACTTTCTCTCACCTTCCATCCCCAACATCCAATTACTTGTTAGGCTATAGTGGATAGGTCTGGAGTCAGGAAGACCTGAGTTCAAATCCAACCTCAGATCTTGGGAAAGTCACAACCTCTGTTTGCCTGTTTCCCCATCTGTACACTGGAAATATTAATAGCACCTATCTTTCAGGGTTGGTATGAGGGGAAAGATGAGATCATTGTAAAGCAGTAAGTTCTATATAAATGTTAACTATTTTACTTTTGTCACATCACTTGTACCTATCCCTCCTCTCCTCAATGTCACCACTCTGGTGTAGACATTTATCACCTCAGGCCTGGACTATTAGTTTTCTAATGTGTTTCTTGGCTTCAGGTCTCTCAGGTCCACACATCATTTCATTAACTAGCAGCTCCCTATTGCAAACCCTCCACTCTTTATAACTTGGCCCTTCCCAGCCTGCCTTTCCAGCCTTCTTACACTTTTCCTCTTCCCACGCTCCCATGCTCTGATCCAGTCACTCTGGCCTTCGGTCTCCTAGCTCTGTACCGCTTCCCTGGCCACCTCCATTATTTGGAAATTTGATTTGTGACTTCCTTCAAGGTTCAACTTCAACAAAAAGCCTCTCCCGTTCTTGAGAGGCTTCCCTCTGGGATTATCTCTAATTTTCCATGTATAACTTTCCTTGTTGGTGCATTGCTGAGTATTGTCTCCCTATTAGACAGTGAACAGTTGTTTGCCTTTCTTTGTATCCCCAGTCCTTCTTTAGTGCAGTACCTGACACAGGAAGTCCCTAATAATAAAATGACAACTTCCACTTGAACTTGGCCCCCTTGAGGGCCCCCCCAATGTGCTCAGGACTTTCCTACATCCTTCCTGACAAGGATGTCAGCAGAGCCCATGAACCAGATATCAGCTGCTCCTCACACAACCACCTCACCTTCTTTCATGCTTATCCATTTCTCTGAAGACATTTTTTTATTCTAAAGCTCTTCCTGAAGCCTTGTTTGTAACATTTCAATCTTCTCATTATCTTCTCATGCCCTTCTCTTGCTCTCTGGGTAATAATTTCCATTTTCAACTCATCAGTGACCATAGTAGCATTCCTTAATTTACTGTGGTTATCACTAACGTCTCTCTCCCATTATGGGAGAATGATGTGAACCGTCTGGTCATGGCCACTGGCTGTGGGTGTGAGGCAGAGCATGGCAGAGTCAACCTTGAAGTTGCTAGGATTGGTTAGAAAAAATTGATGCATATTTCTTGTGAGCTTCCAACAAATCAGTATAAATATGCCAAAGGAAGAAGCCACAGAAATCCAGTTCGGGTTCAAACATCCCCAGGGACAAACCTGTGGAAAGCTCAGGTGCCTGCAACCCAACATGCCCTGGCTCTTCCCTGAGACTAAGCACAAATCCCAACGTGGCATCCTGAGCCCTGTTCACCATCTTGCCTTGTAAAGGTGGTCCTACTAACCTGGGAGGGAGGGTCCCAGTAGCATTACACAAGCCAATACCCACCTCGCTGGGTGATGATGTCATGAGAAATGTAGATGTACAACAGACAGGCAGCCAGTCTGATTTGGTGGTTATCAGGTCTGGGTAGGGTTGTCTGTATGGCTGTCTGTGGGTTTGCTTTGAAGTCAGACTGGGTAGACTTCTAATCTTTCCTGCTGTTGACACTTTACTAGAGTAATCAAGGGTAAGGTCAATTAATCTGAGTCTGAGATTCTTCATCTACAAAATATGGATGATAAATGTACCTCCTATTTCATAGAATTATAATGACCAAATGAGAAAAAGGCCCCAGGAACCTTAAAGCATAGTATAAGGGAAAGCTACTACTATGTAGGATGAGGGAAATGCCCCAAGCAGAGGGCAGGGCTCAGCCATCAGTCATTCATTCACTGCCAAGTCTTCCAAGTGAAGGGGTAGGAGATGACCATGGCCTTGGGTAAGAAGAGGCCTCAGAGGTTCCTGGGGCTGAGTAGAACAGAAAGAGATTTGGCATCATAGCTTGGAGGAAACAGAATTAAGAGGCTTGAGGGGTGTGGTTACTTCTGACTGCTTCATTTTACCCTTGAGGAAACTGAAGCTTAGAAAGGGAGACAGCTTAAGATCACTAAATAGCAGTAGGGGTTCAAACTCAGAGAACGGCAAGAGCCTCAGAGAAACAAGATGCTTTAGAAATCATTCAGACCAATCTTCTTAAAATTCCCATGGATGATGCCAAAGGCTAAATAAGCTTTAATGTGGTATCAGGGGAAGAGGCTTGGCAGGTAGCAGCTCTAACTGAAACTGCACAATTCAAGACACATTTATTAAGTGCCTACTGTAAGCAAGGGTATCATGTTAGGAGCTGAACCAAAGCAAGGCAAGCAAGTTAGCCTCACCTTGGAAGGAAAGATAAGACTCTTACAAAGCTTGCTGAACAGCCTCCAGGGAGGTGAGCAGGCAAGGCCAACAGGTAGTTTACCATAGAAGCCTGTCCTTCAAATTATCAATGCAATACCTTCCAATGAGAGTGAGGGAGGACTAAAGATTAAGGATCTTACTTCCAACAAGAATGGGGTTGGTAAGGAAAATATTTCCATGTCCTGAAAAGAAGGTATGTTTGTCTGTCATGGCAAAGGAACCACAAATTGTCCTCAAAGTGTAGCCTGGTCACTCTCCTAGAAGAGGGGCAGAGGCTGAAAGAATACCTCTCTTCTCTCTGAGTCATCAGGGAAAATGAAGTGTTCCTTGAGGAACAAAAAAAAGCTACACAATGAAAATAAGGGAGAAAAGATCTGGGAAGCCAGAATAGAATTCAGACCTGTGTGAAGTGTCAAACATTTCACTTTTTGTACCTGTACCCTGAGGCCTAGTACACAGCAGGACCTCAAATGCAGACTGACTCAATGAATATGGAGATAAGCAGGACAGTGAAAACGTAGATTTAAAGACCACAGGCTCTTCCTGTATTCGGGGAACTGAAGGGGAAGCAGCTGCTGGCGCTCCAACTAGGCAGGGGGCAGGTGCCATCAGGTAGAGGTCCTCCAGTGAAAAGGGACAGAAGACAGAGAGAGCAGTGGTGCTTGGTGACTCCCTGAGGAGGGGCACTGAAGCAGCTGTGTGGGCTTCATATAAGTCTGCTGATTTCTGAAACTCGGATAGTGTTCTTTCTTCTTTTCAACCTCTGGCCTAGTCTAGGCAGCAAAGTGACAACCAATGGCCTGAAGAGCTGGCTTCCCTATGAGGCTTTATGACAAGTCAAATTCAAATCAAGCTCAGCTTGTGTTTTTTTTCAGAACTTTTTAATATAAAACAAAAATTTAAACATATTTCAAATCTTCACTATGTCCACAATTCTTATCTTCACAAGACACATGCTAGAATGTTAGATCACGAAGCAGTCTTTGGGAACATGTGCATGTGTAGAATAAAAAAATGCCAAATCCTAGGATGCTCAACCAAGTCACAGAGTTGGCTTTGAGACACTAAAGCAGTCCCTGGCGTTTCAAGTCCTCATATGTTTTCTTATTCACAACATTTCCACTGGAATCCTCATACTCCTCCTACAAAGTAGGGGGAAAAAAAAGGGAAGTGGTTTATTAGACCTGGAGAAAATGAGCATTTCAATGTTTGGAAACGGCCTTGGGTCACTTCTGGGCAGCCTCAAGGTATCTGAGCAAAACATGGCTGCCTTTCCCTACTCTAATAACTGCCACTTAGTGTTTGCCCTAATATATGCACCCCATCCTCACCCCTGCAAATCAAGGGTGGCAGTCTGGATATTGATAACCACAACTGCACAGAAGGCTGCCTATCATTAGATATCTCTTAACAAAGGCAGATCATGCCAAAGTACACAGAACTCTTAGGGCAGGAGCTCTTAACCTGGGGTCCATGAACTTGTTTATCTTAGTATTTTGATAACTATTTTAATATGACTGGTTTCATTCATAATCCTATGTATTTTATTTCATGCATTAAAAACAAAGGTTTTTCTGGACTGCCCAAGAGGTCCAGAACACAAAAATGGTAAAAAGAACTCCTGCTAAAGTGGATCCACTCTCAATTTTTGTGGCTACTGGTTCACTCTGATAAGGCAAAGGACCTGTCTAGATGCTGACTCCCCTAACAAATATTTGCCAATTAATAGAAAGATGACACTATTTTTGAAGAAAGGCACATAATGTGAGGTTTTATGATATGCTTCAAGAATTCATGATTTTATTGGTGTGTGCACTCCCTCAACTAAGAATACTAAGGAAGCAGTCTATGAGTTGCTACAGCTCAAAAACTTCAGCCCTTGGTGGTCATCCCTCTGGTGACAAGTTTCTCCTTACTAAGGTTAGTCCTTAGATACAGAGCCTACCTACCATTAGGTTTGATGGGACTTGGCAGAGCTTTCTGCTGGCATAGCCTCTAAAAACACAGGGTCACCTCCCATAATACAATGGAATACTTGAAAGAAGACAACAGTGGAGAGTTTATTATATACCCCAGGTAAATTTCTAATAGGATACATATTATCCTATTACAGACAACACTCCTACAAGCATTTAGCCTCAAATCTATTTCACTCGCTGCCAGCGAGTTCACTGGCCATGATCAAAGGCCATGCCAAAGTCTACAGCTCTCTGACAAAGGAGCTAGGTCTTTGCTGCTTAGCAGCATCCGTGACTGTCTCTACCAACGATCCTCAAATATGGTCACTTACCTCAGTGTCGGGCTGCCACCGTTCAGAAGCCTTCTGTAGTTTCAATTTGGCCCACACTACAAAAAAATTACTAGCAATTAGTATTAATAATATCCATGGGATTAGAATCCCAACTCTTCTTCAGAATCCAAGAGCTGCTTGTTGGTTAGAACTTTGGTGTAGTGGAAATAATAAGAGTTGACACGAATGTAGTATTTTAAAATTTACAAAGCTCTTTCAACTCTCTAAACTAGGTTACATAAATCCCCTATATCCCACACCCTATCCTAGCTGTGATTTCATTGGCACAGGATGGGCATCTGCTCTGTAACTTCAAGTCCTTGGGTGCAGCCTGGAGCATGTCAGGTTAAGTGTCTTGGAGTTAAACGATAAGCAACAATTAGCCAATGACCAGAAGGATGGGAACACTGGAAGGTGGCCACATCATCTTGGGGTTCATATTAATGAAGGAAAGCTGACAGCATTGTTAGTCAGATACTTAAGACTGCTCCATTCTGCCAGGGACACTAGCACATGCCTGTAATTCCAGTCACTGGGGAGGCTGAGGCTGGTGGACCTCCTCAGCTGAGCTCAAGAGGGCTAATGCCCTCACTACGCTTGGCATTAACATGATGAATCCCCAGGAGTCAGAGGTCTCCAGGATACCTATGGAGGAACAAACTGTTCCAGTGTGGAAACAGAGTAGGTGAAAGCTCTTGTACACATCAGTAATGGGAGCGGATCTGGAATAGGGGCCCTCTATAATTCCAGCCTTGCAAGATAGGAAAAAAGAGACTTGAGAGCTTTCACAGGGTGGTATGTTGTTGCTGTGAGGGCTGATTCACCACAGGTACCTAGGGTAGTAAGTGGTAAAGGGAGTAGAGGCTCAGTTTGTCCTAATACTGACAGAGAACTAAAGGTTACTTACAAGAGACAGCATCTTCAATCTGGGTCACATTAGCAAAGTGGGCTGTATTTGGAATGCCCAAGCATCTCATACCATGAGCATGACGCCACTCCTGGGAGAGAAAAAAGTCACAAAGACAATGGGAAATGGTACCACCTACACACAAACTATTATTCTCACCTCATCCCTAAATCCTGAAACTCCCCCTCCATCAGAGACTCTCCCTAAAAGCTATGTTCATAAGCAGAATGACTGTAATTAACACCATAGGAAGCAGATGATTAAAAAAAGCATTATACTGTTTCACCTCACTTTTTTTTCCCCTAGCTGCACTGTTTGGTCAAACTCAGCCTAGCTTTTACAGGCCAGTCCATCTTTGATGTCAGTAACTCTGTGCCATGATCACAGAAAGGAAGGCAACACCATGGTGAAGCAGAAAGGATACTGGAGAGGGAACCAGCACAATGCTGTCTAAGTACCAGCTCTAACTAGCTACCTGTGCAACCAAGGGCCAAGGAACCCTCCTCTTTGGGAATGTTTCTTCATCTGTAAAACATGGTAGTCAGATTACATATTTCTTAGTTCTATCATTCTATGGTCTTAGCGGACCCTTCTAATCAACCTTTTGATTAGTCATTAGTGTTTCAAGGAGAAGTGAGTGAGAGAGCAGATGGCTGGCTACACACAAACCATTACCACTACTAAAAAAACAACCCCAAGTACACCTTAGTGGTGACTGGTCAATAACATCTTTGTATACAATAAGTTCATTTCACTGTTGGTCTATGAAAGACTAGAAAGACAAGATTATGTTGGATATTAACTGATGTTTAAAAAAAGGTACACTTTTCTATGGTGCTTTTTGCATAATCAACCTGGACCATCCTGGGAGACAGGTGATGCATGTATTATGATTAACCCTATTTTACAGATGGAAAAGTGAGGCTTGAAAAAGTTAAGGGGACATGCTCAAGGTCACTCAGCAAATACGTGTAAAATTCAATACCAAGTCAGGTCTCCTGACTTTAAATCAAACATTTTTTCTCTTTCTTATACCATTATCAGAAGGCTTTTTCCTCCTGGAAAAGTTCCTTCTAAGTAGCAGAAATTGATAAAAATAAGAAGTTTAAGCTATTCTGTTGGTCACTGTAAATTCTTTCATTAACGTGTTGTAAAAATGCTACCCTGAACACTGTCATAAATGGCTTTATTTTCTGTAGGAGGTAGGATGTAGAAGCCCACAGTGAGGCAGCACCTATCTTGGCCTTTAATGCCATGATGGACCATGAAATAAAGACATAGGTATTGAGATGACAAAAAATGGAAAAGAAACGGAATGAAGAAAAAGAAACAAAATTCAAAGAAGTATGGGACTGTAAGGAATTATGTAGGCTGAAGGCCCTCATTTCCTCCCTTTTAAAGAAGGGTTAATGACACAGGTATATGGTGCACACACTGCTACTCACAATCATTCTCCTGCTCAACTGTTTTTGGGGAACATACTAATTGGTGGCTTCAGTCTGGCCTATGTATGTTCCAACCAAGAGGTTCCAACCACAGGGAAAGGCCCGGCAGATGCCAGCTCCAAAATGGCCTTAGTTCTGACTCCAGGGCTGCGCAGGCATGTGCTGCAGGCCCAAGGAACCCTGCTACACTCCAACACCTCTCAGCATGCTCTCCCCGCTTAACTCCACACAGGAGCCAGCCATGGCTTGTCCCCATTAAAAGATATTCCCTCCCTTGGCTTTGCTTTCATTTCTGGTGGGATAAGCCCCAGGACTCCTTACCGCAAAATGCCGCTGGAAGGCCTTGGGTCCTCGGTAGGTGTAGTTGCCACAGATCTCACAGTTATAGTTTATATTGAGGCCATGCAGCTTATACAGCCAGTAGGGAATGGGCTGGAAAGAAGAGAGACACAGGGCAGAGTAAGATGCTGGAGTGTGAGGACAGGAAAGGCTGCAGCGTTTCCCAAACGGGCACCAACACTCACTTTGCCGTCCCAACCCAGGGGCAGGTTTTTGGGGTTGTAGATTATCTCATTCTCTTCGTCTTCACTTTCACTCTCACTTATTTGCTCCTCCTCTTCCTCCTCTCTTTCCTCTCCGGTCCGTGCCTGTTTGCGCTGCACGTTTTCATGAGTGAGATGCCGCTGCTCCTGAAGGACCAGAAGATAAGCTAATCATAAATAGGAAGGAGTACAGCCCAGCGTGGGAGCACAAAGACAGCTGCTGATGCAGTACAGGGGGAACTGTGAAGTGACTCAGTCCTTGTGGGACACTATTTGCAGCTGTAACCCAAAGTCACAAAATCCCTCTGACCCTATTTATTACAGCACTAATAGGAACATACCCAAAAGAGATAGTCAGGAAAAGAGACCCCCATGTATAAAGATATTCACAAGAGCACTTTTTGTTATAGCCAAGAATGGGAAACCAAGGTGTGGGGGTGGGGGTTGCTTGCCCATCAACTGGAGAATAGCTAAATAAATTATGTCATATAATAAAATATCACTGTGCAATAACAAATGGGAAAGGGATAAATTCAAAGAAATGTAGGAATACTTGTATATACTGATGCAGAGAGGAGTAAATAGAACGAGAACAATTTATTTAACAGCTACAACATTTGGGGGGGGGGGGAGGGAAAGACTATTTAAGAACTCTGCTCAATGCAAAAACCAAACATAATTCCAAAGAACTAATAATGAAACATGCTACCGACCACCTGGCAGGTAAGACAGAATAATGTTAGAGTTAAAAATAATATTTTCAGACATGGCCAAAATGTGAATCAATTTTGCTTCACTATGTTTGTCATAAGTTTTATGTTTTTAATGGAGGGGAAGGACATTGGAGAAGAGGGGGCTAACAATAGTGATGCCTCAAAAAGGGATAAAAAGAGTGTTACTTAAGTATTTTCCAATAAGCAAAACAGGGAACAGGAGGAAAACATAGAAGCAGGATAGCTTTGAAAGTAACAAGAAGAAATTACTATAAATTTTAAAAAATCTAAAGGTATACGTAGTAAGATTTATATACAGTCCTTTTTCTGTTCCCTACATATGGAAATGTTCATGCTTGTCAAGTTCAATATCACAAAAAATAAAAAGAAAAATACATTCTTAACTAGGTTATCTAGCTGGTATAGAGGGTACACTGCAGGGCCTGGAGTCAGGAAGCCCCAAATTCAAATCTTCCTCAGAGACCTGCTATCTATGTGACCCCAGACAAGTCATTTAACCTCAGTTTCAGTTTGGGGAAATTAATAGCACTTTTCTTCACAGGGTTACTGTGGAGATCAAATGAGATAACGTAAAGTGTTTTACAAACTCTAAGGCACTATATAAATGCTAGATATCATTACCACTGAGGGGAACCTCACTCAAATTGCTTAAGTCTTTGGAACCCTTATGTCCAGGGACATGGAATCAAAGATGCCTCTTCAAATGTGGTGTAGCAACCAGGACAAGGATTACAGGTTTTTAAAAAGCAGGAATGACTTAGTGGACTCACCTGATCCAAACCGTTTCATAGCTTTCTGTCAGAATATATCTCCTAATCTGGGTCGAAAAAGCCCAAGATTCTAATTTTTCACCTAAAATCTTATACTGTAGGAATCAAGATTGCCTTAGACAAAGGTGTAGAAACCTCATCTTTTCAAAGATCAGAACTTGTTCCAGAAATCAAATGGTCTCTAGGATCCCCAAGAAACCTCTTGAGTAGAAATATGGCATGCTCTCAAAAACGTAGAGGAATGCAGATGATTCCCTAAAATCAAAAGCTAGACACAGATTTGCCCATCCAGTTATGCTTGGGAAGACTGGAAACTCAGGTCATGCCCAAGACCAGTGTGGAGAAACTGAAGTTGTCTAAGGAGAACAACCCTCTGACATCAATAATCCTCATTCTTTTTGTTTAGCCGTCTAAGCCAAAAGAGTGAAAGGCATGGGTGGCCTGTCAGTGGTTGATGTTTACATTACTTTCAGTGTTATATACTCACCCCAAGAATCTCTACATATTCATAGATCTGAGCTTCAAGGAAAGCAATGTCTTTATTCCTCTCAGTGTCCCTGTGAGTAGAAGTGATCCAGGTCATTTGAAGAGGACTAAAATATGATAAAATGGCGGTTCTCTATAATTCAAACTCAACCCCCCAATCCTAGGAATGGTTCCCAGTAAAAGAACATTTCCTTTAGAGAAGCAATTTCTAAAAATCTTAAAAGTTATAGCCCCCCAAACCCATAAAACCAAGAGTATAGAATCCTGTAGAAATTTGAAGATAATGTCACAGAGGCAATGACTACACTTAATGCCACTGACAGAGAACATCAGAATACTGGGGTACTGCCCCATCACCAATGAACAGACCAAAATGGAGTCTTCTCTGACATTTCCCCTTCTTTTCCTCCCCTCCCTTCTAAATCCTGTCACTTTAACTTCTTAATACCACTTCCCATCACTCTCTTCACCTAAACCCTAGTATTCAGAAACCTTTGGTGGTTCCTTATCACCACCAGGCTAAGACACAAACCCTTTCATCAGAACTTACCTTTCTAGCTTTATCTTACATTATTTACCTTAACACAATATATGTTACTACCACACCGGACCATAAAATAGTGGAATTCCCTAGATCACCATGACAAATCTAGCTAGTATACATTAACACAAGCAATCTTTGACATCAGAATGCACCTCTTTCTCCTCCTCCTCCTCAGTAGAAGCTTTTCCTCTAGCTCTCGGTGCTGTCTCTCTCACTCTTCAGATTCTCTGAGGAGCACTTTGTGTGGGCTCTCTATTATGTCCCACACCTCTGGACTCTGTATTATGCTCACCTGAGTACTGCAGCCCTCTGGTCAAGACTAAACTTGTGAAGGGTGGAAGGGCTTTTGCCTTGTCTTTCACCCAAGTGCCTTGCTTCAAGTTGGTTGTTTAGTAAATGTTTGCTAAATCAAGCTCTTTACATTTCTATCTATTGAGGTAATATTTCTGTGGCAGTCTACAATCAACTCCGACTTATACAACTGTAAATCTTTCCGTTTGGGAACATTAATACCACCTCCCTCCAGCCATGAAGGTGCTTAACAACTAGCTGTCAGTATGGATCAGTGATGGCAAAACGCAGGCTTCACAACCTGCCTCTTAAACAATAATGAAAGCACCTCATTGATAAAAACACTCTGATGTGAGTCTTTGGGGGTCGATCAGTCAAGCACCATTATCCCCATTTCACACATGAGGAGTCTGACACCTGGAGGTGAACGACTCGCCAATGTGCCAAAACTGGGAGTTAAACCCAGGTCTTTTGCCTCTAGGTCCAATACTCCTCCAATTACACGACGCTACCTGCCAGGGAAGATGACCAAGACAGTGACCAGGTCACTCACCTCTTTGTTCCCTTTGATTTGGGATTCTTGGCAAACAGAGAAGAGTCAAGCGATTCCAGGGACTTGCCCTTAGTGCTGAACAGCCTCTGGGCTCGCTCTTCCAGTGTACTGTGGAAAGACAAAGGACTCCCTGATTACACAAGGCAGTCTCACCTGCACCTGGCTAGTTTTACAGGAGTCAGACAAAAGGAGCTTAACCCCCTCTAAAGACTATGGTGAACACATGGAGAAAGGGAATACTGGGCAACAAGACTACAGTTCCCGCCTCTTACCCGCCACATTTCAGTCCTAATGCCAAGAGGGCAGATTTCAGTCTGTCCAGACCCAAGGAGGCCAACTCCTATAAAAGAAGAAGAAGACTGAGTTAGGATGCTGAAGAAAATGATTCCTGACATAAACGCTATCCTGGTAGAACTAGATGTTGGTACTAGTGAAGATGGCAACTCCTTTACATTTCAGTAAATTATTTCACATGTTGCTATGGCTGAAAAAATTCAACCACTTGTGTGGCTAACCTTATGTTGAGAAGCCCTGCTGCACTTAACCAAGTCAGTCCTCAAATGTCATACACAGAGTACTACATCCATCTGTCATGTGAAGCCCCTCCAGACTGGCAGGACCTACTTGAACTTGAAGATCCCAAGGTGATCTCCACATTGTGGGGAAGCAACAGTAGAGTTAATAGTAACAGTACTATCTATGCACATGGCACTTTACAATTATTCAAGAACATAGAAACACATTAGCCCATTTGATTTTTTCCTTATCTTCTGCATGTACCCAGTTCTAGAAAATCCTGGGGTTTTTGTTTTCAATTGCAAAGAAATGAGGGTGTTATAAACTAACAAGAGTGGCTGGCTGGTCTGTCGGACAGACTGTGAAGTTATAGAAAACATACCTCCCAGGAGGAAAATGCGGACAGATCAAGATGGGCTCCAGCATGGGTCAGTGCACTACTTGTCTCTTTCTGCCAAGAAAGTCAACAAGGAGTCTTATTAATAGCCATCTCTAAGGCAACAGCAATGGATCCCTCCCTCCTTCCCATATGTTAAGTCTTAGGAATGACCTCCAAAAGAAACCATTTTAAAAAGAAAACCAGGATCCATAAAACAACAGAGCAGAGAATGCTTCAGGGCCACAACTAAGGGTGAAAAGCCCCCTATTATCAGACCCTTTACTAAAGTGCAAAGGGCAAGAGTCATGATAAAGTCTTCCAACAGAGCCCCTCTAGCTCACCGGCCAGCCTGGGAAGGTACCATTGTCCCACTTCTTCTCAAATTCATTCTGAATCTTCCCAAACAGTTCATTCTGGTCTTGCAAGGGTTTCACCCTGTCTGTGTAGTCCTGGAGGTACTCAAGCAGCATCTCCAAGTACCTAACAGAAAGACAGACAGAGACTTGGTTAGAGAAAGTCAGGGGTACTATCTGGGATGGAGGTAACAAAGCAAAGCAAGTCTTGTTTCCCATCCTGGCACTGAATCCACAGTCCCTAAGGCACAAAGCCCTAAGCATGAAAGCCTTATGGGGTACAGTGAAGTAGCAGGTTGTGCCTAAGAGGACAAAAATCATACTCCTTCTATTACTGCGCCATAAGAAATGACAAAAGGGTCAGGTTCTGAAAAACCTGAGAAGGCTTGTTTGAACTGATACAGACTGAAGTAAGCAGAGTTGGGAGAACACAGCACTCTAAAACAAAATACCCTTTAAGACTGATGATGAAGCCCTCCTCTGGGCAGAGTTGACAAACTAGAGGTACAGATGAGTTTCAGACATGGCCAATGTATGGATCTGTTTTTATTAACTGTACATATTTGCTATAAAAGAAGGCTTTTATTTGGAGAAAGGGGTAGAAGAGGGATAATGATTTTAAAAATTTTTAAAGAAAGGTGCATCAATGAATATATTAAAAGTGCATCGTAAAGAACATGAAGTTCAGAAGGGAACCTAAACAAGCAAGTCAATATTTAAATTTAACACATTTGCAAAAACCAAGCTGTATACATAGCCTCACAGTTTCGTATAAAATTCTTTTTCTCCCTGTTTTTCATATACAGAAGCATTCATCTTTGTCAAACACATAATAATTTTAAAGTACATTCACTCTGCCAAGGCTGGGGGAGTATAAACATTTTTAAATTGTGTTAAGAGTTCTATGTTCCCCAATAACTCTAGAAGCCAGGAAGACTCAGAGAACAGCCAGGGTTAGAATTTAGCTTCTAATTTAAAAAAAACAAGCCAAGACGTTTGACAATTCTCACCTCTTGTACTCTGCATTCTTCCGTTCCTTGGGAATATCAAACAACTGGTCAAAGATAGACAGGTATGTGATATAATCCAGTTTCTGAAAATAACACATGAGACTTGACTAAGCAGGGTGTGCAGAACTCCAAGACACAGTTTAATCAATTCTATGCAAGATCCAATTTGAGAGCTCAGTGTAACAAGGTACAACTTTTGAGTCTTTTTCTTCTTGTGAAATTTTTCCAACATTCAATCCCTTCACTACTTAGGTAGGCAATATCTTAGTCTGGACGTTTAGAAAAGAAGCAGACACAGTGACAAAAAAAATGATAAAATCATAAGACTTCCTCCTACCAGTGGGATGCTTCAGATAGAGCCAA
Organism: Bettongia penicillata ogilbyi; assembly: GCA_023548195.1. Taxonomy (NCBI): domain Eukaryota; kingdom Metazoa; phylum Chordata; class Mammalia; order Diprotodontia; family Potoroidae; genus Bettongia; species Bettongia penicillata. The sequence continues at coordinate 5,415,313 of JAJHZJ010000128.1, forward strand.
TTAACTTTGGAACTTGATTTAAGTTTCTTCTCAATTATGATCCTGCCCAATGTTTATGTTTTTCACTTTGGAGCTACTACTTGTCAGGGACATTTACACAAAAGATGTTTTGTAAACATTTGTTAAATTGAACTCATGATTCTACGAATTATTTGTAAAGTCTTTAAAGGCAAGGTCCATGCTTCTGCCCTAGCCATCTTTCATCCACCTGCTGCACCCTAGGAACACCCAAACTTCCAGAGACCTTGCCCTGGGAAATTTCAGTTATTCAGCTTTGCCATTCCTACTTTGGGGCCTGTGATTGCTAAGTATATGGGCACAAATACACATGCTTAAATGGTCCACCATATCTAGACAACCTACTCATTCATGACCTTCCTCTCCCTTCCATCTCGCCTGTGTATTGTCCCTTTCCATCTCTTCCTCTAGGAATCACTATCAAATCTATACTGCTACTGGAAAAGCCATGTCCATCACCTTCTTTATGGCTCCACTAACCATTCCTCTGATTTCCTCAACTAACATCCCCATTCACTTCCTCTGGTAACCACCACTTCTCTATATATGCTGTCTCCCCTATCAGGATGTAAGGCTCCTTGAGGATGGGGAGTGTCTGGATTTTCTATTTATATAGTCTCAGCTCTTAGCAGTGTTATAGCAATTAACTGTTTTAGCTTAATAAAGGCATTTTCCTTTACTTTTTATACATCCATGCAGTCACCACAGCACTCAGCATATTGTCTTGTACATAATCAGCACACAATATTATGTTTTCATTTCTAATGTGAAGGTTCATTCAAAGAGTGCATATCATCACATCTTCAATCTAGTAGAAAGTGAAATATCACCGCCAGTATCCCCAGGATAACCTCTCTAATCCACTTCTGTGAATCAAGATCTCTAATCTTACCTCAGATGCTTTTAAGTTAATGTACTTAAGGTAGCAGTCATGAAGATCCAGGTAACGGCCATATCCTTCTTCATCTGTGAACTCCACCAAGTCTGAGGAATCAGAGAAAATAGTTGTGCCCAATAAATTAAAAACAGTCCCTTACACAAAACCTCTCTTGTCTATTCATTTAGCCTGTTTGCTTCTTCACTAGACAGTAGAGTCCATTCACAGAGCCCCTGCTGTTTCTGGTGTAAGCTAACCACAACATGCTGAGAAGCTTTTCAAGCCACCAAAGCTGAGTGAGCTCTGGAGGAAAAGGTCCCAGGCAGCAACTTCCAGCTCCATGGAGTTCTGATTTGATTCAGGTGCTAATAGAAACTGAAGCCAATTGCTTCGTGATGTCCCCCACAGCAACAAACCAAGATTTTTACCTCACTAGATAATGTGAGGGAACTAATACACATTTTCTCGGAGACTAGTTTCCTGAGTTGGAGAGGGGAGCTGCAATTAACACATAAACTGGCTGAACATTTGCTTTATTTCTGCAAATATGAAATGTGAAAGTCCACTTACTTTGTGCCTCTTCACTAGGATTTTCTCTGGCTTTCAGGAGCTCCTCAAATTCCACTGACATTGGCACACAAATCTGAGAAGAGAAAGCACAAAGCCCAGATGGACCCTCCATTTCCTCTGAATAGAAGCAACACTGTCTCATAAGTATGGCTCTGTATGCAGTGTGGCTTGCAGCGCTGTGCTTGACTCTAATGCATCATAGTCAGGTGCCTAAGGGATACCTGAGCCTTCCCTCTTATTTCTATCCTTACTAGGCCTTACATTCTGCCTTCCAACCCCTCAGGGCATTGACATCTGACCGAACAAGTCAACCTAAGGATCCTGGGCTTGGCCCATAGCTACACACTGAGAAACTGCTAAAGCCTCCATCTTCTAACTGTCCCACATCTGTGTTTTCTCCCCTAATTAGAAATGTGAGCTCCCTGACAGCTCTTCTTTGCTTTTCTTTTTCTATCCCCAGTACTTAGCACATGTCTGGCACAAAGCAAGTGCTTAATAACTGTGAGGCCAAGCAATCTATGGCTGTTTTTGTTTTAGCATAATCAGGAAATATAAAGCCCCTGTTTGAATGTGATTAAATAAGATCTTCCCCACCCATCATGGGCCTGCCCGTTAGAGGAAGTTTGATTAGGGGCGTTGTTTTGTAGGAGGGTCCCAAGGACCCTTTGTTTTTTCTATTAAGGCACTGGGTCAAAGTGACCCTCTGGCTCTGAAAAGTGTATAAACACTCTGAAGGTGAGGTTTTTCTTTGGGGTTTAGTTTTTGGAAGGTTTGTGTGCCAAATGAGAATCTGGGAAGCCTGCTAAGGAGCCCCTTGGCTTTGAAAATCCATACGTTGATACTTCCCCCTCTGGTAAGTATATATGTTAACGGTCAGGCAGTCTGGAAGTGCTCTTTGTTGATTTTTGATTTCTCTGAAACTTTGATTTCCTCTGACCCCTGTCAGGCTTGATTAAAGTGATTGTTAACCCCTCAAAAGTTGCCCTTCCTTTTAGAGAAGTATCTCAAAGAACCTCTGATAACAGGCTCCCCTGTGTATGCTGGGGTGCTTACTGTCATAACCTTTCTGTTCATGATCAGAAGCCAAGCGGCAATCCAGAATGGTAAGTACAGCCTTACACCTGCAGATGTGCTTCCGTAGCTGCTGTGCCCACATTCACCCTCAATGCAGGCATCTTTACCCAGCTTTTCATCTTCAGTATCTCCTTGGCTTTTCATTCCCACTGACACCAACTTTGCCCAAGTCCCTATCACCTTATACCTATATGTAAAATCTGCCTTATTGGGCCCTGCAACCAATTCAACCTGTATACCACTGGCAGACTACCCTTTTTACTTTGTTTCTTTCACATAATAACCTTCCTCAAAAGCCTTCCACTTCCTTGATCCTGAAATTCTACAGTCTGACCTCAAATTCTTTTTCCTCCTCTCCTGCTAAAATCCAACATGACCTTCCACTCAAGGCTGGTTTAATCCCTGTTCCTCACGCTTTTCTTGTTTAGTCTCACTTCTGTACCTTTCTTCACAATGCTTTCTTACCCTGGAATTCCCTTCCCACACCATTCTACCTAACTTCTTCAAGGACAAGTACCTTCCTCAAGGACAAGTTCAAGTCCTTATTCTTGACAGAAGCTTTCCCTTTCCTCAACCTCCAGCACTTTCTTGCCTCTAAGTTCCTATAATACCTACTGCCTGTATCCTCAAACTCATGCTAGGTCAGAGCTGGAGGGATCTTAGTGGCCATCCAATACAACCATCCCAAAACTGAGGCCCAGAAACATGAAGTAGTGACTTGCTCAAAGTCACAGAGCTTGTTAGTTCCAGAACTGAATTAAAGCCTGTTGTCCTGGGTACCAGGGAAAGAGTCCTGAGTTGAAGCCCAGTATACCATGGCTGTCTCCTGTCTGGTATTTAAATATGTCTCTCTGCAGGGATAGTTAGCTCTTCCAGGGCAAAGACCAAGCCACAAATACTGTGTTCAACTACACATCATAACAGTCATAATCGTAATGAACATTCACATAATCCTTTAGAGCTGCAAAGTGCTCACCATACATTATAACAACCCTGGGAAGTAGGTACTATTATTATCCCTATTTTACAGATGGGGAAACTGAGGCTCAGAGAAGATAAATTACTCACCCATAGTCACATAGCTAGTAAGTATCCGAGGCAGGATTTGAACCCAAGCCTTCCTCACTTCAAGTCCAGCAGTCTATTGTGCCACTATGCCAAAATATCTATTTGTCATACTATACTAACAACAATAAAAATATATATATTCTCTACATTCATACATAATTTTACAGGAAAAGGTGTTAATACATCAAACAAAGGAAGACAGAGACAACAGTGGCCAAAGCCTGTTTTACACTGTCTTTCAATGACAAATATACTGACACTTGCTCAATTGTAGGACATTGAAATAATTCAAAGGTGCAAATTAGGTAACTGATGAGTAAAAACAAAACCAAAGATCAATAATGTTCCTCCTCCCTACTTCTTTCTCAAGTATCCCTTGGCTCACTCTGAAAGTATATGCTTACCTCATTTGGGTGCTTCCGGTGGAATTCTTTTATCTGTTTGAGTCTATTATAAAATTCTGCGAATTCATTTGGTCCTGAAATAGCACTGAGTTCCTCCTTTCTTAACCTGAAATTCCCAAAGAGACCAAATGAGAAAGGACCTGGGTCAGTAGTTTGATTGACATTGGCTCCCCACAATCACCCATACATGGCCCAGCACTGCCACTTACCCATCCTTGTCATCATACAAATCTCTCAGATTCCCACTGACTTCCATATACCTCTAAAAGGCAAAAAAAAACAAATAAAAACACCTTATCAACATAAAGCAGTTTCTGTCGCCACGTAGCTGGATATCCAACAAAGACTCTTCAGTGATTATTCAAGATAAATTAAGGGACACTAGGACTTCAGCAGACAGTAAAGGTGTTACATTGTTATCGCTGTATTCGTCCTTTGGTTATCAAAAAGAACATGTGCACTTGACTTTGTTTTGAGTGAGGGAGGGCTGGGCAAGGTCACCAGCCTCACTTTTCCTCCTGAGCCATCTTGGATCCAGTGACCAGATATTCATAAGGATGACAGGAAATGGCCTTATTTATGACATAATTTGAGAATGAAGGTCTATTCCTCATTTAAATTCTTTCTCTACCAACCCATCATCATTCTCTAATATTACTTTTTGGTCTAGGACCTTAGTAAAATCTAACTAAGTGGAGAGTTAAGAAGAGCATAGTATGCCAGCCTCAGTCATCAAGACATTAGTGGGAACACATTTATTAGAGACTTTTTATATTCAAAGCTAGAGCAGCTTCCTCAAAGATGGGATGCAAACTGTATATAAAAGAAGGGAGTTAAAGGATAAGTCTAAAAGAAAGGCAAGCTTGGTGGTACCATAGTAGTAATAATGATGGTGAAAAAAGTAGTAGTATTAACAATCAATTAAAAAAAAAATTAGTTCTGAATTCTCTCCTTCCCTCCACCACCCAATGAAAAGGTCACAAAAAAAAAGTACAATACCCATTATATGTAGGAAATAATGCAAAATATATGTACACATTGCTTAATTCCAGTTATAACTACAACTAATATCAACATAATACTTTACAATATTTCAAAGGTCACAAAGTGGTTTACTCAATCCTGTGCAAATACAATTATAGTTGTTTCAGAAAAGAGAACACCAAAATTAGGTTGTGAAATGCCTTGCTGGAGGTCATAAATATTCTAATAATAATCACTAGCATTTCTTTATCACTGTAAGGTTTGCAAAACTCTTGACCAACACCATCTCATTTTTACCTCACAACAATCTTCGGAGGTCAGTGCTAAAACTATTCCCATTTTATAGATAAGGAAACTGAGGCAGACAGAGGTGAAGTGACCTGCCCAGACGTGAATAGACAGGAAGCATCTGAACTCAGGTCTTCCCCATTCCAAGTGGAGCTGGGATGCAAACTCTTTTGTCTATTTGCTGTGGTAAAGGCACTACAGGAGAGACCTAGATAGTCCAAAAGCATGGTGAGCAAGGGAGAGGTCTTGGTCAGGCAGGGGACAGACCAGATGCTTGCTCAGGTGTACTCTTCCTTCTCGGGCAGCTAACTTCAAAAGCGAACGCTACCTCTCTGCACAGAGAAGGTGGTTAACGGTTACTGAGGCGAAATGAACCCCAACGAGAAATGCCAATTTCCACTGGACTGTGACCGCCTTGAAAAGGGGACTGTTTGTTTTTGTGCCCTCCTTTGGGTTTCCAGAACTCAGTACAGTGCCAGGCCCAGAGCAAAAAGCTAACAAGTTCTGAGGGACCATGGCTGGCCTGGTGCCTCCGACGCCCCTCTTGGAAAGCCACACAAGTATTAATTAGGCGCTCACTGTGCCGGTCACTAAGCCGCTATCAACAGGTTTATTGATTTAAATAATATAAACTTAACTTAATTCGATCGGCAAATTTAATAACAACTTCATTTCAATAGTTAATAAATGTAATGATTTAGTTTAGGTAACTTAATAACAAACTCGAAGAGCGCTGAGAAAGACACGAAACCAGGCATCGCTGCCCTTCAGGGGCTCCCGGTCTCACGGGGGAGACCACCCGCAAACAGCCGCGGAGGACGCGGACTCCCCTCCCCGCCGGCCGGGCCTGCCCCGAGGGGGCCTACGCTCCTATAGCCTTGGGCCCCTCCCCGCCCCGGCACTCACGTCCTGCATAGCCCGAGTGCGATGGTCCGAGTTGATCTGGTCCCGGAGCTGAAGAGGGAAGACACAAGAGCCTGGGTCAGCCTGCCCCTGCCGGGGACCCTCGGCATTGTCCTTCCTCCCGACCCCCCGGACGGGACGGGACCCCCGGGCCGGACGCGCCCCTGGCACCCGGGAGATCCTGGGAGCCCGGAGGGCGGGAGGGGGAGGGGCAGGATCCCGGATGTGGCCGCTTTTTCTTCCTCTCCCTCCCCGTCTCGTCCCGCCGCCCTCCCTCCGGCCTCTCACCGTGGACTTCTTAATAAGCATTTCCTTGGCCATGACGTCCATGAGCCGCTCCTTCTCTTCATGGTAGCGCCGCTGCTGCTCGAGGATGGTCTCCATCTTACCCCCGCCACCTCCACTTCACGCCGGAAGTTGCCGCAGCCGCCGGTGCGCTTCTGCGCGCTCTTCCGCCCGGCCTCACACCCCGCGACACCAAGGTTCCGCCCTCGCCGGAAGTCCTTGCTTGGGAGCGGGGATGGGGGAGGAGATAATAAAGGGAGAAGCCACGAGAGGAGTGGGCTCCTCGGGCCGAGGCGGCAGCGCCCCCTGCTGACCATGCGTAGACACTGGCGTCAGTCAGCCGCCTGAGCGCAGGGTCCTGCAGAGCGGCCAGCATGGGTGCGCTCCTGGGGCATCTTGGAGCCTGGGGTCTGGGGACAGGCAGGATGTGAGGCCGTCCCAGACCTCATCCATAGCCTGTCCCCGCCCAGCGGCCCCGTGAGCGAAGCCGGCTAAGTGTCCTGTACCCATTTCACAGATGAAGAAACAGTATCTTTTTGGTTGTGTCCTGTATGCATTTCACAGATGAAGAAACAGGTTTTTTTTAAAAAAATGCGATTTCGAGATGCTGGAGATCGTCTTGTCCGACGCCCTTATTTTACGTCGTCGCCTTCATCACCGTTGTTTCTTAAGCAGTTTTAAAATTTGTACAATGCTTTACACATTATCCCAGAGAATCATAATTTCTGTAGACCTTTAAAATGTTCAAAATCCATTTTTCACAGCCATGTAGTGTTATCAGCCGCAGTTTACGGATAAAAAACCTGAGACTCACATAAAGTGACTCTCCAAGGATGACTCACAAAAATTGTTTAAAAAAAAAGACAAAAAGCCTCTTCCACGATGAAATCAAAGGCCCAAGATTGTCATTCCTACAAAACAAGTCTCCAGTGACTCCCTATTGCCCTCAGAATCAAATACAAAATACTCTGTCATTCAAAGCCCTTTGTAACATTTCTAATCATCTTACAGCTTTACGTTGTACTCTCTGATTGGGTAACACTGGTCTCCTGAGAGTTCCACAAACAAGATGTTCTATTTCTGCTTTCTGGGTATTTTCCCTTGAATTTCTGGCCACTGCACCTAGATGGCTCTGGAGGAGAAAGTGAGGCTGGTGACCTTGCACAATCCTGTCTCACTTAAATCCAGTTCACTTGCAGGTCATCGTATTGATGGGGTTCAGACTCTGGGAACCTTCCTGAGATCCCCTTGATTCTTCCCACTTAACGTGGCCTTTCATACTCAAATCTGTTGCCCTTGGCCTAGCCTGGCCTTCTGTTGTCTGTTACTTCTTGCACCTACTGTCCACCCAAGCCCTGCATTGTCTGATACCTCCCAATGGCTTCCAGCTGTTTCCTACCCTGGATTTCATCACTAGTTACCCCAGTCCATCCCATCAAGATCCTCCTTAGACCCTCCTCCCAGACCACTAGACCACCAGACCACCTCTAGATCTTTCCCACAGACTTTCTGTATATACGTTCCCTCTAGCCTCCATGAAGGCACTCAGATTCAGTCCAACTCAGACTCTGTCTAGTTGAGATTCTATATGGCCCACTTGTGAATACAAGCCTTACAAATGCTTAAGTTCCTTAAGAGTCAACTGAATATGGTGAATCTTTAATAAACTTTATTTTTCATTGGCTTTGAGAAGGCTTGAGTCGAATTCATTCGAGCAGAACCTGGCATGTCAGTATTTCGCAGTCCCCAGCAGCCCTGAACCTCAACAGTATCACCTTGCTGATGTCACGGTCCTCCCCAGCTTCCTTCCAGTCCCAGCCAAAACCCTGCCTTCTCCAGGAAGCCTTGTTAATCCTAGCACCTTCCCTCCATTGATTATCTCCAGCTTATCCTGCATGTAGCCTGTTTGTACTTAATTGTTTACCTATTGTCTGAGTTAACTCAAGAATAAGGACTGGTTTTTGCCCTCCTTACTATCTCTAGTACTTAATATATAATTTTAATGTTTAACAAATATTTGTTGGTTGACATATCCATCTACACAGGAGGAAACTACGTAGAAGGCTCAGAGAACAATTCCCATAGTCCTTTAAAACTTACAAAATTCTTTTTTCACAGCCTTGTGATGTTATCACTCCCATTTTTACAGATGAAAAAACTGAGACTCTGAGATGAAGTGACTTGCCACGGCTTACACAGCTCCCATTCTTTTTTCCGCTCCACTGTTACTGATGGGGTTGAGATTTTGGGAGCCTCCTTGAGCTCCCCTAGAATCTTCCCACTTAATCTGGCCTTCCTTACTCAGATCTAATCTTCCCTTTTGTTCCGGCAGTCTCAGGAAGCCCATGGGCTTTTCATTATCATTATACTCAGGTCTCTGTTGCACCCCCTCCCTTGATCCCATCAAAACCCCATTCCCCAGGCTGCTGACCACTACCTCAAGATCTGTATCCATCCACATACTGCCCCTATCAAAGTCTCTGGATTGCCCCACCTGCTTCCCACCTAGGCGCCCCCTAGTCTGCCCCTAGTCTGTCTCGTGATAGCCTCCAGCTGTTTCCAGCCTTTGACCCTCCTTGGACTTCTCCTCAAGACCCTCCCTAAACCCCTCCTCCCATCACCCTGGACTACCAGACCACCCCCCCCAGATCCCTCCCACACTCTTTCCTGTATTTAAGTTCCATCTTGCCTCCATGAAGGCGCTCACACGCAATCCAGCTCAGACTGTTTAGCTGAGATTCTATCTGGCCCACTTGTGAATATAAGCGCCACAAATGCTTAGGCTCCTTAAGAGGCAACCCAGTTTGGTGAATCTTTAATAAACTTTGTTTTCTTTGGCTTTAAGAAGGCTTGAGTCGAATTCATTCAAGCACGACCTGGACTGTCGGTTTGGGGTTCCCCATCACCCCTCAACCTCATCATTACCAGCCCATGTGTTGGCTCAACCTTCTCTCCAAGTTAGCAATAAACTTCTTCCTGGAAAAGCAATCTAATCTATTGACATAAGGTCTTCTGGTAGTCAACTTGCCTTGGAGCTACTGCTTTTGTTGAATTTGAATGTTTAGCTTGGAGAGGATAAGTCTATGATTGGTTTAGCACTCTAGGACACTCATCTCACCTCTTATCTGTGGATAAGTTCATTTACCTTACACTTTCAGTGAAGTACACGTAGATGATGAGGTTAACACACACAATGCCAGGGCTCTCTCAGTGTTTGGGAGGCTTCCAAGGAAGTGCAGTATTAGACTGCCTACTAAACTGAAGGTCTTCAGAGCTGTTGTGCTGACCTCATTGTACCCTTGTGAAACCTGGACAATCTACCAGCGCCATGCCAGGAAACTGAATTGCTTCCATTTGAATTGTCGTAGGAAGACTGACCACATGGCAGGATAAAGTACCAGATGCTGAGGGCCTCTCTTGAGCTGAACTGACAAACTTTCAAACTCTGGAGAGAGTATAACTCAGATAGACTGGTCATATTGTTCAAATGCCAAATGTACGTTCACCCAAAAGATTATTTTACGAAGAACTCAGACAAGACAAGCAGTCTCATAGAGGTCAGTAGAAGTGATAAGGATACTCTCAAGGTCTCCTTGCAGAACTTTGGAATTGATTGTGAGGCATAGGAGACACTGGCACAGGACTGCCCTATATGGTGTGTCAGTATCAAAGAAGATCCTGTGTGTGTTCTATGAGTAAAACAGAATTGCAGTAGCTCAAAAGAAAGGTGACGTGCCAATTTAGAGACATCTCCACTCCAAATGTTCATGTGATCTGTTTGTGCTCAACCAGTGACAGACCCTTTTAGGCTTGTATTACTACAGCTGGACACACTGATCCTGACATGGTGATGTCATTTTAGTCCTCTTTGAGTATTAAGGATAACAACCGACCAGCTATTAATCATCTACCTTGTAATAGGTGTTTAGGGATGGGGGCAGCAGACAGAATAGAAGCAATGTGGCTTAGTTTAATAATTTCAATGCCAAGTACTATATACTCTTTATGAAATACCTCCAATTTTAGCTCATGGGTGGATCCTTAGGGGGCAACTAGCTACAGGTTTAAGGTACTCTGTGTTTTATACTCCTAAAAACTATTGCTCATGAGCCCTCACCAGAGCATTTACTTCTAATAATTAGCAGGTTGACACATTTAGGTTAAAAGAAAAATATTTTCTGAGATGGCAGAAATAATAGTAATAACACATTCCCTTCATAAATTAGGGGTGCAGTCTCCCACCAAACAAACATATCACAACCACACACAGCATTAGTGGAAAGACAGAACACACTAGTAGAGAGGCCAACACTTAGGGAATACATGGGACCAGGGAAATTTATCTGAAGTTCCCCAGGGTCCTTCCCCTTCTTGTAGGTCATCATGCTGCTTGCTCTGGGTTCAATGTTTCTGCAGGGTAGTTTGCTCAGCTGAACTCTCCCAGCCTGTTTCTCTCAGCAGCTCAACTCTCAATATCCAGAGCTGGTTTTCTCTGGACTCACAGAAACCAGTCAAATTGCTCCAGAACTGTTTCCCTATTCAATCCTCAATTCAATTCCTAGAAAGTATATCCTGCTTTTTTAAAGGGTCATCCATTCTTGACCAGCCAGTGGCTAAGTTGCCCTCTAATTCCATCAGTTTGGATCAAAAATCTCATAAAAGTCCTTCTCTGGCTCATTTTACAGATAAGTAAACTGAGTCAAACAGAAGTTAAGTCACATCCAAAGTCACACTGTTAGTATGTATATGAGGTCATATTTGAACCCAGGTCTCTTCAATTCCTGGCCCTGCTCTCTATCCCCCGTGCCACCTAGCTGCTTATAAATGGGGAAGGAAGGAAAAGAGGGAGAGAATATGGAATTTAAAGTAAAAAAGAATGTAAAAAGTTTTTGTTTATATGTAATGAGAAAAAAAATAAAATTAAATGCAAAAAATGGTATCCTGATTAACTTGTACCCCACCCTCCACTACATAAGTGCCCTTGTGCTGGGACTACAAAGATAGAGTCTACATAAGGCCCTATTGTCATATTTGGAGCAGGAATGAGGAAACTGAGGCCCAGAGAAGGGAAATGATTTGCTCACGGTCCCACAGATAAGTAGCAGATCCAATATGCCAACTCCAAATTCAGTGATCTCTTTACTCCACAGTAATACCTCTGTCAGGGAAGGGCTAGCGCACAAATAACTATGACAGAGTGAGGTAAGGGTCAAGGAGAATCCAGAGAAGTGCCATGGAAAATGTGAGTGGGGAAGAGATCTCTTTCACCTGGGGAGTCTGGGAAGGCTTCCTGCTAGGGAGGAGGGGGAGCCAGAGTTGTGTCTTAAAGGAAGAGAGAGCTTGAAACTGATAGGGATTGGGTGGAGGGGGGTGTGGAGGGAGTCCATTCCAGGCATAGGGATTTCGAGAGGACAAGATGACAGAGAGGGACAGTTGTTTCAGAGTACAGGCAAGGGATGGCTAGGAGATAAAGTTGGACTATTCAAATGGAATTAGATTGCAGAAGGCCAAAAATGGAATTTATACTGACTGTTGTCAGTGGAGAGGCAACTAGCAGTCAGGAGATAATAGGTGTTGGAATCTTCTGGCCACCTATTTGGAGGGTGACCATGTACAAACCACTATTCCTTTTCTGGCCTCAGTTTCTTCAGCTTGTAAAATGAAGTGATTACCCAAATGACCTCTAGGGTCCAGTCCAGAGCCAGTGTCTCTGCCCTCCAAAATTATCTCAGTAAGTGATGTGATTCATGTACGCATAAAGAAGATTAATCTGGCAGCGTCAGGGCTGAATTAGAGGGTGGAAGCAGTGGAGGCGGAGATCTGGTTAGGAGGCTTCTGTAATATTTCTGCTCCCCTGAAGTGGGTGTGGGGAAAGGAGACACCCTTAGCTTCCAGGCTCGAGTAACCTTAGGCGTGTGTGTCTTTGTGTTTGTCTGTCTGAGACACGTAGCGAGGAGAACCAAGTGAGAGAGAGAAATAAGACAGATCGGGCCAAGGAGCTACAAAGTTTCTGCGGTCTGACTGCAGTCAAGTTACTGAGCGACGGGTAGGGGGAAGGGCTGGCTGGAAAGGGAGAAAGAGGGAACGGGGGGAGGTGGGGTGCGGAGGCAAACTGGAGGAGTATAGCCCCCCTCCCTAGCTCCCTGGGGGAGGGGACCCGTAGTCATTCAGACGCCGACCTCCCTCAGTCCCCCTCCTCCTATTTTTGGGGGCAGCCCCCTTCCCTGTCCCAAACCGATCCATGAATCACCCGCGTTGGGAGCGGGAGGGGAAGGCGGGGCCGTGACCCATTCATGCCGGGAATCGGATCCAGATGTTCCTGCCTCATGCAGCTGCTCCTTTGCCTTTTTTGGCTAAAAACGTGCAGCCGAGAGCGAATCCCCGGGGGGGAAGGGGGTGCCTGGCGGCCCCCCTCTCCCCACTGCTACCCGTCTCGGGAAAGTGTTGAGGGGCAAAGAGCTGTGGTGGGGGTCCAGGGACTGACTGTGGCAATGAAAGGGAAGGAGCCTCTCTTCTCGCTAGCTCGTCCCTTTTGGGGCTTTGTGTGGGTGGAGGGTAAGGGGAAAGGCGAACTGAGGATTGCAAGGAGGTGTTTTTAGAGGACCACGAGGAGGTAGTCTAACAGTAGTGAAAAAAACACTTCTGGAGTCAGTTTCCTCATCTCTAAAATGGGAGCAATTATACGTCCATTATCTACTTGTGAGGATAAGATTATTATAATGATGAGCATTTAGATAGACCTTGAAGGCTGGAAAAGACTACAAATATTATCTCTACTTGAGATAATCACAATAACCCTGAGGTGGTTGCTATTAATTATACTCATTTTACAGATGAGAAACTGAAGCAGAGCTTGAGACTTGCCTTGGGGTGGCTGAGGCCAGATGACAGTCCTGGGCTCTATCCACTGTACTACATCCCTGCCTGCCTCGGCAGAGCTAGAGAAACCAATCAATCAAGGAGCATTTACTATCAACTGCATACCAGGCATCCAGGGGTGGAGAACCTGCAGCCTTGAGGCCACATGTGGCCCTCCAGGTCTTCAAGTTCTGCCCTTTGAGTCCAAACTTTACAGAACAAGAATTTGTAGCCTCAAGGCTGCAGGTTCCCCACTCCTGTACTAGGCCCTGAGGATATAGAGCTATAAGCCATTAAAATTATAACCCCGTGTAACACTGTATTTTGAGAAGTCTAATATAGGGGAAGGGGGTGGGGGGTAGTTAGGATCAGGATGCTTCTCACAGAGGCTTGATGTGTGACTTCTAGGAGATCACTTTGGGCCCATGGGCCTCAGTTTCCTAATCAATAAAATGGTGAAAATGATGCTTCCACAGAGCTGATGTGAGAAGGGCTCTGTAAGTTTAAGGCACTGTAGGACACATGATTTAAATTTTTGCCACCATTCTCCGTCCCCACAGAGGACAGAAGATTAGCTATCCTTTAAGGTGCAGCAGGAGGCCAGGATGTGGGAAAAGTGGGAGCATGTGTGTGCGTGTGTGCACACATGTGTGTGCATGTGTATGTTGGAGAGAGGGTGTGATCCCTTTCACTGGAGGGAATGGCCACCATTCCCCAGAGACTCTGCCAAATGTATGCCCTTTGAAAAGAGAAAAACCTCTTGGGCAAGAACAGGAGTCTGGGGTTAGGGGAACCCTCCTCTCCCTCAAAAAGTAACTGCTACAGTTTCATCACACTTTTATTGCAGAAGCAAGAAAGAAGAGGGAGGATGAATGGTTCCCCCTTCCCCTTTACTCCCCCAGCCCCAATTAAGGCCCCTGTGTCCTTTTCTCCTCCTCATTCCCCACCCCCAACCCAGTTTAGTCCTCAGAGCCAAGGCTGCCTCAGACAGATGAGGGCAGGGAAGGACTGTGTCAGGCCTCTGCTGATATAGCCTGGGTTTAAGGCCCTCTGGGAGGATGAAGAAAATCGTTGGGTTGTGAGTCCCTGGGTCCTGGGTTTATTGTGGGTTGGAGTGATCTCAAGTTTAAGGGCCTTTGGTTAGAGACTTGGGGGTTAGGATTTCAGGCAGGGCAGGAGACTCTTGGTGAGGGTCTCAGGTTCCATTGACTCCTAGAGCTAGAAGGTACCTCAGAGGTCATTTAGTCCAACCCCTACCTGAGCAGGAAGATTGTTCTATAACATCCTGAAGAAATGGTCATCCAGCCTCTGCCTGAACACTTCCAGTGCCAGGAAGCACACTACCTTATAAGCTGGGATTGGGGAGCTGTGGGAATGGGGGCATCCTGAGTTTGGGAAGGGGCAACCAAGGGGATGTTTGGGTTTATAGGAAACCCCAGTTTTGAGGTGGGAGTATCCTGGGAGGTCCCCAGCCGGGGAAGCTCCCTCAGAGATCAGCTTGGCTGCATCCTTGGCAGAGAACTTGATCTCCATCGGGTATGAATCCCTGGCCCACAAGGGAGGTGGAGCAACGGGCACAAGAGAAGCAGCTGTGGTGCCAGTGGCGGTCCTCAAATGACACATACTTGCCCCCGCCAAGTCCTGCAAGGGGTAGGGGAAATGGAAAAGGTGAAGTCAGATCCCCCAATAACCCTCCTCCCGTTCGCAGAAGACTCCCTCCACTCCTCCAGTCATAATTTTATGGGTCCACATTATCTAGCGGGAGAAAGCCTCCCCAACCAACCTCTACCATAATAACACCCCCTTTCCCCAAAAGGTGCCAGTGCCCCACCTGTGATGGGCCGTTTGCAGCTGCTACATTTCGGTGCGTAGAGCTCCCCAAAGCAATTCACGCAATAGGGGTCATCGTCCCGGGATGTAAACTGTTGGCCAGCCAGGGGGGTTTGGCACCCAGTGCAGACCAGGCACTCTCGGTGCCAGGGCTGGTCACGATAAGTCACTCCACCTTGTGTCAGTGTCTGGTGGAACAGGGACACAATCAGGGGGCATGACACCAAGGGCAGAAGGGTACAAGGGGTATCAATTTGGGACCATACATTATTAAACTAGGGGACCAGGATCAGGGAGCATGGAACTGGATTTAGGATACTGGTCTAGAGTAGAAGGGGAACGACCCTGCATCATTCTCTGGCTCCTCTTGGCAAAGCCTTGGGAATCTGACATAAGAAGAAGCTGGACATTTTAGAGGTACCAAGAGTCCTGGGTCCAGCTGTCAAGCTGACTTTGGTTTCTAGACATTTAGATTCCATCTTAGGTTCCAGACATTTAGATTTCATCTTAGGTTCCAGACATTTAGATTCCATCTGGGTCCAGAGCCCTAACCTCCATCTTCCATATCTCCATGTCCTCCTCCCCAAACCCTCCCTGATCTTACCTTGCTGCAGCGGGCACATCGAGGGGCAAACTTGCTTTCATAGCAAGGTACGCAGTAGTGAGCACCCTTGTCAGGCACAAAGGAATGAGAGCCTAGGGGCTGCTCACAGCCGCTGCAGAGGAAGCAGTGTTCATGCCAGGTCTGACCCCCATACTCTAGCTTCCGAGACCCTGGTTGGGAAGGAAAAGGGATCAAAAGGACAGAAAAGCACAGCCCCTTCCTTCGGGGACTCCACTCGCCCTGCACTCCCAACATAGCCACACCTTGCCCATCCTTCCCATCCAAGGGACCTGTCAGTCCCCATGCCCATACCAGGCATGACAGTCTCCCCACAGGCTGAGCACTGGGAGGAGAAGGCGCTGCAGTAACACTCGTTACACAAGAGCTCATTGTCCTGGCAAGTAAAAGGCTCATCTGCCAGGGACTTCTCACAGCGGCAGCAGCGGAAGCAGCCTTCATGGTAGTGGCGATCTTCATAGAATAGTTCCTGTATTGGGACAGAGGAACAGGAATAACACACTTGGGTTTAGAGTCAACTCCCCACCACTCCCAAGGCCACATGCCCTCTGGATATTATCCTGGACACATCCTTATTCACTGTATTCCTCTGAGGCACAAAGCCCTTTTCCCGTTTCTCAGATAAGGAAACTGAAGCCCAGAATAGATCTAAGATGGAATCTAAGTGTCTAGAAACCAAAGCCAGCTTGGCAGCTGGTGGCTATCCTCACCCGAGAGTCATGTCCAATAAGCTCCTTGCACTCGGCGCATGTATTGGCAAAGGTACCATCATAGCAGGGAACACAGTGGGGGCCACCCTCTGCCTGGATGTATTTTCGGCCATATAGGGACTCCCCACACTTGGCACAGTCGAAGGCCTCGCTCATGGTGTCAAGGGGCCCTGAAGGGAGAGATCACAAGAGTCAGGGGTTATGGCCTGAGGAGAGTGGTCACATAGGTGCAATGGGAACAGAGAAATGGTCAAAAGAAGGAGGAATTCAACTCCCTCAGATCTACTCCATGAAATAAGGAAGGTCAGTGTCCAGTTGGACTAAAGTGGCCTAGCAGGTAGGCAAGGTGGATAGTCATCATGGATACAACATTCAGGATGGTGTGACAAGAGCTACTGGTTTTTAGGTACTCTCTTAGACACAAAGACTGTTAATGCCAGAACATCTCATTCTCTTTGACTTGAAAGCGTTTATTGTGTGCTAGGTCATGTCATAAGTGCCCCAATTTTCAAAACCTGCACAGTCTTTTCTCAGCTCTGGGGCTAAGTGGGGAACATAGTCCATGCCAAGCAGAAGTCAGAGGTAGCCTTAGAAGGGAGAAGCCAGAATTGCCTGAATTGTGTTGAGGAAAGAATGAGGGAAATTGCCTTTGAAATCTAAAGGCAACACTCCCCTTCAACTCTGGTCCAAAGAAAGGAGGGGTAAGGGGCCTAGGGGCTTAAGGCTACAAAGAGGTCCTGGGGGATATGGACATACATAGTTGGTGTATGGAGGGTTCCCCATCTTTTGTGGATTGATACCATACTCTGAATCTCGAGGGGAGATGGGTCAGATCAGGGACAGGAAGAAGAGACTGCTTCCTAATTTGGGTCCTAGCAGAGTTTGATGGAGGGATGAACCCCCTCCCCCACAAATGACTCACTTCCTGTCCTAGCTCTGAGGAGTTCCTTCCACTACCCCCCTTCCCCTCCCCCCAACTACTTCCCTCTATACTCAAGCTTTCCTTCCCTGGTGACTGATCTGGGTAAGGGGGCAAAGTGACAGGCATTCTCTTTGCTCCATCTTAACTCCCCCTCAAAGATCTGATGCGAAACTCTACCCTTTTCCCAGGCCCTTGGAGAACACCAAGGAGACCTCGTTATAATGGGAGCAAACTATGATTCTGGTAACCAGGGCTGTAAACAGACCAAAGAAAACTCGGGTGGGTGTCAGAGAGAACACAACTCAGGAGTCAGAGAAAAGGAGAAAGGGAAGCAGTAGGGTCTATTATTAGAAAGGGTATTGGTTTTTAAGTCTGAGAACTGGGGTTCAAATACCAGCTCTAATACTCCTTGTTTGACCTTGGGTATGTTAATTCACTCATTTTTGTCCCCTTGAGGCAATCGGGGTTAAGTGACTTGACCAGGGTCACACAGCTAAGTAAGTGTCAAGAGTTTGAGCCTGAATTTGAACTCAGGTTCCCCTAATGCCAAGGCCAGTGCTCTGCGTACTATGGCACCACCTAGCTGCCCTGTTAATTCACTTATATTTATTCGTATTCAAGCCCTTGGTTTCCTCATCAGTGAAATAGTAAGAGCTAGCTATTATTATATAGTGCTTTAAAGTGTGTAAAGGGGGAAGTTAGAAGGTTAGACTAATGGTCTTTAAGTTCCTTCTATTTCTAAATCTATGTTCCCTCAACAAACATTTATTAAGTATATGCCAGGGACCATGCTGGCACAGGGACCTCAGGTCTGAGGATCCAAAGACAACTATGAAACAGTCCTTGCCCTCCAGGTCTTTACATTCTAGGTGTAAAGACAACATGCACATACCTAAGAGTAATGACATCTGTTTCAAAAGCCTTTCCCATAGAGGCTATATTTAACATAGCTTTAAAAGTCAAATGAATTGTGGAAATTACTGTTTTAACTGTGTTGGGAGAGCAGAATGGGGATGGAGAGGTCCTCTTTCTTGAGGGCACCCTTGTTTTTCAAAAGATAAGATTTCCTGAGAAGGGATTTTTTTTGGGATCTTGAGTGAACTGAATGGTGGATCTGTGTTTCCAGAAGTAAGAAGTAATCTGTAGTTACAGTGATTGTTGGAGGTGTGTATGGCTGGGATCAAAAATATTTTTATTTACTCTTATGAAATTAAGGAATTTAATATATAAAGATACACAAATAACTATGATTCAGAAAAGAGATTTCTATTGTTTATTAAATAAATGATATTTGATGAACTGAGGTTGGGCTCTGAGCTTAATTTATGGATAGTTATATTAAGTGTTATTAATGAGGAAACAAATAAATATGCTCCTAGATTACCTTAGTGCTTGGGGTAAAGTACTACTTAGGTAGCAGGCTGAGAGGTGACCTATAAGTGAGTGTGGGCTTTATATAATCCTGCTAATAATAATATACAAAGTAAGTGGAAAGGAATTTCTGGAGGGAGGACACTAGCAGCTGGGCACTTATGGGGTAGGTGATGAGGGAGATGTAATAGCTCCTCATGGTCCATGCCCAAGAAAAAAGAGAAGAGATGCCACAAGTTGCTTTCCTTCTGGCCCACTCTTAGAACCCTACTGTTTAACTGTATATTTATTTTGTATATATCTTGTGTTTACTTATCTGCAAACATGTTGCATCCCTCTACTACAGAATCAGAATCAGATTTTTAAATGCATAAAATACATAGAAATGCAAAGGCAACAATTATATAACAATACACTTATCCGAATTTTTTTCAAGAATAAATTCACAGACTGCAGGGGTAAATAAGCTGTGTTCCAGTGGAATGTAAACTCCCTGAAGGCAGGAGTTATTTCATTTTCTTCTCTTTATCTCCTGTACTTAGCAAAGTGCTTGGCACTTGACAGACCCTTAATTAAGATTTGTTGATTGACTGGCTAAAGATGGGAAGGGATGGGAGCAAGCAGGATTCAGCCCAAGGGTGAGAAGTCAGTGTGGGGAGACTGTCAAAAGCTGAGAGGGACAGTTAGGCTTCCAGAAGCCTCGGATCTTCTGGCCCCTTCTACTAGCCCACTCCCCAGGCCTCCAGCCACTCAGGTCCATTTGTTTTCCCACAGCATGAACTGGCAGTCTTGGTGTCTGATATATGTAGCATCTGTGGGGAGCACAGATGGCCAGATGTCAAAATTTGTTAGCAAATGAAAAAAAGAAAAAGAGATGGGTAGAGAGAGAGAGGGAGAAGACATGCACTGCACAGTATCTACCTCTGATGGATCACTCACTGCCTGTACCCCCACTATGCCTGATCTCATTCAGTGTCTTGATGCACCTGGCAAAGTACTCCTCAGACTTTAGGATTGGCTAAGTTGCTCCTTACAAGACTGTAAGTTCATTCCTTCCCTTCCCCTGCCTCTATGGTGAATGGTTCCCTCTTTCTACTTTTTCCTGGTTTTCTGAGGGGGACAGATAAAAAGAATTTGCTTTTGGAGGGAGGAAGGCAGAAATGGTGTTTTATAAAATGGGAAAACCACTGGACTTGGCTCCAGGATACTTGGTTTTAAGTTCCAATTCTGCCACTCAATCTTGGTTACCAAGTTATATGACCTCAGACAAATCATTCTATCTCTCTGAACCTCAGTTTTCTCATCTGTAAAATGGGGGCAGTAATAACCTGCTCTGCCTTCCTCATAGTTGTCAAGAAAAAAGCTGTTTGTGAACATTAAAGAGTCATCTAAAATGTGCACTACAATTATCTTATCTTCCACCATCTAAACCTTACTTCCCCTTGGCTCCTGGCTGGGCTTAGGAGGGGAGGGAGGGGAGGCGGAAGGAGGGGAGCCCTAGGAGCTGTTGCTGCAGACACCCGGCCCCCAAACTTCAGACAGTTTCCATTTTCTCAGGAACAAAGCGTGTTTGTGGGGTGAGGTCATCAGCGCAGCTGCCTCTGCAGCAGACGCAGGAGTTGGAGTAGATGGGATTGGGGGTTGGGGGGAGAGGGGGTCCCAGGTTAGCCCAACCCCCTTCTCAGAAGCGTCTAAGACAAAAGTCCCCTAGGTAGACATGAGTTTCCTCTCCCCTAGCCTCAAGTTTGGACTCATTGAGGAACCTGGAACCCAGCCTGGGGTAAGACTGAGAAAGGTAACCTAGTGGGACAGGAAGGGGCTGGAAGTAGGAGGAGGAGAAGATGGGAAGGCCCTGGGGCAGAGGCAGAGAAAAGCTGGGGAAGTTAAAGGGACAGAGACCAAAGCATCCAATTCCACTGGGGAAAAGTAGCCTGGCCATCGAGCTGCCTTCACCCTTCTCCCATCCCCACTCAGGTTTCCTTCAGGCCTCCCATTACATTAATTTCCCCCCTCTCCAACACACGCATCTAGTTACTCATTTGATCCTCCCTTCAGTTTCCCTTTCAGCTCCCTTCATTTTATCCTTTGCACCCCTCACCTCCCTTACCATCACACTTCCCTAAATGCTATCCCTCATTCCTCCCCACATCGACTCTGGTATTCCCCTCCCCTGCCACACCTGAGACCAAGCTGGATTGGTAGAGCTAGGGAGAAGGAGCTGTAGACAGGGCAAGAGACTGGCTCTCCCCCAAGATGCTTCTGTTCTGACTTTGAGGAAAAAAAACAAACCTCTTTCCCCTTCCCCTGAGTGGAGGTTTCCTCTCCAACACACCTCTCTGATGAGCTGAACTCAGTCCAGGCTGGTGGAGTAACCTGGTCACCCTCCACCTCATACAAGCCTTTGGGAGTTGGGCTAAGTGGTTTCAGAGTGCCTTTCCTGAATCAGTGATAGGGCCAGTGGATTTAGGGGCAAGAAACCAGAAAAAGAGCTGAGGTTCCTTTGAGGTTCAGTCATTCCTGGGGAACAGGGATCCCCTATCAGACTACCCTGACCACAATGATCCTTTCCAGGGACATTACTTCCTGGGACTCAGGAGTTCAGGTCAGTCCCTTGGGCCATGGTGGTTTGGGGAGGAACTCCCAGAAAAGGGCTATCTGCTCCTTTTGCTCTAGCATGTGTAAGGTGTATGTAGTTCTGGTACAGGGAATCAGTGCTTACTTGACTCATGAGTCCAGCAGCAAATCTATCAGTCAATAGGAGACTATCAAGATCCCTGAACTTGTTCCCCAGGGACTATGGCTCTGTGCCTCAGCTTCCCCTTCTGTACAGAGGGGAAAGATCCCTCTGGGAAAGGATATGTGCAAAGCTGAGAGAGCTCTGCGGGAAACAGGTTCCTGTTCTCCAGAATGTTCCTCCCCTCTGTCCTGGGCATCTCTAGTCCCCCCATTTCCCTCCTCCCTCCCCCCAGCTCATGTTTCCTTTGGCCCAGCATCTGAAGCTCCCCTTGGCCATTCAACACCATATGTGAGAGTGGTCAGTGCAGGTGGGGAGTGTGGCAGGACATCCGTCTGGGAGTGTTCAAGACCCTTTCCTTCCTCCCTGGCCTGGCCTCCAGCTCCTGAAACAAGGGGTTTCCCCTCCTAAATCGTGGCGGGGGGAAGTCAGAGAATAATAACACTTAGCTGGCATTCATAAAGCACTTAGCATAGATTATCTTATTAAGCTCTCACTATCCCCATGAGGCAGCAACAACAGACGTTATTATCCACAGCTGCCAATGACAGGACTCGAACCCAGGTCTGGACCAACGATCTATATAGCACACACTACAAAGCCCATCTGGTCTTCCTGGTGCAGCTAGAGTAGCTGAGTCTTGTGGATGAGATTTAGAGGCCCTCCAGGCCACTCTCTTCAATCCCCCCTACCCTGCCCCAATTTATACCCTCCATTTCCTTTCCAGGCAGCTTCCTGTCCCTCATTTAGGTGCTGGTCAGAAAAAGAAGTCACCAGAATGCAGTCCTGTGTACTGTACCCCAAGGTACAATGGCTACAATCAAAAGGAGAATCTCAACTGAGATCTACACAGAGTCATTTAGTCCCTTAACTCCTGGAATCCTGTCTGAATGGCCAGGGGCAGGATCTTAAGATACCGATTTTTTATGCCCAGGAGTGGGCAGGCTTTGAGTTTCTCCAGTGCAGTGGGGCTGGTGGCCCGAATGGGTAACAAAGATCTGGGAATCTCCATCCCTGCCTAGGTGTTAGTTTGAGTCCGGGACGCTTCCCCCTAAGAGGGAGTGCCTTCCGTGTGGTTCTCCCTTCTTAAATTTCTCAGAGCACTTAGTCTAACTCTCCCTTGTTCCTATCACATTCTCTCTAGTAGGAGGCTTAATTTTGTTTCTGTTGAGTCAGATCCCCCATAGCAGACTGTAAATTCCAGCCAGGTAGGGACAGCGGCCGTAGTAATTGTTGTCCTTGTATTCTTGGAATTTAGCACAGTAGTCATTTGGTAATAAATATTTGGTGAATTGAATTGAACTGAATTGTTATATTCTATAGCCAAGAATGGAGCTCCTGTCTAGGAAAAAAAAATGTAGAAAGGGCTCCCTGATCAGTCTATCCAGCATGAGAATTAAGAGGAAGCCCAGGTATTCCCTCAGGTCCAGCCTGCTTAGCTCCAGTGGAAAAGACACTATAGAACCCCAGACTGCAGGGTTACCCAGTCATCTTTCTCCCTCCCTCCTTTCTGACACACCTGGTATCAGGAACCATTGGCTCCAAGAGACTGCCAGTACTGAATTCTCAGGGGAGAGGAGAGATCTGGAAATGTTTCAGCCAAGCTGGCCAGCAGGCAGAGAACACTAACAGTATTGGGGTCTAGGTTCCCTTTGCTTCCTCTATCACAGAGGGCCAGACACTCCCAGTTCCCTAAATGTTCATGTAAATAAAGTTTCCCATTATTCCCACTAACTGCTCCACAGTTTGGAAGGGCATACAAATGTGAGGACATTTATTTCCCCACAGGCTAGCACAGAACCTGCCCTGCCCCCCACCCCTCAGCTGTGACTAGGACTACAACCTTCTCTCTCTGCCCCCTCCCCCTTTCCTCCCCCCTTCCACAGATTCCAAGAGTTGGTGGGTTTGTTGACAGAATACTCAGGGGGAGAAATTTAACACACTTTCTCTCTTTCTCTTTCTGTCTCTCTCTCTCCCTACCTCCTTCCTTCCCTCCCCCCCTACCACTACCAGCTGCTTGGCACCAAACCTAAATTCTCTTTCCTCCCCCCCTCCCCACCATGGGGGCTTAGAAGGACAAAGCTGCTTGGGAAAGGAAAAGGCTTGGTACAAAGAGATGGAGAAATGAAACTCCCATGGGCCCAGGGACAGCCAGTCTTTGTCCCCTGGGGCTGAGGCACTGGAACAGATATCTAAATTGGAAGATAAAAGTTTGGAGCTGGCCAGGTATGTCTGTCTCACTGAGCCTCTGTGTGTTTCTCTTTCCCTGATGCCTCCTCCATCTTTGTCTCTCAATTGTTGTGTCTCAGTCTCTGAGTGTCTCCGAATTTGTCTTTTTCTGTTCCAACTTGGCTCCCAACAACAGTCCCACACCCAGTGGGACAGCGGGAGCCTCCTCCCGGCCTCCCTCCCTCGCCCCCTAAGGGAGAACCTGGCCAGAATCAGAAGGTAGCCGGCCGGTTCCCAGCGGGAGGGCACGGACAGCGGCCTTTGGGGAAGGGCGGGGAAGAGGGAGATGTCAGTGGGGTTTCGGCAGCGGGGAGCTCAAACCCATCCCCGGCCTCGACTATGCAGCACGGCTCAGCATGGTCTCCCGGGCTCTGGGGGCGCTCGGAAGCTGGGACCCTGAACAAGCAGGCAGGCAAGCCAGCCAGGGACAGGCGGAGAAACAGCTGCCGTTAACTCTTTGTGTGCCAGCCGGGAACTCCTCTCCGCTCCCCGCGCCCCCCACTCCCGCCACACCTTCCTGTCCCAGAAGGAGAGGACGACCCCAGCAGGAGGGGACTGACAGACCTGGGACGTGGGGTTGGGGGCAAATTCAAGGGTAGAGTCCAGCCAGCAGGCTTGACGGGGTGGAGGAGGGGGCGCAGCCGCTGCGGTGGCCGAGGGCGGGGTGCGGGGGCAGGATCCTGGTTGCCGAGTCTTTCTGTCCGCCGCCGTGCGCGGGACGACGGCTCTTACCTGGGGGGCCGTGGCCGGACGCGCGGCTCCGGCGACTCCTGTCCAGAGACTGTGTGGGCGACTCGGAGCACTACGTCCCTAACCCCTCCCGGAGGAAGTGAGGGCGGGAGCCCGCCCAGCCCAGCCCGGACCCCGCCCCCGGCCCCCCTCCCCCCAACTCGGCCCACCCCCCTCCTGGTTAGTCTTCCCCCCACAACCTGGGACCCGCCCCCTCGACCAGAGCCTTTCCCGAGTCCCCTTCCCCAAGCTCGGCCTATCTGTGCTGGTCCTCAGCCTAGGGCCTTGCACGTAGTAGGCATTTTGGATTGCAAGCCTTCCAGGGGCTCTTGTGAGCCCCTCGCTCTGGCCTCCCTGGCTAAGGACTAGGGGACATTATCAGGTGGCGTCTCGAACTTCAGAATGAACATAGAATTTTGTTAATCTTGCCCAATCCCTTCATTTTGCATCTCGAGAAACTGAGGCCCACAGGGGTAAATGACTTGCCTAAATCACATAGATGGTATATAACAAGGCTAGGATTTAAACCATCAGCTCAGGGATTTCAAGCTGGTAGGGCATCTCGTCCAAACTCTTCATTTTACAAATGAAGAAACTGAGACCCAGAGGGATTTGCCCAGGGTCACACAAGTGACGATAAAAGTGGCAGAACCAGAATTTGAAGCCAGGAAATAGGATTCTAAGTCTTGCCCATTTCCCACTATACAACTTCCTCTGACGCACTATTCACTGATCTCTCTCTCCCCTTTTATTTGGTGGAATCTTTCTAGCCCCTACTCCAAGAATCTGAGTATGGCCTCAAGGAGTTCCTACCTATGGGTGGGGTGGAAGTGTCTTTTGTTTCTAGATCCCTAGCCCACTATGACTACCAGCACAAATTGGATCCCACAGCTTGGGGTAGGGGTCTCAGTTGGGGTTAGCTAAGCTGTAGTCAAGGCAAAGGCAGGGGCATGGTCTCACAGGACTGTTAGATTTAAGGCTGGAAAGGCATTTAGAGAGCAGTTGGTCGTGGTATCATAGACCTAGAAGTGGAAGAGACCTCTGAGGCTATCTAATGTGACCTCCTCATTGTACACGTGGGGAACCTGAGGCCTAGAGACTCTTCTAAGGTCATCGTTGGGGGAATTTGAACCCAGGCCTCTGACTGCAGTCAGTGGTTTTTCCACCGTACCTGGGTATGTCATAACTTTCCTGTATAACAGAAAAAAGCAGGTTGAGAGAACAAATGGACTCCCCTAAAGTTACATGGGTACCTTTCTCCTTAGCTGACTTGAGAGATGGAGGACATCCTCCTCCTACTCATAGTGGTGACAGCAGGAAGGAGGACTCCTGCCGATGGATCTGTGACCTTTCAGAGTTCTTTTTATTTAAAAGTTCTGAGTGCTGGAGTGCGCATGTGTAAGTGGGGAGGGAGGGAGATGCCTTCTTTCTCCAACCTACCCTCAGGCCCCATCTCTGACACCAAAAATATCCTGACTCTACTGCCTCTGTTTCCCCAGTGTTCAGAAATAGCCATGACCTTTGAGGCCCTGGGGAGAGCCTGATGATCCTTGATCCCTTGATCCCAGTACTTTTAGAGAAGAGAGAAAGGCCAGTGACTGGGGGCGGGGGTGTTAGGGCTTTTTTTTGCTCCAACCTCCTGTGCCATAGGAGGCTGGGTGACGGCCTGCCTGTTGCCAGTGACACCCTGTCCCCTCCAATGCTTTGATACACCCCCACCAAGGGACGATGGGGCTTGTCACCAGAAATAAATAGCCCCTGAGTGACTGGGGGAGGGAAAGCGGGGGAAGTGAGGAGGCACTGCTGGGGCTGTTTGCAAAATAGAGACAACAAACTGATCCTAGAAATAACCTTCTAGATAAACTGGCTCCAGGGACAATTAAGAACAGAAATTCAAATCCCAGGGAAGCCTCTCCAGCCCCCACCCCATTAGGTTTCTTTCCATTCTGAGACTCTTGGCCTCTAATTCTGCTTCTTTTCTTAAGACTCAAGGGATTCTGATCAGTGCTAAATTTATTCTGAGCCCTGTGGTGAAGGAAAGCGTGGCCTGTGAGTCTTTTCATGTGGTTGTAGGGCAGATCCTTTCCAGTGTCAGTGCCCCAATTTCTTCATCTGTAAAATGAGGGGTTGGCCTAGATGGTCTAAGTTTCCTTTCAACTGGAATGATCCATGAGGAGGCATCAATACTGGAATACTGGAGGTCTAAGCTTTTGGCCACTGTCTTGTGGTCTGGTCTACTGGGGAGAGCCCAGTCACTTAGAGGGAGGGGATTCTGCCCTGGGGAGGGGAGGAATCCCTGGGCAGAAGGGGAGCACTGAAGACTGGAATGGATTCTAGGATCCTGGTCCTTTTAGAGAAGAAGGTAATGGAGAAGAAACTAAAAGTTCATGGCTGAATGAAGGAAGTTGAGATCTTTGCCTTTCTCCATCTCTTGTTAAAGGGTTCAGTTATTGCAGGGCTGGGAGCTTAGGGAATGGAATGGCAGGAAGAAATGGAAGAAATTCAGAGAACCTCAGACCCAGGCCTCAGAACACAGAATGTTAGAGTGGTAAGGAACCTTAAAATATAGGTCAGAACTGGAGGGCAGCTCAAAGACCATGTAGAATGATCACTCATTTTACAGATAGAGCAACTGAGGCCTCCTTTGGAACAAGAGGAAGAGTCAGGGCTAGAACCCAGGTCTTTCAGCTTGGAAGGTCTTCCTTCCAAGGTCTTCATGCTGGAAGGGACCCTAGAGGCCATCTCATTTAATTGCCTTAACAGATGGGGAAACCGAGGCCAAGCAACTTGCTTAAGGGTACACAGGTAATAACGATAATGGAATTTGCACCTAGGCCCTTTGACTCCAAATACAACACTAGTTCCACTGTACCAGCAATTCACAATTATTACGTCAAAAATTCTGTGCTCTGCACTGGGGGAGCCACCAAGAGTTAAAAAAAAAAAATAGTCCCTGTCCTCAAGCAGCTTACAGTGGGTAGGGAAATGAGACCAGTACTCAAACCACCACAATTCAAAAAGCACCTAAGAGCACAAGAGAGGTAACAATGTAACAAGAGAATCTGGAGGCAGCAGAGATCACTTTCAGCTAGCAGAGGCAGCCAGGGAACTTTGAGTCTTAAGGCAAATGTGTCTCAGGACAGTAGGATTTAGAATAGGGATGGGGAACCTGCAGTCTTGAGGCCACCTGTGGCCTGCTCTGGATTCAGTCAAGGGGTCACACTTGAGTACCTAGAGGGCCACAGGTGGCCTCAAGGCTGCAGGTTTCTCTGATTTAGAATTTAAATAGACCTTAGGGACCTAGTGTAATCACCTCATTTTGCAGTCAGTCAGTCAATAAATGTTTATTGAGCACCTACTCTTTGCTTAGCACCAGAGCTGCAAAGGACGGTAAAAGAAAGTCCCTGCCCTCAAGGAGCTCACAGCCTAATGGTGGGGAGACAGCATGCAAACACTAACGTGCAAATAAGTTAGATCCGGGGTAAACTGGGTCTAATCAACAGAGGGAGGGAGCCAGCATTAAGGGGAACTAGGAAAGACTTGCTGGGGGGAATTTTAGCTGGGACTTGAAGGAAGCCGAGAATCCAGGAGGCTGAGAGGAGGTGGGAGAGACTTCCAGGTGAGAAAAAGTGGGCTGGAGGTAGGATTTGGCCAAGGTCACAGAAGTAGTAAACAGTAGGGCTGGTAGTAAAAGCAGTTTGCTGTTCATGTTACTTAGCTGTTACTCCCTGGCCTAAGCTGCCAAATTGGCTGTGTCTTTTTGTCCCACTCCACAACCCAAGGTTACCACGTGACTTGTCCCTGGCTTTTTTGGCCTGGGGGTTATGCCACCAGGGGACTCTGTGGGGTTTAGGCCACTTGGACTTTCTGTTCTCTCCTTCACCCCACCCTAGAGCCTCCATGGAACAGGTGCACTGGAGAAGCTGGCAGTCAGGCAGCTGCCCCTGATCCACGCTTGAGAGCACGGGAAGGGCAGTGGGGGCAGAGGGAGGAGGAATAACGTGCAGTAGGGGTTAGGAGGGGTTGGTCCCTGCAGATGCATACCCTTTGTCCAGGCTGCACTTGGCATGGCTAAAGAGGAAGGAACTTGCTTGCCCTGTGGTAGTGTAACCGCTAAATATAAAAAATGCTAAATGCAATGAAAACAGCCTTACTTTTCTTCCCCGGTGGCTGCACTGTTTCTGTACTCCAACCCCTCCTTTCTCCCCTATCAAGAGAACTTCCTTCCTTCTCAGGCTTAATTACTCATCTTTGCTTTGGGGTGCCTCCTGCAGCTTGTGCTAGGTCCGGCTGGTGTGTGTGTGTGTGTGTGTGTGTGTGTGTGTGTGGAGAGGCGTGTCCAAAGGCACTCTCTCTGCTCTACAATTGCTCAGTAGTCACATACCTTTAATTTCCAGGGATCTAAACCAAACTAACATTACTTTGTATCCCCCAGAAAGGCCCTCCCAAAGGCTGAGTGGCTCAATGGGAAGAACATTGGAATGAGAGTCAGACAGCCTGGGCCTGAGTTCCAGTTCTATTACTTACTGAACCAAGTAACTTCACTTCTGAGTCTGTTTCTTCATCTGTAAAATGGGGATAATGATACCTGTCTGCAGGGTTATGAGGAGAATCAGATGACATAATTGTATGTGGAGGTACTTGAGAAGCCAGTACAGATATGAAGGATTATTCAGTAAATGCTTACTGATGGGTTTATGACTCTTGTGGGGGTGAGTAGTACAATGGGTCTTTTCTCAGAGAGGTGTGTCTGAGGGGGGGCAGCCTGTAGAAGCAGTTCTTCCCAAGGTGGGTTTTGGCATAGCTCAGCCCAGCCTCCCGTTTAAATCACCCAGAACAGTAGTGAGGATACAGAATTTCTCAGGCTTCCTTTGTCTGGAAGTTATCAGAGTAATACAAGTCAATGTGGGGTGGACTTGGTGAGAGCCACCCCAGAGTGAGGAAACCCACTTCCCTGTAACCACTGGACTGATCTCAGATTCCTCTGTCCCTGAGGCCCTCTCTATGGTAAATTTGTGTCAGAAAACAAAGGAGCTGGGAGGGCCCATATGATACAGAATGTCAAAGCAGGGAAGGCCTTAGAACACAGAATGTTGGAGTTGGGAGGAGTCTTAAAACGGAATGTCAGGCCTGGTAGGGCCCTTAGAACAGAGGAGGTCAGGCCTGGGAGGGCCCTTAGAACAGAGAATGTCAGGTCTGGGAGGACCCTTAGAACACAGAATGTCAGAGCTGGGAGGGGCCTTAGAACTGGGAATGTCAGGGCTGGGAGGGGCTTGGGTCATACATAGCCTGTCAGAGATGGAAAGAACTATATGTCATCTAGTCCAGCTCAATTTTATAGGTGGGAGGCTGGCACATAGTGGGAAGGGGACTTGTTCATGGTCATACAGTTTATTAGTGGCAGAGCTCAGATGAAAACGTAGGTCACCTGGCTCAGAGCTGGGTTGTCTTTCCATTGCACCACACTGCTCCTCTCATATCTAGAAGGAAACAACCAGAATGATTCATCCAGGGTGGGGATGGGGATATCTAAAAGTAAGATATGGTCAAAGCTCAAAAATCTGACAAGGTTGACAAGATGTGTGCAAAAAGTTAAGCAATGTATGAAATGTATGAGCATGACTTCTAAGAGCATGCTGCCTAGGACCCCAAAATGCTGGGGGTCTTGCAGAAGGGAAATGATTCTGCTGGGCCAGAGTTCTCAGGAAACTTTAGCCCATGTTAGGGAAGAAACCCTAATAATAGTCTTGGTGACTAGAGGGTTCAGGTTGTCTTTGTAAGTTTGTGCCAGTACAGAGGAGAGGGCTCTGGAGGGTCTTTAGCCCACCTTGGGAGGTGGGATGGATAACTCTGGGCACATCATCCATCTTCTCAAGGCCTCACTGTCTTCGTCAGTAAAATGAGAGGCTGAAGAGCTTTGGCTGTAGCTATGACCTTGTGTGAGTTACTTGATTGACTAAAAGGTGGATTTGGGTTTAAGTTTTCAGTTTTTCAAAATGAGGGGTTGTCCTTAGATCGTTTAAAACTCTAAAATCCTGGGACCTTGAGTCTTGTCTCCTCTACTTACCAGGGAGGTGACTTGGGGCAAACAGAAACAGTATTTACATTGTTAGGTTCACAGAACTGTAGTGGGAAAAGTGCTTTGTAAACTACCACAACACAGAAATGAAAACTATTGTTATTCTACTCTCTGGACCTCAGTTTCTCAGTAGGTAAAGTGGGCATAAGAACATGTGTCTAGCTTCCCTCATAGGGGTCTTTGGGGTCATAACTAGATGTGAAAGTGGTTTGTAATCTATAAACTACTATAAAGACATGACAAATTTTAATTTTTACGCAAAGGAGCCAGAGAAGCCTTTAATTTCCTATTTAGGAAGAACTGGGGGTCAATTTCTTTTTGCTCCCATTACCAAATGTGAATGGTAGTCAGTTACATGGGGCTATAGTAGCAGCTCAAAAGTAGCAAATTAAACCCAGAACTAAGGGAAAAGGCTAAACACTGTCAAAAAAACCCATGAATTCGGGTTTCATGTGTCAACCTCAGCCTCCAGGAAGGGCCAGCTTCGTTTTGAAGTGACAACTCAAAGATGGTCTTACCCTTAATTTTGCCATGATGCACAAATGTGCCACCTTTAAATTCAAGAATTTGCAAATCCCATTATCCAGTCATAATCAATTGGCTTTTCACCTCTCCCTCTGTCTTTTCTTATATAACCCTACTCTTCACCCACACTGTCACCACCAATTTCTTGATCCCTCAGTTCTCTCTTAGGCCATCTCCTCTGAACTGTCTACTTCCCTCTTTTTCCCCATCTTCTTCCCTTTGTGAACCAATTCAGCTCTACAATATTGTCCCTTGAATCCCTCCCCCTCCCCTTTATCATATGGCTAAGCCTCAGCCTTAAATCACTCCTATTTGTCCCCTTTATTCCTACACACATACTGCTGAACAAAGGTTACTCACACTGTTCTGTTCTGACCTTGTCCACTACAAATGTACATTACACACCCCAGCTGGGTTCTCACTGCTGCTAGGCAGTCCTCATTGACTCAGTCTCCCACTCTCCTCAGTCGCTTTTCTGAACCTTTTCATCCCTCTTCATCCCTCCCACAGCTCCCCTTCCCCCACTCTCAGCTGAGAAGTTGTCTCATATTTTACACACAAAAACTGATCCTTCTTCTCCTCTCTTCCTCATCCCCTATCCCAGATTCCTTCTGCCACTCTTTCCTCCTTCACCCTTGTCTCACATAATGAAGTGGCCTTATAGCTAAGCCTTCCACTTCTTCAAGCAATCACATTCTACCTTGTCTTTTCCACCAGATGCCATCATATCCAGTATTTCACATTTTCAATCTCTTCCTGTCTAGTGGCTCATTCCGTTTACAGATAGACACATATCTCCTTCATCCTTCTGTCTCTGTTATTATCCTATATCTCTTCTACCTTTTGGAGCTAAATTCCTCCAAAGGCAGGCTATAATAGATACCTACACTTTCTCTCCTCACTCTTTTCTTAACCTTTTAAAATCTGGTTTCCAACCTCACTGAAACTGCCCTCTCCAAAGTTATCAATGATCTCTTAGCTGCCAAATCCAATAGTCTTTTCTCAAACCTCATTCTCTTCCACCTCTTTGCAGCCTTTGACATTATTGATCACCCTGTAGTTCTCTTTTCTATAGGTTTTCTGGAGACTGTTTCCTGTTCTCCTTCTATCTATCTGACCCCTTCTCAGTCTCCTTTGCTGGATTCTCCTCCAGGTCACACCCTCTAACTGTAGGTACCCACAGGGTTCTGTCTTGGGCCTTCTCTTCTATCTATTACTATTTCACTTGGTGATGACAGTAACTCCCATGGATTTAATTGCCACTGCCACACTGATAATTCTCAACTCTACTTACGCTGCCTCAGTCTCTCTGCTGATCTCTAATCTTGTCTCTCCAAATGCCTTTTAGATGTCTCAAACTAGATGTCCAGTAGACGTCTTAAACTCAGTCTCTTCAGAACAGAACTCATTTTCCCATTCTCTCTTGCTCTCCCTACTTCTTGCCTACTACTGTAAAGTACACCACTATATTTCCAATCTTCAGGCTTGCAACCTAGGAATCATCCTCAAGCTCACTCTCTCTCACTCTGTCATGCTTCATATCCAAGCTGTTGCCAAGGCCAATTTCACCCTTACATTATCTCTTGGATAAACCCTCTTCTCTCTTCTGACACTGCCATGACTCTAGCACAGGCCCCCATAATCTCATGCCTAGGTTATTGCAATGACCTACTGGTGGGTCTGTCTTCCTCAAATCTGTCCCCCCACTCCAATCAATCATTCATTCTGCCACCAAAGTGCTTTTCCTAAAGCATAGGTCTATAATTGTCACCTCCCTACTCACTAAACTCCAGTGGCTCCCTATGGCCTCTAAGCTCAAATACAAAAGGCTTTTTGGCATTTAAAACACTCCAAGACCTTTCCCAACTTTCCACTCTTCTTCCACTTTACTATCCAATAGGATGCTCTTCCATCCAGCGACACTGGGCTCCTGGCTGTTTCAGAGACAAGACACTCCATCTTTTATCTCCGGTATTTCCTCGGGTTGTCCACTATGCCTAGAAAGTTCTTCCTCCTCCACTCTAACTACTGACCTCCCTAGTTTCGTATAGGTCCCACCTAAAACCTTACCTTCTACAGAAAGCCTTCCCCCTCACCCCCTTAATTCCAGTGCCTTCCATCTGTTAATTGTTTCCAATTTATCTTGTTTCTTGTAGCATGCTTTGTTTGCGTGTTGTCTCTTCTCTCAGATTCTAAGCTCCGGCAGGACAAGAGCTGTCTTTTAACTCTTTTTTGTACCCTTGACCATTAGCACATTAGTGCCTGGCATACGCTGCTGCTGTTCAGTTGTGTGCCATTCTTCTTGGCAAAGCTACTGAAGCGGTTTGCCATTTCCTTCTGCAGGTCATTTTACAGATGAGGAAACTGAAGCAGAGTCAAGTGACTTATTCAGGATCACGCGGCTAGCTAGTGAGTGTCTGAGTCCACATTTGAACTCAAGAATGTTAAGTCTTCCTGACTTCAGTCCTGGAACTTTATCCACTGCATCACCTAGCTGGAACGCGGTCGACGCTAAACAATCGATAGCCAAGGACAGGCACAGCACGAACTCTTAGGCGGTAGAAAACGTTAACGGCCACCCAACAATGGGCCAGATGTCACGTGGCTCCAGTCCAAGAGAAACTACGTTTCCCAGAAGGGCTTTCGAAATTTGGCAACTATTCTTCCGAGGAGGTCCGAGTTCGATAGGCTGTGAGGTAAAAGTGGGAGGGGCCAGCGAGCGGCGCGGCCTACTTCCGGTGAGGCGGCAGAGGCGGAGCGGAGTCGGAGGCACTTCTTGGGCTCTCGGACAAGGGAAGCGATATGTCGGCGGCGTTTAAAAAGGCGGCGAAGTCCCAGCAGCGGGAGCACCGAGAACGAAGCCAGGTATGAGCCCCTCATTCTTTCCCTGCCGTTCGGCGGTTATCCAACCTCGCCCTGACTCCGGGGCGCGGATTCGGCGTTTTCCACTCGGTACTCAGCCTGGCGCGTGCGCAC
The DNA here is from genome assembly GCA_023548195.1 of Bettongia penicillata ogilbyi. Lineage (NCBI taxonomy): Eukaryota > Metazoa > Chordata > Mammalia > Diprotodontia > Potoroidae > Bettongia > Bettongia penicillata. The sequence continues at coordinate 5,449,369 of JAJHZJ010000128.1, forward strand.
ATCTTGGGCCGGCTCGTCCGCGTCGTCCCCGCCCCCTCATTTGCATAGCTGGCTCTCTGGGCTCCTGCCTCGTGTAACCAACCATCAAACGTCAATTTCCAGGAGCTCCAGAAACTTGGGTTCTGTAGGACAGCAGGAATTTACGGTCTACATGGCAGAGTTAGAACTAAGATCAGAGCCAGGGCCCGCACCCAGGTTCCCTAACTTTCAGGCCGGGACTCCGTTCAACACGTTTTTATCATTTTGCATTTTGTGAGTAGAAAGCTGGTCTGGGGGAGACCTGGGATCAAGTACCTCCTGTTACACAAGTTGGCCATGCGACCTCGGGCAAGTGTCTTTCAGTGCCTTTTGCAACTCTGCTGCTTAAAAGTTTTAGACCAGATGCCGGCTAACATTTGCAGAGATAACTTCTTCACCTGGGAGTTCTGTTTTACAGGTGAGGAATCTGAGACTGGGAGAAGTTAAATGAGTTGCTCAAGATCCCACAGGTCATAAAATGGATTAGCCAGGAGTCAAATCTAGGCTCTCTGATTATAAGTCCAGGGTTTTTCCCTCTGTCTGGCATTCAAAGACCTTCATAACCTAGTTCCCTTCCATTTTTCCAGGCTTTAAGCACGTTATTCCCCCATCCCTCAGTGACATTGACCTCTGGGCTGTTCCATGAACAAGATACTAATTTCTCAGCTTTGACCATTTTCTCAGGCTGTCTGCCAAGCCTGGAAATGGTCTTCCCTCCTCATCTCCACCTACTGACTTCCTTCCAACCCAAACCTCACCTACAGGAAACCTTTCCCAACCCCTCTTAATTCTGTTGCCTTTTTTTCTCTTATTTCCTAGGTATCCTGTATATAATTTAAAATATTTGTTTGCTTGTTTCACCCCCCCCCCCAATTAGATTTTGAGTTCTGAGGGTAGAGAGTGCCTTCTGCCTCTTTTTAGATCTCCTGCCCTTAGTACAGTGCTTAGGACACAGTAGGGCCTTAATAAATGTTCATTGACTGGCTGACTTAACACTGTAATCACTGTGCTAGGGTGGTATAGTATGAGAATCTTCTATTATTAGTTAGGAATCTGTCATCCTTTCTGCTAATGATGTTCTGTTAGACATTTCTTAAGTTCTTAATACATGTTAAATCCTGGGGATAAAAAGAAAAGGCAGAAAGCAATCCATACCTGCAAGGAGCTCACACTCAGGCAGGGGAAACTGCATGCAAACAATTAGGTACATCCAAATTATATGCAGGGTAAATTGGAAATGATCAGGAGGGGAGATTTCTAGCATTAAGTTGCATCAGGAAAGGGTTCTTGCTGAAGACTTGAAGGAAGCCAAGAGGTAGATGTGAGGAGGGAGAAAATTCTGGGCATGGGGGATAGCCACTGAAAATGCCCTAAATGTCAGGGTTGGAAGTTGGATTGTCAGGTGTTCAAAGAAGCCCAAGGAGGCCAGGATCACTACTGTAGAGCGAAGGGGTTGTGGGTAAAGCATAAGAAGCCTAGAAAAGTGGGAAGGGGGCAGATTATGAGAATCTTTAAATGCCAGACAGATTGGGTCCTGGAGGTAATAGGGATCATCCTGTAGCTTCATTGGGCTATGCCAAAGTGACTTGCCTTGAGCAAGCAACTGGTTCATAGGATTTAGAGCTTTTAGAAAACATCTAGTTCAGTCCCCTTATTTTACAGATGATGAAATCTAGGCCTCAAGAGGTTAAGTGACTTTCACAAGGTTGTGTGACTTGCCATCTGGTATTCTTTCCAGAGTAGGCTGCTAATACTCTCTGAGCCTCAGTTTTATCGTTTGTAAAATGAGCAGGTCAGACAAGATGTTCTCCAAGGACCCTTCCAGCTCTGACGTGCTGTGGTTACAGAGTTGACCTCGTGGATGATAGGGAGCTATTGAAGGCGAGTAATATGATAAACGTACTTTAATTTACTCCCTTCCTATCTTCTGATTGATACATATCTTCCACAAGACAGATCCTGACTCTTGAACCCCTTGTTGATGGATACTTTTTCCTCTCCATTCTCCCCAACCTCCATTCTTCCCATTGCATTTTTTCCTTTAATTTATTATATAACCTTTTGTTTTTATGTCACATTTATTGCCTGTTACATTCCTCCCTGCTCTACCTAGAGAGCCTTCTCTTTTAATAGATTAAAAAAAAATTTCAAGGAATTAAGTGACTCATGGACCCATCTGTGACACAAAATACAATATTGTAGACCTGAAAGCCCCTACTTCACCCTCCAAGGGAGAATTGTCTCTGGGCCAAGTGTGGTCATTCTGCCACTGTCAGTTTCACTTGATTGTTCCTTCCATTTACATTGCTTTAGTCAATGTATATGTTGTTTTCATGGTTCTGCTTACTTCATTATTCTTGAATTCATAAAAGACTTTCATGATTCTGAGTTTTTAATTTTCATTGTTTTTTTTCAGTGTAGTAATATTCCACCACATTAATGTGTCACAATTTACTTAGTTATTCCCCAGTATGCTGGATAGCTACTATCTTGACAAACTTAACTTATGTAGATGGAATAAATACTATATCTTGCTCGTATAAATATTACTGGTTTTCAAATGGTTGTGATGAATAGAATATAATTTCATTTAAAAGCAGATTTCATAGAAGCTTTTGTCATGTTTTTCTTTCTTAATGATTATTTGGTACAGTCACCATTATGTGGAGATATGTTTCAGTTTTTGATTTTTAAAAGGGCTTCTCATACTTGAAAAAGTTGGGAACCACTGGGAAGGGAATTTTTAAAGCCCTTTCCTACTCTAACTGCTCAGACCAGATGGTTATAAAGTATGTGACAGTAGAAGAGGGACCTGCAGGGGAAAAAGCTATGGATTTACCAAAGGCACAGTTGTTGGGAAGAATGGACAAAAATGATGAACCACTTCATAAATATGCAGTATATTAGTAGAGTTCCTGAATTCAAATCTCTCTGTAAAAATTGGAGCCTTATCAGAGCAACCACTCCTATAGAGTCAGAGTTACAAAAACATGCTTCCTCCTCCCTGCACCCCATTCTGTCCTTGGTGGCTTCCCTACCAGGTGCCTTCTTCAGGTAGAAAACTTTTCCCACCTTCCCTAAGATTTGTGGGACACTGGACATATACATTATGTTCCCTCTGTTTGATTTCTACAAACTCTTGGATCCAGTTCACATTAATTTTAGTTCTGCTGGCAACCAGTCACATGGTGCACAGTCATTGTTGCCTCCCGCTGTCCTTAATTGGCTAGAATGCCTGCCATGGTCAAACTTTTAAATCTTCTGGCGCCCAGCTTGGTGTATCTTGTTCTCTGGCAGAGGATGGGTATGGAGGAAATGGGGAGGGAGGAAAGCTAGGGTGAGGGGACAACTCCCAGGACATAGATTTGCTTGTCTTTTCAGAGGGGCTGATGCTAGTCAAATGGGAGTTTTATTGGGTCAACGTGTTGTGTGCTGGGGAAACCAAACACCATGTTTTTGTCTTCTAGCCTGGCTTTCGAAAACATCTGGGCTTTCTGGAAAAGAAGAAAGATTATAAACTTCGTGCCAAGTGAGTTTATTTTTCTGTTCAAGCTGCTGAAAATAGCACAATAATCTTGAAATACTGTGATGAAATTGCTCAAGTGTCCAGAAGGGGATCATTTCCCACCATTGATAAAGTAGCTGAACTTTTGGCAGCCCCTCAGATACTTTTCCATGGCCCTAAACTGGTCTGTTAGTTTAGGCTTTGTAATATTTGTAGCAATTTCATTGCAACATAATTTTTCATTGCATTTTGTTCCAGATTCATTTCCTCAGAGGAACTTTATGTGATAGTCTTGATATTTGAGCCAAAAAACAGAGGGCTTTTTCCTCTCCAGTCCTTGAAATGCCAGATGGCATCCCAATATCCAGTTGTTCTATCTCTTACATCTCCATGAAGTGTGAATAGGAGTTTGTGATCCAGATGTGAAAGCTGGGACCACAGTGACTGCCGCCCCCTCCCATACCTACCCCCTAGATGATGAAGGCTTGACAGCAGTTAGGACCATCTTTCTTCTTTGTGCTTGATTTAACCTTTCCTGATTAGTCCACATAATGGTCCAGGACTTCTTTGTACCTCCAGTACAGATTGGGAGGAGTGTCTTATAGAATTTTGAAGACCCATCAGTTCCTGCAGGAGCTGGTGGACCCTGGTGCTAAATCAGGGATCTAGAAGACCCCGAGGCTCATCCTTTCCTGGTACTGTATGACCCTCGGTGAGACTTGGTTTTCCCAGCTGTAAAATGGGCATGATAGTACTTGCCCTATCTACACTTGCTGTCTTTGTCACTCCTGAATCACATTCTTTCCATCCGTGACCCATCTGGCATCTAGGCCCCCCCCTTCAGATACCTGGTTTCTCACTTTGTGTGACTCTTGGCTTCTTGAGTGACAGGAGTGTTGCCAAAGTGAAGTAGCCAAGTAGCCCAGGTCAGGTATGACAGGGTAGGAGAGAGGGAGGGTCAGATACTAACTGATGTTTGAATAGGTCCTGACCCTAGACAGAGTCCTTTACATGCACCCCCCTGAGTGACCCTTAGAGCTGCCCTAGAAACATCAGTGCTGTTATTCCCATTGTACAGATGAAGAAACCAAGGTCCAGAGATGTTAAATGACTTACCCAAGGTTTTGTGTTAAGTGGCCGAGCTGGGATTTGGACCTTGGTTTCTTACTAGCAACCTATGGCTTCTGTGACATAGATTATACTTTGATTTGATGAAGAGAACTGAGTATGATTAAGTATCTTTAAGTTGCAAGAGAGACTGTTGGCAGTCACTGAATTCGTTGCTTTGGGGCCACAGTGAGCTGTGGGCTTTGTTGTCCATCAACTTTCAGTTCCCTGTAGAAGTTGCTTGTTGGGATTGATTTGGTCTGAGGAAGCCATTTGGTAAACTCTGCTTAATGTGTTTTTCAGTGACTACCACAAGAAACAGGAGCATCTCCGAGCCCTTCGGAAGAAGGCACTGGAAAAAAATCCTGATGAGTTTTACTTTAAGATGACTCGGATTCAACTCCAGGTCAGTGTCTGATTGACCCAGAAGTATTTATTGAGTGCCTGTCATTGTGGTAAGGGAGGGCAGAGAGTCAAGGCTAACCCTGGGCTAATCTTGAGTTCACCTATTATCACACTTATTTTCTAACAGACAGCAGGCTTTTGGTGACTGTCTACGAATCGTTTTGTATTAACAGTTGCTGTGAAAGAGGAGGTATACAAATGGCAAAATGAGTTTATCCCACTTTCACTCAGTGCAGGAAGATGGGTGGGAGGAGATGAGCTCAGATAGCTTCATCTGTTAAAAAAAAAAAAAAAGGACATATGGAGATCCTAGTGAAACTCAGACTCAGTGTGATTTGGTAGTGGGATGTGGCCATCAAATAAGTTAATGCCATTTTTGCCTGTGTCACTAGAAGAAGGCTTTTGTCCAGAATCAGAGAAGTGATGGTCTGGCTATCTCCTGCCTTGGTGTGTCTACATCTGTAGTATTTTATCTAGCTCTGGGGGCCTCATTTTAAGGACCAACCAGGATGGTAAGGGGTCTCAAAACTCTATCAGGTGAGGAGGGTTAAAGGAGAAGAGAAGATTTTGTGGGAAATGATTGCTTTCTTAAACTACCTAAAGGGATATTAATGTAGAAAAGGGATCAGACTTACTCAGCTTGACCCTAGTGGGCAGAGCTCGGGCTAAAGGACAGAAGAATAGAATAGAATAGAAGGCACTTGAGGAAGGTGGGTGTTCTGCACAGTGCAGTCCAACTGAGCTGTCTGTGAGGGGAGCATCCTCCTTCAGAGAGGCCCCGGGGCACTGCAGGATGGCCTAACCGCTGCTCAGGTAATTAATTCAGTGGCTGGTTGGACGGGCCTTTTAGGACGGGGTTCATGTAGTCAAGCAGCCCAAGGATGAGGTGACTGATGAGCAGCTGAAGGTGATGAAGACTCAGGACATCAAATATGTGGAGATGAAAAGGGCAGCAGAAGCCAAGGTATGGTGGAGAGCATCTTCTCCTAATCTTCCCTCTTCATGGGCTTGTGGGCCTCAGTTTCTTTCTGGGAGGGTGTGATGTCACTGAAGGGTAATCCAGAGCACAAGTGGGTCTTGGGGGAAGTCTCAGCGCCTGCCAGTGCACCTCGTCTTTGCTTGTTGGGGCAGGGGGGGAGTGGGATAGGTTAGCCTTTTGGACTGAGCCCCTAGAGGGCAGGCCAATGCGCCCTTGACTCTCCTCTAGAAAATTGAACGTCTGAAATCGGAGCTCCACCTGCTGGAGGCCTCAGGGAAGCAAAAGAACCAGCACGTGTTCTTCTTCGACACCAAAAAGGAAGGTAGGGGGGCAAGCAGCAGCTTGGAGCCTTGGCTTTGGGGTGGGTCACTGGTGTGCTCTCACTCAGCAAGCTGTCCCTGTCTGCACTTGTAGTTAAAGCGTTTGATGTCGCCACTCACCTGCAGACGGCCCCCGAGCTGGTGACAAGAGTCTATAACCGGCCCAGGATAGAGACCTTGAAGAAAGAAACTGTGAAGGGTGTGACAGAGCGCAGCCAGCTCAAGGTGCTTTTTGCCACAGTTCTGTACATTTAACCTCAAGGGGATGGAGGACTTTTTTTTTCCTTTTTGCTATTTTGTATAACAAAGATATTTGTAAACTCTTCTATTGAGTAGATTTCTGAGACTGGAAACTGGATCATAATCTGGTTTGATTGGAGACTTTGTTACTCTTGTTAATTCATTGATGGTGCTAGTTTTGTCATGGCTAGAGTCAGGAAGTCCTGAGTTCAGATGTAGCCTCAGACACTTCCTAGCTGTGTGACCCTGAGCAAGTCATTGAGTCTCTGCCTCAGTTTCCTCATCTAAAAATGGGAATAATAACCAATACCTGCATCCTAGAGTTGTTGTGAAGATGAAAATGAGATTTTTTAAAAGTATTTTTTAAATAAGATATTTATACAGCATTTCTCAGACTTTAAAGTTCTATGCAAATGCTAGTGACTATTATTTTGAAACTAAAGATGTGATTGCTTGTAGACCTCAAAGTGATACATACATTGGGATAGCTAGTGGCACCATAATTCCGTGGAGCTTTGGGCCTGCAAGTCAGGAAGACTCATCTTCCTGAGTTTAAATACAGCCTCTGATACTTAGTAGCTGTGTGACCCTGGGTAAGTCACTTAACCTGTTTGCCTCAGTTTCCTCATCTGTAAAATGTTCTGAAGAAGGAAATGGCAAACCACTCAGCTATCTCTTCTGCGAAAACCCCATATGGAGTCAAAGTCAGATATCACTGAAAAGCTACTGAAAAACTAAAAATAGTTATTATTATAAATAATAACAAATGAGATAATTGGTAAATTTGCGTGCAGTCAAAGTATCATTCCTCCTCTGTTGGGACAAGATGTTACAAATGCTAAAAATGGTTAGAATGTACAAGTAAATATATTAAGGGACTAGGTAATCTCTGGGATTTCTTCTATCAGAGCATTCTCTGATCCTGTCAGAGATGTTATCATTGAAGGATAAAGCACTTGGACTGTTTTTGTCTGTGGCCTTGTGTTTAGTAGTGATTATGTGTCTTCACCCCTCCCCCTAAGTTTTTTGGTTATAAATAATAACTCACATTTATATTTTGGCAGTTGCCAAGATGCTCCCATGCCTATCATGTTACTTGATCCCCCACAAAGTGCTGGGAGGTGTTCTTTTTCTCTCTTTGCTTTTGGATAAGGAGGTCGAAGCTCAGGGAGCTTGTCATTTGTTCTGGCTCCCTCACAAAGCTCAGATATCATATAGTTGGTGCCAGAGCCCGGATCTTCTGAGCCTTCACCATGTATCCCGCCTCATTTCAATGATGAATTTTGATTCAATTTTCCCTTATGACTCTCTTCCATTATTGTGATTGGGTTTATGAAACGTGATGCTCTGTTTCTCAGAGAATTGAAATCTCTGTTCTGACTGATTCATTGAAAAAAAAATTTGTGAGTTTCAAGCAGACAGCTGTTCTGTTGTGATTTGAATCATTTACACAGCATCAGTTTTGCCTCCAATGTTTAATTCACAGCAGTTTCCTCTAGCTCAGAGGCAGCTAAACTTGCTTTAGTAACATAAATACCCCTAATTAGTTTGAATATATTGGGCAATCCCATAAATTTGACAGCGTGTGCAATAAAGTGAAAACAAAAGCTGTCTGAAACCGCTGTTGGGAGACTGTGGCATAGTTGGTGAATTGTCATCTTCTCAGGTCCAAGAATATTCCCTCTACATAGACAGCAGTTGGAACAGCCAGGCTGGTTTTCTGGCATTACCAGTTGTGACAAATCCCTGATTGTGAAATAGCTTTGGAAATAGTTAAGTGGACCTTTCCTGAGTATTAAATTCTCTTTCCCTGAGAAATCTCTGTCCCTACCTGGTTGCACTGCTTTGCACCTGTGGGTGGAGAGGAATGGAGAGAGATGGGGTACTGGGGCTTGTTGCCCTGTTTACCTCTGGATGATGGTGTCTCTGAAAGGGGTGTGTAAAGAGGGATCATCAGGGAGAGGCTTCAGAATTTAGGCTGAGCCATTTCTTTATTTTCCTGAAGTTTTTTCAGTATGTCACAGAGTGCCTAAGGAAAGACCAGGCCATACTTTCCCAACCACTTTGGTTGTCTTCAAGATGTTCAGATCCTAGACAGACAGTGAAAGTGGTTGGGGGACTAGAGGGAGGGAGAGATTGGAGTTAGGAGGCTCTGAGTTTGGGCTGCTGCTTACATGCTCTGTGACCTTGCACAAGTCACTTCTCTCAGTCTGAGTTTCCTTCTTTGTATAATGGGACTAATGATTAACTATCTCACAGAGTTGCTGTGAAGGAGGCTCTCAGTAAGCAGAACCGCTCTGCAGAAGGGTGCTGTGATTATTGGAGAATCCATAAAAGTGCAGTCCCCCAAAGTCGAAACAGTTCATCCACTGCCTTAGAGAGAGGCCCTCCTGGAGCCACGAAAAGAGCTTGTTTAAGCCTTGGCAGATCTGGCGTCCCATTGGGCTCCGAAACATATCTTAGTGACTTTTACTCCATTTGTTTGTTTTGCTGAAAATACTTGTATATTTTTCTCTTACAGAAGCTAGCTAGAGAGAGGAAAAGGCAATACAGCCTCCTGAAGCAACGTATCGAGAGGGAGAAGGAATTGTTTGTTATTGCACAGAAAATCCAAACACGCAAAGATCTTTTGGTGAGTCGAGAAAAGCCTCAGGCCTTCGTTTCTTTTAAAGGTCTTAACTGAAACTGGATTTCATCTGTGTGTAAATCAGGCGCGGTGAAAATGTCTGCTCCTCAGGGGCACCGTTTGAGCCAATGTCTGTTACTCTGGGAGTGTTGAAATGTTCCTTGATTAAGAAGGTAATAAGGGGGTTATTAGTCAGTGCTTTGGAACAGCATAGGGTAAGAACGGGCAGCATTTGAACTTTATAGCTTATGAATAGCTCTCCGTAACATTTAAACAGGTTAACAAAACAGTGAGTGCCACTCACTGGTGTTTAAAAATAGACGGTATTGTGTAGTTAAATAGCAGGCCTGAAGAGTCTAAGATGACACTTCCATGTTATTATCATCTGTCCATGAAATGTCAGACTCTTTAGATGCTCATGTACTTTTAGTTACTTTCACATAAATAGCCTATTCATTTGTTTCTCTGTTTTTGAGACCTTTCTCTCCAATTCTCCCCTCTTCCCCCATATATTATACTAATTTTTTCCCTCTGTTTTGCAGGATAAAACCCCCAGAGTGAAGGTGAAGAATGAAACAGTCAACTCCCCAGCTATTTACAAATTTAAAAGTCAACGAAAACGTTAAATTCTTCTTGTCCAAGTCTGGTCATTCTTTAGACACAAGAATTTTAGTTTTCTAATGACTGTCTAATTCTGTCAAAAAGGATCTTCCTCCTTGTGACTACAACTTAGATGAAGAAAATAAGTTCAATTGCAGATGCAATTTTCTGCCTCCTCAGAAGTGATGTACAAGCTTTCTGAGGAGGTCTTTAATTACCTGGGGCTAGAGTATGGGCTGGGGTCCCTTGAAAGCAAAGGTCCTGGAACACCTTTTCCCTTATTCCAACAGCTCAAATCAGAATGGACTTGGCTCCTTGCCCCTGCCCTGTGCTCCAGTGGAGTTCCCATGATTCAGAGGCCACAAATGGCTCGGCATGGCCCTTTCACCCTGGGGACACAGGCCCCAGGCTGCAGCAGCTCCCCCTCCCCTTCCCCAGGAATCATGCCTGCCTCTTGTGCCCTTGTAGGGATAGTGGGCCTGAGGCCTGACAGGACTGAGCGTGCTTGGAGCAGATGGTTGGGGGTGGGGGTGGGGGAAGAGTGCTCAGGGAGACTTGTGCACACACCACCAGTACCCTGGAGGGGGAACAGCTGTGGGTGGATTTTAATGATTTTTTTTTTCTTTCTGTCATTATTAACACTTAACAAGTGCCCATGATTGCCAGGCTCAGTAGAGAAACTAGTGTGAGGTGGCCTCTTTCTGCAAGGAGCACCCAATAGGACTGAGGCAGTCTTAGAAAGAGAAGGGGATGTATGAAGGTCAGAGAAACTCAAGGAAAACAATTGGGTTCTGGAGGCAAGTGTTGCCTAGTGGGATCATGGGAGGTCACTTTATGAGGTGGCATTGACTATGGAGAACTGTACAGTACCTTTGCATCAGTGAAAGCCACATAGATGCTGGCTGTCATGGTCATCATTACAGGTAAAAGGCAGGAGTAATCTGAGTTGTCCTCTCTCATGTCCCACCCCAGGCAGGGCCTGGTGCTGCCCCCTCCCCTACCCCATTCCCCTGCTCCTTGTTCTTGGCAGGTTCTGTTACATGATAGGGCTTGGTGTTGTAGGACCAGGTAAGAGGCAGTTTGGTATAGTAGATAGCCCTGAATTAGCAGTAAGGAGCAAGCTGAGTGATGTTGGCTAAGTCATTTCCCAGTTGGTGGTCTGAGTTTCCCTAGCATGCAGAGTCCATCCTAGGGGTTTGGAATTCTGTGCTGTGAAGATGCTGTGAAACTGACTGGAGCACACATTTGGAATGACTGCCTTAACAAACCATTACAAGAGTCCAGCCAGGGCCCTGTAGAGTTTATAAAGGTCTGAAAGGGGCCTTTGTGGAGCTCCATGTTGGAACACTTACCAGGGTTCCATCAGGTGCCCTTTGGTGGTGGTCTGCAGTCACCCATCACAGCCAGAGGTACCATGATCCTTAGCTGACCTTGGTCCTCATTCTCAGTGGGAAGGTTGACACCCAGTGGATACTTTCTGGGCTGTTCTGGTGGGTTGGCTATATTTGAAGAAGGTGTCAGGCCATGTTCTTTTAGAATACACCCATATGGGGCCAGGGGAAGCTAACATGCCAGCGATGGCGGGTGTCTCAAACATTGAGGATTGGATTTCTCTGAAGCAGGCCCCATTCTAGCAGCAGGACCAGGGGGTGATTGCTCAGAGCATGATGATGTCTTTTGTGCTGGAGCCATCCTTTATGGGCTCCCCATTATCTAGCCTTATATATACATTGGCCTCTGGGAAAGAACAGAGCCAGACCTGGGGTTCCTCTCATGGACTGATTGGTCTCTCATTTCCAGAGGGATGACCTCAGGGCTAAGGAACCTTAGACACAGCTCTGCTGTTTCCCCCTCCACCCCCCATTTCCCAGGATGATGCCTCATTTGCAGGCTCTGCTACTGGGCTGAGCAGGGAGGTGACAGGCCCAGCAGGTGGCACTGCTGTCCCTTTCCTGTGGAATCTACTGGCTCCTGTGAGCCTGCCTCTCTGTGCGTAGTAGGCATGCAGTGTTAAAACATTTAGAATGTATTTCATGGGCTGTCTGGGGCTGCTTCCCCCAGGGTGGTCCCCAAGCTTGTGGTCAAGGAGGATCCGAGGGGAACTTTGGTGCCCCAACTTGAATTGTTGGCGGGGGAGCCCTGGGAATCTCCCCTCTACAAATGCTTCCCTAATGACTTGGCCGGTTCCCCCCCTCCTTCACCTTCCCCCTTCCCTCCTTCCTTCCTTCCCTCTCATCCACCTCCCCCTTCCCCACTAGACTGGGGCCTGGCTGCTCCCTGCCAATGCTGGCAATGTCACACTGCACTTGCCATGTCATAATTAACATCTAGCTGCTCCATCCTCTGCTTCCAGGAGTACATTGTGCAATCGAAGCTGTGTGCCCCCCAGCTGGAGAGATGGGTGCTCTGTCTGTGGAGGCCGGTTGGGCCTGGGCCTGTTGAGACATGAAATAGTTAGAAGAGTAGGTGTGCGTCTCCTGGTTTTGCTGGCCTGTCTCCTTCCCTCTTCACGAATGCCAACCTTGGGAGCTCTACTGGGGTGGGGGCTGAGGGGGCAGGGGCCCTCGGAAGCCTTTGGGTGGAGGAACTGTGGGCAGGGCAGAATTGTACTGGGGAGGCCTAAGCAGTCCAGGTTTCTTGGGCTTGTGCAGCTGCTTCTTGGGTCAGAGGGTACTCCCCTTACAACATGTCAGCTCTTGGGGCCTCCCAGCTGAGAAAGCTCCCACCCAGCTCCCCAGAGGCCTGGGGGAGGTGAGCAAATGTAGTGAGGAGGAGTTTCCCATGGAGGGGAGAAGCAAAGGGAGGTGGGCTGGAGAGGGAGTGGGTTTCTATTTCCCTGGCCTTGGCCCCATCGCTCCACGATCCTGGGGCTAGAAGAGATTTGCAGAGGTCGTACAGTCCATTCAGCTGTCTATAGCTAAAGTACTCTGGTCCCATGAGTCTCCCCCCATTCTTAAAGAGGATATGCAAGGACTCTCTTCTCTGTTTTGGGTCTTATCAACTAGCAGACCCAGGAAAGTCTGTCCTTCCTATCCTGGTTGAAACCTTATCCTCTTAGCATCCGAGGATATCTTTTTTCCCCCATCTGAAGGGGCCTTATGGGCAGCTCTTTGAACGGTTGCATGAACAGGATGAAGGCATAGATTATTTAGGGGCTTGAGGCATTGTCCCCAAATACAGATATATTTTGGGGTTAAGTCTTCAGAAGGTGGGTGGGGAGTAATTCCTGCTCCTCCCCTTCCTGCTGTCACTGATGACCCAGCTTGGCTCACAAGGGTTTGTGAAACTGATGGACCAGAGACAACCCTGCAATTGCAATGGCCTCTACAACCAGCCTGACTCATTTTCTGTTTTTCCCCTCTAGCCCAGCAAAGGCTTCTCATTGAGGGGCAAAGGAGGGAAGGGATTGGTTTCAAGTTTCATGTTTTCATGTAACTAGGTGGGGAAAACCCCTACTTTCCTAAACTGTAAAAACCCCCACAAACTCAAGAGCCGCTCCCCGCCCCCTCCCAATACAGTTCCTTGGCAGAAACATCTCTCATCACCTTTTAACCTAGCTGGCCCCACTACAGAAGATGGTGGGAGCAAGACTCTGGGTGTGAAGTTGACAGCATTTCTCTTCTACCTTCTTCCTCTTCCCGCCATCCCCCACTCTGGCGAGCCATCACTCTCCAGGACCCTTGAACCAGACTCCTACTCTGACAGCTCAAGTGGGAGACTTTTGCCTAAACACAGAATGTCTTTAGCGTTCTCAACTGTCTGAGCTCAAGGCTCAACACTCAGCCAGGCATTTGATGCCATCAGAGGGTAAGTAGCAAGAGAGAGAAGGGTCCTGTGTATCCTTGCCAAAGACTAGGGAACATCCCCGTGGTGCGCAGAGGGGCTGTAAAATAAAGGTGGGCTCAGGGATCTTGTCACCTAGGGGCAGGGGCTGTAGAGGAACTCTTCCTTGTGCTGTTGCCTCCGTGATTCCTCTTCATCCTCCCTCCCTCGATAAGTGATCACTGGGGCTGGGTGGCCTGTGATCAGGGTAGGAGTATCAGAATTGACAGTGGGCACAGTTCAGCCAAGTCTGCTAATGAGAAAGCCATGTGAGATATATACATACATACACACATACATACATATACACCTACACATACACACATACATACATACATTATATATATTATATGTGGAAATACTAACTGTATCGGGTCAGAGGAGCTGGTTTTGATACTCCCAACTGCCAATTGTCAGCTGTGTGAATTCATACTCTCCCCCTTCGTCTTGCTGGCCTGCCTCAGTTTCCTTGAATTACATGCTCCTTGAGCCCTGCTGACTCCAAAGTCCTGTGACATTATCAGAGTGCCTATTCTATGAGGGCAGAGAGTGGCAGGAACCAAGGTCTGGGATTGAGTGGACCCCACTCAGTATTTCCTAGCAACAGACAATCTCTTCCTGAGGGTGATGGGGTAACCTGGAGGCATATCCTGGAGTTCAGAGAGCAGTTAAGCCGTGGGACCCCACCTTTTGGCCTGGCATCCTAGAGGTGCTCCGATGAGAGCATCTGATGCCAGGCCTTTTCTATTATTAATGGGCCTCCTGGGTGAGGCTGGGGGGTGGGCTTCCGTTGCTTCTGTGGCTGAGTGTTTCAAAGAACTGATTTCCTCCTCTCCGCCAAGGCCCTTGGCTGAAGCCCGTGCTGCCAGGGTAAAGGGTGTGGGACCACTCCCTTCCCTGCCAGACCAGCCTGTCCTGGAGCCCCTGCACCGAGGTGCGCCCAACCCCCACCTGGGCAGCACCTCCTCTCCGAGGACATACATGCCGGCTTATTATGCGTTCCCGTTCCCTCACTTGCTCGCTCAGGCAGGCGGCGGCCTTCATTAGCGGAGGAGCCGGGGTCTGTTTTGGCTGCCTCATCAGCATCAGTGAACTGCGTCCCTGCGAGATTTGATACAATTTAATTAACCTAATTAAAAGCTCTGATTGCAGAGATGATTGGGGTAGCGCCAGCAGCGACTGCATATTTATAATGAGCTGCAAGGTGTGGGCCCGAAGCCAAACGCCACGCATCTCTAATGAGCCGGGGAGCGGGAGCGCCAACGTTTATTTTTGGCAACAATGCCCAGTTCCTCTGTCAGGGAGGCAGAGAGACCCAGAGAGCAAAGACAGACCTGCCCAGCATTCTCCCTCCCCTCTGCCTTCCACTTTGGCTCTCCCCACCCTGCAAGGTGGAAGCGGGCACGCATGCCTGCCAAACACGCTTGTACATGTGTGCCCCCCACGCCCACGTGGGTAGCAACCCAGTCATTGCCCAAGTCTCCCAGTGTGCTGCTGGACTTGAGCTATACCTCCAGTAGGGAGAGCTGGGACCCTGTCCTTTCCTTCTCCTCTCTGTTCCTTCTGGGAGGGGGAATCATGATGTTGGGTTGGCAGCAGGGGTCTGGGTGGGAGTGGGGGGAGGAGGACCAGGCTCTTCCAGTCAGATGAGCTGAACGCTCCCCAGCCCTGGCCTTGGGATCCACCCTAGGGGGTCAGACTCCCCAGTTTAAAGCTCTTTTAGTCACGGTCATCCCTGGCGGTTTTCATCACCCCTCTCCTTCTAGCCCCCCACCCATCCCCACACCCAGTCGTCATCCTCTTATCAGTATAGATTCTTAGACCAACAGGGTTGAGACGGAGAAACCCCAAACCTGAGCCAGAGAGGAAGTGCGAGACCTGGGGAGAATGCCAATTCCCCTGTTCACCGCGAAGCAGAGACCTCCTCATCCATCCTCTGTCCTCTGCTGCCTCTTGGCAGAGATGAGGATGGCTCCTTGCCGCTAGGACCCCCCCCCCCCCCATGGTTTCGCCACTGCAGCCCTTGGTTTTTCTGACTCAGCGTTTCAAATTTAAGTCACAACCTAATTATAACAAAAGTGAGAGAACTGCGGGGAGGCAGAGAAGGGGACAGTGGGAGATAAGGACAGGACCAAGATGCAAATCAAGTTAGGAGGAGGGAGGAATAAGGTAGGAGAGACAGGACCTGGGTTTGAGGAGTCACTGTCCTGAACGGTGTAGGAGAGAAAAAGGTGAACAATTCATACTCCCCCTTCCCACCGGCTGAGCCCTTTCTCATTCGGTCCTTCCTGTTCGCGGTGCAATGGATTAATTCCACACCCTCTCCACAGGCCACCTTTTGGAAGCTGTGTTTTGGCCCCCTTCCTAGGCTCTGGCTTTAATCGCTTTTCTGTCACTTCTCCTGGCAGCCCCAAATTCCTCCTTCCCCCGATGAAGTTCCGGAGAAGTGCCCAAGTCCCTGCCCCACCCTCTAGACCGGCTCAAATGAACTGCTTTCTTGGATTCTCCATTTCCTTATCCCCTAACTTCCTTACCTCTCCCCATCCACTCTCATCTCCCACCATGCAGAAGGCTGTGGCCAGTGCAAACTCCACCAAAACCTGGCTTCCTTTGGGATTTGGGACCACTTGGTTTTAAGAAAGGATAAATGAAACCTTTGTGAGGAATACAAGAAATCCCATCCTTTCCTAGGTTGACAAGAATCTACAGACCTATAAATACCCCATCTAGATCTCAAGTTATACATTCATTTATCTACCAACATCTTTTAATCATTTGTGATGGGATTAGGAAATGTGGGGTGGGTTGGGGTGGAGAGGTGGTGGCTCCTCACAAATAGGCTGGAACTAAGGAGACCACAAGAACCCTTTTTATAGAAGCACATTCTTTGTGCTGGGCATCTGAAGCTACCTTTTTCATTTTCCCACCTATGTCCACCCCATCTGGGGTCACTCAATGGGCCTAGTGGGGGCCAGCCTGCCTCTGGGAGGGCTAACCACACACCAAGACCAATGGGCAGGACATGTGTGTCCAGTGACTTTAAATGCCCTCCCTGGGTCAGGGCTTCAATGGAGCCTGTGTTCTGGACCAGGCTGGCAGCCAGTACTCTGGGTTTCCTGGACTGACCCCCACCACTGACAGGCGTGGTGACGCAGGGAGGCCCTAAGCTCCTCCTCTGTTCCCTCAGATCACTGGGAAGAATGAGCAGAGAGAGGTAAGATATGAGATGTCATTATATGTGTTCAGCTGCTCCCTGATGGGGGCATCTCATTCCAAGGATTCTTAGTGGCCTCATGTATATTGCTTGCCCTCCCAGCCACCCCCTCAGGCCCTGATCTTGCCCTCTGTCAGATGCTGGGGGATTCTGTCTTTTCTAGAATGTGACGTGAAAGCAGGAGGGGACTTCATCTTATTTTCCAGAGATACCAGAATAGGGTTCACCCTAAAGGTTACTACTCTCAATGCTGAGGTTGGGAGCCAGTTTCCTGCTGGACTGAAAGCTACAGGTCATTGTAGTAGGAAGGTTAGACGGCCTGGACAAGACCTTGTGGAAAGGACTGAGCAGAGAGTGGCTAAGTGGGTGTTGGGGCCTGGGTGAACTCAGCACACAATAATGTTTTGATGGAACCTCACATGGTGAAGTCCCGGGATGGACAGCACGTGGCTGACTGGGGAGCACATGTTGACCTTTAGTTACTGGCTTGAGAAGAAAGGGGTATGAATGCAGTAGGCTATCAGCTCACCCACTCCATGTACCAAGGGGTCTTGGACCAGGCAGCTGGGGGGCTGCCCCCTCCCCGCCAGGATCCTGCCCTGTCCCTGGGTCCCTTTCCTTTCTGGCCTCTCTTCTCACTGTCTCTTGTTCTCTCTCCTCTCTGAGTGCCTGCCCTCATTTGTTCTCCCTTTTCTCTTTGTGTTTGTTCCCCTATTTCTTCTTTCTGTTCTTGACTTCTCTCTCCTTGGTTCTTTCTGCCCTCTCTTTCTCCCATCAGCCTCTTATCTTTGTCCTCATCTCTTTCTCCTCAACTGCACATGGTTCTTTTCCCATCTTTTTCTCTCTCACATCTCTTTTCCTATCTCATTCTCTCCCTTCTTCTAATTCTTTCCCCTATGTCTTTCTCTCCCCTCTCCTCCCCTCCTCTCTTCTCCCCTCCTTTCCTCTCCTCTCCTCTCCTCTTTCTCCAGGGTTGGAATCCATGCATAAATCTGGAAATATGTATGTGGGAAGTATGTTCATGCCTGTGTGTGATAGTGGTGAGGATGGGTTCTATGGATGACTGAGAAAGGCCCCAGTCTCCTATTGAAGTTTGGGCCTGGGATGAGGGTTAGAGATAGGGAGGAAAATGTTGGATAGTGCAGTCTTTGTCCCTGGCCCTGGGCCAGCAGCCCGCCCCCCCCCTCCATTCTCTGGCACAGAGCCAGGGCATTGCATTGAGAAGGAAAAAGGAAGAATTTTTGGGGTGTGTAATTATTGTAATCAATTGAATTAACCAAAAATTATCATCCTGGGTGAGGAGTCTGGCCTCCCCCACCTTACTGCCCTACAAATATACATATGGACACACACATGAAGGGACCCAGTTCTTCTTTTCTCTGTTTTTAAAGGGCTTTGGGGTTCATGCTCTGGGCAGGAGACACTGAGAGAGATGGGGAAATGGAGGCTAAGCTTCTTCCCCTCAAGTCCAAGATCATTTGTCATACTGGGGTGTGGGGAGTGTCACTGGGTCTTTCTCTGCTTTAGGGACTAGCTATGAGCTTGAAGCAGCTGTAATAGACAGCATACTCCTGTTTTCTATTTCCATGCTGTCTCTCTTGTCCCCAGTTAGCATCACTGAGGCATGTGGTTGGGCAGGAGCATTTCTAAACAACTATCTACCTTCTCTACCCGCCCCCACCCTCCACTTCCTCCCTCATGCCCTTTTTATACTCAAAGACCCGTTCAACCCTCAGTTATTCATACCCTAATCCTCAGTCCAGAAGAGGGAACAATTCTGGATGTTCTCAAGTAAAACAAGGTCCACAGCTGGGCCTGGGTGATCGGAAGCCAGGGCTGAGAAGACTAAACCCAGCAGGGGGCCAGGACTGAATCTGAAGACTGTCACTTTCTTGGTCTGGGCTTCTGGGTATGGGGGTAGGGCACTTTCCCAGAGCTGGTATTAGTGAGGTAAAAGAGCGTACATTTGTGGCCATATGTGTGGGTAAATGTGTGCACATATGTGTGTGTGTGTGTGTGTGGATCAGGGGGAATAGGTTTGGAGGCCTTCGCTACTCCTTGTTGAAGTGGTCAGTCCGCTGTCTGATCCCCCAGCCCCACCGTGGGGGTGGGATATCTACTGCCCACCCTCACCCCCAACCCCCCACTTTCACTGTGCAAGAGCATCATACATCATGGAGGGGCTGGGGCTTCATGATACATTGCCCTAATACGTCGCTATGGCAACCCCACTCTAATCCTGTATTATTCTAATGCGGTTATCACCCCCCCTCCTCACCATGATGGACGACTTGGGTCTCAGAGTTGAACGTCACCTCCCCTTCCCCTGAGGCCCTTTCCCCCCCCCCCTGCTTCTGCCAGGGTCAGGCTAACTGTGCAGGCCCTCCCCAAGTGCCCCAGGGATGGGAGCAGACTTCTAGGTAGGATGCAGTCTCTATCACAAATAAAATTCTTGCCTCTCGTCTGGCTTCTTCAGGCTCGGGTCCACTTTCTTCTAGGCTTGGTAACAGGCTCTTTTGTGGAGCTAGGTGACTCAGGAAGAGCTAATCCACCCATGCCTCCTCACCCACACCGTCCCTCCCTCTCCTGCTTCCTCCTTTATGCAGTCATCCTTTCTTCCACTATTTCTCCTCCTTTCTTCCCACCCCTTTCTGTAAATTCTTGTTTCTTCCATTCATGTTCTTCCCTCCATCCCTCTCTCTCCAGTTCTTCTTTCCTCCACGTATTCTACCTCACCTCCTTCCACGTATACTTTCCTTTCCTCTTCTTCCTTCTATCCACTCCTCCTCCTTTGATTTATTCCTTCCTCTCTCACTTCTTTCCTTTTTCATTTTCACCACTCATCCTCCTGTCATCTTTCTCTATGTTACTCCTTAACTCCTTTTATCTATCTTCCCTCCATTATATCCCTCTGTGTCATCAAGGGACAGGAACAGAGAGGAGGAAAACTGGACAACTGCTTCCAGCCCCTGCCTTCCAGCCTCTCTGTGTTCCTGGCACATGTACGTGGCCTGGGCAGCCTGGCATTGACCCACCTTTCTTTACACCAGCCCAGGGAGGCCAGTAAGGCCTGAGGAGCCCCAGGGGCAGGAAACAATGGCCCAGAGACCTAGGCATTCTTGCCACTGGCCACCATAGACCCACATTGTGCCCCCTCATACTGCCCCACCCTGATGCCCAGGCCAACCATGCACCACACTCCCCCGGGGGCCACAGAAGGGGAATTCATGGGGCAGTTGGAGGACAGTTGTGACCAGTCTTGGTTGATGGTGGGGCTGGGAGGGGGACTGAGGGCTGTTTGTGTCCTAGGGGGTGGGACTAGGGTGTAAAGGCAAAAGGAGTCTTAGGTGCCTGCCAAGCCTGGTCAGCTCTTGGGCCTTTCCTCCTTCTCCCTGCCTCAATCCCTTTGGGGTGTAGGCTGTTTAGAGAGACTTCATTGTGTAGCCAATAGCCACCCACCCCCGCTGCTGGGATGCCAGAGATGGGCAGGGTGATGGGAGCCTGGGGGTAGTAGGGGTGTAGGGGACTGAGTGGGGTTGATTCTGTAGGAAACTCTGTTCCTATTCCTTCCCACTTCATTCCTCGCAGGCTGCCAGATTCATTTCTCTTAGGCATGCATAGATCTGCACATGACTCTCCTCTGCTCCAACTTCTTCAGTGACTCCCTATGGCTGCTTTGAGATAAGGCCTCGAAGGCCCTCTGAAGCCTGAGACCCCCTCTCCCTTTCTGGCCCTTTTACGTCCTCTTGCTTGTTAGATCCTCTAAACTCCAGCTTCCTCCTGTGCTGGATGAATTGTTTCCCGCTCCCTCATCCTGTTGAATTCCTACAGATCTCTTATGGGTTTTAAAAAGCCTTCATTGTTGACCTTTGTCTTTACTCAATCCCACCCTGCTTCAGATGCAATCCCTCCTTATTCAACAAAGAAAAACAATCAAACGAAAACATGGTACATAGAGGTGTTGGCTCCAGCGCCCTGCTCCTTCCGTGCAGAAGGCGAAGGTTTGGTTACTTCCTTTCCTGTTCTCTAGGATCTTCGCTGTTTCTTTGTTTGTTTGTTTTTTTGGCAGTTACAATTCAGTTTCTTTTTATTTATTGTTGTGGTCATAATGTACACGATTCTTTTAGTTTTATGTAATTCACTTTGCATCAGTTCACACAGATCTTTCCAGGTTGTTCTGAATTCCTCGTCATTTTTTTTTAACTGAATAGTAATAACATTATTTTACATTCATGTGAGAAGCAGAAGTAGCATGGTGGAGTGTTTAGGGTTCAGGAAGTCCTTGGAGTTGGCAAGACATGTATTCAAATTCTGCCTCAGAATAGATTAATGTTACAACTCACTTAATCTCTCTGGGACCTACAGCCCTCATTTATAAAATGAGTATTTTGGACCTTTTGACTCCTAAGGTCCAGTCTAGCTCTAAATCTATATTAGACTGTTAGATTTATTTCCACTTCTCCCTTTCTCCCAGTTTTTGCTGCCACAGAGTACTCCCATGACTATTTTGGCATATGTTGAAACTTTGTTTCTGTCTGTGACTTCCGGGGGTATATATGCCTAATAGTGGGGTACTAGATCAAAGGGTGTATATGTATGTATGTCTGGTTTTAGTCACTTGTGTTGCTTAATTCCAAATTGATACCCAGAATGGTTGTTCTAGTTTATAGCTCCTCAACACCATGCTTATAGTGCTTCCACCCTTCCACACCCTCTTTCTTGCTAATTATTCCCATCTTTTGTCATTTTTTCATTTTTCTGGGTGTAAAGTGAAACCCCAGAGTTTAAATTTGCATTTCTCTTATTATTAATAATTTGGGACATGATTTTAGATGGTCATTTATAGTTTATGATCCTTTTGAAAATGGTTCATGTCCTTTGATCACTTTTCTATGGAAGAATGACTCTTGGTTTTATGCATTTGTGTTAATTCCCTCTTTATCATGGAGAATAGTCATTCTTTGAGTGATTGGTGATATTTGATGCAATATTTTTTCCCACTTAACAGTTTCTCTTATTTTATCTTTGTTCCTACGTTCCTATGAAAGCACAACTCAAATATTGTCTCCTCCAAGATGCTTTCCTAAATGTCCCCACTTGGGGCATTCTTTGTCTCTTCACCCCCTTCAATAGAGGAAATCTCTCTTAGAAGCATAATAATGTCTATTATCCTGAACCGAGACTTGAACTTGATTCTCTGACTTCAAAAGGGCTCTTTCCATTGGACGATTTATATCATAGGGTGGTAATATGTTTATCTCACTACTGCTAGATTGTGAGGTCCATGAGGAAATAAACATTAAGCACCTACTATATGCCAAGCATTGTACTAAATGCTTTACAAATATTAACACATTTGATCCTTACAATTATCCCTTGAGGTGGGTGCTTCCCATTTTACATTTGAGGAAATTGAGGCAGACAAAGAACAAGTGCCTTTCCTAAGGTCACAAAGCTAGTAAGTGTCAGAGACTGGATTTGAACTCAGGTTGTCCTGTCTCCACGCCTGGCATTCTTCACCCCCACCCCACTCCGGCTACCTTACCTCTTATGCTTAGTAGGGCAGGGACCATATTTTTATCTAAACTTTTTATCTTCCTCAGTGCCTTCCCCAACACTGTGCTCAAAGTAGGAGAGCTGTTAAAGTGAATTGTATTATTTGGAAAAACTTAGAAGCAGGTCCCAGGCAGAGAAGGTGAAATGAGGGAGAAACTGTTCCTGCTCTCTACAATCCAACCAAAGGGGCTTCCTTACTGCTCCTCGTTTACCTCACTTCTCATTTCCATATCTGTGACTCCCACCTCACTTCCCTGCTCTGTATATGGATCCTTTATTTTGTTAATGACTACTCCCACCCACCCCCAAATTTATTGCATGTATTTTGTTTATGTTCTGCATATATATTTATGAATATTTTGTCTTCCTGGCTCCTTGAGGACAGTTATTGTTTAGCTTTTGTCTTTGTGTCCCCAGGATTTTGTGCCTGCACACAACAGGTGCTTCATAATTGCCAGCTGTTGGCCTGATTGCTTCTCCGGTTCTTTCTTCCTCCACCACTAATATCTTCCAGCCCTATCAGTCACTTCTTGAGTCCTTCACATAGAAACTTGCAGGGGGCTCCAATCCGAGGGAGCGTACAGACTTTCTTTGGGGTCCTGGTACATGGAGCTAAGCTTGGAGTTGCCAGGCTCACACAGGGGTCCTGGAGATGTGGGCCTTATCAAGTCTTTCTTCCAAAGATCCATCTCTCCACAGGTTCTTCCCCAGGATTGAAGGGGAGAAATAATTCAACCAATATCCCACAGCAAGACAGCAGGAGGTGTCCTGGGTCTTCCTTGAGCTCCCTGTTACAGTTTGTGGGTGAGGCTTAGAGCAGGTGAATCAAAGGGGAGAGGCTTTACGTGGTATCTAGAATTTTGCCAATATGGGAGATTTAGGGGAAGGTCACTGTGTGCTAAAACTCCTGGGGAGGGGTAGAGGTGTGGTCTGCTTTGTGCAGTGAGGTAGGGAGGAATGGGGTTGGAATCTGATTCTCGGTGTCTTGGTTTTCTAATTTGTAGAAATGGGCATAATCTTTGTTCCTTAGTTTCACAATTTTAGAGCTAGAAGGAGCCTCGGAAGCTTATCTCATCCACTGTATAGATCAGGCAACTGAGACCCAGAGTCCTATAGGTATTGCCCCATGTCACATAGGTAGTAAGTTTCAGAGCCAGGACTTGAACTCAGCTTTTCTGGACTGAAAACAGTTTTTTCCACTGGACCACTGGGTTAAGGTTATAAGGAGTGAAAGAATGTGTTCCAAATAATAATAAAATGCTACATAAAAGTAGGCTATCATTATTATTCTTGGGAATGAGGAGGGTGTTGGTGATGTTGGTGGGGGAAGGCCAGGGCAGGCCAGGGAAGAGTGAAGGCAGTTATCTAGAGGGGGTAAGGACTCAATATGCCATGGATCCAGGGCAGCCTTGACCAGGACAAGAGGGAAGGCTGTTTCTGGGTTTGCCTTCTGGCTGATGAAAAGGCTTTGGAGAGAAAGGAAGCTTGTTGAGAACTTCACTTGTCCTGATTCTTTTCCTGCTCTGGAGGTCCTGGAACAGGAACAGAAGAGAGCTCCTAGACCAGACTGCTTACCTCCTTTGTGTAGGGGCTGATTTGTTCAGCATCTGCAGAAGATGGAGCAGAGAACTGTCTTCCCCTTTCTTTTCACATTATGGCTCCTGGGATCCTGGGGTGGGGGCCAAGTGGAGGGAGAAAGATGGTTTCCCAAGCCTGTCTAGAGACAGAAGAACTTGTGGCTTATGGCAGCAGTGGGGTCATGGGTCTTGGGCCCCTTTTCCCTTTTCCCCTTGGACCTGGGTCCAAGTGCTGGCTCTGTCAATTATTTGGTTTCCTTATTTGTCCAATGGAGGATAACAACTCTCTCACAGGGTTGTTTTGAGGATTTATTTAGATAATGGATGTGAAAGTGCTTCCTAATATAAGGTGTCATTATTCTGGCATCTCTGCCTTTTGAAACCCTGCTCCTCCTTCAAGCTCCAGCTCAGTTAACGCTGTCTTCTTTCCTTGCCCCCTAATAGCTCCCTCAAACCCGCCCCCCCCAGCCCAAACATTAATGATCTTTCCCTTTATGCCTCTTGTGTGGGGTAGTAGGTAAGATATTCTTCTGAGAACAAAGAAGCCCCGAGTTCAAATCCTGATCTAGACATTTACTAGCAAGTTATTTAACCTCTTTAGGTTTCAGTTTCTTCATCAGTAAAATGAGACAGACTAAATGATTCCTGTGAGGCACCTCTAGATCCCTACCTCTAATAGGGCCTTTAATGCTAGTGCCTTTACTCTGCTGATCATCTCCAATTTCTCTTCCCTATATCTTATTTGTATATAGCAGCTTGTGTGTTGTCTCCTGCATCAGACCATGAGCTCTTTGAAAGTACAGACTCTTGTGCCTTTCATTGTATCCCTAGGACTTATCACAGTGACTGGCATATAGTAGGCACTTTGCTGGGATCTTGCCTTTGTCCCCACAACATTCCACTGATGATGTTTCTGTGTCCAAATCATATCCCCATCCCCCATCAGAATATCCTATCCTTGAGAGCAGTAGATAACTGTGTAACTGTGTCAGTTTTCACCTTTGTCCCACCAGTATTGAGTACAGAGTTGGGGGGGTGTAGGAAGGAAGGGAATAAGCTTTTATTAAGTACCTGCTGTGTGCCAGACATTGTGCTAAGAGCTTTGCAAATATCTCATTTGAAATAGTAATGTACTGTGTACATGGTAGGTGCTTAGGAAGTATTGACTGAGGGAAGAAGCCTAAGTTTAAGATGGACTGGGCTGGGGTGGTGGTGCAGAAGAAAAAATTAAGATAAAATATGCATTCACTTTCTTAAGTTCAGGGTGGGGGAGGGAAGGGGGCAATTTTATATTCTTGCCTTAGGCTCAAAATTAGCTCATTACAGAGCTGAGATGAGCAGCCTCCTTCCTGGGGGGGGCACAGCCCCCTTTCGTGGGGGGCAGCTTTCTTCCTACGGAGGTGCAGCCCCCTTTCTGAAGACTGCTATTTCAGCATTCTGTTGGGAGGAAGCATTCCTAGAGAATTTAAGCAGTGCTGGGGAGAAAGGGTCTTTTGTGGGAGGGAACAGTTGGGATTCCCTACGACCCAGTTCTGTACTAGGAAGCACACAGGGATATAGTTGGCTGCTCATTGTCTTTAGTAAGAGATGAAGTCAAGGAGATCTGATATGTTATCCCATTGCCCCTGGGTATGTGCTCACAGGGGAGGCCACCCCTGAGTCGGAAACCCTGCACCAGCTATATATTCTAGATCAGCAAAGAGTAGCTGTTGGTCATTCCCTCCTTCGCATCTTCTTTCTCCTCTCTGCACCCTCTCCCCCCAACCCTCTCCTTCTAATCATGGACATATTTTTTTTTTTACTTGGTACCAACATGCTATTTAGATTGGTGCTGGAGGCCACGTTATGGAAATATGGCCCTGGAAACAAGCCACAGACTTTATCCCACCGAAGGCCAACAGGCTACTTTATTTACTGAAAGCTGGAGCTGGATGGTAAGACTTCTTCAATGTTTACTGGCCCCAGCGAGGAGAAGGACCTGGAGGTATCTCCAAAAGGTTATTGTGTCTATCCCTCTGCCTCCAGGCTTCTCTGATCCCAGATCAGAGGCACTGTCTATCTGTAAAGATCTCTAGGGATGGGTGTATGTGTGTGTGTGTGTGTGTGTGCGTGTGTATGTATGTGTGTGTGTGTGCGCCCCATCCCCCATTTCTGCATCTCATTGCACCACACCTAACATTATAACAACGAGAGGCCTACCTCCTCCAGGGAGCTGTTCTGGTCAGTTCACAAAACAGTTTCACTTTCCTGGAATAACTCATAGCCCACCTTTGGACTTTTTCTCAATTATGCCTGACCCTGGAACCAAAGGTGAAGAAATTCTATCCTTTCCAGTCATTTCTGGGTTGAATATTCTCAGGTTGTTGTCAGCAATATGTCCTGTACGAGTCTGTCTTAGTCTGGGAATTTCCCAAGGGCCAGGGAGACTTGGATCTGGGCCAGTTTTCTGATTGACTCATAGGATGATAGATACAGAGTTGGAAGGGCACTTACATGGTCATCAAGTCCAATCCCTTCAGCTTTATATATGAGGAAACTGAGGCTTATGTCAGTTAAGCGACTTGATGTTCATAGGTAGCAAGAGTAGCCTAAGACTCAAACCCAATCTTTTGTGATACCCAATCTAGTACTGTCTCTACTGCTCAGCTCAGTTTGATCCAGAGTTTGATGTAAAGAGCCTGTCTGGACCCAAGGAGGACTGACCTGGGTTAGAATCCTGGCTCCACCATTTACTATGTGTATTGGTAGGAAAGGCCTCTCTGAGGTTTGGATGCCTCACCTGTGAAATGAGAATGTTGGTTCCTGTTCCTGATGACATATTTTCGAGGTTCTAATGAGATAATGTGCCATGCAAGCATAAGGGAGCTGCTGTTAACATGATTGCAACCCCAGAGTTGAGGGACAAAGACGAAGTCCCCTGCCTCCTGGCCCTGCTCTTCCACCTTGGCTCAGCCCCCGGGGATGGCCTGAGATATATCAACAGCATTCTCCCCCATTACCCGACTTGCTGTACACCAGCCCATCGTTAGCTAGTTCACCAGGCAGCAGCTCCAGCTTCAGGTCGCCTCCGTCGAAAGCCTGAATAATCAAGAGTCTTTGAAAAAGAAATTCTGAAAAGGCATCAGGAGTGAGTCATTGACTTGGGGAGGCGATGAATCAACGGGGAGTTCATGAAACGGCAAATGAATCGGGTGTGAGAGCAGAAGCAGAGGCTGCAAGTACCCCAGCCCTCCAGGGACCAGGAGCCCAGCAAACAGGAGGATTCAGAATGAGCTCTTTTCATCGACAGAAACCTATGAATTTCCCTCTTTCCTTCCAAAATCCAGGAAAAAAAGGGCACATGCACGCGCGTACACACACACACACACACACACACACACACACACACACACATCAGTCAGAGACAGAGAGCGCAATGATGGCAGAAAGCCCTGGCCCCTAGACAGAGACAGACCTAGGACCACAGACACTGAGAAGTCACTACATCCAGAGACGCAGAAGAGACAGAAAGACTGTTCAAGAGCAGAGGGGGCCCCTTGGCAAGGAATGTTCTCAGCTATGTGTCCATGAGACAGTGTGGGTAATTAGCAAACGCCTTTACCCCCCACCTCCCCATCTTTTCAGGAGAGCTTACAAGAAATAACACTGATTCTGACGAACACCCAAAATAATGTGAGATCAGGCACCAGGCATTATGCATTATGCATGAGGTCTGATTTAACATGAACATTATTTCTTGTGTATGAGACCATATGCCTTGGTTCTTCCTCTGCAGCCTAGTAATAATCAGCCTTACCCAGGACCAGCTCAGGGAAGCAGCAGCCAGAAACTCAAGGGAACTTAGTCCGGCCAAAGGGTACAGGAGCAATGACCGAAGATGGGAGCTGTGCTCCAGGTGGAACGTTGGGGATGTGCGAGCATACCTGTGCTTAAGTGTGTGTGTGTGCACGATGTCGCCGTGTTAGCGTGACTGTGTGAATTCGTGGCTTTGAGTTGACTATGATCTCTATGGTGTGACTGACTGCTCGACCCGGGGAACAGTGTGTGAGTGACGGTGAGTGCTAAATATGTCGGCCAAATGTAGGCATACCATCGGTCTTGTCTGTGTGTGTCAGCATGAGTGTTGGTGACCGTCTGGCGGGTGTGACTGACTAGAACTTACTGATAGGCAATGTTGTGAGGGTGTAAAAGGATGGTGGAGGGCGTGTGTGTGCGTGTGGGACAATGATGACGTATGTGTATATCAGTGTGTTGTTGACACTGATGGACATGTGACTGACTAGAAGTTACTGATGGGCAATTTTGTGAGGGTGTAAAAGGGTGGTGGAGGGTGTGTGTGTGTGTGTGTGTGTGTGTGTGTGTGTGTGTGACAATGATGGTGTACAACTGTGTATGTGGCGGTGCTAGAGGGCTGGTATGTGCAGGTGTGTTTACACCATGACTGTTGTGAACGTATTTACATGATTTGCATTTTATGGAAGGCAGTGAGATGGTGGAGACACAAGTCAATAGTTTGTTGCTATGTGTGTGTGTGTTTGCATATACACACGCATATGTATATGTGGAGGTGTATATTTAAAAAACAGAATTACACATATGCACACTTACTTCCTGCCAAATATCGGAAGGGTACTCAGAAGGGATAGTGGAAGAGAGGACAACTGAAGGTTAATACCAGCTAATTTAGTAAAGTGTAGGTTGTCTGGGGTGCTTGGAGATCTTCAGAGAATAGTCTCTAGATGACAGTATAAAACACCACTTTTATTACAAGTTTCAGGAACCTGAAATGTACATACTGACAGCTTTTCTGAGTAGGCCTAGCTCTGACCATCCGTTGTTGCTATGGGGTGTGTGTGTGTGTGTGTGTGTGTGTGTGTGTGTGTGTGTGTGTGACTGACAGATTATGGGCAAAGTCTGAGGGACCGTGTATAGGAAGGAACGAGGTCAGGTCCCTTAGGGGCTGAGGCTGTTTCTCCTTGAGAGCAGGTGGGCCCAGTTCTTGGATCTTCCCCACCACCCCAATGTGCTCTCTCTGTCTCCGTTTCTGTCTGTCTCTGTGTGTGTGTGTGTCTCTCTCTCTCTGTTTGTTTCTCTCTGTCTCTGTCTCTGTCTCTCTGTCTGTCTCTGTCTCTCTCTCTGTCTCTCTGTCTCTGTCTCTGTCTCTCTCTCTCTCTCTCTCTCTCTCTCTCTCTCTCTCTCTCTCGTACATTCCCCTGGCTCAAAGACCAATAGAGGGCAGTCCTCTCCCACAAGAGGCCTGGGAGGCCGAAGGGGAGCGAGCAGAGCAGAGAAGGCAGCCTGAAGCTTTGCTGCCTCACTCCAAGAAACACTTTCAATCCACCACGATCAGGATGTAGTTTAGCACACTGAAGAAGAACAACAGACCCTATACCGCGGCCCCAATGAGTCCAGACCCAGAGTGGAGAACTCAGGGAATACTGGGGAGTGAGCCAAGCTCTGTCCAGGGGATTCTCCCCCACCCCCTCTTTCAGAACCATGGGGGTGGTGGGAGGTCAGAGCACACAGGGCCAGTCTGCATGCTTCCCAGGCAATCATTAAACAGGCCTCCAAGCAACCCTTGCCCCTCTTAGCTATGCCCTTTCTAGACAACTTCCAGCCGGGGGAGCCCCTGAAGAGGTCAGCCTGGTTGAATGTGGCCCCCAGAGTGAGGTGAGAAACAGTAGCAAATGCAGAACCATCACCTGGTGGGAGCCGCCGCTACTCTGGGGTTGCCATTCAGAGAACAGCACAGGTGTCTGAGTGTACTTCAGTTACTCTGAGTTCAGCGATGGGCTAAGGCTACCCTCAGATATCCTTCTCTGCTGGATACTGGGTTGAACACATGGGGGTGTCTATGGAGGTTGGAGGGTCCCCCCCCCACAAACACACATATGAACATACATAAGTATTGGACTGAGCATATATACCATGATCACACATGGTCACTAAACATGTATCCTGAGGCCTATGTCTTCATGACTTAAAGGACTGATCTATCTCAAGTAGCCATTATTTTGGTGAATGGTGCCTTCCCATCCTCCCAAACATGGTAGCTGCAAGTCTGGAAATATTAACTCCCCCAATGCCTTCAGGTTCTACCACTGTCTTCATTCACGTGCCTCCCCAGGCCTGTGCTGGTCCTCAGGGACCCACCTTCTCCCATATTCATGCGCACATACACACATATAACTACTCGGAAATACATGCCAAAAGCATGGATGTGCATAAAAACCCCTGCACGCACCCAGACAGTCCAGACAAATTTGTAAGCCCACATGCCAATTACCAATGCACACCAAACCACATAGGCACAGACACTGAAAAACCTATACATTCATGAAAGCTCTTTCTACGTATGGATCATTTTTTCTTTGTACTTGTATCCTCAGCATCTAGATCATAGTAGGTGCTTAATGAATACTTGTTGATTAATGTATATATGAACAGATTAATGTATACACAAAAATTTAGTCTATACAGGAACACACCCATATCTACATATTAACACAGAATCACACCAACACTGATGTACGTAGGCAGGAAATAACCACACATATACACGCACGGTGGACTTGTTTCTTCAGCTGGTCTACCTCTTAGTGGGTACGATTAATTTTAAAAAAAATTTGGGAGGAAAATATTTTTGCTGGGGAAACATCACTGTGTGTCACAGCCTCGGCACATCTGAGTCTTTGGGAAAGAGTGAGAGGCTTTCCCTGAAGGTGAGTGTGTGCACATAGACACATCCATGCACGGACATGCATCCATGTGCATACCAATACCCCAGCACAGGCATTGCTGGGCAGGAGACGCAGGGGATGGTACCTGCCTCCCTGCCTGCCCCCTGATCCAAGAGAAAAAAAAAAAACATTCTTTGGAAAAACCACTCCCATCCCAACCAGCCCCAAAGTCCAGGAAAAAGTCTAGTGACTGGGATGATTTTGATCTGCCCCCAAATGGGGAGCTGGGCTGAGGTGATGGGCCAAAAAGTCAAGCGCGGAGTGTCACTAGGCACACAGTGAGTACCTGGAGATGATGGTTTATATCTTATTTGGAGAAATCATCATGGTACCCTAGAGATCGGGAATTTTCTGAGACTCACTTTTTTCGAATTGTAGTTTGGTGGCCCCAACACCAGCTTGGCTCTGACTTGGACTTTCCCTCTGCTTTTTTGCAGGTCAGTTGTTTTAAAGGGTAAACCTAAACTCTTGCCAAGGATTAACCGGATAATTAAAAGAAAACAAGCTCCTTCAGAGCTAGCTGCAAGAAATCAGGAGGGGAGGCTAGGCCAGGGAAGTAGTCTCTGTTCCTTCAGCCTCTTTAAATGAGAAGAGCCTCTACCTTCCTTCAAGCAGTGCTCTTACTCTCCTTCCAAAGTGGCCTTGTGATCCAGGAGAAGAGGATGCACTGCTACAGTCCTTTTGTCCTCTCCTAAGCTTTCCTCTAGTTCGTTTCCCAGCCTGGCCCAGGGACAGAAACACAAAGCAAGAGAGAAGAAAAAAAAAGAGAAAGGGGACAAAACAAAGAAATAATTTTGAGTAAAATATTTGGAACAAAATAAGGCTTCGGCTTGCTCTAGAGCCCTGCAGGTGCCAGGGGTCCGGCACCAACTGTACAGTGTTTTCTGGGTCCAGGAGGGAAAGTCAATTTAGGAATTTCATTGTCCAGTCACTACTGAGTTTCCTGACTCAGTCTGCCTGCTCACCCATGCACACCAATAAGTTCAGGCCCCCAGACGGTTGTTGATTATCCATGTTGGTTGTCTACAAGGCTGAGACCGCAAGAAAAAAGAGCACAAAAAAGAAACAGAGAGTCTGAGTTGGAAGCTTTGAAAACACGAGCTAAGGCCTTTGTCCTGAGGAAAAAGCCTTAGAACCTTTGGTGGGTGAGCATGGCCCCTTGACCTGAAACAGAACCCAAGGGTCACTTAGGAAATATATCCCAAAGTAAGAGGAAGTCTGACCAAGGAGAAATAATAGTCTTCCTTTGCCCCTACCCTAGTCCTTTGCTCTATACAGGACAGATGAAATGAAATAAGAATAAACTGAAGTCGTTCCAGGTTCAGTCATTTGTCTGGACAACACTCCCTCCCCAGTTAAGGAGTAAGTTCCAAGGCCACCCACCTGGCTAGGGGGATGGAGCACTGTACCGTCACACACACACATACACTCCAATGCAACTTTTTTAGTACTAAAGGTGAAAAAAAGTTACTGTAAGGAAAATATTACTGTTAGAATAGGATTCTCTAGAGAATAAAGAGCTATACGTTTGAGACAATATTGACTATTTACAAATTTAAGACATCTGTCCCATCTTTGCTAAAAGGTTTTGGTGAAGCTGGTTGGGGGCCCCAAATGACAGGATTTTAGATGCTAAACCTTCAAATTTCCTGGCTCTTCAGAAGCCCAGGCCCCTGATCCTACAGCCCAATGTCCTGTTAAAAAGCACAAGTTTCTCCAACACCTAGCCAGCTGCTCTTAAGGGCTTATAGGAGGTTCCTGTTCTAGGGGCATAGGCAGGGCCTCCTAGGTTCAGTAGTGAGTATACATGTTCCCCTCAAATGAAATAAGATAATATTTGTAAAGTGCTTATTATACATAGAAGGAGCTTAATAAATGCTTTTTTATTCCTCTTTCCCTTCCCCTTCCTTCTTTCTACTCCTACTCCCCAGACACCCCTTCCATACTGGTACTCAGAGAGAAAAGTATCAGTGGAAACTGGGGATGTTCTCTGTTGACCTTCTCTTCGACCAGAGATCCTGATGAATACACAGGGGAAGAGCATGCTGTTGGCTCTATATACTCAAACACCCCATCAAATTAAAAAATCTATCCAATGGGAATCAAACCCAGACATTTTGCTCCTAAATACAAAGTAGGAAGAGAATGACCCATGGAAGAGAAGTATGAAAGTCTATGTTAGGGGTGATGGACTTTGGGAATTTGGGGGCTGTCAAAGTTCTGACCGCTCCAGCTGCCCAGGCATGCATGAGAAACGCTAAGGGCCAACTTGCTTTACATTTCAAGAAGTGGAACTTGGTCCAGGAGAACACGGGGATGCTAGTGGCCTGGGTGTGTGAGAATCTTCCATTTTCCCAAGGCCCCCCCAACCCCCTACAAAGAAGAGATTTTCCCAGAACCTAAAATGGACAAGGAAGGTGAGAGCACTGCCAAGCTGCTTTTGTTTAGAATCTGGTAGGTGTGGCCTGAGGGGTTCAGAGCTGCAGACTCTGGCCAGCCAATTCCTTGGCCCCCAAGTCTGTCTGCTCAGCTTTCTGGTGCAGAGTGGTGAGACAAATTCTTTTTAGGGTCTTCATATCCAGAGGGGAAATTTGGTGTAGTTTTGTTCTTTTAAGCTTTACACTTGAGACTGATTTCTAATACTGTTAGAGTCAGAATTGAGCCTAACCTCTTTTCAGGAGAAGCGAGTCTGAGCAGTACTGGGATCTCTCCTGTCTGAGGGCAGGGTTTCTGGCTGATGGCGTTGGGGAAAAGATAAGCTGAAGAGATTGAGGACTTTCTGGAAATAAACCACATGTCCTCCGATTATGGATCCTATCATGTGGACATTGGAATGACACCCCCGTCCCAGTTTCATTCCCATGGTACCCATGCCACCCATTCCAGCCCCTACTACAGCAAAGAGGACAGGACACATCCATGGGGTACATGTTTTATGAGTAATAAAATATTTACTATAACATAAATATAAAGGGGGGAACTTCCCAGTCTACAATTTTTAGAAATTAAAATACAAACAGAATGCACCGAAATGCTTTCCAAAAAATTAATAAAAATAATAAAATTAAACTTTAAACTGTAACAAACAGACCTAGAACTGGGGGAAGGGTGTGGGGTGGGAAAGGAAGGGAAGGAGGGGAAGTTCCAGACACATCCAGAAAATAAATAGGACCGGTCAGAAATCCGGAAATCATATTAAAATATCCTCTTCAGATTAGGCAGCGTACAAAATTCTCTAGGATGGAAAACCCCAAGCCCCCAAGATAAGCTCAGCACAGCGGATTCCTCCTTTTCCTCAAACCACTGGCCTGTGCATACATATCTCACATATTTACAGGGCTAGTGCCTCCCCCAAACGCTCCAAGCGGGACTGGACTTTTTCCCAGCTTCCCCTGGGCTCCCAGACCCCCAGACTTGCATCTGGGAGGGGAAGAGCTAAAGGGGGCAGAGAGTTGAGGGGAGTCTGGGATAGGAAGACTGGGGAGGGGGGCTGTTTCTGTCGCTGGGTTTAAAAATAATAATTGGGTTCTAACTTTTCCAAAAAGTGTTTTCAAAATGGGATGGAGACAAAGGGGCCCCCGGATGGTTGTGGGGATACCGAGGGGCTGAAGTCCTTCTGTCCTCAGCCCTCTGAGTCTCCCTGAAGGGGTGAGGGAGGGGAATGAGAGAAGCCCCCGCCACCTGCAAGGGTGCAGAAAGATGCGGGTTCGGATAAAACGAAACAGAAAGCATCCCCGGGGTTTGGGGATTTCGATCCATATTTTTTGTTTTCGGTTTTCTGGGGTGAAGTGGGGGAGTGTGAGAATAGATAGGACTAGATGAAAGCTTTGGCTACTTCCTGTGTGACAGACACACAGACTCGGCTCTCCTCTCCCGGGCTCCCCCGCCTGCTGCGCCCTCCCGCCCGCGCCCGTCGAGAGCCCCGATAAATACAGTAAACAGCGATTTAAATTAAGGACCCGAGCGGAGTTTGGCAAACCAAAAACGAAAAACGTCTCAACGAATAAATAAAAACATAACATTAAAAAAAAAACCCACCCCAAACAACACCCACTAACCAGGAGGATTGGGGAGACAGGGGTCAAGATTTGGGAAGGAAAAGAGGTGAAGGGGAAAAATAAGGTCCTCTCCCTCCACACCCCGCTTCTCCCCGCAGGTGCGTGACTTTCCCCGGGCATTAACCCTTTAGGGACCTCGCTACCCCCGGGACCCCAACTGGGGAGATTCCTTGGCGTATATGCCTGACTGTGCCTGCGTAAGGGAGAGTGATTCTATGTTTACGAAGGTCGCCGACTGCGTGTGTGTTTGTGCGTGTGACTGCAAGTGTGAATGTGTCTGTAAGTGTGCCTGAAAGCGTGTCCGTGTGACAAAGTATGTGTGTTTGCGTGTGTGCATCGAGCGCCCTCTCCTCTGCCCCTCTCCCCGGGATCCCCCTTCCCCCTAATCGCGTTACCTGTCGCTGCTGGGAGGACGCTGCCGGGATCCCGCCCGAAACAGCCGGGGGAAGGGAGGGAGGGAAGGGATGGGTGAGCGACCGCCTGCCTGTGAGTCTGGGGGACTAGGGCTGCCAGGAGTGGGATGGATGGAGGTGGTGGTCCGCGGGTAGGCTGGCGAGTTGGTTAAGTCCGCTCGGGGTCTTGGCTCCTCTCGGTTCCCGCCCAGGCTCCGCCGCCAGTCCGCCATCTCCGAGACAATTTCGGGTCCTCGTCCGTCTGGTTTGGGGTCGTGTTATTTATTTATTTTTTAAAGTTTCTTTTCCTTTTTTAAAATTGTAAAATCCAAACAAACAAAAAGTCCTGTCCGCGTGGGCTGCGGGCGGGATCAGCCCCCGATTGTCCTCTAGGTCTCGCCGTCTCGGGGGCCGCTCCCTTTTTTGGGGGGTGGTGTTGGCACGGTGGGCAGAGGAGAAGGAAGGGGCTCGAGTCCGGGCCCCGCAGGGTGAGGGGGTCACTGCACGGATCCTTGCAGTGTGTGGTGGTGGTGATGGTGCAGCGGGGCAGGCGGTGGAGGCGGCGGGGCGGAGGGCGGCGAGGCGCCCCCGCCTCCGGCTCCAGGGGGTCCCAGCTCACCTGGCGCATACACGTCGTCCATAGGGGGGTGGCCGGCGCCAGCGGCCGGGGTCATGCGCTTCTCCTTTTGCCGCCGGTTGCAGAACCAGACGCGTACCACCTCCTTCTCCAGTTGCAGGCTGTCGGCCAGGCCCGTGATCTCATGAGCCGACGGCTTGGGGCACTTAAGGAAGTGGCTCTCCAGAGCTCCCTTGACTCCCACCTCGATGGACGTGCGCTTCTTGCGTTTGCGTCCCTGCGCGGCGATCTTGTCCAGGTTGGTGGGGCTGCCGGTGGAAGAGTCGGTCTCCTCTAGCCACTTGTTCAACAGTGGCTTCAATTTACACATGTTCTTGAAGCTGAGCTGCAGGGCCTCGAAGCGGCAGATGGTGGTCTGCGAGAAGACGTTCCCGTAGAGGGTGCCCAGCGCGAGCCCCACGTCGGCCTGCGTGAAGCCCAGTTTGATGCGCCTCTGTTTGAACTGCTTGGCGAATTGCTCCAGGTCGTCGGAGCTCGGAGCGTCCTCATCCGAGTGCTCCCCGACCGAGGAGGAGCCGCCGCCACCAGCGCCCGGGTGCAGGTGGCCCGCGTGGAGCCCACCCGCATGTCCGTGTCCATGTCCACCCAGGTGGGGCGGTGGCGACGGCTCCAGCTGCGCCTCGTGTCCGTCTTCGTGCAGCCCGTGGTGCAGGCCGGGCCCCGCGCCACCCCCGCCAGCCGCTAGCATCCCCGCGAGGCCCCCGCCCCCAGCGGCTCCCGGGTACGCGGCTGCTTGCGCATAGAGCCCAAGAGGCTGGGGTTGATGACCCCCACCCGCCCCGGGTGACGGGGACATGGCCGGGCCTAGGTGGTGAGGTGTCCCGCCTTGAGCCCACGCCGCTCCCGCATGGGCCGCCCCCTGGTGCACCAGCCGCGCGTGGAAGCCTCCGCCGTCATCCCCGCGGCTGCCGCCTCCACCCTTCCCGTGGTCCAAGTGGGGGCCACTCGCCCAGTCGCCCCCGCCGCCGCCGCCCGTGGGTAGCCACTGGTGATGGGCCAGGCCCACGGGGTGCCCCGCGCTTGCTCCCAGCCACTCGTGGTGCATCAGCTTCTGCACCTCGCGGTACGCGGCCCCCGCGTGGAGTCTTTCGGCCGCTGCTGCCGCGGCCGCCGCCGCAGCTGCGTCGGGGTGCATGAGCGGCCCGGCGCCCCCGGCCCCGCCGCCCGGGCCCCGCGGCAGGTACTGCGCGGTGGTGGCCATGCCGCCACCGCCGCCGCTGCCGCCGCCGCTGCTCCGTCTGCGGGCCCCGCCGCCGCGCTCCGCCGGCTTAAAGCCGGGACCCGCTCTGTACTCCGGAGCCCCACCCCTCCTCCTTCTTATTGGCTGGTCGCAGACACGCCTCCCGTTCCCCCCCAAAGCACTTGGCTGATTCCCCCCTTCTTTCCTCTCGGCTGTCGGCCGGGCCCCGGCCTCCCCCTCACCATTGGCCTTCGGTTCCGGATGGTCCCGCGTGCCGGTCCCGCTGATTGGCCGCAGGGGGTTCATTCACCACCTCCCCCTAGTTCCCCACCCCCCGGTTCCCCGCACCTAACACTCACACTCACGCCCCCGGGGGCGCGGCCGCCACGTGGGAGAGAGGCGCGGGGGTGGCATGGGGACCGCACCCGCTTTTCTCTCCCCACTCCCTGCGTGGGCCCTGCTTCCCACAGACTGTGGGGACCCCAGGATAGGCCCACGGCCATGAGCAACGAAGCCGGGAGAGTACAGATAACTCTTTCTGGGCAAGGCAGGAGAGTCTGTCTCTCGGTTCCCCTGTCCAGGGGATCAGGGCTGGCTCTGGGAGGCGCTCAGGTTCCCCCAGAAGCTGCTCAGCCCTGCGGCTCCTCCTCTCCGAGAGGCCGTTGCCCTGCTCCGGGACTGGTCCTCCCCATGCCATCTCGAGTCCCTGCAGTGCCGGGCTGAGAGGTAGAACCGTGGTCCGGTTCCTGCGCCCCCAGCTCGGGATCCGGGCTTGTTACGGGTTTGGTTCGGCTTTGCCCATCCCCGCCTGATCCGCGGTCCCCTTTCCTGAGGGCCCACCCATCCCGAGCCTCGGCCGCTCCAGTTCCAATTTGGGGCCTCTGGTTCCCCAGAAAAGGCGAGGCAATCAGACCGGGAGGGTGCAAAGCGCAGGGAGCCGGAGCTTTGTGCTAGACAGAGACAGAACCGGGGTTTCCAGGCCCGACCGGATAGGGCTGGGGCTCGATCTCCTCCGTCTGTCGACGAAGTCAGTGCCAGCGCTGCAGCCCAGGTGAGTACCGAGCCTCTTGTCCCCAGTAAAGAAGCCACTGTCCCAGGCCTCTTTGGTCTCCTTTCATTCTTTTCCCACTTAGTCACTACTAGCGGGAAAGTAACTGGTGTCAGGGAGGGGTTCGGACTAGAGATCAGCCCCCTTGTTTTTCCCTGGGATAATGTCATCAGGGCCTCCGAAGGGGCAAGTGGGGGACGGGGGTGGGACTCGTTGCCATGGGAATAGGCCAGGTACTTCTCCCTCTCCGGCCTGGCCCCCTCGGGGTTCTCTGGAAGCTGCTCCCAGCTCCACTTCCCCACTGGGCCTGACAGGCTCAGTGACTAGGGTCACAGTCAGGTCACTGCCCCCTCCCCCTCCCCCACGGAGACATTGTACAGCGTGGCAGGAGGGGAGGGTTGAGGAGGGGGTTTGTTGGTTGGGCAAACCTGCTGGGGAGCTGTCCAGCCTGTTCTCTCTGAAAGTCTGGCTAAGCTCTGTCAGAGAAACCTTGGAAACCTTCTCACTCTTGTTCTTACCATTTCTGTGGGTCGGAGGTCCTGGGTCTTCAGCAGGCTATGTCCCGCGAGCAGGACAAGAAAGGAAGGAAGGGCACCGACATCTTGGTACACCTTCCCCTCAAACCCATCAGGGTTAGACAGTTACAGCCAGGCCCCGACTCAGGTACTCTGAGGCTCACTCCAGAATTAATCCTACAGAAACTAAGGACAGGTGAAGGACCCTGGGCAGAGCGTCAGCTATAATAGAGTCCTCGGAAGTTTTGTCATGTTCTTATTTTATGGAGGGAAAGCAGAGGCTTCAGAAGGGACTCAGATCTTCAGGAACCCAAGCTTTCTAGCTGCCAGTCCTCATCCATCTTTTCCTTAACTGCTTCATTCACCAGTATCTTGTCTTTTCCCAGCTCTGAGATTATAGCCAGAGAAATCTCTGATCCCTAGGGATCCCAGGCTGTTTGCTCTATGTGTGTGTGAGTGTGTATGAATGCTATATGGACTGGCAGAGGGGACTGATCTCTTTTCTGCCATTGAAATTCCTTTTCTCTCCCCCTCCTTTTTCCTTTCTTCCCTCTTTCTTTTCCTTCTCCCTCTTTCCCTCCCCCATCACTTTTTCCCTTGGGCTGCTGTTTGTGAATTGAGGATGGGCTTCAGAGTGAGGTGAGTGGGGGCTTTCTATCATCAGGAAACCCATACTAAAGATGCCTGGCAATGCCCATCTGAGCAAGTGGTCAACTAAGCATTAATCAGGTCTCAAGGCAGCTAGGTGGTGCGGTGGATAGAGCACCAATGCAGGATTCAGGAGGACATGAGTTCAACAAACACTCACTGTGTGACCTTGGGCAAGTCACTTAACCCAGTTGCCTCATCCTGGGTCATCTCCAGTCATCCTGTTGAATATCTGGTCACTGGATTCAAATGGCTCTGGAGAAGTGAGGCTGGTGACCTGCACAGCCCTCCCTTCCCTCAAAACAAAGTCATGTGCAAGTCATGTCATCATTTCTCTGATAGCATGGTCTTCTTCGGCAACAAAGGACGAACACACACACAATCAGGTCTCAGCTTCATGTAGTGGTAGTAGAATGAGTATGAGTATAGGCCTTGAGTCAAGAGGCCTGAATGGGGTCTGTTACTTACTACTGTTTTGAATTCTTCCCCCTCTCTTATCCAACTGCTTCATCTATGAACTTGGTGATATCTAAGATCATCTCTAGTTTATCTCTAGTTCTGTCATTCTTTGAGTTCTGAGCTCAAGTTATCATCTCTCGGCCTTAGTTTTCTCATCCTTAAAAATGGGTATAACAATAATACTTGTACTGCGTATCTTTCAGAGTTTTCTGAAAATCTTTTTATAAAACATAAAATGCTATAGATATAGGAACTATTCTTTTTTTTCTTTTCTCGATTCCTGAGTGAGTTGGGGAAACATTGACCATTCTGAGAGTCATCCATTACACAGATAGATTTCTCAGATAGTGACTGAACTCTGTGAAGACCCTCAGAGTCTTCTATATTTCCTGTAGGTGACAGACACTTTGACTACTCCACTTCCCTATTGAGGACAGATTCCCAGTTGTTCCCTGTCACCACCCATAGTTTCAGGGATTACTCTTTGTCTCTACCTTAGGGTCTTAATGTGGCTAAGTCTGAGAAACTTGAGGCCTCCAAGATTACCATGAAATGCTTCCCAAATATTTTTTCACTCCAGGCTGTCAGAGGGCTGTGCTCCTGAGGCCCTGCCCTTTTGAAGATATGAGGCAGACCCTTTCTGCTGGGTAAGCTTCTTTTTACCTTTCAAAAGGCTTCTCCCCTCTGCCCTGATTCTTTTCCTTTGGACCAGGAAATCAAGATTCACAGCCTAGGTGATAGAAAAGAACCTGGTGTTTGGGGACAGGAGTCACAGGTGCTAGTCCTAGCCTTGACACTAACGGCCCAATCAGGGTGAACTTGAACTATTGATTTGAGGTTATCAGCTTCCCCATTTGTAAAACAAAGGAATTAGATTTCCAAATGGTTTCCAGGAAGAAAGAAAGTTTCAGTGACAGGAAAACATAGGTGAATCAAACCCATCCAGTCCTCCTTGGTCTGGGGAGGTGGGGAAGAAAACAACCCAAAAGCATTGAATCAATAGACAGTGACTGTCATTCTGTCTGAATGGAATCTGAGTTCCACTTGAGTGTCATTTAACGCAGTAGTTAGCTCATAGCAGTCAGAGCCAAAAGGACGAACCCCCTTTTTTCCTAGATGAGAAAACTAAGGTTCAGAGAGGTTATTGTTCAAGGTCACATAGTAAGCAGTGATGATGGGATGAGAATCCAGATCCTTTGAGGAGTTGAGCACTTTGGGGAGCTAAGAACCACTGGACTAGGGAGGTCTCTCAAATTTTTTCCAGTTCTAAAAGCCTGTGAAAGCGGTCGCTCAGCAACTCTGAATCCTGTCTTCAACTCAGTACTGCATTGTTGACTGTGTAAACTCAACTCTGATTTCTTGTTGGGACAGAAATCTTCTGATAATATAACAAGTGTTTAAAAGCAGTATAGTACTTATTTGCCTTTGGCATCAACAGCAAATGTGGTGGACCTCTCCAGTCCATGAGCCTTTAAGCAAGAGCTTGTTGTGACCTAGTGATCACTGTTGGGGGCCGCTGCCATTAGCTGCTGTGGGCAAAGTTTGGGGAAAGGAAAAAATCCCTCCTGAATGATCACTGTGGGTTTTGTATGTCAAGTGGTACTTAGATTCAGGCTCAGCCATTAGTGAGTAACTACCTAGGCTGTGACTTAGCACCAGATACCACCCCAGCTATTTCCATCCTCAGGGGCAAAAAGGATTCTACTTCAAACCTTTGGGGACTGGGTGGGGCTTAGAAGTGAAGTAAGTCTCTGATGGGGACTTCCAGGAAAAAGTCACATTTGCTTTTTCTGTTTTGGTATTTCAAGATCTGGACACCAGTTCACATTTATTGTTTTGGGGGGCCTTATTTTTTCCATCTGTCAAATGAGAAGGTTAAGCTAGGCTGTCTCTAGGATCTCTTCCAATTCTGACATTCTTAGGCACCTTTCAGCTCACAGTCTCTGTTCTCCATGCTAGAATTTTGGAGTCTAATGTACTTTCCAGCTCTGATATTTATGGTTTGATGTTCCAGGGTCCCTTCTTGTTCTAGCAGTCTATGTTCTAATCTATTTGGCTACTCTAGTTGGAGAACATTTTCTCAGATCTGTGCTGCCTGTAGAAGCTGATGACACATGGAAAAGGGCAGTATTGAAGCTGTATTTCCTACCCCAATGTCACCCAGCTACCCTAACCAGACTTCAGTCTTGTGGTAGAACATCAACTGCAGACCATTAGAGCTGGAAGAGATGTAGAAGACAGAAAATAGAATTTCCCTTTCAGGATAAAAAGTAAAATTCATTCCTCTGTTTTGGAATTTCAAGATTTGGAATGCTAATGATTAGGATTTATTTTTTAAGTCAAAATTCTTTCCAATTTGAGAGTGGAGGTTTCAAGCTATAGCACTGAACCACCTCTGGCATTGGAATCTAGATCAGCAAGGACTTAACCAGTGTACGCTTGGTTCAAAGCAGATTCTCTGTTCAGAGATAATGCAGGCAGAGAGAAGAGTTCCCTTCTTGGTTGCAGCTCAACCCTTCCTCCCCCCCCCCCCACAACATCCCCCAGGTAATAATACTCCAGCTTCCATTTTCAGGAGCACTTCATGGTTACAGCCCACTTTCCCATCCATTTTCAGTCAAATGAGGTCATTGGACTGGATGAGCTCTAAGCTTCTTTGAAACTCATCTGATCTCACCTGATCCTTACAACAGCTTTGGGAGACAGTCAGGACAGAATATTTTTGAGAATGGAGTATTATCCATGTTTGGCACATGAGGAAACTAAGGGAAAGTGACTTGCCTAAGGTGACAGACACACCGAGCCAAGGATGGATTTGGGAAACGAATGCAAGGCTTTCGCTGTTTCCCCTCCCCCTTCTCCCAACTGAATTTATATTTTTTCTCCTGCACAACACTGGCCCTCAGGCAGGCAGGCAGATCCATGCCAATGAGTACACAGACCCCAAAGATGCAGTCAGAAATAGATACACATGCATAGATACACAAAGATCAGACAGATATGTGTAGACCCTTCACGGACACATATTGGCTCTAACACACACAGAAGCAAGAATGCACACAGTCAGCCTCCCTTCAGCAGACAGAGCCAGAGCAGGCATATAGAGATGGAAGCAGAATTCCTCTTGGTGCAACCCAGATTGGATACAGATAGAGGCACAGATAGGCACCTATGCACACACCACATACATACACACACACACACACACACACACACACACACACACACTAACTAACAGACATACTAAAGCACACCAGGCCAAGGGGAAGCTTACTCTGAAATGTCTGATGGCTACCCAGATCAGGGTACTTGTGGTGTGACACTGTGTCCAAAGTTATATCCCCAGGGAGGGAAAAAAGACTCCTCT
The DNA here is from genome assembly GCA_023548195.1 of Bettongia penicillata ogilbyi. NCBI lineage: Eukaryota > Metazoa > Chordata > Mammalia > Diprotodontia > Potoroidae > Bettongia > Bettongia penicillata. The sequence continues at coordinate 5,492,382 of JAJHZJ010000128.1, forward strand.
TCCCCCCCAACCCCTTGCTTTTTCCATTGTTTCCAGAGAGTGTTCCTGCCAGGGTAGCTCTCGCCTGTCTTCCTTCCCCACTTCCTCCCATCCCCCTTCTCTTTTTTAGGGCTCCCCTTCACATCAGTCAATCTATTCCCCTCCCCTTTCCCCTCCCCCAACTCCCATGCTGGGGGCTTTCCCAGCATAGCTGCCTGCCTACTCTGGCCCAGAATGAGTCCGACCTACCCAAACTCCTGCCTCATTTGACACAGGTCACTGATCGTCCAGCAGATGGGCCTATCTCTGTGGGGGGTCTCAGGAGGGAGGCGGGGCTGTCTGGGGAAAGGGCAGGATGGGGAGGGGCTGACAAGAAGGAGGGCTTGGAGATAGGGTAGGAGAGGGGAGGGGAGTCCTGCAGGCCTCTGACAGGGTTGTAGAGGGCAGTGTATTCACACAGTTCCACATACATATTAGAACAGATGCAAATACAACCACACGTATTACATCCAGCAGTCTGTTCATTATCCCAGAGATCAAACATAGCCACACATATACAAGCCACCTTGACTTCCACATGTTAATATATACATAGATTGGGCCATAGCTACTGAGTTCAAAGAAAACCACAGAAATGTTAGTCACACAAAAATCACACACAACCACACATAACTAGCTAGGCAGAAATCACACATAACCATACACCTCACACATGACAACATGCCTACGAGCAGTTACATATACGCATAAATATTATGATATAGATCTATACCTCCGAGTTGCAGATATTAGTCAGAGAGCCCACATCCATGAAAACACATGAAAACACCAGGGCCCTGACTGGGTGGACATACTGTGCATGGAAGGCCAGGGGCTCTCTATTGTTCCAGGTTTGTTAGAGGCAGCTGGGAGGAGGGGAGTTTTTATCTTATGACTGCTCATCCTAGAGTGTGGGAGGGGGCATAGCTCTGTCTCAGATCCTTCAATCAGGAGACTGCCAGACCTTAGTTGGTCAGTTATAAGACCCCCACTAGGTCCGAGAGAAAAAGACCAAGGAGAAGTTCTGGCCACAGGGGGATAGGACAAGAGATGGTCAGAGTGGGAAGAGACAGTAGAAATCGCTGAGTCCAGTCCTGTCCCCTTTACACCCTCTTCACAGAAGGAGACACTGAAGTTCAGAAGGAAGGGGTGTGCTAATATAACAGATCTGTACATGCCCTGTGACCTTGAGGTCACTCTGTCATGAAGTGGCTAAGTAGAGATTCAAACCCAGGACTTTTGAGTCTTTCTCCACCCTACCAGTCTGTAACAGAATGTTGCACTAAATAATTACTAAGGTCCTTTTCAACTCATATATTTCACGTAGGAAGGGGCCTTTAGATACTTCGGAGCAAAATTGCCTCATTTTACAGATAGAGAAATTGAGATACGTGCTAAGTAAATTGACTGGGGTCATATACACAGCAAGTATATGAAGTGGGATTTAAACCTGGGTCTTCCAAGGTAATTCCATGTCCACTGCCCTGTCCACTAGACTGATTTTTCTCATTGTACCATTTTGCTCTAAATTCTATGACTTCTCAGCATTTCTGAGTGCAAAGTCTGTCTCCTTCATGAAGCCTGTGTGTGTGTGTGTGTGTGTGTAGGGCAGGAAAACAAATGATCAAATTCAGGGCAGGTCTATTTGGAAAGGCTCCCTAGGAGGAGTCAGCTTTGGGGTCCTAGCCCTGGCTCACTCTCTACTGTCCCAGGTGGCATGAAGTCCCATCAGAGAATCCCATCTGGCTTGAGGAATATGAAAGGGGTTGAGACTAAGGCTAGCGGAGGCCCTTTAAAATGACAGTGCTTTTCTGGCTAGGAACCCCATTTTTGTGGACACCCATTTGGTGTCTGAGGGTAAGTACTGACCTGTTCATCTGTTTCTGCATCCATCCATTCTATTTTATGTTCCTAACTATAGAGAAGCCTTAGGTCTATTTCTTAATAAACCCTTAAGTCAAGAGACTTGGTGGATAGAGTGCTAGACCTGGAGTCAGAGAGACCTGAGTTCAAATGGAGCCTCTGATACTTACTAGCTTTGAGACCTTGCACAAGTCACTTAATCTGTTTCCTCCTAAAATGAGTATAGTAATTGTACCGATTTACCCGGCTACTTGTAAGGATCAAATGAAACAATATCTATAAGGTGCTGGCTAAATAGTGCTATATAAATGCCATTGTTGTTATCATTTCTGGTTTGTTTCTAACTTTCTGTATGACTTCACAGTAACTAAAAGTCTCTTTCTCTCTGAGCCTCAGTTTCCTTACCTGCAAAATGGGTGGAATCATTTCTACCCTGCCTTTCCAGTCTGTTAGAGAGATTAAAAAGAGAGGGTGATATTTCCACCCAAGTACTGTCATTAGACCTGCACAGAACTCTCCCTTCCTCCTCCTTCCTCACCTTAGGCTTAGGATGCACAGACCATTTGGGTCAGAGGGAAAAGCCTTTCCTTAGGAAGTTGCCCTTGCTTCCCTTCCCCCATATGCTGTCCTAGGCTTTGCCTCTTGCTAAATCTTTTCAGGAATGACTTCACCACCCACAGCTGTTTACGTGCCCAGCACCTGAGCTGCCCCTCCCTGCCTCACTAAGCTCAGCATGTCTGAGTTGGAATGTGTATCAGTTTTGACCTGAGGGGAACCTGGAATCACCCCAGCTGTCTCTGAAGATCACAGACTCCTAACTTAAGCAGGACATGTCAGAGGTCATCTGTCCCATCTACCCCTCTTCACCCAACCCAGCCATATTTCCTCTTTATGTCTGAAGTTCCCCAGGAAAGGAAGGGTATCTTAGCTACTGACGCTCAGACTGGCCGCCTTTCTTCTGGGAAGATCTTTTTATACCTAATATTAATCCTTCTCCTGTAGTGTTTATTAGGGTGACAGAATGTGTGGTGGAAGTGACCTTATAGGGAATCTAGTTCAGTGTTTTACAATTTAAGAAACCAAGGCTCAGGGAGATGAGGTGACAATACAGGTAACAGTCAGGAAGTAGCAGAGCCAGGTCTTGGACCCAGGTGTTTTTTCTGCCCTGTTGTTAATGCCTAAGGAGTAGGGAGTCACCTTAGGAATCATCCTAGGTCAAGATGAATCAGTAATATTAATAATTAAAAGGTAAATAATAATAACTTACATTTCTATATAGTACTTTATAGTTACAAAGGACAATGACCACCCACTGTCACATGGTGATCCTGATACTGACCCTGGGAGGTTAGTTAGTTTGGTGGCATGAAATCCTTATGTTACAGGCAAAGAAACTGAGGCTCAGAGAAAGGAAATGATTTGCCTAGGGTCAGTGGCTGCCCACAGGAGGATAGTTTTCCTGTCAGGGGTGGTGGTGGTGTTGGATGGAAGGGTTGGGGTAGGCGGCTTTTATTTATTGATCTGTTGAGCCAGGTTCCAAGCTGGGATGGGGGAACGGAGGGGAGGAGCTCTAGCTGATGGAGGGCATGAAATATTACCCTGGGATAAGCATTTCCATGGTGGGTTTTTTTTTTTCTTGACCTGGCCTGTCAGCTCCCCCATGATGCACTGGCAGAATATTCAAATTGGGGATGGTCAATTGCTTGGGATATTTATATCCATTTTTAGGGGAATTGCACTGGCTGAATGTATCTCCCTGCTCTCTCGATATGCAAAGCAGGCTCTTTGCAAATCAGTAAATCATTAGGGGGATTAATCACCCCGCCAGGCTGAGGGCTAGATTTCATTTCTCACAAACCAAACTTTTTCCCTGGCTGACTTCAGCTTCCATCCCACTAGGGGAAGAAGGGAGGGAGGGAAGGGTTAGAAAGAGAATGGGTAGGGGAGTCTGAGATAATTTAAATCCTTAGTCCAGTCAGCCCTTCAGCCTTGAATTTTCTGTGTTGATGAGTTATATAGCTCAAGTCCCCTATTCCCTAGACCTATGTATGAGGTGAGCCTCATACATAAGGGTTATCCCTTATCCCATTAGAAGAGCCCTGGGAGAAGAGTGGAGAGGGCTCTAAGGTCCCAGGGGAGAGCCTCAGGCTAGGCTAGTTGAGGTGGGAATATTTCTGTTTGGGGATTTGATTTCTATATTCATGAACTGTCCTTCTGTACCTACTGGGACCATCTCTCTAGAAGGACCTATCTATAATATGGGCTCAGTCTTTGTGTTTTGGCTAGTCTGTGGGCACCAAAGGCTCCAGCTAGGGCACTCTTCCTCCTCCTTCTCCTCTCTTTTTTCCCCTCCCCCTCTCCACCTTCATGCCTACATTCTAGAATGGTTCTTGAACCAAGTCTTTGACACTATTTCTCCTATAGCCCGGATTGTATGAGTTAGTGAGGAGGGAGGATGGGAATGGCAGGGAGCAGGTCCATGTTCACAAAATCATATAACCTCTGAATGTGAAAACTGAATGTAAGAGTTCGGTGGGGGTGAGATGGAGATGGGAACCTTAGAACACAGAATATCAGAGATGAATAGGACCTCAGAGCACACAATGTCAAAGCTGTAAATGACCCTGGAGATCACTAAGTATAACCCTCTCATTTTTTGCCATGAGGAAACTAAAGCCAAGAGAGGAGAAGAGACTTAGCCAAGGCCATGCAGCCAGTTCTTTGCAGAGCTAGGACCAGAATGCTATTTTCATGTCCAGGGCTCTTTCTACCACACTATGAATTAGGACACCTGCTCCCCTCCACCCCCCACCCCCAATAATATTTCCACTGAGTAGGTGGGGAAGAATGCTATCTTCTTTGCTTTCTCTCAGCAACCAGGTCCTTATCTCCCTGGGTGAACCGACCCTGCTCTGGGACAGTGGTTATCCAATAAAGACCCAATAATTATATTACTTTCATCTTGAATAGTACTGATTTGGGATGAAGTCAGAGCTCTCTCCTTTTTTCTGGTATCCTGGGAGGGATTCACTGGGTACGGAGTGGGATAGTCTAAGCCCTCAAGTGTCTCCCCGCAGCTCCACACAGTCCCTAGGTAGGACCCTTTCTCCTGTCTGCCATGGAATCATAGAACACTAGACCTTTAAGGGACCTGAGAAATGGGCTAGAGTAGCCTCTTTTAACTTTTTGGCTGTGTTATGACCTTCAAGCAATCTGCTGAAACTAGGAAATATTTATTTCCTTCCTCTTCACAATCATGTTTTTAAATGCATGAAATATATAAGATTATCTAGGAAACCAATTAGATTGAAATTCAATGATATAAATATAAATGTCTTTCTATTTATCTGTCTCTCTGTTTGTCTGTCTGTCCCTATGTGACCCTGGATAAATAATTTCATCTCAGTCTGTGTTAGTTTCCTAATCTATAAAATGGGGATAAAAATATCACCTACCTTCCAGGGTTGTTGTGAGGACAAGATGAGTTAACATATAAAATTCGTTAAAAATGTGCTATATATTATTTATTAATATACTATTAATGCAAATCATTTGTTATTGATTGATATAATATAACATATATTATTAATATAGCTTTATTAAAGTGCTATATATAAATAATGATGATGATAATGATTCCAATTGCTCCTTGTTCTGCTGTCTGGGGCCTCCCTAAGTGTGGCAGCCATTGAGGACCTCCCACTGTTGGTCAGCATGGGAGCTTTAACCTGTTATGTTTCTGCTCTGGGTGGGTTAGTGTCCTTCCTCAGGCATCCTAGAAACCCTCTCCTCAGCCTTTTCAGGGGACTCACCATTTTGGTGCCAAACTTAGTCTGGATATCTGACATGTATTAACCCTACTTTAGCTTAGAAATCCTGAGCTCAAACAATTCATCAGCCTCAGCCTTCCTGGTAAGTGGTATTTTATCTGACTTCTTACCGGGCTCTTTCTTTTCATTCTTTTGAAAAAAATATTTTTGTCTTTATCTTAAATTATTTTACATTACATTTTATATATTTTTATCTTTCCCTTAGACTTGAGCATCCGCAGTTCTTTCAACTGATGCTCATATGGCATGTAGTCTAGTCCCCTTACAATCTTTTGGTTTAAAATCATAACAGTCAGAGTTGGAATGGCTCAGAGAGGTCATCTAGTTATGCACAAAAAAGTGAAGGCCCAGGCAGGTTATGTATACTTGCCCAAGGTCAAATATGTATTGAAATCAGATTTAGAACTTGAACCTGGTTCTTCTAATATCAAATTCTCCCTTTTCCTACTATATCATTCTGTCTTCTTTGCAGCATCCTTCCTAAAGTCCATGACCTGGATTGGGCAGTTCCCCAGAAATGGTCTGACCAGGGCACCTCCCTTGCTCCAGTCACCAGATCTCTGTGGATTCAGCCAAAGACCACATCATCTATTTTTGCTTCTGAATCATGCCGAGTGCAGGCCCAGCTCAGTGGTCTTTTCCTTCCTGAAAGTGAACAGTGAACACTTTTCTCATTTCTGACCTGTCTTCCCACTGTAGGCCGAAGCTAATTCCCTAGGGAGCCTATTCTGGTCCAGGGGAGTGAAAGTTTGCAGCAGAGCTGGGCTCAGGATTCTTCTAGGAAAACCCCAGGTCAGAGATTTTCTGGGTTCTGGTTAGCTAAAGCCTCAGAGCTTCCTTTAATTCAGCGTCAGGATCATAGAGCTGAGCTAAAAGGGACCACAGAAATCAATTGCAATTCCTTTATTTTGTAGGAGAGGAAACTGATTCACACCAAGGTGTCCTGATGTGCCCAAGTCACACACCAGGGGTGGAAGTTGAGCTCAGGTCTTCCAGCTTTGAATTCAGTGCTCTTTCTTCTGGCCCGCCTTGCCTGACTTGTTACACTTACTACATCTTTTTTAATTTTTTAATTTGAATTTTATTTATTTATTTTAATTAATTCATTTATTTGTTTTCAGTTTTCTACAGTCAATTCCATAAATCTTAGATTCCCACCTCCTTCCTCCCTCCTTCCCCGAGATGGTGTGCAATCTTATATGGGTTCTCCATAGGCATTCTTACTAAATACATTTTCACCTTAGTCATGTTGCATGGAAGAATTAAAATGAAAGGGAGAAACCATAAAACAAAACAAAGAGAAAATGGTCTGCTTCATCGTACAATCCAATTCCATTGTTCTTTCTCTGGATGTGGAAGGCATTTTGCCTCGAGTCCATTGGGAATTTTTTATGTCCTTGTATTGCTGTGAAGGGCTAAGTCTACCAGAAAAATCCTCGAACATTGTGGTTGTTACTGTGTACAAAGTTCTGCTCCTTTCATTCAGCATCAGTTCATATAAGTTCTTCCAGGTCTCTCTGAAATCTTCCTGTTCATCATTTCTTATAGCACAGTAGTATTCCATTATATTCATATACCACGACTTGTTCAGTCATTCCCCAATTGATGGGCATCTCCTTGATTTCCAGTTTTTGGCCACCACAAAGAACTGCTATAGATTTTTTTGTACATGTGGGACCCTTTCCCATTTTTATGATCTCTTTGGGATACGGTCCTAGAAGTGATATTACTAGGTCAAAGGGTATGCACATTTTTTTAGCCTTTTTGGGCATAGTTCCAAATTGTCCTTCAGAATGACTGGATGAGCTCACAGCTCCACCAGCAATGAATTAATGTTCCAACTCTTCCACGTCTTCTCCAACATTTATCATCTTCCTGTTCTGTCATGTTAGCCAATCTAATAGGCGTGGTGTGGTACCTCAGAGTTGTTTTGATTTGTATCTCTCTAATCAATAGTGACTTAGAGCATTTTTTTCCTCTGTGACAAAGCATAGATAGCTTTAATTTGTTCCTCTGAAAACTCCCTGTTCATGTCCTTTGGCCATTTATCAATTGGGAAATGACTTGTATTCTTGTAAATTTGACTCAGGTCTCTATGTATTTTAGAAACAAGGCCTTTGTCACAGACACTAATTGTAAAAATTCTTTTCCAGTTTTCTTCTTCGCTCAATCTTGGCTGCATTGGGTTTGTTTGTGCAAAACCTTTTCAATTCAATGTAATCAAAATTATCCATTTTGCACTTCATAATGTTCTCTATTTCTTGTTTGGTCAAAAATTTCTCCATTCTCCATAAATATGACAAATACATTATTCCTTGCTTCCCTAATTTGTTTATAGTATCAGTCTTTATACCTAGACCATGTAACCATTTGAACTTTATTCTTGTATACAGTGTCAGCCATTGGTCTATGCCCAGTTTCTGGCACAGTGTTACCCAATTTTCCCAACAGTTTTTGTCAAATAATGAGTTCTTATCCCAAAAACTGAGGTCCTTGGGTTTATCAAACAGTAGATTGCTATGTTCATTAACTACTGTGTCTTGAGTACCTAACCTATTCCACTGGTCTACCCCTCTGTTTCTTAGCCAGTCCCAATTGGTTTTGATGATTGTGGCTTTATAATACAATTTGAGATCTGGTAGGGCTAGGCCACCTTCCCTAGCATTTCTTTTCATTAATTTCCTTGATATTCTGGACCTTTTGTGCTCTCAGATGAATTTTGATATTATTTTTTCTAGCTCTAGAAAATAACTATCTGGTAGCTTGATTAGCATGACACTGAATAAATAAATTAATTTAAATAGAATTGTCATTTTTATTATATTAGCTCAGCCTACCCATGAGCAACTGATGTTTTTTTACTTACTTAGATCTGACTTTATTTGTGTGAAAAATGTTTTGTAATTGTGGTCATATAGTCCCTGGGTTTGTTTTGGCAGGTAGACTCCCAGTTATTTTATAGTGTTTACTGTTGCTTTAAATGGGATTTCTCTTTCTTTCTCTTGCTATTGGGATTTGCTAGTCATATAGAAATATAGATGATTTATGTGGGTTTACTTTGTAACCTGCAACTTTGCCAAAGTTGTTTATTATTTCAAGTAGTGTTTTACTTGACTCTCTGGGATTCCCTAAGAGTATCATAATATCATCTGCAAAGAGTGATAACATAGTTTCTTCTTTGCCTATTACATCTTCTTTTCACAGAATTTAACTTCTCACTTCTCCGATGCTCCCAGAATGCCACATGAACATGACTTTACTGAAACCAGATGTGCAAAGGGACTGTCAGCAATGCAAAACTGAAGGTTGGGGAAGCCCATAGACTGGCAGAGGACTTTTGACTTATGTGGTTTTTTTCAGGATTCTTCCAATGTCTTCCCTAGACTTAGAGTCACACAAGAATGACTGGTCCAGGGGTCCTGTTATGAACATCCCCCTGGTACTGGCAGTTATATGGTAAAATGGATAGAATGCTGTGCTTGGAGTCAGGAAGATCTGACTTGATATCCAACTTCAGTCTTTTATTTGTGTGACCCTGGATTAGTCTGTCTCAGTTACCTCATCTGTAAAATGGGGATAGTAATAGCACTTACCTCCCATGGTTGTTATGAGGACCAAATGAGATACTATTTAGAAAGCATTTACCACAGGGCCTGGTACACATCAGTGGCTCATAAATGCTTATTTTCTTTGTTTTCTTATTTGTAAAATGGGAATAACACCTATCAAAGCTGCTGTAAGGATTAAATGAAATAATACATGTAAAGAGCTCTGTTAACTTGGAAGTGCTATTTTATTTTTATTATCATTATATTATCTTCTGCTTCAGTCTCTGGGTCTGTCTGTCTCTTCTCCCACTATCACTGTGTCCTCTTCAATTCAACAAACACATATTAAGAAGGAAAGCATTTATTAGGTGTGAAAGCGCCCTACTAGTCACTGGGGATGTGAAGACAAAAAAAAATTAATCCATATCCTCAGGAAGCTTACATTTCCCTGGAAAGAATACTATGTGTAAGGGACCAAATACAAAGTAATTTGGGGCTTTGGAACAGAGCAATTAACAGTGGAGAGGAGGATCAGGAAAGACTGTGGGTGGGAAGTGACTTTACTTGAGCTGATCATAAGAGGAGAAGAGGTGGGAGACCATTCCAGGCATAGGGAACGACCTGGGCAAAGATACTGCGGCGGAAAATGGAATATCACATATAGGTAACCAGCCACTGTTTGGCTGCAACATAGAGTATATGAAGGGGAGTCATGTGAAATCAGCTTATAAAGATAGGCTGGAGTCATAGTATGTCACAATAGAGAAATTTTAAATGTCAAATAGAGAAATTAGTATTTTACCTTAGAGACAAAGGGAGCTACTGAAGCTTCTAGGTTAGGGGAGTGACCTCTGGGTTTAGCAATATCAATTTAGTAACATTAGGAAGAGGATACTGGGAAGAGAAAGACCAGTCCAGAGACTGTTCTCATAGTCTAAGTGAGAGGTGATGAGACAGATACTAGGGAGGAGACTAACTCCCGTGAACTCTTATTGTCCCCTTGAGTGTCCCCTGCATCACTTCGTTGCACAAACCCCTTAGATTATAGGAGGTGCTTAATAAATGTTTTTAAATTGAATCTCAGGGGTGGAGATATGACTCTTAGGAGAGATTCCAAATGGGTCCAGGAGACAGAGAGATAGTTCTAGTGGGAGAGGCAGGTATATCACCTTAAGTCTATATTGAATCTTGCTTTCTGAGATCCCTGAAAGCCCTGTTCCCAAACCTTAAGGCATCTTTCAGATACTTGAATACCTTGTGATGTAGACTCATTGATTTTTAAATAGTAAAAACTAAATTGATTTGCATCTGATTTAATGTATTAATTAACATGTGTAATTAATTAATTAATTTATTAATATCAACCTCTCTTTTCCCAGGCCCCCTGTAAGGCTTTACAAAGCAACTGAGATATGTGTGTGTGTGTGTGTGTGTGTGTGTGTGTGTGTGTGTGTGTGTGTGTGTGTGTGTGTGTATGGGGAGGAAGGAGATAACTAGGTAGTTCAGTGGATAGAGTGCAGGGCCTGGAGTCAGGAAGACCTGAATTCAATCCTGCCTTACTGTGTGACTCTGGGTAAGTCATTTGAGCTTGAACCCCACTTTTCTCATGTAATATGAGAGGGCTAAACTTGATGGGCTGTAAGGTCTTTTTCGGTCCTAAATCTATGATCTGATCACTATCCAGTCCCTGTTCTATCCCTGGCTCCCCTTTTGTCCTGCCAATAATCATAATTCTTTGACTCTTCTGTCTCTGTTCAGGGTTGCCACTGGGACATCTGAAAATATGTTGTGAATATTGATAGTTTCTAGACTTCCACAGATGTCTGTCTCTGTCAAAAAAGCCTCCTGTCTCCAAAAACTTCTAGACTGGAGTCTTTGGGTCAAGGCATTGTCTTCAGAAGGCCCCTGCTGAGCTGATATGTAGCTATGTTCACTGAGAAGAGTAATATATTCACTCATTGTCCAATTTATTTAGTAGTATATTAATATGGACCATGACGAGAGGAGATGTAGGGCCCAGGTTTTGAAGAGGGAGGAGGAAGCAGAAATACTGGAACCTGGGGAAGGTCCTGGGAAGGGATTGTTGACATGGGCACTCCTGGGTTTGGGTAACGTTAGAGTCGTGGACTAGGGCTGGGGGAATGCTGCTTTACTGGGATGGAAGGAAAGGACAGGGAGTGACAGGAAGAGAGGTGTGTGAGGGGAAAGGCAAAGAAACAAGGAGAAGAAAAATGCCAGAAATAAGAGGAGGGAGAGATAGAGAGAAAAGAGGGGGAAGAGACTGGGATAGAGAGTGGAGAGATGGAACTTTTCAGGACAGCGTGTTGGGGAGGAAGACAACAGTTGAGGGCTTGAAGGTTCCTTGAGTGTATCCATCCAAGCAAAGACTGAGCCATTATTGACTGTAGTCACCAGGTGTTTGAAATGGGGGATCTTAGGGGCATACCCAAATGAAGCTACCTTGATTCCCTCAGGAGAGATCCCAGTGGAGGGAGACTATTGCCCCTTGCCTTTCCTGTTTTCTTTTTGTTGTTATTATTTAGTCATTTCAGTTGTGTCTGACTCGTTGTAACCCAGTTTGGAGTTTTCCTGGCAAAGATGTTGGAATGCTTTGCCATTTCTTTTTCCAGCTCATTTTACAGATGAGGAAATTGAGGCCAACAGGGTTAAGTGACTTGCCTAGGGTCACACAGCTAGTTAAGTGTCTGAGCTTGGATTTGAACTCAGGTCCTATTTCGTCTTTAATTCTACCCTTCCTCTTCCTCTCCTCTCCCCTCCCCTCCTTTTTGATAGCAGGGACTAGTGTGTAATGGTAGAATGAGCACTGGATTTGGATACTCAAATCTTGACTCTCCCACTTCCAATCTGGGATCTTAGGTTAGTCAATATCTTCATTTTTCCCTTCTGTAAAATGAGGGGGGATGGTTTAGATTATCTCTAAATTCTAAATCACCTTTTAGTTCTAATTTTTTTGAAAAACATTTCTGGCTACAGTGACATCAAGATATCTCTCGGGTGTTGACTCCTTTGCTGAGGGTGGCCAGCTACACAAGTATTGAAATGGAAAGGAGGTATCCATCGAGGCTCCTGTCTTCCCTCTTGGTCTTGGTCTCTGCCTCAGTATCTCTTCCTCTACCGCAGATTTTTTTAGTTGACCCAGTAGGGGAGGTCATTAAAGGCTCCTCAGCCTGAAGCTGTACCTGGTTGCTCTATTGCTTAGCAGAAAACATAGATCTTGCCCCTGAGTAGAGCAGAGTAGCACTGGTCCAGGTTATCTCTGTGGAGGAAGTGATGCTCCTAGATGGTCTTAAATCTAAAGGGCTAAGAGAGGCAGAGAAATACAGGGACAAGGAGGAAAGAATGGGAAGAAGGAAGGACAGAGAAAGAGGAAGGGAGATGGAGGGGTAGAAGAGAGAGAAATACACAGAGACACAGAGAGCCTGACAGAGAAAAGAGAGACAGGCAGAGGGTCACAGAGACAGAGTCAGACAGACAGAGAGGGAGAAGGTAAAAGTCAGAGAGATGGTGGGTGGCACAATATGATCTTGGGCAAATCCTTTCCCTCTGCTGTGTCCGCAGGCCAGATGATTTCTAAGTCTATTCCAGACCTGATGGGCTGGAGCCGGCTTTAGTAGAAGTCCAGTTGTGAGCATGTCCACTTCAGAGATCAACAGCTACAAATCAGGACGGTGATCCATTGTTTTGTTGATTGTGTAGACTTAAGAGAGTGTCAGCAATGCAGATTAAACCCAGAAGTATATGGGCATACTTTTTTCTTTCTTCCTGGGTAGTCAGGTTGTTAAACATTTACCAGCACACCCCTCTCCTGCTCCATAAACATTGCTTGAACACAGCAGAAGGGCAGTAGAAGACTCAGGGAATGAAGTCATCACCAGCTTGGAGGTTTAGTAACTGTGGGCTAACAACCTCAAGCATTGCCACCACTACCACCATCACCAATAACTGACTTTCATATAGTTTTAAAGTTTGCAAAGTGCTTTACATCGCTTCTCTCATTTGAGGCTCACAACTGCCTTACTCGCAGATCTAACCCTCTGGTCTTTTACAAAAATGCATTGGAGCATAGGAAAGAGGCAGATGCCTATGGAGAAGACATTCTTCCTTTGGGAAAGTGACCAAGCCTGGGCACAGTGGGAAGGTCTCCTTATGGACAGAGGCAAGTGCTGAATACCAGATACAGGAGCAGACAGTGAGGAAAGAGGGAAAATAACTTGTCTGAGGTCCTGTGGCCAGTAAGTGGAGGAATACAGATCATATGGACCCCAGATGTCCTGATTCCTGAGTTTGGGTTCTATCTCCTGTACTAGGCAAGCAGAAGCAGAAGCAGAAAGGGGAGCCTTGGGCTGCTAGTGGCCATTCTTCCTTTAGCTGTGCTTGAGTTTCAAACTTTCTGGTTGTGACCCAGCTCTCTTCCAGTCATGGTGCTGCGGTTGGGCCCTCCCTCCAGCTGGGGCCTCATGTTCATGGTGCTCCCAGAAGATGCTGACCAACAGTCCCCAACCTTCATCATGGGTTTCCTGTTTTCCTCTTTTGGGACAGAGAATCCTTCTCTCTGTCTGGGGTCTATCCTACCATGTCCTGGGCCATTATTAGCCTTCTTTCCTTGTGATCACAGATCAAGCCCCAGGGTGACCCTAGAAAGGCTTCCTGCTTCCCTGCTGCATTACCTTAGTGGGTCTGATCCTAATTAGGAACCTAAGCCAAGAGCAGGAAACAGCTTATAGATCATGCAGGCAGCTTTGGGGCTAATCCAGGCGTGACTGACAGTACCACTTCCCCTTACCCCTTAGCCCATGTCTCAAGATCCCCAGAAGCTCCTGCATGGGTAGGGGTTATTCTCTGTAATTTCATAGAGAGGGAAACTGAGTACTAGAATGGCCAAGAATTACAGAACATGTCAAAGCCTGGGTTAGAAATGGGGAGTCTAAGCTTTTAGTCCAATGCCCTGTTCACTATCAACTCCCATAGTAGTGAAAATATGTGGGGCTGGGGCCATACTGGCAATCTGTGATCATAATTCCCATGCATATGGTTCTGTGAGGTTGAGAAGTACTTTACATGAGCTGTCTTCTTTGACCCTCTCAATATTTCAGTGAGGTAGGTGCTATTAGGATCCCTATTTAACAAAGGAGGAAACTGAGTCTCTGAGAGGTTAAGTGAAACCCAGGGTAATGCTGTTAACAAATGATTAAGGTTGTCTTTTTGATTCCAAGTCCATCATTTTATCCACTATGTTGGTCCTTTGATTTTGGAATATTTCATCATTTCTAGATGATCAGCTCAGAGCTTTAGAGCTGGCAGGGACCTTAAAAGTCATTTAATCCTACCCATTCATTTTGAGGAAACTGAGACCCAGAGCCTTGCCCAAGGATCCCATGCTTTTCCTACTGGGACTGCAGTGCCTCTTTGACTTGGGGAAAATTGATCTCAGGGATTTCTGGGTAATTACAGGCCAGGGGTTCCATATCACTCTGGGCATCTCCACTGAGCCTTTGCCAGCCCCAGCCCTCACTCCTTACCAGTGAATTGCAACAAGGGTCAGAAGAGGGTCTTTCCCTTCTCCCCTCCTTGTCCTTCCTTCTCCACCCCCCCCCCCCAATCCTTATCAATAATACTGAAATTGAGTATTTCTGATCTCTGAAGGTCACAGACAATCAATCCCAGGGTCAGAAGGCCTGCAGGTAGCTCTCATTCCAGGAGGCTTTCAGAAAAGAGAGAGAGAGAAGAGTAGGATGAGGGTTTAGTGGGGTTTGGCTCTCCTGCTCCCCTACCTTTCCCCATGCTTGCCTGCTCCATGAAGGAGGAGGAGGGAGCCGCCTGCCTGCCTGCCCTGCCTGACTGCCAGGGGAGAGGCTTCATGTTTTATTCATGGTGCTGCCATCCTTCCTGTTTTCATGCTGATAACCTGCTGGGGGAGGGAGAGAACTCAGGTGGCAAAGCCTAGAGCCTCTTCCCTCACACCCCCAGGCAGCAGAGCAACCCTGGGTGGGAAGCCAGGGCTAGCCCCAAGTCACCCAGGTTTGAATCTGACTGCATATGCTCTCTTCTTTCTCCTCAGGCACCAATCTTCCCTCTCCTCCAGAGCCCACTGTCTACCCTTATGTCTGTCTTTGGGCACTGTTGATATAACCAAGGTGTCAGAGCTGAGAGGGCCTTTAGAACATAGAATGTCAGAACTGGTAGGAACCTTAGAAGAAAGAATGTTAGAGCTGGGAGTAAGCTTAGAACATAGAATGTCAGAGCAGGAAGTAGTCTTAGAAAATAGAATGTCTAATTGGCAGGGACTTTATAACAGAGGGGGACCTTAGAACAAAAAACATTGGAAATGAGGACCTTACACTATAGAATGTCAGAACTGGAAGGGATCTTAGAATAAATATTAGATCTGAAGGGGGACCTTGGAACACAAAGTGTCAGAGTTTGTAGGGACCCAAGAAATGAATATTGGAGCATAAATGACCCTCTGAGCATGCAACAATAGAGCTAGAAGGGACCTTGGATGATCTGATCCACTTCCTTATCCCCTCTGCATTTTATAGATGGAAGAAATTGAAGCTAAATGATTTGCTTGATTCATTTACTCTTACTGCTGGACCAGGAGGGAGTTTGGTATGGCCTGGCCAGATGAGGTTTGACGGTCCTAGTCGTTGATCTGTAAATGGTATTTATTTACCCAGCTCTCCACCCTTTCCTGGGGCTTCTGTGCTGGGACTTTATAAAGAAGATCCCTCCCACTAAGTTTCTTGTGTAGCAATTCATTACCTGAGGCTGCTATTTTCTGGTCCTTTAGCTTTTGTTTCATTTGGATTGCTCTCTGGCCTGGGTACCTGAACCCACTACCCATTTTCAGAGGCTTAGAGCTCTACAGTTCTATAGGAACTGGCTGGGGCTCCCCTTCTGCAGAATGGGCAGCTGCCTATACCACCCTTATGGCTTACTTGTCCTGCGAGTTCAAATCTAGCCTCAGATACTTTCTAGCTGTGTGACTCTGAGCAAATCACTTAACCCTGTTTGCCTCAGTTTCCTCATCTGTAAAATGTTCTGGAGAAGGAAATGGCAAACCATTTCAGGATCTTTGCCAAGAAAACTCCAAATGGGGTCATGAAGAGTTGGATACACCTGAAAATGACTGAACGTAACAAAATCAACAACCAAAATGGCCTGTTCATATGTCTCCCTCATTCCCTCCTCCTGCCTTCTTCATTCCCATGTGTCTATTCATTATTTTCAGAAGATGGTGACCAGGGCGATGAGGAGATTGAAGACCATGCCATATGTGAATCAGTTAGAAGATATAGGGATCTTTAACCAGGGGAGTGGGGAGTGGGGAGAAGATTTAGGGGTGATGTGACAGCTGTGTGTATCTGAAGAGTTGTTATGTGGGGGAGGGGGCTAGACCGCACTGAATCACAGAACTGGAGAGTTGGAAGGGTATGTAGTGGCCATATGGTCTGTCCTACACACGAAAGGTCCCCACAATAACATATCTGACAAGTGGTCAGCCAGCCTCTGCTTGAAGAGTTCTAAAGAGAGTGAACCTACCACCTCTCAAGGTAGCCCATTTCAATTTTAGTGGTTCTTGTTGTTCAGTGGTTTTTTAGTCATGTTCAGCTCTTTATGACTCCATTAGGGTTTTTTTTTTTTTTGGCAAAGATACTGGAGTGATTTGCTATTTCCTTCTCCAACTCATTTTTACATATGAGGAAACTGAGGCAACAGGGTTAAGTGATTTTCCCAGGGTTATACAACTAGTAAGTGTTTGAGGCCAGCTTTGAACTCAGAAAGATGAGTCTTCCTGATTCAAGGTCTGGCACTCTAACCACTGTACCACCTAGCTGCTTCACTTTTGGAGGAAGCCCTAATTAGTTTTTTTTTTTCTGACATCAAACCTCAATATGACTCTTTGCTCCTGGTTCTGCCCTTTGGGGCTAAAGAGAACAATTCATATCCTTCCTCCATAGGGCAGCCCTCCAAATAACTGAGAACAGGCATCATTTGATGTCTTTGAGTCTTCTTTTCCTCTGTATGGATGAATTAAAATTGGGAGCGTGTTAGTGGTGTGGAGCTAATGGGAGGCAGATTTAGACTTAATGTCAAGGAAAACTTTCTAATAATCAATTAGAACTATTCACAAGTGGAAGTTGGGTGATCTCTTGTTGAGGGTGTTGTAGTGAGAGGATAATTGTTCTGATCTGGGAAGTATTAGGTATTTTCTGAGGTCCTTTTCATCCCTGAGATTGTGGGCTTCTCTAATTTTCTAGGAAAAAAGGGAAGGGTAAAAGCTGCAGCTGGTCAAGTCATGCAGATGGACTGAATGGAAACCTCAATGGTACAGGAGAGCAGGGGCCTCCGTGGAGTCCATGACCACAGAGATGGAAACTCAAACCACTTTGAGGCTGCCTAAATCATGTCAATTTTCCTGTGCAACCTGCCACACCTTTCAGTGCACAGTCTGTCCCCACACCCTAGAACCATTATTAGTGGGTCTTTTGAACTGACTAGATCAAGGGTATAGGGAACCTGCAACCTTGAGGCCACATGTGGTCCTCTAGTTCCTCAAGTGCAACCTTTTGACTGAATCCAAATTTAATCCCCTTAATAAAAGGATTTGTTCTGTGAAATTTGGATTCAATCAAAGGGCCACACTTGAGGACTAGAGGGCCACAGATTCCCCATCTCTGAACTAGATGCTGATGACAACTGGGCCCAAGTGGAACCTCTGGGAGATCCCTAGAGAGAAGGGTGACATCCTAGGAACCAAGGTAACAGTATTGATGGCTATCTCCCTGTTTATACACCCAAGTAAAAGCACCCTTCATAATGTCTGGCACATAATAGGTGCTTATTCATTGTTTGTTTGCTGGAAGAATGAATGAATGAGTGGGTGGTGGTGAAGAAAGTACCTGACTTTTGCTTAGCAGTTTTCAAGGAGAGTGCTCTGTAGGTGTTGGGGGTTGAGTATTTGTTAGGCAGTATCTATCAAGTAAAAGCAAAAGGTGTAAGTTAAAATGGAAAAAAAAAATCAGAGTGCATTTAAGGTTAGGGTTCTAACCCTAAATGCGATTCTGTCAGGGTTCAGAGAGAGAGGAAGTAACTTGATATGCCAAAGTCTAGGTGTGCAAATGAGAAGACTTGGGGTTCTCCTCTGCCACTGACTCATTGTGTGATCTGGGACAGTGCAATTCCCTGAGGGTAGCTTCAGTTTTTCTCCTGCATGAGATGGGGGCATGGATTAAATTGTTTGTAAGATCCCTTCTGTTTCTAAGACTATGGTTTCTCAGGAGCAAGACGGAATGCTGCTTTTCATTTTTCATTTTGTTACTTTGTCTTCTAGATGAACAGGATAGAGATCTGTAGCTTCATGTATGCTCCTATGATTTCTGTTCTCTTATGCATAGGGCAATGTCCGTTTTGTTTGGTGTTCGTTAATTCTGGAATAAAAATATTAATAAAAAACTCTCTTCCACAAAACTCACAGAAAGAGGGAAAGAAGAAGAGAAAAAAGAGGGAGAGAGTCAGAGAGACAGAGAGATAAACGGACAAAGAGATGGAAGCAGAGGCAAAGAAAGAGTGATACACAAAGAGAGTAAGAGGCATACAGAAAAAGAGAGACTGAGAGATATACAAAGAGACAGAATCAGAGGTAGAGAGGCAGATAAAGAAGGAGAAATAGAGAAGGAAAGAAGGGAGAGGGAGAGAGTATGAAGAGGAAGAGGGAGAAACAGGCAAATGGAAAGGCTATATGAAAAGTTCTCTGTCTATCTGAATGGGCAGATTTGCTGATAAGCATTTGCTTGTCCTGCTGAAATAAACACTTGGGAAAGTGGTTCTAGTGCTGGCAAGTCACAGAGGTCAGTAAACAGATGCACAAGAAATTCTAGTTCTTTTGTTATTGGCCTTTTAGGGGAATACCCAGAGGTGCCCACTGGAGAGGAAACAAATAGCTCTTCAGTAGCATGTTGGGATACTCAATATGAGTGTGTCTTGAAGATCCAAAGGGTCTTGGGATTCTACAGATCTGGAATCTCAGAGCTGGAAGCCCTAAGCTACATTTGAGCCTTTGTGTTGTAATTAATAGTGCCTCCCCTCCTTTGTGGTCTATGATGCTGCTGTCCTGGGTGCTTGGCTCATTGATATCATATTGAGGATGGTTGATTGAGTCATATGCAACTGAGTCCCATCATTCCACTTGACCTTTAAAAAACTCAGTGGGCTCCTACTTCAAACTGTACCTAATAAAGAATCTTCCTTATAATGTCCTTAACAAATGGTCATTTAAGGTCCAACTGAATGCCTCCAGTTACAGATGGGAAGTCTATTTCTTTGGAAGGAAGCCCATTTTAGTTTGGGGGAGCTCTTGTTGTGATGAGATTCTTTTTTATGTTGAATGGGCATCTGTCCTGCCACAATTGCACATTTGTCCCTAGGTCATCAGCAATGGCATTTCTGCTTAGGCCAGTGAGTAAGGTGTGTTGTAAATCATCATTGTGTCTGTGTGTGGTTGTGAGGCCATAGTGGGTATGCTGGAAGTGTTCAGGTGTTTAGATGTTCCAGGTGATCTAGTTCAAGTTCAAAATCTGGGATGACTACTTCATTTAGGCTGTTGGTGAGGGGATTCATACTCCAGGTTTCTTCAAGCACCAAGAGTCTGGGATTCTGTTTTTCTATCATTTGTCTCTTATCAGGAGTTTCAGGAGACAAATATTTAGGGATGCCAGAACAGAGGAAGAAACCAAGTAGATATGAAAGAAATTAGAAGGTTAGGAGCAAAACTTTTGGGAAGTCCAAGAAACAGGCTGAGGGAGAGAAGAAGGGCTGGATAGAGAAAGAATTGTAGTGTAGGGACAATCAGGAAAGAATAGGGTTCGAGACTGAACTTTGAGTCAACCATCTGTATCTGTACAGTGGTCACAACCAGGAGCATCCTGGCCAAAGCTGACAAGGTTGAAGGAGGGGGCCTTCTTCCTGGATCTGAAGGCTTCTTCCTTCTAGAAGCTGTAAATCCAAACACCCCCAATTAATGCCCCATTTGAGACTTTGTTCTGCCATTGATGGTGTCTCCTTGTTGGGGTATGAGTACTTCTGCCCTAGGTGCTTGGCCCATTGGTACCATGTTAAAGATGGTTGATTGAGTCATGGTTGGTATACAACCTGGTTCCACCATTCCACTTCACCTTTAAAAAGGGATAGCTTACATATCTCATATCTAATATCATACATATCATATCTCATATCTAATGAGAGACACAGAACTGAGAAGGCAAGACTCCAATTCCCTTGAGGGTATTTTACAATTCCATGGCTCTTTGGATCCCTATGCTGCCTCCAGGGAAATGTGAACTAATTCCCTATTGCCCCAGAATAGGAGGAGCCACAAGAATACAGACATATCAGTGTATATCCCTGTGTACATTGGAAATGGTGTAGAAAGAATAGGCATTCTTGGACAAGCTGAAGGAATTCTGGGACCAAGTCTTCTGGAGAAAAAGAGGAGGAATTCCTGGGAAGAGTTCTGGGATGAAACTGGATCTGGCACCAAGGAATAACAGGAGACCACCCTTCACTAGTTATGTGGACCCAGCAGATCCCGGGAAAAGGATGTATGCTTTCTCATTTCTTTCTCTGAACAGGGAAGCCTTGCTGGGAGGTGCTGTGAGCCTGGACTGTTTAGATCTCTGAGAGAGGAAGGGCTGGAAGGGATAAGAGGCTTTATTCTCTAAACCAGGGATGGGGAACCTGCAGTCTCAGGGCCCATATGTGACCTCTAGGTCCTCAAGTGAATCCAAACTTGGATTCAAAGGATTGCTCTTGAGGACCTAGAGGCCCACATGTGGCCCCAAGACTGCAGGTTCCCCACCCCTGCCAGTGAGTGCTTTCTCTTTTGTTGGAGGTTAGGAGGGAACAACTTAAAGATAGAATTTTCGATAAATAGATAGGTAGATAAAGCATTTATATACTCCAGATGCCAAGTTCTGGGAATGCAATTAAAAACAAAAAGACAAGTGTCAGTCCTCAAGGAGCTGGCCTGAGTGTGAAGAGAGCAAGACTGAGGTGGAAAGGTTGGCATGGGCTGGTCTGGGACTGAACTCTGGATCTGTATAGGTTCCTGAAGGTGGTAGGGCTTCTGGAATGGAGGAGAGTTGTCTTGACAGTTTATGGGGCTGATTACAAATCTCTGCCTTTTCTCTCATGTGAAATAAAAGCCTGTTATGTATTCCATAGATTGTTAGCCTGAGTGCTTGTATGAGAGCTGAGATCTCTTCAACCCTTCCTGGAGAGATCTTGACACGAGCCAGATTCTGATATTGGAAGGAGAGAGCCTGGATGGAGACAAAATGAGCCAGCAAGAGAAATTTTTGAGAGATCACGCCTAACACTGAGCCCAGGCAATGTAAACCCAGAATTTTGGTCCTGAGCTGTGAGTTGCATCTGTGATTTTCTGACTTATAAATAGTCTGTTTTACTAGGACGCTCACTAAATAGCTGGCACAGGGTAGGCATTGTAGTCGTCAGTATATGCCAGGGAGGCCTGACTTGAGCGTAGGCTGCTGCAGAGACCTCTCACTCTCAGGAGGAGTCAGGGAATTTTAGAGGGCAATATATCCTTGAGATCTCTAGACCCCTATCTGAAGAAAAAGCTCCATATAGGTCATTGGTTTTTAACCTTTTGAATCACAGACCCCTTTGGCAATCTGGCGTGGTCTGTGGACCTCATTGTACGAATGCTTTTAAATGCATAAAATAAAATACATAGAATGTATTGAAATGAGGTTATAAAATAATAAAGAACCAAATCCACAGAAACCCTGCCTTAGGCTTTTAAGGTGAAGCTGGCAAAGGGGCCAGGCCTTTCATTTCCACTGCTGCACTGGAACAGTTCTGACTGTATGCCTGTTTCCTTTAGGACATCTCCTGAATGGGACAACATTGCCATCCCATCTCTTCAGTCATGGTCTGACTCTGGTGGCAGTGGTGATAGGGTTTCACTTCACAAAACTCCTCATAGGATGTGAGGCAGATTCTCTACTAAAAAGTGGAACCCTAAGGAGGCCTCCTTGTTTTCCCTCCTATTTTCCATAGGAGATGGGAGAACTTAGACCTCGTAGGTTTGGGGCCCAGAGAAACTGAAGCAGATCCCTGAGCCCCAGCACCAATCTCTGTCTAAGACAAAGTCCTGGTCCTAGAAGTTTATTATTCCTCCGCTGGCCATCATGATTTTCCAATGTCTCCTGAGCTGTGTCAAGTCAGATTTAGAACGGGGATGCCCAACATAGCTAAACTATAGAATGGAGCCCTGATCCAGGCTCTGGATGGTAATATGGTCCTAGTCACAGATCGAACTCTAACCTTAACCCTAGGTTGAGACCTAATCCTCATCCTAGTCTAAACTCTGACTTTAGGCTGAGTTTGCATCCCAGTCCTAGGCTTAACTCTAATCCTAGTTCCAGAGAGAGCACTAATTGTGCCTGCCCTAATGATGGGGTTCAGACTCTGGGAACTTCCTTGAGCTCTCCTGGAATCTCCTTACTTAAATTGATTTTTCATACTCAAATTGGGCTCTCCCTGTATCCCCTCACAGAATCTGGCCTTTCATACTCAAATCTGTGACCATTGTGGGTTATCTCTAGATTGCCCTACCTGCTTCCCACCTAGGCGCCCCCTTGTCTGATGTTAGTTGATTACCTCCAGTTGTTTCCAGCCTTTGATCCTCCTTGGAGGCCCTTCCTGAACTTCTTCCCTCATCACTCTAGACTACCAGACCACTTCCACCCCCACCCCCCATCCCTCCTATACTCTTTTCTGTATTTAAGTCCCACCTTGCCTCCATGAAAGCGCTCAGATTCAATCTAGCTCAGACTCTATCTAGCTGGGATTCTATCTGGCCTGCTTGTGAATACAAGCATCACAAATGCTTAGGCTCCTTAAGATGCAACCCAATTAGGTGAATCCTTAATAAACTTTGTTTTCTTTGGCTTTAAGAAGGCTTGAGTTAAATTCATTCGAGCACGACCTGGACTGTTGGTACTTTGGGGTCCACCCATCACCCAATACACCTCCTCACTAAGACTGAGTCCTAACTCTTGTCTCCTGACTAAATGCAAATTCAGCCCTAAAGCCAGCCCCAAACTGAGCCATGCCCCTGGCCCCATACTGAACCCAGCCATTCTCCAATGAAATGGTTTCCAGCCCTCTCCCATTCTGTCTACCATCCTCTGGACACATTCTAGCTTATTAAACTCCCTCCTAAAATGGGGAGTACTCTGATCAGGGCAGAGGACAGTGAACCTTACTCCACTCAGTGCAGCCTTGTTCCCCTCACCCTAGGGTTAAGGTCAAGGTGTGTGGTCTTTAGCCTTCTTTTGTTCTCTGAAGGAGGAAGATTGCTGTTTGGGCCTCAGGCATTTTCTCCCCTTCTAATCAAAAGTACCGCCTTCCTTAGGAGCTCATTGGTGTCCATGCCTTTTACCTTTGTCTCTTCTCCTCTTTCTGTTCGGGGAACCTGGTCTTCTTTCCCCATTGAACATGCTCTGCATGTCCTGTCCTGCCTGTTTTTCTTCTATTCGCTGCCATATTGATAGGCTCTGGCTACTTCTGTACATTTGACATCCATCATGGTGGGTCTGTCTTTCCTTCTTTTCAGTCAACCAGATAGTCAGTCTACAAGCATTTATGAAATGTTTACCATTTGTTCGGCACTGTACAAAGAAAGATCCCTGTCCTAAAGAAGCTCACATTCTAATGGAGGTGATAGCGTGGAAATGACTGTGTATAGATAGATCATAGCCATATACAGTGCAAACAGCAGTAGTGATGTTGATGATGCCAACAAAATCAATAATCATGGCTAATATTTTCCTGTTGCTTTAAGATCTATAAAGTGCTTGCAGTGTTTTCCCTAGAGCTTTCCTATTTTTCTCTACCTTTTTTTTTTTCTGATTCTCACTCCTTTTCCCTGGGATTTTCCTCTATCCATCTAGCTGAATGTTTTACTCTTATCTAACAGCCACTTCTTCCTGACCTTGCTGCAACTAGTAATATTCTAGGGCCATCTTCTGGCTCCCCTACATACATTTGCATTTCAAAAGTAACCCTACTCTACTCTCTTTATTACGGTATCTCAGAAGAGAGAGAAAGCTTCACTGGTGTGGGTGTGTGCCAAAAAAGAAAATCATTACTTGGTAGCCAACTTTCTGTTGTTCTAAGTAGTTTAACTGGTTCTAAGATGATAGTCACCCAGCTTCTGCAGGGTCCATAACTGAAGAATTCCCAGCTTCCTAGGCCTGAGTAGTTTGTGTTCCATTGGCATAGCCTTTAATAGACCAGGGTCACCTCATTCCTGGAGAGAGGCATTGCAGGAGGGTGTTAGCAGAGGTTGACTTCCATTGTACTTTTAAAATATTTAAGGCCCAGAATTTTTGTTTTATTTTTATCTACGCTTTTGATTTCTCAATATATCCACCCTTCTCCCTTACCCAATGAGTGTTCCCTGGATAGGCACTGGGATTTCAGAGGTAAGGAAGATCCCATGCTACCAATGCATTTTGTCATTTATAGTCCTAGAGAGTTGCCTGGGGCACTGAGAGATTAAATGACTCATCCAGAGTCACACAGTCAGTATTGTGTTAGAGACAGGGCTTGAACCCACATCTACCTCATTTCAGGGCTTGCTTTCTTTCCACTACTAACCAATACATTGAGAGTTTATGTAATATTCTCCACCTCCAGACTCTGCAGTGGAGGGGGATATATGTATACGGTGCATTTTCCCAACTCTTCTCTGGGGCCAAGCTTTTTCATTATAATTATGAGGCATTCAATTTTGTTTTATTACAGAGTTTATATTTCAACAGAGATTACCCTCGCCTCTTTTCTGGGCTTAAGTTCAGAATCATATTTTAGGGAAAGACTTAGAAATCTGAAGCGGAACTTAGAGATCATCCAGCTGAATCTCCTCATTTTGCAGACAAGGAAATGGAAGGAAGGAAAGTAATATAGCCAAGGTTGCATAGGTGGTAACTAGTGCCAGAGCTGGGCTTTGAATGTAAGTCCTCTGACTCCATATTCAGTGCACTAAGAACAGTGCTTTCCTGGGATTTGAGACATAAGCGGATGCAGAAAACTACCATCACTTGTATCATAATTGTGAAGTCCTGGTCTTGATGAAAACGTCCTTCTATCCCCAAACTAAGACCTCAGAGGGAAAGTTCTTTTTACGTTAAAATCATATCCAAGTCACCTGTATCAAAAGACACATGAAGTTATCATACAGCTATGCAAATGATACTTCTGTTCAGGTCATGCCCCTGTTACTTGTCTATAATATTATATACATGTGCAAACCATTGTGTTACTTCTTGCCTGTGTGACTCTTGGGTCTCAGTTTCTTCTTCTGTAAAATTGGGGTGGGGTGGGCTAGATGGTCTTTAAATCTCTTTTAGTTATAAATCTTAGGATAGCATACCTATATACACATTACCCATGCATGTTATACCCTGTGCACATCAGCCAGTATCTCTGTGCTGCGCTCACTACATATGCAAACCATACAGATGTGTATGACATAGCCCATATATGTTCCACAGTGTGTTCCCAACCCACCTGTAGTCCGTATCTATGCATGACATACATGCACATGACATCTCCATATGTGCTACATACCATCATATGCCAATATTTATGTTATGTGAGTACATATGTTTCAGGCTTGGGTAGGTTGTGTGCGTGCACACACACACACACACACAATATACAGCTAGGTCCTGATTAGTGCAAACAATGAATCCCATAAAGTGGTCACATTATTTGAATTCATGTGTCTCAAGGTTGTAAATTCAAAGTTGTAACTCTGAAGTCATAGAATAGGAAAATTGGTTCCCAGGCCATGGAAATTCAAATAATGTGACCACTTAATGGGAGTTATTATTTTCACTATTTGAGTCCTATTTGTAATACCTGTTACTGCACACAATTGTAATAAAAGGCACAATATAAATGAATGTAACTGTATGTTGCAAATGGATACCCATGTGCACGTTGCATGTCATAATGTATATTATACACATGTACACATATTGCGCATAAACTGTAAGGGGAAATTCTCTTTCCCTCCACAGTACCTAGCAGAGCACTTGGCAAAGAGGGTGTTGATAAATACGCATCGATGAATTCTCTTTCCTTCTCTTTCCTCAATAAAATATGTCAATCCCAGTCTTAGGTCCCAGAGGTCTTCTCCCAATAGGGTGGTGGTGGTGGTGGGAGGATTTTGAGACTAATTACTCTGAATCCAGAGTGTGGCTGCAGCTTGGTCCTTCATCCTTTCCCTCATCACCTTGCTCCTCAGCAATCTTCTCTCTTCTTGCCCAGATCCCACTTCCCCCACCCCACCCTCAATGAGGGACATCACTGGCCATGGTGCTGAAAATTTCAGAGTCTATGATCTAGTGCGGGACAAGGAGAAGAAGGGAAGGCTGCCCTTCACCTGGGTCCAGACTAATGACATCAGAACTCTGGAGAAGAGAAGAAGGGAGGAAAAAGGCGTCCCTACTGGCCAAACTGGAGCCCTAGGCTTCTTCAGAGAGTAACTTCTAATAACTTTGTTCTGGGCCTTAGCTTCCCACACATCCAGGTTCCGGGGATTATCTAGAATTATCACAGAAATAACAAGGATATGCAGAAATATTTGATAAAATGACAGACTATCTGTTGCCGCTTTTTCTGAGGTGGCGGCCAGAGCTGAATGATTAAGATTCAATGCTTGGCTTGTTGAAGGCTTTCCCTTCATCTTTTTTTCTCTACCCTAGGCTGCTGCTGAATAAGGTCTAGTTAGAGGGAGGCTAGCAGTCAACTAATTACCATTGAATTAACCATGAAAGTCAGCATAAGTACATTCCTTGGGAAAGAGACTCAAAACTCCAGCTAGACTTTAGCAGGGTGCAGGATGCCTAAACCTCACTCAGAGCTGTCAGTGGATGCCAGCTTCTGTGGGCTTTCTGATCATCCTCCTTCAAAGATAATGAGGTCATTTGTGTTGGGGCCTTAGGCATCCCCCATCCTTTCCTTCCATCTACTTCCGCCCTCCTACTCCAAAGGAGGAGGCTGGGGGAAGAAAGGAGAAGCCAGGATTTAATATTGCATAGGAAAAGGATAGGACATTCAGTTAACAAGTCAGTAAATAAGCCTTTACTATGTGCTAGACACTATGCTAAGTGGCAGAGAGCAAAGAAAGGCAAAAGATAGTCCCTGCCCTCAAGGAGCTTACAGTCAATTAGGAAAACACCATACAACATGACTGACTTACTGGCAGAGGAGTTTTTGCCTGTGGATGTCTGCTGACTAAAGAACTTTTTATTTAGGGGTATCATGATATAGGGATGTTCTGGGATGGGAAAGCCTCTGACTGGGGCTTTCATGAAACCCATAAAGAAAGAGACTTTTGTCCTGTCCCCAAACCAGTTCTGCTTTCAATCTGGGAGTGGCAGGAACCCCCCAGGGGATATACCAATACCTCTGTATTCACAGCTTCAGAGGGTAGTGGCTCCAGATGTTACAGTGGGGAGGGCACTGAATGAGGAAGCCAGGCCCTCCCATGAGGTAGAAGCTCTGTGAATCACAGACATAATGAAACTGACATGAATGGGAGGGAATAACCCAGAGAAGGCCTATATAGAGCTTTGTGAAAGGAAGGTCGGTGGTCAGAGCTCCTCCCATAAGAGAGGCCAAAATCTTTGTACTACGGATTTGATGAGAATAATGAACTTCAAAAATGGGCTAAGGGGCCCATTTCCTCATGGGGTCTTAGTTTCCCCTTCTGTAAAAGGAGGGGTTAGAGTAGGTAGTCTCTGAGATTGCTTTCATCTAGAATGTTCTATGTTTTAGGTCCCTTCCAGGTCTGAAATAGGGCAGCTAGATGGTATAGTGGATAGAGTGCCCTGCCTGGAGTAAGGAATACCCGAGTTTAATTCTGACCTCAGACAGTTACTAGCTGTGTGACCCTGGGACAGTCACTTCACCCAGTTTGCTTCAATTTCCTTATCTGTAAAATGAACTGGAGAAGAAAATGGCAAACCATTCCAGTATCTTTGCCAAGAAAATCCCAAATGAAGTCAGTCAGACATGACTGAAATGACTGAAGGACAACAAAAAAGGTTTCTCCAAGCTCTGAATTCTATATTCTGAGGTCCTTCCATCATTGGTCATTTATTTTCTAAGACAGCTCTCAATTCTGATATTCCATGTTCTAAGATCATTTCCAGTTCTGACATTTCATGTTCTGAAGTCACTTAATATATTGATATTCTGTGTTCCCAGATCCCTGCTAGTTCTTCTGTGTTCTGAAGTACCTTCCAGTTCTGACATTCTAAGAATTCCCTAATTAACCACACCCAAGTTTGTTCTGTCCATGTCCCTTCAGCAATTTTAAATTCAGTTTATATTTCTAGTTGCATGTATGTTCTTATGCTGTTTTACCACATCTTTTTAATTTCTATTTTACTGGGTGCCCACAAAAGGCAAAGACTATACTTCTGTCTTAAACCAAGGGTCCCTTTCCCCTGTTTCATTGAAGGAGGGGAACAGAGAGAAGGCACCACATTCTATGAGAGAACAATGACTGAGACAGATCTGGTGCCTTGTGTCTAGACTTCCAGTCTGAGACTATATTCCTGGCTCCTAATGAAGCTTTTTTTTTGATGGTTTATGGCTGGGATGAGTGTCTTTCTTTAGGTTTCTCTGCTTCAGGAGGACACCTACTCTCTAAGGTAACAATTAGCATGGTGAGGAGCTAAGAAAAGCCAGTTATCCATGGAGGAGCAGGGCCTGAAAGCATTGTGGGAGGAGGCTGCAAGAAAGGCAGTGTGGTGTAGTGGAAGGAACATTGGGCCAGGAGTAGGGATGCCTGGGTTCTGGTTCTGCTTCTGCCTTTACTTAGTTATGTCATCTTACACCAGCCTCTTCTCTCTTGGCTTCAATTCCTTGTTTTGTAAAATAGGTAGGGAGTTGGATTATAGAATCTCTGAGATCTCTTCCAGCTCAAAAACATTCTAAGAGTCTAAAATAAGAAGATACTGAGTGGGAACAGCCCATGATGGAGGGGAAGCAGCTATATTCAGCAGGCACAGAGATCAAAGAGACACCTTTGGCTGGGTTCCAGACAGCCTGGAGGCCACTGCTATGACTGGATGCTTCAGATGTACGGGCAGCAACCTCCTTACAGGCAAGAGACATGCACCTGCCCTCTCCTTCCCCCTTTTCCTGGGCCTCCCTATGCCTTTACTTGCACAGTAGAAGAAGCAGATGTGTCTGGCCTCAGGTACAAACATCTGGTTTGCAGAAGGTCACATCATGCTTCAGGGATCCTCCTGAGACTAGCAGAAACCTAAGCAAAATACTACTGCCA
Source organism: Bettongia penicillata ogilbyi (assembly GCA_023548195.1). Taxonomy (NCBI): domain Eukaryota; kingdom Metazoa; phylum Chordata; class Mammalia; order Diprotodontia; family Potoroidae; genus Bettongia; species Bettongia penicillata. The sequence continues at coordinate 5,522,057 of JAJHZJ010000128.1, forward strand.
GGAGGAAAGTCACACAAGGGATAAGCAGAGTGCTCTGGATGGATTTTCCCCTGGGCACAGATATTGTACTGAGGACAGACATGCCTCTGTTGACAGACTTCACTAGGGGCAGACTCTTCCCCTGTCCCCCCCGCCTCAGATGTCACACTGCTTATAGAAGACATCCTGAAGACAGATAACCCCTAATAGATAGCTGTCACACTCCAGACAGATGTTCCCCTGTAGACAGATGTCATACCTTGTGGACACATGTTCCCTTGCAGACAGATGTCATACTGTAGACAGATGTTCCCCTGTGGACAGATGTCACAATGTGGATGGACATCCTTCTGAAGACAGACATCTCCAAGGGTGGATATTTTCCCAGCAGAAAGATGTCACACGACAAACAGAAGCCACCATGTGGACAGATGTTTCCCTGAAGACAGAAATCACACTGAAGAAAGAGTCCACACTATAGATAGACCTCATTCTGTGGACAGATGCTATTACAGACATATGTTACTCTGCAAATGGACATCACTGTGAACAGATGTGGGACTGCAGATGGATGACAGCAAATATTCTGTGCTGCAGGATTGGGTTGAATTCCATTGCATCACTCTCTACCCTGGCAGCTTGTCACTGCATCTTCATGAAAATCAAGGTTTGAACTGACCAAGAATCAACTTCTCTGTGCCAAGGCTAGGAGGACCAGCTCTACTTGTCTATCAACACCTCCTCCTGCCATATGAGTCAGGTGCTTGTGCCCATGGGCACCTTGTGGACTCCACAAGGCACATCTTACCCTGGTGCAATGGAAAGAGTCTTGGACTTGGGGACAGGGCACTTGTGTTTGAGGTTGACTTCTTCTACTTATCAGTTGTATGACTCAGGGCAGGTCATTTCCTCTGAGTCTCAGTTTTCTCATGTTTTAAATGGAGATTTCAATATTTGCAGAATCTACTTCACAGGGATACTGGGAGGAAGGTGCTTTGTAAAGTGCTGTAAATGAACTGCAATTACTTCTTCAAAGATACATGATTTCATCAGGGTGGGAGCTCCAGCCATTGCTATGGCTCCTGATCCCTTTATGCCCTAGGAAATGGTCTTTGCTAATGAGTCCCTTTGCACCTATCTAGGCTAGCCCTTGGACAAAGGGCATATATTTCCTCAGTTCTAGTTAACAGGGTGATATAGGAGCTAGAAGAGTTAATTTACTGCCAGAGTTCAATAAGAGAGATTGTGATCTAGAATGAGGGGTGACAGTTTTGCTGTACTGGTCAGACCATGTCTGTACTCTTGTGCTCCATTCTGACCATCCCATTTTAAGAAGGATCTTGACAAATTGGATCCCATCCTATGTATGAAGGTCCCTTCTAGCTCTGATGGTCTATGCTTAATGTTCTAAAATCTTTTCTAGCTCTGCTATGTTCTAAGGTCTCTTCTAGCTCTAACAGTCTATCTTCAGTTTTCTAAAATTCCTTCTAATTGATATTCTATGTCCTATATTCCATGTTCTATGTTCTAGGGTCTATTCTAGCTCTGATAGTCTATGCTCAGTGTTCTAAGATCTCACCTAATTCTGAAACTTCATGTTTAATAGTTGAAGATCTCTGTTAGCTCAGAATTTTATGTTCTAAGTTATCTGATGTTTTATGGTTCCTTCAAACCTATATATTCTATGTTCTATGAATCCTCCCTGTTTTCCAGCATCTCAAGGAGGGCTATGGCAGCAAGGACCTGAGGAAGGGTAAGACATAAGTTTAGGGCATCCTGAGATTGAGGCTAAAGTTTCTATATCTCCACAGTCCAATTTGCTTTTAACCCACAGCCATGGTTCTCCCTGGCTTAGTTCTCTATGAGTAAGATGGTGACCATGTCATATGAGGACTGGTTGAAAGATGGAGGGATGGTTAGCCTGGAGAAGAGGCATCATATCTTAAGACATCTGAAGGATTATCATGTGCAAGAGAGGTGTTCTGCTTGGGTCGAGGGAGCAGAACTAGGAAGAGAAGGGGGAGGTTATAGGGAAATATGTTTTTGATCTGGTTAGAGAAAACACTTTTGGACAAGTGAAGCTTTCCTGAAGTGGAATGAGCTTTGTCAAGAGGTAGTGAGTTGCTTCCATCAAAGGAGTGCTTCAGGAAAAGTTAGTTATCATTGGCTAGAGATGCTGTAATGGTGGTACCCTGCTTAGGTGTAGATTGGATTTGATGACTTCTGAGGTTCCTTCTAACTCTGAGATTCTGTGGTTTCGTGGTAGACAGGTCATGTAATCCATCGATCAGTCAACAAGCATTTACCAAGGGCTTATTATGTGCTAGGCACTGGCCATCCAAAGAGCAAAATGAAACAGTTCCTGTCCTCAAGAACCTCCTAGTCTATCCAAACAATAACGTGAAGTAGCAGATGGACACGAAATCCTAAAAGAATTCTAGGGAAGTCTTCAGTACATTGAGTGGATCCTGTTTGGATGGTTTCTTTTTGTTTTGGGTGCCATATTTTTTGAGAGGATAAGTTGGCCAGTGCCCAGAGGAGGGGACCAAAATGTCAAAGAGCCTTGATGTCATTTCATGTGAAGTTATCTTGAAGGAACAGGGGATGTTCAGCCTGGAGAAAAGAGAATTTATGATGCATATAATAGCTATATTTAAGTATTTAAGTGCAAATAGTAGGTGCTTAATAAATGTTGAATTGGAAGAAATTGAATTGATCCATTTGGAAGGACTGTCACATGGAAGAACTGTTGGATATGCTCTGCTTGGTCCTAGAAGGAAGTAGTAGAAATCATAAAGAGACAAAGTTAGAATTGAAGGCTGGAAAACTTTTTAACAATGAGAGCTTATCCTCAAGCAGAATAGTCTGTTTTGGGGGTATTGGATCCTTCTCAGTGGAGGTCTTCAAGAAAAGTCTGGATGACTTCTTGTCAGATTTTTGGTAGGGGAATTCTTAGGTAGATATGAGTCTTAGAGGTCTCTTCTCTGACATTCTGTTATTTTTACAATAGCCAAGAGAACATAGACATGGATTGCATAAAATATAGACACGGATCACATGGGCTATAAAAGTGTAGAGAGGTTAGGGCATAAGTGAAGATCTGCTCAAGTTTGACAATATATGTAAGTTACTGTGCTGAGGACACACACACAGAAAATGACACATGGAAGCATTGCACAGGGACAAAGGACCTCTTACAACGCATCAGCTTGAATTCCTCCCCCACTTATATCCACTCAGTCCCTCTAGGATGAAGGAGACACTGATGAGACATGTAAATTATTAATCCTGGATAGAAACAAAAGTGGAGATGTCATCTTATTTCATTCATTAAAGCTATAGGAACCCAGCCTAGAGAACCTCAACTGACATGGACCCCTTGTAGAGAACTACAGGTTTAAGTATCTCTCCCTGGGGCTTTCCCCCAGACCGCTGTTTTTTGGAAGTCCCTGGGGGACAGCCTCAGGAGTGGAGTTTTTCTTTCTTTGGTACTATGTGAAACTTGAACATTGACTGATAACCAGGGATTCAGGAGACCCATTTAGTCCACTGTCTGTGTGACCTTGAGTAGGTGCCTTCCCTTCTCTGGGCATTGGTTTTCTCCTCTGTAAAATGAGTTTAGACTGAGGATGCTCCATGACTGGTTTGGGAATTTTTTGCAAGTGGGTGCTACTGGCATCCTAAGGAGTCCCTGTATATATCCATATATGTATATGTATGTATATACCTGTGTATATGTAAATATGAAAACATGCAAATATAATATTAGAATGCACATTGGAGTAGGAGTTGGAAGACCCCAGATCTGCTGCTAACTTTTTGTGTAACCTCTGGCAACTCATATTCCTTTTCTGGATCTCAGATTCCTCATCAGTAAAAGGAATGGGCTGGATGAAATGATGATTCCTGAAATACCTTTCAGTTCTGACAATCTGTGCTCTTAGGTCTCTTATTAGTTTTGACATTCTCTGTTGTAAGGTCCCTTCCATCTCTGACATTCTATGTTCTAAGGACTCTTATGCTTTGACAATTCTGTGTTCTAAGGTCTCTCTGTGCTCTGACATTCTATGAGTCCCTTCACTGACTCCCAGTGAGAGAGGTGACAGTTGGGGCATGCTATCTCTCATTACTAAATAAGTGTGGTTATTCCCTAAATCAGATGTGACTTGCACCACAACATGGGTAATTAAATTAAATATTGATGTGTGGGGGCTGAAGGAAGAGGCTGAGTAACAGGATTGCCATTCCTAATGAACATCCTGCAGCAGTGGTCCCATTAGGGTTGTAAGCTACCCCTCCAAATAGCAATATCTACAGCAGAGAACTAGCATTGAACAAGACTGATTCATAGAGACCTTCCTGCTTCATCAGGCACCCTGTCCTCCTTTTGGGGAGAGAAGTTCCTCTTTCTATTGGTTGATGGCCTGGTGAGCTACTGGAGGTGGCATTGGTGGCTCGTTCATCAGAAGTCAGGTGGAACTATTGGAAACTTCCCAGGAGGGCATAACTTTCTCCTTACCCCCTGCCCATTGTGATGTGAGGAAGGTCCCTTCTCTTAAAGTGTAGCACTGGCCAGGGCAGGACTCAGCAACCTGGAGCCTAGAATGTTTGAGTTGGAAGTACCCTTAGAACAGAGAAAGTTTGAGCTGCAAGGTCCTTGACATGATTAAATGTGAGAGTTAGAAAGATCTTAAAATATAAAATGATATAATAAAATATAAAATGGCTAGAATATGCAGTATCAGAGTTGGGAGGGACATTATTAGAACAGATTATTTTTAGAACATTATTATTATAGAGTAATAGTATTATTATAGTATTATATAGTATAGAATATTATTATTATTAGAACAATTATTGTTACAACTGGAAGGGACTTTAGTACCTTGAATGTTTGACTTAGGATGAACCTCAGAACATAAAATGTCAGACTTAAAGAAACTTTGAATTATAAAATGTTAGATCTAGAAGGGACTTGGAACATAAATACTTGATGTAGAAGGACCCTTAGATTATATACTGTCCAATGTAGAAATTTGTTTTGCATGACTTCATATATGTAATGGTTTAAAAAAAAAGACTTCTCAAAGGGTGAAGTAGAGGGTAGAGGAAGTGCTCTGTGCTTTAAAAAAATTAGAATAAAAAATAATATAGGCTTCAAATTTAAAGGGATTTTATAGGTCATAAAATGTTACAGATGGAAGGGCCCTTGGCATACAGAAAGTGCTTTGTAAAAACTTAAATCAATACATAAATGTGAGCTATTATTATTATACTATAATGTCAGACCAGAGAATGTTAGGGTGGGAAGCGGCTTTGAAGACCATTTGATTCGGAGTCTCATTTTACAGTTGTGGACACTAAGGTCTAGAGAAAGTCCAAGGTCACAAAGAGTTACTGTAGTGACTGGGTGGGGACTAGAGTCAGGCTTTTCTCATTCCCAGTACAGGGTCCTTTCTCCCTTCCTTCCTTCCTTCCTTCCTTCCTTCCTTCCTTCCTTCCTCCCTCGCTCTCTCTAAATTTCTTTCTTTCTTTCTTTCTTTCTTTCTTTCTTTCTTTCTTTCTTTCTTTCTTTCTTTCTTTCTTTCTTTCTTTCTTTCTTTCTTTCTTTCTTTCTTCCTTCTTTCTTCCTTCTTTCTTTCTTCCTTCCTTTCCTTCTTTCTTTCTTCTGAAGCTCCAAGGAATGGGCATTGGGAGAAAGAGAAGAGAAGTAGAGAGAATAGGAGCCATCAGAAAGAAATTGAGGAGAAAAGAAAGAGGAAAAAAAGACAAGAGGTCAAAAAAAAGGAAGAGGACTGTTCATAATGAGGCAGGAGAGAACCTGCACCTACTTTCCCTAGCAGCCCTTAGCCCTAGTGTGCTGGTGCGCGGGGTTCCTACAGTCCCAGGAAAACCAGTGCCCTGATCGAGTGTTACCTGGGTGAAGGCCCTGCCCAGGGCGCTGGAACCGGCTTGGGTCACTCTCAGGAAAAGATTGCAGACCGAAGGGGCGGCTTGGCTCAGCCTCCTCTTCCTGCCCCCTTTGTTTCTCCCTTCTTTCCCTTTGACATCAGGGCCCAGCCTCTCTCCCTGCTTCTTTGTCCCCCTCTCTGTCCCGACCCTGCATTTGGTGTCTCTGTACTTCTCTAGCAGTCTCCCTTTCCCAACCCCAAGTCCCTTCAGTGAACTGAACTAACTCGGGGGTTCATGGATTGGTGGTGCGGGAAAGCTGCTCTGCCCCGGACTTAGGTGCGGGCCTTGAGACGTAGGGGCATCTGGAGAGGAGAACTGAGAGAAGGGAGTTTAGTGGAGCCGGGAGGGCCATTGGAGAGGGCCACTGGAGGCGGAAGAGGAGTGGACCGAGAGAGGAGCGGGTGGATAGAGCTGGGGTGAACTGGGGTTGGAAGGAGAGGAGCTGCAGGAGGGAGGGCGGGGCTGGGACGGGAATGGAGCCAGAAACTGGAAGGAATGGGGAAAGAGGGAGGGAGAGGGGAGGAGGGGGAAAGGAGACTGCACAGGGAAAGGAGACCTGGAGAGGAGGACATGAGATAGAGTGGGAAGGACCTGGAGGGGAATTTGGGGAACTGAAGCAGGAAGGGCAGGGGACAGCAGGGCGGAGCGGGACCTGGCCCTGCACCCCGAAGGGCTAGGGAGGGAGGTAGCAGAGGAGGCTCTGAGGCTCCTTGTCTGCAGCACCCCCCCCCTTCCCCGCTGCTGAGGTTTTGTCCCCTCCCACTCCTCTTAGGCCCCCTTCCTCTCCAACCCTTCCCCCAGTCTCCCGCTTCCAGCCCACTCGCCCACCGGGAGGAGGAATAGCAGGGCTTGCTGCCAGCGCTGCCCTGGCCGAGGTGGGGGATTTCAGAAGGCAAACCCTCTGCTTACAAATGGCTGTATGATAATGCAGCTCACCCCCCTCCCCCCAATGTATGGAGCCGCGCGGGCCGCGGCAGACCCCTCTTCATCTGGAAATGCTTTTTAATTAATTCCATTCATTAATACTGCTTGTCATGGCTAAACTCCTGAGACTTCACAAAAACTTGGCTTCTGCAGTTGTCAACACATTTCGGCGAAACATATGTTTTTGAAATGCTTTCTGATAACACTGCGGTTTCTCATATGCAGAGTGCACTACTTAGGGTATTAAACGGAGAAGTGGATTCATGGCCCGCCCAGGATGGGGGAACTTGAGGGCTAAGGGGTTGGAGCTGAGGAAGGACTGGGTCCTGCCGGGAGGACTCCGATTGCAGAGCGGTGGTGAGGGGGCTCCAGCTTCCGGCTGACTGGTGGTGGGGTAGGGTCCTGCTTGGGTCCTGGCAGTGTGTGTGTGTGTGTGTAGTGGGGGGGGGGGTTGCGTCATCTCAGGCCTCTAGTTTACAAAGAGAATGGCTCCTCCCGCCCCTCTACCTCCGAGGCCCCTAACAAACTGCTTCATAAGAACATCATACCTTTACACGAGCTTTTGGCATCATGAGCTCATTCGATCCTGCCAGCCACTCTGTGAGGTAAATATTTACAGGTAGTGTTATCTTCCGTCAGAGGAAGAACTTGTGGTTCAGACTTGGTGCAGACTTGCCTTTAGCAGCCAGTGAGCTGAACCCAGATTCTCCTGACTTCAAGTCCAGCTCCCTACGGATTTGTGATCTTAACTGAAAGAAGAGTGATGGAACTCATTCCATCCTCACGGAGTTCAGCTCTTTCATGTCTTAGTAGATATTGTTCAGTATCTGACTCTGTGGACCCCCATGGAATTTGTTCATGGGATTTTCTTGGCAAAGATGCTACAGTGGCTTGCCATTTCCTTCTCCAGTGGGTCCCCATTTTACAGAAGAGGAACTGAGGCAAGTAGAGGTTAAGTGACGTACCCAGAGTTACCCAGCTATCAAGTATCTGAGGACAGATTTGAACTCAGATCTTCCTGATTCCAGGACTGGTGCTACATCCACTGCACCGTCTTTCTGCTTAGTTAGAGAGATGCCCTTTATCAGCAGCTGTGGCCAAAATACATCATCTGGTGGTTTCTGGCCATGAACATTACCTAGTTTAGCTAGGCTGCTTCTCACTGAAGACTTTGTGCTTTGGCAAAATATTCCAGAGTCTTTGCTCCCATGCCCTTGCCTTCTAGAGCTCAGGATCATCAGAAAAGAATGTTAATGGGCAGAAGATAGTATTGTCTAGCATTTAGATAGCTAATTATGTTTAAGAAACACTATACTTACCTACATTTTGAGTGGTTCCTATAATGGCTTTTTCAAGAAGACATTACAAGTGTATTTGTTCTTATTTTGACAAATGAAGAAACTGAGGCTTGGAAAGGTAAGGTGATTCATTCAAGGTTGCACAGCTAGTAAGTGGCAGAGCTGGGACCCAAACTCAGCTCTCTTGACTTCAAATTAAGTGCTCTCTCTAGGGCAGCATAACTAAAACCTTCCCTCATTTTCCCTGAACAACAGCTGTCTGGCCTGCTTTTAATACAGGGAGGATTCTTTATCCCTTGGGCAGGTCAGAAACAAATGAAATTAAAAGCTCCATCCTCCAAGAGATTGATTGATCACTTCTTCCCTTCCTACTTAGTTCAGTTCATTTCAGCAAATTTTGTTTTTAAAGGACTATGTCCGAGGCACTGTCCTTGGTGCTAGGGACACAAAGATTTAAAAAAAAAACCAAAAAACAAAAAAAACGACAGTTCCTGCCATCAAAGAATTAATATTCTACTGGGAGGAAGTGGAAAGTGTATGTACATAGGTAATTATCACTCCTATAAGACAGGCTGTATAAGGGGAGCAAAAGAAAGGCTGAGACAAGCTACTCTAAGAAAAATGAGAGAGGACATGTTGTTTGTCCTTTGTTCTCAAAGATCATCAAGCTTCATCATTTTGGGAGAAGAAGATCATGGAAGACTTCATGGAGGAATTGGCTTCTGAGCTGTGCCTTACAGTAAAAGAAGGACTACAACAGGCAGAAATGGGAAGGGGTATGGGGAAGGATTGCTACAGGCAGTAATAAAAATAATTCTGGGTATGGGGTGAGGAGAATATGTGCAAATGTGTGGAAGAGGAATATGTCAGGTTAAATTCAGGGAATAGATAGTAGTTTAGTTTGGCTGGCACAGACTGGGAAGTTAGCTTAAAACCATATTGGGGAGGGACTTAAAGGCCAGGCTAAAGAGTTTACCTCTTAACCTAGAGGCAATAGGGAGCCGCTGAAGGTCTCTGGGCAAGGGAGTGATATGGTTCTGCCTATGGCTTGGAAGATTATCTTGGCAATTGTTATGGAAGATGTATTGGCAAGGAGAATGGCTAGAAGCAGGGCAGGGATATGTTGGTAAATGTTTAACAACCAGGTTCTTCAGGGGAAAATGTGTGCACACACTTAAAAATCTAGACAATCAACCCATAAATCAGTCAATAAATAAAACAATAAATCAATAAATCCTGATTTGTAGTACATGTTTGCTTCTCAAATGCTCACTAAAGATATAACAGGCTGGTTAGCTCTGGTTCCAACACACCCTGAAGCAGGGAGATATTACAATAGGCCAGGGGAGAGATGATGAACTAGGCTGCTGTCCTTGGGTGTGGAGCGAATGGAACTGGGATGTGAAAGTGGACAGGACAGGACTTGATGTGGGATTGGGCATGGGGATGAGGGAGATGGGGCCTCAGGGATGACTCCAGACACAACTCCAAGGTTAAGAACTTGGCGACTGGGAAGATGATGGTGCTATTAACAAAAAAAAAAAAGTTGGGAGAAGGAACAATTCATATATGAATTAAATTTTCATTCAAATTTAGCAGATATCAGCAAACGTTTTTCTTAACCTACCAGAGATATGTTTAGATAAAAAAAAACTACTGGGAAATGAAAGAAAAAGATAAAATGAGACAGAAAAATGTGGAGGAATAGAGAACTGTTGGGTTTAATGTAATGTTTGACACAGGACCTGGCACATAATGGGTAATTCATAAATTTTGATTGATTCCGTAAGCATAGTGCCTCTGGTCATTTTACTCACATGCTTACAGCACAAAACAACCATCTGTGGCTCCTTACCATTTTCTAAGATCATCTGTCCTTCCAGGCTCTCCACAATCTGGCTCCAAACTACCTTTCTAGACTGACCCTATATGCCATGCACACTTTGTCCCAGTCCAATAGAGCGGATTCACTGTTTCCTAGCCAAGTTCTTCTTTTCCATGCAGTCACAGGTCATCTTCCCCATTTCCCTCCCTTTCCCTCACTCCAGGAAGTCAATGACAACAAAGATTTTTGAACCTTCTGTGTGTCTAGTACTGTGTATGTCTGCCCAGTCCCTTCATGTAGCTCACAGTCCAGAAGAGCTATGATATGTAGTGTTAAAGGATACATGCATGAGAGAATGATGAAGCAGAGACTAAGTGAGTTCTGAATGGGAAGTAGGGGAGGGGAGGGGAGGATTGAGATCAGAGAAGACTTCCTGGAGATGGTGACTTTTGGTTTGGGATTTTTAAGGAGCTGTTCATCAGTCTTAGAAAGGGAGGGAAGGTATACCAGTACTTCCTCCTCCTAACATCTCATTTCTATTTGTGAAAATCTCCCTTCCTTCAAAGTTCAGGTCAGAAGACTCCATGAAGCCTTCCATGCTCTAGAATACTTTACCCCCCATCACACTCCACAATTATATCTACTTGTATGTGTGTCTGATGTATTCCCCAGTAGAAGGTAAGTAAGTTCCTTGAGAGCAGGGACTGTGTTAGCTTTCATATGTATGGCCCTAACACTGAAGGAACTGAAACCCCTGAATATAGCAAGTGTTTAATCAGCAGGGACTTGAACTGAATCTATCACTGTGAGCCCCTCTGACCCCTCCTTCAATACCCTGGTCCATCTCTATAGGTGTGTATTTTCAGGAGATCCTTCTCCAGTAAGAGAAGAAAGTTTATATATCCACTTCTGTGGTGAGTCTTATAGCCAAGGTGGAAGGTGGAGTTGCAGAGAACTGGGCAGGCATGGTTGGTCGAAGAGGGCCAGGAGGCCAGGCGAGTGCACTGGCCTTGGAAACTGGGAGAACTGAAGTCACATCCTAGAACCAGTGCTTACAAGCTGTATAACCTTGGGCAAATCACTTTCCATTCCATTCAAGGCAATGTTGTTCAGTGGAAGGGTGTGCTAGATCTGGAATCAGAGGACCTGGTTCAATTCCCAGACAGCCACTTACGTATTCCATTTAGTACCTTGGGCAAATTACTTCATCTTTCTAGTCCCTGATTTTCTCCCTTATAAAAGGAAGGTGGTGGATTGGGTGGTGTCTGAGGTTTTTTCCAGCTCTAGATTTATGATCTGGGCCTCAGTTTCCTCATCTATAAAAATAGTTTTAATTTCTTTAGAGCTCTAAGTTTTATGAAGTGCTTCTCTTTCCCTTTGGAGTTAGGTAATACAAGAATGTCTCCACTTTTTTGTAACTTCACTGTAGAGTGTCAGACAGACAAAGTGACTCCTTCTGGGTATGGTAGCTAGCAAGGGTCCTAACCAGGATCTGAACCTAGGTCTCCTGACTGCTAGTCTAGTGCTATTTTTTGTTTTTTTCCTTTTTTTTTTTTTTTAAAAAGATACCTCTTGTTTTTCTCCTACATTTATATTTAATTTAATTTTTAATAGAAATAAAAATCTATTGTTTTTTAAAATTTAATTTAATTTAAAATTGAAACAAAAATATATTTCCTCTGTTTCCTATCTCCTGACTTTCTACTGGAAAAAGCAAAGCAAAGCAAAATAAAACCCTCATAACCAACATGAATAGTCAAGCAAAGCGAATTCCCTCATTGGCCATGTCCAAAAAATATATGTCTCATTCTGTCTAATGCTCTTTGTAATATTCCACAAATCTGTATTCCTTCATTCACTCAGTAGTTGGGCACAAAGCACTTTGTAAACTTTTAAGGACTCTAGAAATGGGAACTGTTATTATGCTGTCATTAAGGCAAGACCATGTCTGCAGACTCAAGAGCTCAACCCCAGCCCTGCTTCCTACTACCTGAGGCAGACAGGCCAAGGCTTAGAGGAAACCCAGGTCACATTGGCCAGGGCCCATTCAGCTTCCTTTATCTCTCCATCATTGGAAGAGCAGGGAGAGAATGGTGGACCAGGGATACTGACAGCATGTTGGATTGGGCCTATGGCCATCACTCATAGACTATATCTAGTGAGAAGGGGCATTTTTCATTCAAGGAAGAGTCTTCAGAGACCTCTAATTTACACCTTCCCTTCCCATCAGTTTTTCAGAGGACCTCTTTCTACAGTGTCCCTCGCAGAGTCACCCAGTCTTTGCTGAAACACTTCTAGTGACAGGAAGCTCCTTACTTCCCTGACATCTTTGGAAAGGTCTAATTACTGAGGCAGCTGAGTGGTACAGTAGATAGAACTCTGGGTCTAGAGTTAGGAAGACCCAAGTTTGAATCCTGCCTCAGATATTTATTAGCTCTGTGACCCTGAGTAAGTCACTCAACAAATCTCTGCCTCAGTTTCCCCATCTGTTAAATGGGGATAATAATAGCAACTACCTCACAGGGTTGTTGTGAGAATCTTCATGTTAAAGTGCTATTATTATCATTATGTTAAGTTCAGTGTGATGCTGTGGGTAGAGCTCTGACTTGGGAGTCCAGAGACTAGAATTCTGATCCTAGCTTTGGCACTTTAGCCAAGTGGCATTGAGTAAGTCATACATCTCTGAACATCAGTTTCTTCATCTGTAATATGGGCGAATATTACTGATTCTATAGGCCTCACAAGACAGCTGTAGGGAAAGTTATTTATAGATGTAAAATCTAATTTGATTCTGGCTATGGTTGATACTATTATTTTTCTTATTCTTATTTAGTACATTAAGCCCACATCTTTTTCTTTGTGTTTTCAACTCTAGGCCATGGCTCATGTAATATATTACCAAAAGGAACTTACTGGTAGTCATAAGGTCTGTGTTCAAATTCTCCTTCAGCTTCTTCACCTGATATGTGTTTTTGGGTCAGCCCCATCCCCTCTCTGGATTTTAGTTTCCTTCTCTGTAAAATGATACAAATAGACATGGCTACACCTGGGACAAGTGATAAGTGAGGTGAGGTAGACTCCCTTGGGATATGGCTCTATACTGGGAAGGGAGAGGAAAAAGTATGTCTAGGACCCAGTGATACTTTTATGGTGGGAAGGGAAGGTAGAATATGGGGTACTATTACTGTAGGGTAGAGAAGGAAGAGCTCTTGGGGCAACTCTTGATGTCTTTTAAAATTTTGGTCTTGGGGCAAAGTTCCAGTTGCCCTGCCCCAGTTTTAGTACTGGGGCAAGATGCTCTTTAACTTGATTTTATGGATGCATGATTCTATTTCTCTATATTTGGTGCCAGAAAAACCTAGGTCTGAATCTCATATCAGACACTACTAGCTGAATGATTTTGGGCAAACCACTTAATTTTTCTGGGACTCACTTTCCTGATCAGTAAAATGGGGGTCCCATGGAAGGGAGAAGCTGCTCTAATGAAAGGAAAAAACAGAGAGCCGGAGGGAGCAGGTTTCCATCCATCCAGTGGCAGCAGCATTCCTGGATGTGTGTCATGGAGTCGGGCAGGCCAGGGATGGGGGTGTGGGGAGGAGGCTGACAGCCGGTCCACAAGCCCCGCTTTCATCCTGCTTAACAAGGCCCCCTCAGTATACCCGATCGGCTGTGCAAACACGCACATCTGGGCCGTGGGCTGGGGGAGGGGGGAAGCGGAACTCCCCCACAGCTGGCTGGGTGCTCCTGACCTTTGGGACAAAGGGAGCTTTGGTCACTGTGGGGACCCACTGCTCCCTTCTGACGACTTCAGAGCCCCCAAAGTTCCCGTGAGCCCCTCCCCAGACCCAAGGACCCTCTATTTCCTCTGGCCATTCCTCCCCACCCCCCTCACCAGGGGTGACTGGTTCCTACAGCACATTTTACTGAAGGACACAGGGCCCCTGAGCCTCCTCTAGCTCTCAGTTCTCTTGAGCAGGATGGGACTAAGGTTGTGAGCTAAGAGGAAATCAGACTGTGGGCAATCAGAAATGTCAGCCACCATGGACATGTGTCTTCAGCACAGTCCTGCTCTTCCTTAGGCTCTTGCTGTTCTGGGCTCTCTCTGGGGGGCTGAGATGATGGTGGTGGAGGTGTCAGGGGGAAAGAATCACTGATCATAGAATATTAGGAAGAAAATAAGCATTTAATAAGAGCCTACTATGTGTCATGCCCCATACTAAGTGCTTTAGAAATATCTCATTTGATCCTTACAATAATCCTGGGAGATAGATGTTATTATTATAATCCCTATTTCTCAGTTGAAGAGCTGAGGTTAAGTGACTTGGCCAAGATCAAACAGCTAGTGTCAGGCTGAATTTGAACTTAGGTCTTCTGGATCCCAGTCCAGGAAGGTAGCTAGATGGTGAAGTGGAAAGACAACAGGCCTTGGAGTCAATAAGTGTTATTTAGTCATGTTTCAGTTGCATCCAACTCTTCTTGACCCAGTCTTTGAGTTTTCTTGGCAAAGATACTGGAATGGTTTGCCATTTACTTCTCTAGCTCATTTTACAGATGAGGAAAATGAGGCAATTGGGGTTAAGTGACTTGCCGAGGGTCACACAGCTAGTAAGCCTCTGAGGTTGAATTTGAACTCAGGTCTTCCTGATTCCAGGCTTGGTACTCTGTGCACTATGGTGCCACCTAGCTGTCCTGTGGTCGAGGAGACGAATTCAAATTCTGCTTCAGACACTAACTGTGTAAACCTGGGTCACCTATGGTGGTTAAAAAATCTACCTCCTCCATGAGACTTCCCCCTCTCCTTCTTCCTCCTCCCCTTCCCCCCTCATCTGTACATTTTGTTTGAACTTCTTTATGGTTCTTCTCCTATTCTACCAATTATGTGCATTTGTGACTTTGTCTCCCTTATGAAATTGAACTTTTTATGGTCAATGAACAAGCATTATTAAACACTTACTATATGATATCCACTGTGCCAAGCACTGGAAATACAAAACAAGAGGGAAACCCAATCCCTGACCTCCAGCTCACACAAGCTGAAAGTCACCTTAAAGATTATTTAATTTATACAATTAGCGAAAGGGGTGGTCAGAATGCATACTGTCTTGGAGTGGGAGGAGGGGAGGGGAGAGATGGGGAGAAAATTTGGAACTCAGAATCTTTGAAGAGAATGTTGAAAACAAACAAATTAATTAATAGAAAGATGATTTAATCTACCACTTTCATTTGACAAGGGAGAAACTGAGGCCAAGAGGGGAAAGGGCGTTTCCACAGTTACCCATCAGGCCAGGGGCTGCTGTAGGATTTGAACCCAGGTTTCTCGTTTCCCAGCCGTGCACCTGTTCATCAAACCAGATTGGTTTTCAGGTGCTCTGATTTCTGACCTCAAGTGAGTGGTGAGAGCATTGGATTGAGTTCATTGGGTTCATGGCAGCTTCCTGGCTAGACTGCCCATTTGTGACAGACTGGGGTGGGGGCGGCACCTGCTTCACTGATTCTGAAGCAAAAAATTTTAACTTTTTTAATTGCATCTTTTCGTAAATGGTAATTAATAATTAGCATTTATGCAAAACACCGTCATAGCTTGGCTAACATGTCAACTTCCTTCCCTAGCTGCAAAAATGTGAACGCTCCAAGGGACTGCAGACAGGCCTCCCCCAATCCCAACAGACAGTTCCATTTGACCCCGCATCACAGTGTGTGTGTGTCTGTGAAATGCCTGGCAGGAGAAAATGAAGGGGCATATCTTACAGGCTCTGTACTCTCAACTCTTAGGACTGTGGGGCAGGCCCCCTGGAAGATCAAATTTCATATCTTTCAGAGATGGGTCCAAAAACTCTCAAGGATTGCCTCAGGACTCAGAAATCTAGGTTAGGCCTCTGAAAAGCACCTGATGCAGGTGGCTCATGTAGAAAAAATCCTGGGTTTGGCTTCTGATGACCTAGGTTTGATTCCTGGCTGTGCTGTTTACTAGCTGTGAGACCTTGGGCAAGTCTGTATTCAGAGCTTCAGAATCTATCTGCAGTGGTGTCAGCAGGTACCTGAAGCTTCTAGCTCTTGGCAACCCACAAAATTTACAGATCTCACTCTCAGTCCCTAAAACTCCCTGGATTGCTGGTGCATCAATTCTGCTAATGAATAAAGAAAGCTGAGATATCAGGCCTCAGTTTCCTTATTAGTAAAATGGAGATGAAAATTGTACCTAACAACAAGGTTGATGTTGGGATTAAATGATATAATATCTGGCATATAGGGGGGATTTAATAAATACTTCTTCCCTTCTATCCTAATAATCTATACTCTCAGTTCCCTGACAGCTCTGACACTAGACTTTGTTCTAATATTTGTGTTCCAAGGACTTTGACATCCTGCGTTCTAAGGACCCTCCCAGCCCTGACATCCTGTGTTCTAAGGTCCCTCCCAGCCCTGACATCTTGTGTTCCAAGGTCCCTCCCAGCCATGACATCCTGTGTTCCAAGGTCCCTCCCAGCCCTGACATCTTGTGTTCCAAGGTCCCTCCCAGCCATGACATCCTGTGTTCCAAGGTCCCTCCCAGCCCTGACATCCTGTGTTCCAAGGTCCCTCCCAGCCCTGATATCCTGTGTTCCAAGGTCCCTCCCAGTTCTGACATTCCTTGTTCTAAGCTCCGTCCCAGCCCTGACATCCTGTGTTCTAAGGTCCCTCCCAGCCCTGACATCTTGTGTTCCAAGGTCCCTCCCAGCCATGACATCCTGTGTTCCAAGGTCCCTCCCAGCCATGACATCCTGTGTTCCAAGGTCCCTCCCAGCCCTGACATCTTGTGTTCCAAGGTCCCTCCCAGCCATGACATCCTGTGTTCCAAGGTCCCTCCCAGCCCTGACATCCTGTGTTCCAAGGTCCCTCCCAGCCCTGACATCCTGTGTTCCAAGGTCCCTCCCAGCCCTGACATCCTGTGTTCCAAGGTCCCTCCCAGCCCTGACATCCTGTGTTCCAAAGTCCCTCCCAGTTCTGACATTCCTTGTTCTAAGCTCCGTCCCAGCCCTGACATCCTGTGTTCTAAGGTCCCTCCCAGCCCTGACATCCTGTGTTCCAAGGTCCCTCCCAGCCCTGACATCCTGTGTTCCAAGGTCCCTCCCAGCCCTGACATCCTGTGTTCCAAGGTCCCTCCCAGCCCTGACATCCTGTGTTCCAAAGTCCCTCCCAGTTCTGACATTCCTTGTTCTAAGCTCCGTCCCAGCCCTGACATCCTGTGTTCTAAGCTCCGTCCCAGCCCTGACATCTTGTGTTCCAAGGTCCCTCCCAGCCATGACATCCCGTGTTCCAAGGGCCCTGCCAGCCCTGATATCCTGTGTTCCAAGGTCCCTCCCAGTTCTGACATTCCTTGTTCTAAGCTCCGTCCCAGCCCTGACATCCTGTGTTCTAAGGTCCTTCCCAGCCCTGACATCTTGTGTTCCAAGGTCCCTTCCAGCCATGACATCCTGTGTTCCAAGGTCCCTCCCAGCCCTGACATCCTGTGTTCCAAGGTCCCTCCCAGCCCTGACATCCCGTGTTCCAAGGGCCCTGCCAGCCCTGGCATTTGTGTTCTGCATTCTAAGCCCTCCTCCCACTCGGGCATTCTTTGTTCTGATTTTGAAATCACCGGGTCGTCCCTGGCGGTGTGAACACAAGGCGGCCGCTTCTCGGGAGGGCTTTGTTCCTAGCTCCCCGAGGAGGGAGCGGCTGGCTGCCTCTTTGCCGGGCCAGCCAGCCGGGCTCATCTTCCCGGTGGCGCTGGCGGGCGCGGAGAGGACGAGCTCATGTTTTTTCATGCCGCCTCCCGCGCGCTCGTCGCTGTCTGCCGTGGGTCGCGGAGGCACCCCCGCCTAGCTGGGCCCCGCTGCCTCTCCAGTGTACCATTCCCCTATTCCTGTGCTCACGCGGCTATTGTTCAAGATTGAATTGGTCCCAGGAAGCAGCGGAGCATGTGAAAGCCGCGATGAATTTTGCAAAGTGGCTTCGGGGCAGTAAAGCATGTCACACGAATAAGGTGCAAAATCCGAAAGTCCCAATTTAGAAACCTCAGCCAGTGCTGCAGGCTCAGCCGGGGAAGGCAATACCCCAAGTCTCAGGTTGGGTCTCCAGCGCTGCCTTCCGCGCTTACCAATAATATTCGTAACAAAAGCACTTTACTTTGGGATTATATCCATTTTCTTGCTTGGCCCTCATGACAACGGTAGGCGGAGCGGGGGGAGGTAGATGGGTTCGGTGGATGGGGAGGATAGCCCCCATTTTACAGATGAGTAACATAAGGCTTCGCAGAGGGGCCAAGGTCCTACGATAAACTGGCAGAGCGGAGATGCGAACCCTGGAACTCTCGGTCCAGTGGCCTTTGCAGTGCGCCGCGAGGTTTTCTCCCTCCAACCCATCTAATAGAGAGGAGAACAATGACACCGGGGCTTACGAAGTCAAATAAGTCCTCTTATTAAATCAGTTTATGTGCAATTAACCTGTTAGCCATCCTCTTATTACTCCCCGAAATTGACAGGCTGGTGAGAAGAGTGATGTCATTAACAGGTCTTTCTTTGCATTCTGCTTTTATTTAATAAGTGGCACCCTCCCCCCTCTCACTTCTATCACAACGTGTCTTTTATTGACTCTTCAGGAAATTAGGGCCTTTGGGGAAAATATAATGTTTCTTCTACTTGAGCTATCTCAGTTGGAAACCTTCAAATACAACTTGGAGCCACTTCTGTCACAGTAGTGGAAATCAGAGGATTTAACACTTACAGGGGAGTCCCACTGCCTCATTTTACAGATAAGGAAACTGAGGCCCTGAGATAGTAAAGAGCAAATTAACCCAGGGTAAGAGTAAGTGTCAGAGTAAGGCTTCAGAGGCAGTGTTCTGCCAACTGGTCCAATGTCCATTCTACTCCACTGTGCTTCTGAGTACAACTCCCTTACATTAATCCGGGGAGGGGATTGAGTTCCAGAGAAGAGAAGGGGCTCATCCAAAATCATACAGATTGTGAAGAGTAGAGATCCAGGAGAGGAACTCAGGTGATCTAACTCCAAATCAAGGGCTCTGATCAATACATCATGCTGTCACATGAGGAGAAGGATGCAGCTGAATGAGGGAGCAAATACATCTGACTCTGCCTCCCCCCCCTTCCCCCCTCCCCAGCCTCAGATTGGATTTAGATAGCTACCTTCTGAGCTTTACTTTGGTCTGAGAAAATTATAGGGTCATAGATTTAGAATTGGAAGAAACTTCCGAGAATCACAGAATACAGAGAAACAGAGATGGAAAGGACCTTAGAAAACCCCAAGAGACCAACCCCTATCCCCCATCATATTTATGTGGATGCTGAGACCCAGAGAAAGAGAGTAACTTGCCCCAAATCACACGTGAAACCAGTGCCAAAGTGAAGATTAGAACCTAGGGGTCCCGACTTCTTATCTGGGACTGTATACCCGTGCTCTGGATAGCCACAGATGGAAAAGCAAGGGGCTGGGGTTGCAATTTGAAAGATGCGCTACAACAGTGTGGTTTAGGGTGTCAGGCAGGCCATCCAACAGGGTTGAAAGACCTAATGAAATGTATAATTAGAAGTGCTTTGAGATCTCAGCCTTCCTTAATGATATTAATCCAATTATGTGAATATTTACGGGATGCACCATTAATATTAATGATAACAATAAACAAGTATGAGTGTTCTTTTCAAAGCTGCTGGCTGTTCCAGAAGCTGCCTCCTTTCATTACAGGCTGGTGTGACTCTATGCGGGAGAAGCCACGGCATTGTGTCTGACAAATGACTCTTGTCATACTTCTCTTTCCTTGGTCCCTGGCAGAAGTTGGACGGTATCCCCGACGACCGTCAGCCTTGGCAGGGGGTGGGGGTGGGGAGTTGTGGGCTTGCGGAGAGGGGTAGGAAAGGGAAAAGGGCATTTCCAGGGCTGGGGATTTAAAAAGAATCCATAAAAGAACAAAAACGGGATTTTAGTCCCTGGGGCTGTGGGCTACGGAGGAGGGGTTGGGGCTTGGGAGGGGAAACAGCGTGTGCCCCAGAACTAGGATGTAACCCAGACCTGAGAAAGATGAGATACCCTTTGGAAGAAGAGACAGGTTGTATTATTTCATGGACGAACCTGATTGCTCAATGAGGCAGGTGGGAAAAAAAATATTCTCCTGATAGAATCAGAGCATGGAACATTAGAACTTAGAAAAGAACAAATGGAAACTGAGAGCGGGAAGGCATATTAAGCATAGAGAATATGAGAGCTGGGAGGGACATTAAGACACAGAAGGTTAGGCCTAGAAGGAATCTTAGAAGAGAGAATGTTAGGACCCAAAAGATTACAATAGGAAAGAAGGTTAGAACACCGAATGCTAGAACCTAAAACAAAGACTTCCGGAGCACAGGGTGTTAGAGTATTTATTGTTAGGGCTGAAAAAAAGGCTAGGTTTTTAATTGAAAATTAAAATAAAATTTAAAAGAGATTACAAAATGGAGTTTTTGAACATAGACCTTAGAAATATTGAAGTTGGAAGAGAGCTCAAAAGGTTAAGTATTAACATTGCAAAAGAACTGGAAAGGAACTTTTAAATATCACATATTAGAGCGGGGAGTGTAGATAGACTATTAGAGCTAGGTAGGTTCTCAGAGATTATTTAGTCCAACAGCCAACGTCCTTATTGGGACAGGAAACTGAGGCTCAGGGAAGGGGTGATCATCTTGATGGAGGCCATGTAGTAAGGGGGAGGCAAGGTCATGATGGGCCTAGGTCTTCTGACTCTTTTCCATAACTGTGACTATGAAAGACAAGAAGCGGGGTGGGGAGCCTGAGAGGGACAGTAGGAATATTATATGTGTAAGTAAGCATGAGCACAACAGACATAAAAGTCAGTTATCAGGACCTTGCCCCTCTATTCTCTCTTCTCCCTCCCAGCTGCTTGGCTGCAAGTTCTACCGTCACAACACAGGGAGATAGGTTCCAGAGTCCTTCCTTCTTCAAAGGATTTGTTAATAAGTCAACGACGGAATATCTAAAGGGAGGAAAAATATTTCTTTTTATAGTTGGAGATAATTGTCCCTGAAAAAAAAACAACAACAAACCTTTAATTACAACTCACATGGAGAAAGCTTGATTTGTGCCCTGCGCCCAAATGCTGAGGAGCCGGATGTAAAATATTTGTAATATTTAGGGAACCTAGAGTTTTACATAAAAGTAAACAGCTTTGCCGGAAGGCACAATTTCTAGCAACACAATAAAATGTGCTGTGAATTTATGGCGGCCATCCATTAGCTCTTACCAAGGCAACGTCGCCCATATCTGTCGTCCATCATTATAATAGAGGGTTAATGCACCGAATTTACATAAAAAAGTCATATTGTCTGCATGAATTATTTACACCCTCAGCTGTTTTTACAGCCCTGCTTCAAGCTGCATTCTGAGAGAGATTCTGCTAGTAAATTACTCTGTGGAGGCCCAGCTCTATAACTACAAACGGCGGGCGGGCAGGCACAGGGCTATGAAAAGGAGTAAGAAATGGGGAGGCCCCAGAGTGGATGGTGAGGGAGTCGGGTGCCTCCCTTCTCCTGTGCAGGGTGGGGAGGAGGTGGCCCCCGAGTCCCCCAAAAGCTTGGGCTGGGGACTTAGAGCTGAGATAACATAGCACTGATTTCCTCCCCACCCCATGGGATTTAGATCTTCAGAGATAATCTAGCCCAATTTCTTTATTTTTGCAAATGAGGAAACTGAGTCCTAAACTTAGAAAGAGAATAATCCAAGTCATACAGGTAGTGTCAGGAGAGGAACCTCAGTCCTTTGACTCAGGGCTCTTAGCAGAATACACTTTCTAAAATGATATTCAAGGCTGAAAAAAAAAAAAGAGAAAGCAAGAAACAAAACTCGGTTGAGTCCTGAGGAAAAATCATTAGTCTGGAGGCCCCTTCCCCTACTGCTTTAGCTATTCTGCAGATTCTGTAGAGTCTATGCTTATCTTTGTAGTAGGGTAAGGATGCAGAAAATATTCATTCCAGAGAATCTGGGGTTCTCAGCCCAAGGAAACTATAGTTTCCCTAAAGCAGGGTAGGCCAAGGTCATGACTTGGATATAGGACTTGGAACCCGAAGCGATCTTAGAGACCATACAGGGATGGGGAGCCTTTGACCTCGAAGCCACATGTGGCTGCTAGGTTCTCAAGTGGGGCTCTTTGACTGAATCCAAACTTCACAGAACAAATCCTTTTATTAAGGTGATTTATTCTACGAAGTTTGATTCAGTTAAAGAGCCGAAGTTAAGGACCTAGAGGGCCACATGTGACCCTGAGATGGAAAGTTTCCCACCTCAATGGTCTAATTTTTTTGTTTTACTGATGGCGAAACTGAGTCTTAGGGTAAATAACTTAGGGTAAATAACTCCAGAGTGTTTTCTACAAGACTACATTTAGGGGATTCATGGAACTAAAGTTAGGGCTAGGACCCAAGCTTCTGTTTTGATCATTGCTACCTGACCGTTACCATAGTGATGGAGGAGGTGGTACAGGTCTGGGGAGCATGGTACTCAGGATGCCTACCGCTCAGCTCTGTGACACTGATCTAGTCATTCCCCCTCTCTGGGCATCTACTGCCCCCTCTCTAAGTAAGGCAGGGAGACTAAATCCTGCCCTGTCTCCTTTAAAAAATGTTTTCCCCTTTGCCCTGCTCCCTTCACAGTGTTGGTGTGAGGATCAGATGAGCTGACAGATCTGGAAGTGGTTTGGGATCTAACAGTGAAGTCCCCCCCATAAATGATGTTGAATGATGAGATTCTAAGAGCTCCAGGAGGAGAGACGAGGGTACAGACACATACAAGGCACACATACTCAAACAGCCATGCAGAGATATATGTATTTTATGAGTACAGTTCAAGGTCAGGGCCTAATGCTTCGAACTGGGCGTGTTATCAGCCCTTCTGGAGAGCCAGAGTGACAGCTACCCAGGGAGACACACAAAGATAGAGTCAGAGACATGGGAAAGGGCAGAGAGAGAAAGACAAAGAGAAAGGACAGAGAGACAGAAGGAATAGAACCTCCACAAGGAGACGGACCCACATCAAGAGTCAGGGGGAGGGCATTATTGTAAAGTTAGGACTGGTAAATGTTCTGGTCTCCTGTTAGTTTGGGGATCACAGGGGCCTGGAGAAACTCCTTTAGGGAACGACAATTCCTAGCCAGGGTCTGAGATTTCAGTGTTTTCTGATTTCTCTAAATTTGCCTGACTCCCCTTCTCACCTTCTCACCCCCATTTTCTCTCCTCCACTTTCCTTCAGTTCTACCCAAGCACAGGGTTCCTGTAAAGGTCGACCTTTGCAATGTCATCGATGCCCCCTCACCTACCCCCTTCCTTCCAGTACAAAGAAAACTGCCAATGGTGAGGGTGAGAGTCCCTGCCCTGCGGTGGCCATCCGTCACCAGGCCCCTGCAAAGCCCCCGTAATGTTCTCCTGGCTGGAAGACTCCTAATGAGTCCCTGCTGAAATGGTACTCACCCCTCTCTTGCCCTAACCCAGTTCCTGTACGGTATCATCATCATAACCATGTTCCCCTGGGGGATTATACCTCCGTGTGATTTAATCCTTAAATTTGTTTTGCTTTCATCCCCTGGAGGAAAGAGATGTGGGCTGTAAAGCAGTTTGTCTTCCTCTGAGTGCCATTCCTGCTCCTGCCCCCCCTGCTAATCTCTGCCTGTTGAAATTCTGTCCATCTTTCTAGGCTCAGCCCTAGTGCTGCTTCCTCCATGGAGCTTACCTTGATTGCCTCCCTCTGGAAGTGATCTTTCCCACCTTTGTCCTTTGGTAAGCATCCCTCCTCACCCCTTGCCCCCCTCAAAACAACAAAACCCTTGGATCTCTCATCTAATGACACATTTATCTCCTAGGAGAGTTCAGTGGGGCATAATGAGTAGAGAGCTGGCCAGTCAGGAAGTCCTGAATTCGAGACAACAATTATTTGGTCAATTCACTTAACCCGTCAGTGCCTCAGGATTCAAGATGGGCTGCTGACCCCAAGCAAGTCATTTTTCTAATGAAGGGTTCCCTCTGTTCTGGCTTCACTCCTAGCTCAGCTCTCACTCCTGATTTCCTACTTCACCATCAGCCTGGTCTTACTCTGAGGGTCTCTGCCCTGAGGACTCCTTTTTTGGTGGGACAGTCTTCAGCCCAGACCACCACTCCATTAGGGAGACTCTAGCCATGACCCCTTCCCTCCAGGTTCAACTTCTCTGCTTCCTCAACCAGCAGCCTTGACTCCATGTGCAAGGAGCCTTTTAAGTACCTATCCCTCCTTACTTCCTAAATTTCCTTTCTGTGTTGCTTCAAATAATTACGTCTAAGCTCCTTGAGGGCCGGATTATCTTGTTTGCTTTCATTTGCATCTCCAGCATTTAGCACAGGATCTGGCCCATAGTAAGTACTTAATAAATAATTTCTCTCTCTCTCTCTCTCTCTCTCTCTCTCTCTCTCTCTCTCTCTCTCTCTCTCTCTCTCTCTCTCTCTCTCCTTTCTTCTTTTCCCTCTCCTTCTTTCTCTCCCCCTTGTCTCTTCTCTTTTTCCCTCCCTCCTCCCTCCCCTCTCTTTGTCTCTCCCTTCCTTCCTTCTTCTCTCTGTCTCCCTCTCTCCTTGCTCTTTGTTTATCCCTCTCCATCCTTTTCTTCCCCTTCCTCCTCTTTCTCTCTCTGTCTTCTCCCCCTTTTTTCCCTCCTTTCCCCATCTCCTTCTCTCTCCCTCTCTACCCCCCTGTCTCTTTTGATCCTCTTCTGTAGAAGCAGAGGGGGTTCCCTTCTTTAGAGTTCCCTACATTAATAGAATCAAGGAATCAGAGGGCCAAAGTGATTTGCTTGTGAACACTCAGGCAGAAAGTACCTGAGCAGAAATTCAAACCCAGGTCTCCTGATACCATGTCTGCTCCTCTATTGGTTATCTTTGAATAAATGAATGATTGAAAAAAAATTATTAAGTCCTGACTACATGCACAGTGTTAAGAGTTGGAGATACACATGCAAGTAAGACAATCCCTGCCTCAAGGAGCTTCCATTCTAATAAGGGAAGACAGCACCTATAAAAAAATGGTGACCAAGAAGGAGTGTTTTGGAGAGTGAAGTCAGAAGGAAGGGTGATTGAAAGACTAGGGGATGGAAATTGGCAGGAATGGTGGTGTTGATTTGATGGCTATTCTTAAAGCTAGAGATGGAAAGTGTAGGAGTGGGAGATTAGGGCAGGAAGAAAGGTACTCAGGTATAGGAATATGTCATGAGAATGCCTAGAGAGCTTCAGCATCCATGGTCCAGAGTATGGTCTTGATATGGCTGGTGCTTATCAACCAGAAGCCCAGGCACAAGATGAGGTACCTTGAGGTTGATGGAGTTTGGGACTCAGAAACGTGGTACCAATGAAGATAATAGGGAAGTCTCAGGATAGGTCTAGGTCAGGGCTTTATAAGATGAATTCTGGCCAATCAGAAACTCATGGCAATGATCATAGCCTACTGGGTGATTATTTACTTGCACTTTCCCCTGAAGGGAGAAATCTAGATATTCTCTAATGAACCTGAGTCCATGAAGGACCCACGTAGCTCTAACTTCTCATGTTCTGAGGTTCTGTGGCATTAGACTATGAGCTTATTGAGAGCAAGAATTATTTTCTTATTCAAAATTTGTGATCTTGTTCAATCTCCCCATGGAGTAGAGAGCTCAGGTCCTTATTGTATAGTTGTTACTCAGTCAATAGTGGTTGAATGAATGAATGAACGTAGAAGGCCTGTGAATTTATCCCATTTTTCTCATCCTAAACCTCACTCTCACTAATGAAAGTAGGAAGAGTATATAATTAGGGCCTGGTCTTTGGGGGGCCAGCAAGGACAGCTCCTCATGGAGAGTGGGACTAGTAGAGGTGAGGGAATTAGGAAAGGTGGTGAGGAGCTAAGGGTAACCATGGAAAGTTGTTGAATGAAAGAACAGCTCCTCTCTTTGCCTTGCCTTGACAAATACAAGACAACAGTGGAAACTGGGGTGTGTCTATATGCTCATCTGTGTGTTTGCATGTATCTGTGTCGTTGATGTCCATATCTACATACGTACAGTGTGCCTATAAATAAGGGAGGGGGAGAAGGTGGGGCTTTGGAATCGGTGGTAGAGACTCCTGAGTTTGAATCCCACTTCAGACACTTGCTGTAATCTTGGGCAAAGTGCTTCATATCCTTGGACCTCAGTTTCCTCATCTGTAAAATGCTAAAACCTCTAAGTTCCCTCCCAGACTTATATTTAGGATTCTTTGTACAGTGATAAGCCCTGATTGAATCTTGGGATTGTGAGTCTATGTGAATATAATATTTCTGTGACCTCAAGTGTATGTGTATGCCAATGTAGGCCTCTGTGACTTGGAATATCTTTATGTGTGAAGTTGTGTGTAAGGGCATATGAACATAAGAACGTGTGTCCTTCTGTTTGTGGATGGGTATATTTATAACTTTGCTTATGAATTTGTGTATGTGCCCATTGCCTGGTTCCAGGTAAAATCATGTGTGACAATGGGGTCTCTCCACTGAAGTGTGTGTGTGTGTGTGTGTGTGTGTGTGTGTGTATGCATGGGCAGTAAACCTCTGTGTATACATGTGTGTCTTTTTGACTTTGCTTATCTGTGGGTCGAGTTGAATATGTGGATCTTTGTGGTGTGTGATATTTATTCCCCAAAAAGCAAATGGCTGAGGGAAGGAGTTTGTGTAGAGGCCCAGCAGGCTAGGGAGAACCTTCTGGACTAGGTATGGGAGGGGATGTGCAGAAATGCCTCTCTGTTCCCTAGGATTTTTTTCACTTTGCCTCCCTAGTACATATAGAGGAGCCCCACTCTGCCCCCCATTTCTTTTCCAGCAGTGGTGCTCAGGCTGGGTTTTGGAATCTGCCCAAGCAACTCTGATCTCTGGCCCTTTCTCCCACATTTGTGACCTCAGGCCTCTGGGGGGACTCATTGTAGGGGAGGGTTCCTCTGTCAGTCTCCCCCTCCTCATCATCTCCTGGCGCAGAGCCAGCATGACAGCAGATTCCACTTAAAGACTCTCTCGTAAAAACCAAAATGCCAAGCCCTGAGCAGCCCTAACACTCCACGGTGGAGCGCTCTGCTGCCGTGGTCGCTCTCGTGAAGGAGAGCTTTAGGATGCACAGTGGTCCAATAACAGCTATGTGAAGTTGGCAGAGAGAAAATAGAGCTGCCATAGCATCCAGAGGCTGAACTTCAGTCTGGGATTCCGGAATCCAGTCTCAGCCCTGACAGCTGCCTTCTCACATGCCCCTCATGCTTAGCCAGCCCCTGCCAAGGAATTAGAGAACCACTGAGCATTGGCGTTAGAAGGGGCCCTAGAACAGAGAATGTTAGAACAGAAAGTTGGGGGTTTGTCAATGGTGGTCTTTGAATAAAGAATGTTAGATCCAAAAAGGGACTTAGGACAGAGAATGTCAGAACTGGGAAGGACCCTAGAACACAGAATGTCAGAGCTGGGAGGGACCTTCGAACAGAGAATGTCAGAGCTAGGAGGGTCCTTAGAACAGAGAATCTCAGAACTGAGAGGGGCCTTAAAACATATAATATGAGAACAGAGAATATAAATCTTCAGAGTTCCATTTTACAGATGAGAAAACTGATTTTAGGGAAGTTGAGTGATTGGCTTCTGGTTCTAATTATGTTGTCAATCAGCAAATATTTATTAAGTGCCTACTGTGTGCCAGGTGCTATGCTAGGCTCTGGGGATAAAAAGACAAAAAAAGAGAAAGAGATGGTATTTTGGAACTAGAAGCTGTTGGATAAGGAAAGGCCTAATTAGGAAAGCAGATGATATTGGAGCTGAGCAATGCTGGGGATGGGGGTGGGAAGAGGGAGGTGTGGACCCTGGGAGCTAGCCAGGCTGAAGTAGAGTGAAGACCTTAGGATGCGGCCATTTGTCCCTGGGCTGGTTATTTTGTTAGCATTTTGTCCCCTCTTCTACCCTCTACGTAGATGGCATAAGGTGGTTCTTTCTTCATAGGGCGGTGTGGAGTCGTGAAAAGACTTCATTTGGATTTTGACTTTGCTGCATCCTACCCGTATGATATTAGGTGAGTGATTCCACTACTGTGAACCTCAGTTTCCTCGTCTGTCTGCAGGGGCTATCCTAGACCTCCTGAAAAGAGCATTAATATTGTAGCCAGACAACCTGTATTTGTGTCCAGGCTCCGATATTAGTGGTTTGATCTTGGGAAAGTCATTTTACCATGGTAAATGTTTAACAAGCTTTCTGGTGGTGGAAGCGGGGAGAAGTACTCCCAATACTCTTAGAAGTTTAATTCAAATTTATTAATATTTTCTCCATCACTTTCTTAAGTCTAGACAATCAAAAAAACAAATCAAGCCCCTAGTATGTAGAGTTTGCCAGTTTTCAAGGTGTAAATGCTGACACTGAAAATTTAACAATCTTCTTTCTTGAGCAAATTGGAGCTGATAAATGTTTAACAACCAGCTTTTGCGGGGGAGAGTATTCTCAACACACTTTGAAGTTTAATTTGCATTTATTAGCATTTTCTCCATCACTCTGTTAAGTTTAGGAAATCAGCAAAACACATCAAGTCCTAATATGCAAAATTTGCCAATTTCCAAGGGGTAAATGCTCACACTGAAAATTTAACAATCTACTCTGTTGAGCAAGTTGAACCTATATTAACACTCCTAGCTCTAGCTGAAGTTGGTTCTAGCAGCCTGGTTTCAGTAAATACCCACACACAAATCATATGGATTTGGATCCAGCAGTAACCTTAGAGATATCAAGTGCTTACTATGTATGAGGCACTGTGCTAGGTGCTATAAGTAAAAAGTTAAAAAAAAGAGACCATTTCCTGTCCTTAAGGAGCTTACATTTAATCAGAGGGAAAGACAATATTGCATATATGATCATAGCTGGGTCCCAATTAGTATGAATAATGAAACTCCTGAAGGAGTCACCTGTATTCCAATTCTCTATATTCAAAGTTATAATTAAGTAAATTATAGTGATTGGTTGCAGCTCAATGAAAAGAAGCAATGTGAATTTGAATAAAGCTACTACTTCAGGGATTCATTGTTTACTAAGTGAAGCTAGCTGTGTGCACTTAAGTATATATGAAATAAATAGGAGATATATTTTTTTGGAGGGGGAGGGAGAGCACTGGGGGCCCAAGGAGCTCCTCAGGCAAGGCTTATGTAGGAGCAGGCTTATTGCAACGCCCAGAGATGGGAGAGAGAAGGTCATGTTGGAAGATGTTCAGTCTGACCGTGTTGTAGAGTGTGGGCAGTGAGGGAAAAAGGGTAGGTTGGCACCAGATCATGAAGAGCCATGAAAGAAAAATAGAGAGGTTCTACTAGATTAAGTCAACCTCATCATTTTGTCAATGTGAAGATTGAGACCTAGGAGAGAGAAGGACCTGCCCAAAGTCATGGTGATAATATGTGGCAGAATCAGAATTCGAATCCAGGTTCTATGGCTCTTAATCCAGGGTTCTCTATTACACGCTTCGCCTTCCCACCCGGGAAGAATCCGAGGATATGTATGACAGCTTCTAGAGTGGATTCTCAGGTTCCACATGAGTCTCCTCACCCTCAATTGTCCAGGAAGTTCTGAGGTTCCTGAAGCTCTAGGTCAGGCATATTGCCCTTAATTAGCAAACTTTTATAATCACTCACTATGTGCCAAGGGCTCTAAAGGGTCACTGAACACAGAGGGAAAAAAGGGTCCTTAGCAGGCTTCTGGGCCAACTCATACTTGAACGAGAATAGCCTCTGTGTCTCGGAGAAGAGATCATCCAGACTCTGCTTGAACTTCATGGGAAACAGCTTGGACCAGAGGAAAGAATCAGATGATCGGACCTTGAAATCTGGCTCTGCAATGAACTCCTTGTGTGATCTGGGGGGCAGGCCTAAAAGACCACTAAGATGTCTAGATCTAAATATTTGATTCTATTTAACTCATGACTTCTTAATTTTGTTTTCAGAATATAATAATTTTTCTCATGTTTTTGTTATATCTGATCAGTTGCTTGGATGTAATTTTTATATGTTGGATATATGTTTTATATGTTGAATGCTTAAAGTCTCATGTGTTACCATGTCTGTTAAGGGTATGCAAGTCCTGATGTGAGCAATAGGTATGTTACGTCCTTAGAACAGTGCCTGTTGATACACAAGAGTCACATAGAAGATTCCTAGTTAAAGGAGTTCCCCTGAGATTCTTATGAACTACTGTCCTCAGGATAAGATGATGGGCTAGAGACCTTGAGTAACCAATCCCAAGTAATTAGTACTTTTTTGGGCTCTCCACATATCTCTTGAGTATTTCTGACCTTTTAAAATTTCTTTTTTTTTTTTTAAACTTCTACTTGAAACTTTGTGCATTGCAGGGATCCAAGGGAGAAATTTTTGGTGGCCTATGCATTTGAAAGGAAAACTGGAGAAATCTGTACCTCCATTTGGAATGCTCTATGAGTCTTTAGGACTCCACTGGAAAAATTTATTTATTGAAGGAAACCATTAGTAGAGTTTTCACCCAGAACACATGATTTTCACATGAAGGTAAGGCTTTACTATCTTCTCTCCCTTTTCTTCTCCTCTTCTCCATTTCCTTCTCTTCCCCATCCCCTTCCCTTACTTCTTCCCTCCCCTTCACCCTTCCTCTTTCCCTTTTCCTTTTTCTTCCTCTTTTCCCCTTTCCTTTTCCTTTCTTTTTCCCTTTCCATTTCCTTTTTCCTCTTCCCTTTTCCTTCTTTCCCTTTCTCTTCTTTTCTCTTTCCCTTGTCTTTTCTCCATCCTCTTTCCTTCCCCATATCTTCCCTTTCTTCTTTCCTTTCTCTCTCTCTCCTCTTCTCTTTCTCTTTCCCCTTCCCCTTCCCCTCTTCAATTATTTCAATTGTTCCCTTTTCTATTTGTTTTTGCATTAGGAATGCTTTTACATGCATCAAGACAGGTGATAATCTATGAGAGATAAAAAAAAGTTGTTTGCTGAACTTATATGACCATGTATTTGGAGGTGATTGTAATCTCTGGGACCATAGGATATGGTAGGCCTGGATCCTCATCACAGACTGTCAATTTCAGACTGTCTAAAACTGAGTCACACAGAATCTGGTGCCATTCATTAATGGCCATGATTGGAAGGCACTTGAAAAGACAATGTTGAGTTTCTCCAGTGTAAAAGAGGTGGATCAGGGGAAGTCTTTGGCTAAATTGGAGGATTTTCCTAAACAATCTGATAACAGAGTGTGAAGGAATTTTCTAAGCAACTTGATGACAAGGGCCATTGCTGTAACAAGTGGATAATTAAATTGAAGAAGTTCCTTCACCACTTTGTTGAGAATATTGGGCACTGGCTATAGGATTAAGGCAACTTATGGGGAGAAGGGAACATACTTTGAAAAATCTTTTTTCTTTTTAAAAAAATTCAGCACTTGAAAACACTAAATAAAATGAGCATTTCCATATAGATTATAGAACAGAAGGGGAGTATTGCACATGAAATAGTGAATCTCTATTATGTAGAACTTGCTTTCCTTTTAAAATATGTAATAAATTCAACATGTAACTTTCAAAGCTGTCCTGCTTGTCTGGGATTCCTTCTGGTTTTCCTTCTGTTCTCTTATCATTTTTTGGAGGGGACGGAAACCCTATTTCTAACCCCTCTTTGCCTCTCACATCACCCTTCTCTTACTGAACATAAAGAAAAGCAAAAGCTTTGTAATGAATATACATCGTCAAGCAAAACAAATTCCCACATTGGCCATGTCAAAAAATATGTCTCATGGGTGGTTCAGTGGGTAGGTTATTGGGTGTCAGGAAGACCTGACTTCAATTCTGGCTTCAGAAACTCACTGTCTGTGTGACCCTAGATAAGTTGTTTAACCTCTGTTTGCCTCAGTTTTCTCAATTGAAAAGCAAAGATAACATTTACTTGCAGGGTTGTCATGAGGATGAAATAATATTTTAAAAGCCCTTAGAATAATGCCTGGAACAGAGTAGGCTCTGTATAAGTGCTTATTCCCTCCTTTCCCTTCCCTCATTCTGTATCTTGAATTCTTCACCCCTCTCTCAAGAAGGGGGTAGCATCTTTTTTGTTATCAGTATTTTGTAATCTTTGCTGAGTCCTTACATTGATTAGATGTTTTGTCTTTCAAAGTTTCTTTTCTTTACATTATTGTTAAATTGTTTTGTAAATTGTTATCTTCTCACTTCTTTCTACGTGAGTTCATATAAATCTTCCCATTTTTCTCTGCCCTTTCATCATTTTACGCAGCACAATAATATTCTATTACATGCATATGCCATGATTTGTTCAGCCTTTTCCGAATTAATGACTCTCCTTACTTATTTTCCAGTTCTTTGTCACTGCAGAAAGAGGTACTATATTTTTGTACAAATGGGTAATTTTCCTCTCTCCTTAAACTTTTGGGGTTTTGACCTAGACTAGGTATCACTGGTCCACAGGATTTTCTAAAAATTGAGGGAGAGGATCATCCATAGCCTTTGTATTCTAGATAAAAAAGCAAATTAGCCCCCACTTTGAGGCAGTCAAGAAGAAACTCTCCTCTTGAGAGTGTTCTCATCTTCAGAGATTCAACCTTGTACCTACTAAGGAAGAATTTACCTCTCCTTCCTCCCTCTCCTCTATTCTTCTCCAATCAGTAGTGCTGATTATGGCAGTAGCATATGATCAAAGGGGCCCTGTGCTAGCATGTAATCTGAGAGGGAAATTCAAGGACATGGTGGCCTTCTGCCCTCCAACTTTCAGTGGAAAGAGCCAAGGAGAACAGGGAGGGATGCAGGGAGGGAGGGAGAGAAAGAGAGGGAGAGAGGGAGGGAGGGAGGGGGGGAGAGAGAGAGAGAGACAGAGAGAGAGAGACAGAGAGAGAGGGAGAGAGAGAAAGGGAGAGAGACAGGGAGGGAGAGAGAGAGAGAGAGAGA
The DNA here is from genome assembly GCA_023548195.1 of Bettongia penicillata ogilbyi. Classification (NCBI taxonomy): domain Eukaryota; kingdom Metazoa; phylum Chordata; class Mammalia; order Diprotodontia; family Potoroidae; genus Bettongia; species Bettongia penicillata. Next base: position 5,554,975 of record JAJHZJ010000128.1, read on the forward strand.
GAGAGAGAGACAGAGAGAGACAGAGAGAGAGAGAGAGAGAGCCAATTGCCAAATCAACATGGCCTACAGTAAGATGACCCAGCTATAGAATGTATGCAGGTGAGAGCAGGTCCAGTCAAGATGTCTTTATCAGTGAGGAACAGTGTGGATACAACATCTGATAACATCAGAGGACTTATCGCATTGGAAGTATGAGTTGCTCTCATGTCGGCCTTTTGTGTCGGATCTCTATACTTGCTCACCTTTTCCTTTGATGGTGTGTATGGTGGTAGGAGTGTGAACCCTAATTTTAGATAGGGAGAACATTCTATTGCAACTCTTCTGGCTAAGGTATTCCAGTAAATGCCTTTGCTTTGAGCTAATTGTATCATCTGACTGAGTATTGAAAAATAAACACATTAGTGGGGGCTTCTGAACCTAGCTTTAGGAGTGTGGCTTCATTCCCAGTACCCTGAAAACCTGGGGTAATCATTGTTTGGGGAATCTTTCTAGTTAGTTAGGGAGAAACCTAAGGGGGACTTATGCTGGTGATCTGTTTGGTGCCAGAGGGTAGAATTAGGGTGACAGATCTTGGCTCAATAAAATAAAGAATTTTTTAACAGTCAGCATCAGTGAATGGAATGGATGGCACTGTTGGATAGTGAACTAACATCCCTAATGGTATTTAAGAAGAGAGCGGATGACATTGTAAGCAGTGTTCTTGTAAGGAAGATGTCTGGACTGGATGCACCTTTGTGTCCCTTCTAGCTCTGAGATGCTGCAAAACAATGATCTTTTCACCTTGGGATTGAATGTGAAGGCTGGAGAGCATAGAAGCCAATTCTAGCTGTCTCTGTCCAAATGTGTGAACCTGACCCTGATCACTGGCCCCAGAAGCGTCCTCTCTGAGCCTGGGTCTGGATCTGGCATGGAACAGTTTGTTAGTCAGTGGGTAAAAGGGTGGTTTAGAAAAGCATAATGGAGGAGGTGGCATTTGGGCCTTGAAGGACGAGGAGGATGCCCTCAGATACCCTGAGATATGGAGTGTTTGGGGCTACCACTCACGTTGTTCCTGCTGGAGCTGAAACCTGGGTTTAACTGGGAACATTTACCTGCCAAACAGAATCAAGTGCAGGAAGTGTCTGCTGGGAAGAAGTACTGTTTAATTTTAAGGTTCTGGTCTACTCTTAAATGTATTCCTCCTGGCAGCTGCGTTGAAGTGAAGCTATTGCGCTTTCTTTTCTTATGCCAAAATCACAGCCATTTTTCCCTGGGAAGGAAATCGAACCGCAGACAGTTTTACTCATTAAATACTTTTTTCCCCCTTAAATCTGTTTTCATAATTTTTTTTTTGCATGAACAGAAAAGTAATAAGGCTGATATTGAAATAAACAAGGCATTTGCAATAGGAAGGTTGGAGCAGATTTGGGAAGGAGGGGAAGAAAAGGGAGGGAGGCGTTGGGAACGTCCCAGCATTTCCATACGGGGGCTGCTCACCAAAGTCTAAGGCAGGAGAGGCAGGCAGTGTTCCTGCGAGAAACCTTCTGAACAGGGACTCTGGAGGTGGGGAGAGCTATTCCAGGTCACAGAACCATAGTACCTGAGAAGGTTCTGGAAGGACCTTGGAATGCAGACCCCTGAATGACGGATCTGGGAGGGTTCTCAGAATATAGAATATCAGAACTGGGAGGACCATCAGAATAGTCAGAGCTGGGAAGGACCTTAGAGTACTAAATGTCAGAACCATGTGGGCCCTTAGAATGTGGAACATCAGAGCTGGGAGGGCCCTTAGAATATAGAATTTCAGAGTGGGAGGGCTCTTAGAACACAGAATGTCAGAGCTGGGAGTGCCCTTAGAACACAGAATGTCAGAGCTAGAAGAGGCCTTAGAACACAGAATGTCAGAGCTGGGAGGGCCCTCAGAACCCAGGATGTCAGAGGTGGGAGGGACTTTAGAACACAGAAGGCCAGGGAAGGGAGGGCCCTTAGAACACAGAATGTCAGAGCTAGAAGGGGCCTTAGAACACAGAATGTCAGAACTGGGAGGGCCCTTAGAACCCAGGATGTCAGAGGTGAGAGGGACCTTAGAACACAGAAGGCCAGGGATGGGAGGGCCCTTAGAACAAAGAATATTAGAACTGGAAGAGACAGCAGACAATAGACTCTCAACAAAAAGAAGAATGCTTCCATAGAATATTGGAGCTGAAAGGGACCTTTGAAGATAAAACACAAAAACTGAAAGATACCTCAGAATTCATCTAAACCATTGCCTTTTCTTCACAGTGGGGAAACTGAGGCACAAAGAAACATGATTTTGCTCAAGATCACATACTGTACCTTTTTCTTGAGGCCCTTAACTCTTTAAAAGTCATTAGGTAACTAGGGTTGTTTATATTATTTCTATTTATAAAACTCCCCACAATTTTTTAAGTCATCCTAGTTTCCTGTGAAACTTTCATTCAGGGTATGTTCAGATAAATCTGTGGAAATATATTTTTTCTATTTTTTTTTTGCTTAAGAACAGGTAAATGTTAGAGAGAAGGGAATCCTGAAGCTTTATTGGTTGAAGAGACCTCTGAGATTCTGTTGACTGTTCATTTTACAAATGCAGAGATTGCCATCCAGAAAATCTAGAGACTTGCTCAAGATCATTCAGTGAGTTAGTTGCCGAGCAGGGTCTATTTAAAGGGACTTCCTGTGGCTCATCCCTCCGCTGGGTATTGTGGGAGGGGAGGGAACCAGAGGAAAATAAACCTTAGTCCCTGTACTTGAGGGACTTATGTTTGCATTGGGGGAAATAGTACAATGAAAAGAACACAGTCAGGAGATTTCTGTCTGAGCCTTGGTTTCTTCAATCACTAGCTGTATGATTATGGGACTGGAAACTTTCTGGGCCTCAATAGGGATAATCATTCCTACCTTCTCAACCTAAAAAGATTGGGGAAAATGATGAAGTTGGATGGAGATGATGAGTTGGAATTAACTGCCTCAGGAGGTCATGAGTTTCCTGTCACTGGAGATATTCAAGGAGAAGCATGTAGAGAAAAATGCTTTTCAGCTCAGACTGGATGGTCTGTAAGGGTCTTTCTGGTTCTGAGATGCTGAGATTCTGTGGGAAATGGAGTTAAGTGCTTTGAAAATAGGAGTGAAATATAAACTTTTATTATAAGTTTTATTTTTATTTTTTTAATTTTTAATTTTAGTTTTAATTTCTACTTATTTATTTAATTTTAAAATTTATTATAATACATTTTAATTAATTTATTTTTTATTATAAGTCATCATAAAATTCTTTGGGAATGGTATCAGATTTCAAAAATATTAAGAATATGTTGTATTGTTCAGACTGCTCTGTGCTTTAGGAGTTCAGAGAATTGGTCCCATTCAACAAGCAAGTATTAAGTACCACTTGCATACAGGGACCTCTAGGAGGGGAAGAATGAGTCAGGGAGGAGGTGAGACTCATTCTGGGCTCTTGAATGAGGACTAAGATTTGGATCAACAAGGGTGGGAGTGGGGAACAAACAAGAATTCCCTTTGTAGGGGACAGTGAGGGAGGACACTGCTTGAGTTGAGCAGAATGTGTGTACAGGGAAAGAAGGGAGTGATGAGGATGGTGAGGGAGGGCCCTGAATGTCAGGGTCTGGACTTGGTCCAGTAGCAAAGGGATGTGTGCGGAAGAACCAGGAGTCAGGGACTGACTCTGAGGATCAGCCCTGACATTTGTTAGGTGTGTCACTTGGGCCGATCTTTTCACTCCTTTTCCATTTGTAAAATGACTGGATTAAGTGCTTTCTGAGGCCTCTTCGTGTTCGATAACCTGAGTCGCCAAAGATGGAGAGTGATAAGCGTGGCCGCAGTTATAGCTCCCTCTGCCCCAAGCAAAAACCGGAGGCTATACCCAGCCAGGCTGCCCTCAAAACCAGGAAACAGCTGGAGAATATTCTCTCTTGTAGCTGGAGAAGACTACAGCAACGTCATTTCAAGACTGACTGAAGTGACTCAGGACTGAGCCTGAGTCATTCACTGGGCTGGGACATTGGCCGACCCCAGTTGTGGCCCTCTCCTGGGCCCTGGGGATGGGTCATGACACCTGCCTCAGGACCAGGGGAGAGAATAGAAGTGGATCTTTCCAAGACAAAACCCAGAGAGAGCACAGATTCATTTGGAAATGCAGCAATAGCTCCTTTCAATGGCCCAGAAAAACCCCAGGCCTGGTCCAACCTAGCTCAGGCCTGGGGTCCTAGCCCTAGGAGCTTTCAGGAGGAGACAGTTAGCAAGTGCTCATGAATGCAGAACATAGATTAACAGAGCTGGAAGGGAACTCAGAATGTACAAAGTCAGATCTAGATAGAATCTTAGAACCTAGAACAGAGAATGTAAAATCTCCCCCTCGCCATCCAGGGGGCTTTGTAAAGGAGGGGGCATTTTATTTAAACCTTGAAGGCTGGATTGAGTTTCAGTAGGAAAAATGTGTTTTGTCCTTTGTTCTGGAAGAGGACCATGACATCAGAGAATGATGACATGACTTGCAGTTGACTTTGATTTGAGTGAGGGAGGGCTGTGCAAGGTCATCAGCCTCACTTTCTCCTCCAGACATCTGGGTCCAGTGGCCAGATATTCATCAATTCGACTGGAGACGGCCTAGGATGCAATGGGAGACTTTGGCTCTTTTCGGCTAAGGTCTTTAATAGAAATAGGAAAAGATAAAGTAGAGATGAAAGAAGGGCATTCTTGGCCTAGGGAACCCTGAGAACAAAGGTGTGGAGGCAGTAGAATACAGGAAACATTCAGACAATGATAAGGAAAGGCAATTTGGCTGAAGTGAGAGAAGGTTCGAGATAGAAAGGGGAAGTCGGATTGGCCTTGAGTGCCAGGCTGAGAAGACTTTCAGCCTTCCAGCTGGCTTTTAAAGCTCACTTAGCCCAGCCTGTTGCCTGAAGCTGAATCCCCTCTATGATTTGGGGGCATTGTGACATCCCTGACCCTGGAATATGTTTTAAGCCCTGAGTCATTGCAGGGAGAGGTGGGAGGGGCCAGGTTCTTCCTCCAGCTTCTGAAAATACATTTGTTTCTGGGTGAATGAATGCTGCAGCCGGCTGGAGGCCAGGCTTGGGTGGAAACAGGGCGGTGGGGAGACTGCAGGCGCTCCAAATGTATTCTGAGAGAGGAGAGCACTTCCCATCGCAATTCAAGGCTCTCTGAGTCTTCACCTGTAGATCTGCCGATAAACTTATATCATCCACCTGCAGGTTTCTCGGGGGCCAGTATGTCAGCTCTGGCTTCTGCTGATTTACTGCCAGGGCCCCAAATGGATTAAATCACCCAGAGTCATTTGAATTTTACCCAGCCTTGTCACACAAATCTCAGAAAACTGCTGTCTTGCATGAGAACTTTCTTCTACTTCAGTGGAAACCTGAGAGAGACTTAGAATTAGGCTGGTAATGGGGGTAGGGGAGCTATGGGGCCTCTGTGCCCATGCCATGGGGACCTTTGTGTTTCCTGGCCAGAGGATGGCAGAGGACAATACTCCCTTCCTGGACGCTTTCGCTCCTTGGTGCCCTGCAAAAATGTCCCAGGGTAGGGAAGGAGATCCCATTCTGCAGGTCCTGGGGAAAATATGAATTATGTTTATAGCTCTGATCATGGAACACTTCATTGTAATGAGTCTATTGTACACATGTATACATGCACACACATGCATACGAACATACATGTGTATACACATGTATATGTGCACACACATACACATGCACTAACATGCATGTATTTTTATATATTCATATACATGCATATATATGTGTGTGTTGCTAGTTGACATTATTGAGTTCCTATCCAATTAGAACTAAGTCCAAATCTGGCTATCTGGGCAAGTCACTTGATCTGCCTCAGTTACCTTGTCTGTAAAATGAGCTGCAGAAGGAAACTCCAGTATTTTTGCCAAGGAAACCCCAAAGTGAGGTCACAAAGAGTAAGATACAACTGAAACAACCGAACACCAATGAGTCAGTTACAGCATGTATAATGTAGGGTGCAGTTCTGGATATTACACATGGTATAAAGAGATACTGGCTAGACCAGGATTCATCTCTCATGAAACTTAAATTCCAACTGAGGTATGCAGAAAAAAGGTAGTTAGGATTAAAATTCTCTCAGATTGCAAGTGCTTGGGCTATATCCAAGTCTCCATTCTCCAAATCTAGGTCAGACATGACCTTGACTTGGACCTTGAGATAGGGAGATGGGCTGGATGGTTCCTGGAGGTCCTAGGAATCTGTGACCTATGTGCCTTCATGGAAGGCCAAGGGAGAAGAATTAACTCAAGTGAGCACCCTGAGGTCTTTGTCCTATTTCCTCTTCCAGCCCTACCCAACTCAACTTAACCCATCTCAGCCGGTGTAATCTAGCTCTGCTTCTGCTGCTATTCCTGTCCTTCTAACCCATGGAGCCCTAGCGCAAATGCTGTAAATGAATCAATTGCTTTGGATGCTCTAAGGATCTAATTGGGGTTCCTCAGTCCTATCAGGGTCTGTCTCTGTTGGGGCCAAAGCCAGTCACCGATGGGGAAAATCCTAATGATTGTTATGTTTCTGTAGGACTTTAAAGCTTACTAAACCTCCCCACCTCAATAATAGCTCTATGAGATAGATAATGCAAGTGTAACCTGAGAACCCATTGGTATAGGTCTCTCTCCTTATTGGTGGAGATGAATGCTTTACCTCGTACTGTCATTATGACCTTGGGCAAGTCCTTTGGTCTCAGTGCCTCATATGTGAAATAAGGGGTGGGTTGGGCTCATGATCTGCAAGGTCCCTTCTGTGGTCCCAAATCTATGTTCTTGTGATCTTATTCAATAAGGCCCCTGAGGTCCCAATCCACAAATATTTCCTCTCCCAGATCTGGTCCTGATATGTCTTAGGAACACAGATTTAGAACTGGAAGGGACTTCAGAGGCTGTATAGTCCAGTAAGCCTTTTACAATTGAGCAAACTAAGGTCCAGAGAGACTGGGTGACTTTTTCCAGGTCAAACAGGTAGTAAATGCAGGGCCCTGCACACAGTCAGAACTGAAGACATGTTTATTGAATTGTGGGACCTAGTTCCATAGAAAGGTAACTGTGTGTCATAGTGGATAGAGGACTAAATGTGGAGTCAGGGAGACCTGAATTTGAAACCTATGTGACCCTGAGCAAATCATTTCATTTCGCAGTGCCTCAGTTTCCTCATCTATAAAATGATGGGCCTCTGAAGTCCCTTCCTTCCAGCTCTGATCCATTGGTGAATATAGTTTCCTTTATTTACTCTAATAAGTCTCCCTTGTTTCCCCAAGGCAGGACTGAAGTCACCCCTGGGGAAGGGTTCTCGGATTGGCTTAATTAGCTCAGGCTGCTGTAAATACATTATTTCCCCAAACTCCATCTTGGAAAATAAGTTTGAAAAGAACAATTTATGAAGGTAAGAAAACATACATAAACTCATTAAATCACATGTATACACACCAAACTATACATAACATGAGCAGCAACTGGAGAGCTGAGCCACCCACAGACTTCATTGCTGAGTGGGGCTGTTCTGTGCTATGTGGGGGAAAGGGGAGAGAATGTGCTCTCTCTGATCTCTGCTTCTCCCCATTCATTTGTCAGGGCAGGGTAATAGAGCATCAGAGAGGTTCCAGAGCCCTGAGCTTGAAGTCTGATTCTGTCACTTTCTATCTATCTGTGTGTGCTACATAATGTAGATACCCAACCAATATTTATTGAATGAACTGGGTAAGCTAGCACTCTCTGAGATCCTCAGTCTCCCCCTTTGCAAATCAAGTGATTTAAACTAGATAATCAGTTAAGACCCTTTCATAACTTGATATTTTCTACGTTCTATGCTCCAAGGTTGCTTCTAGTCTTGGCATTCTGTTTTCTCTCGTCTCCCAGCCCTAAGATTCTATATTTTATATTCTAAGATCCTTCTCAAATATAACATTCTATGTCCTAAGGTTCCTTTTTAACTCTGACATTCTAGATTCCAGGGTCCCTCTAAGCTCTGGAATTCTATGTTCTGTGCTGAAACCTTCTTCTAGTTTTGACATTCTGTCATTTGGTAATAGGGTAGACCCTTATGTAATTAGATCAAACAGTTTCAACCATGCAGGGTGGGAAGGTGTCCATCAGTCAGTATAATGAAATGAGGCTAGAAAAGCCAAAGTAATCTGGGTGAATTGGGTTAGGAAAAAGGGAAGTGGGAGAGGGTCTCCAGATTCAAAATTCAGGGTGGAGGGAGTCTAATGAAGTATTTGTTAGGATTTTAGATGCTTGTCAGGAGGAAGATGTCCAAAGTGGTACTTGGGAGATAGCAAGAAAGGCCAAGGACAAATTGGAGTGGGTTGGGTTGGAGTGCAAGAGAAGAGAGTTAAGATCCAGATGGTGAAGATACTTGGTAGCGTTTAGATCTGTCCTGTAGTTTGTAGATTCCTAGAACTTCCAGGGACCACCTAGTCTATCTTTTTGCCATAGGGCCTGGCCATATCTGATTTGGAGTCAGAAGGCATGCTGGTTTTAAGTCCCAGCTGTGCTTCTTTGCTGTGTGATCATGGACAAGTCATTTAACCTTTTTGGACCTCAGGATCCTCAGAAATAAAGGAGGCTTTGGACTAGATGATCTCTAAGGACTTTTTCTGCTGTCGATTCTTTGATGGGCAATGTGGTGCAGTCAGTTAATCAGTAAACATTTATTAAGTACCTACTATGTGCAAGACACTGGGGATACAAAGAAAGGTAAAAGGACTCAAGGAGCTCACAGTATATTGGGGTAGACAACATATACAACAGTGTACAAACAAAATCTAAACAGGGTAACCTGGAGACAACTGAGAGAGAAAAGGTAGTAGCATTAAGGGGATTGGGAAAGGCTTCCTTTGGGGGAGGAGGGTTTAGCTGGAAGCCATAGGGAGAAAGAGTGCCAGGCTTGGGGCCAAGGAGAGCCCTGGGCTTAGATTTTGGCTTTTATTTGACTGGTTTTGTGAACTTGGCCAAGTCACAGAACCTCAGTTTCCTCACCTCCAAAATGAGAAGAAAAATATTTTCCATACCTACCTCAGAAGAAGAAAATTGGAAAAAGGTGCTTCACCAACTTTCAAGCCCCATTTATGAGAGTGGCTATAGTTATTAGCATTATTTTCAGTTACAGGGATTATTATCCTATGATTTCTGTCTCCATGTAGGAGGACCAAGGATTAAATTTTCTTTTTCTGTGGCCTTGGAGGACAGAACTAGCTACAACAGTGGAAATTTCGGAGAGGAAAATTTCTCCTGGATAGAAGGAAGACCTGCCTGACAGTTAAGAGCTAGTCACCAATGGAGTGAGTTGCCTTGGGGTTGTTGTGATCTCCCCATCTCCGGTGGTATCCAAACAACCTGGATGCTGTGGCTTTGTGGGAGCTGAGCTTGACACCCTTTGGAAGTCCCTTCCAGCCCAGAAATTCTAGAATCCACAGGTGTTACTTCTTGGGGAGGTGCTCTTCACTGTGCTAATTCTGGTAGTGTGGTATGGGTGCCCAGGAGCCTCCCTTGAATACTTAATGGTCTCTGGAGAAAGTTCTGGAGGAGGAGCAGCCCTGAGTTGTGGGGCCTCTAGTGGGTGGCAGAACCTTTTCCTGGCTGAATCCCTTCTAACCACTCTTCTCCCAAGCTCTCCAAGCTGAGTTCCTGGTGTAGGAAAGGACTGGGTGGCTTCTCCTGGACCACTCTGCCTGAGACTGAAAGCCAGCCGGTTGGCACTGTCTGCCTGGGAGCCACCGCCAGCTTCCTTTGGCACTTTATTGGCAAAGGCGATGACATTTATTTCAGTTAGGTGGGTGGAGCTGTTAGGCAAACTCCCTGCTCTCCCCATTCGCTGATGAATATTCATGTCTCAAGCAATCTGCATCAGCCAGACTTTCCCAGTATTTCTTTTCCCCCTCCCTTTCTTTCCTTACTCCTTTTCTCTTTCTCCCCCCACTTCCCCATCTTTAAATGCTGAAGCTCAGTCTGGGCTGAAGGGACAGACATTCACCTGTTCATGACAAGACTCCCCTTTCCATGCAGAGGCAGCCCAAGGTAGTGAGGACAGCATTGCAGGCAGGAGACCTGGATTTTCAAACTGGCATCTCACTCGATAGCCTCAGTTTTAATACTTGCACTCTCATCTCCCACTGAGCTGCCAGATCCATATTCCTAACATGGCAGATCTGACTCAAAACTCTTCCCTGGCTCCCTATTTCCTCTAGCCTCAGATGCAAGCTCCTCAGCCTGGCATTCAAACCCTCCCCCACCCCTACAAGCTGAGCCCCCCCCCCCCCCCCCCCGCTCCACTGACCTTTCAAGTCTCATATTTCCCTTTTGTGTACCCCTGTTCAATTCTAACTCCCCTTTTGCTGTTCCCTGCTCATGGTTTAATATTCTGTTTCCATGCCTTTGCCTAGGCTGATCCCTGGGTCTGGGCTGCTCTCTCTCCACACCTCTGCCCACAGCTGGCCACCTCCTATTTGAGGCCTGTCCTGATTCTCCTAGTTATCAGGACCCTTTTCTTTTGAAATCACTGCATTCTCTCATGTATACTTTGCACTTGCTTATGTGTCTATTTGTTGAATTCCCAGCCTGGAGAATGGAAACCCCTTGAAGGCAAGAATGGTTTCATTTTGTTTTTGTCTTTTCATAATGCCTTGCACACAGTTGACACATAATGGATGTTTGTCCAGTCTAACTGGAGAAACCTTAAAATGCAATAGAAATTTCAGTTATTGTCATGATGATGACTTATGTTCCCTTTGGAAACAGGCCCTGGAGAAGAGCCGCTGGTGATCGGGAGGACAGCTCAGAGGTGATATCTCTGAACCCAGGGCCCTGGGGTGGAACCTGGACAGAGGCAGGAACTTTGAGGGGACCTGGGGCTAAGGGTCTGGCCTAGCCTATCTTCTTTACAAGAGAGACAGGGGGCTATAGTGGAAAAGGTGTTAGACCCGGGGTCAGGAGGTCTGACCTTGAGCAGCTGGTGACTTGGATGAGCTACTTCTAACTCCTTCTGAAATTTGTCAAATGGAGTATAATACTCACATGACCCACCTTGAAAGGGTTGTGATCAAGAAAGCTCTTTGAAAACTTTAGTGGGATACAGAAGTATGAAATATGATTCCTACCCTTGCAGCTTGGACCCAGGGTGCCCATGGGCATCAGGGCAAAGCAGGTGTAAGGTACAGAGGTCCCATTTTGCCTGGTCTTCAAGGCTGTTGTGGGTATGAAATAGGGTCTGATGCCCTTCTCCCAGGCATCAACCAAGTGGAATATTAGGGTCAGAGACTTGACCCTATTGACCTGAGCCCACAATTAAGGAGCCCTGATGCCCAGGCCTCTTCTAGGACTCTTCATACACTGACAAACATTGTGTCATATATGTACACAGTTGTTTCTGTGTTGTCTCCTAATAGAATGGGAGCTCCTTGAGGGCAGGGATTTTCTTTTGCCTTTCTTTGTATCTTTGGCACAATGCCTTTTATGTAGTAGGCGCTTAATGAGTGCTTGTTTATTGAACTCCTGTGGTCTCCATGGCAGGAGAGCAGTGTTGTACCCTTTCGTTTTTTTTTTTTTCTTCCCAAAAGCAGGGGAAGGAAGTATTCCAGAGCAGCAATGATGGGCCTGGAGTTATTACATGGCCTCCATTACCGAGAAAATACAGCCTTTTTTTTTTTTAAAGGTCTGGTTCAATAGCCCTTCCTTCATGAAATCTTCGCTGATCTCCTTGGGCTGTGCATTCTTTCTCAGGCAGGGACATGCTAATAAAACTTTAACAACAGGCTCTCTGAAAACACATGCTTTAAAGTTTAATCTGCCTTGTGTACACTCTCTGAAGTCCAGACAATCAATAAAACAGTAAATCAAGCCTTGATTTGTAGTCTTTGATTTCCAAGGTGTAATGGTTACATAGAAAATTTAACAATCAGCTTCCAGGAGGTTGAGATGCTTCCAACAAACCCCCGTCTCAGGCCTCATTGTAGTATTTTCTTTGCCCAAGATATCCATTTGTTGCTGCATGATATAGTTATCTGTCTTATTGTCCCAGTCAGAGTGGAGGCCTCTGGGAGGGCAGGGATTGGGTCTTCCAGATACTTTATATCTCTCTAGCGTTGAGCTCAGGTTCAACATGCAGTGGGAATTTATGTGATGTTTATTTAAGTTGAATGTGTGTCAGTCTGTGCAGGTATGTGAGCCTGGACCTCTGCCAGTGTGAGTCTGTGGATGTGTGCTAGCCTGAGAGTGCCCCTCAGGATAACTGGAGATCTGTGTGCCTGTGTGCACGGCTTGGAAAGTGGAAGTAGTGCAAGGAAGGTTGGGGTTGGGTGTCGGAGGTGGGTGTCAGTCTGTCTCTCTGTGTATCAGGTAAATGGGCCTCTGGAGGGTGTCCATCTGTGCTTGGCTTTGTACTCATATGTGCTCACCCTCAGCTCCCACCCTTCCTTGTCTTACTGAGAGCTAATTTTCCTGCTTCCAAATGTTTGCAGATCGAGTCTGAGAACGCGAACAGAAGGTCTCCCAGCACAGAGCGTCCTGAAATCCCTTTTTGTTTCCCCTTTCTGTCTTCATCAAAATAGCAGCTTCAGGCTCCCTCCTCCATCCAAGCTGACCTGTAATTAACCCATTCTTTCTTCCCATGTCTCAGTGGGATTGCCCCCCTTGGCCAGCAGGGGAAAGTGCCTGCAGCCTCCCTGGCCCTGAGCCAGTCACCCTCATCATGGGGCAGCTCCCAGGCACCAGCCTTGCCAGAGCCTGCTGGGCAACAAACCCTCCTGATTTACAAATATGCAAATGGACAGGCTTTTCTTATATGCAAATAGGACATTACAGGCAGCTAATTAGGGTCAAAAGAATTATTCAAACCAATTAGTGAAACCAATCCCCTCTTGTTTGGAGTGGCCAAGCTTGCTTTCTGAGGTGCTAGAGATGCAGCTGAAGCTGGGGATTGGCTCCTTCCTCTCCTACCTGACATCATCTTGTCCAGTAACCACCACCTAAGTGGTAGCCTGGTAGCTGCCCTTCACTGGGCACTCAAGGAACACAGACTGTCAGAGCTGGAAAAGCCCTTAGAGTGCAGAATGGCAGGCTAGGAGGGAACCTTAGAGGGTTAGACCTGGAAGGAACCTTAGAACATAGACTATTAGAGCCAGAGGGGATCTTAGAACACATAATGTTAGCCCTGCAAAGGACCTCAGAACATAGAATGTAGAATGTATATAAGGAGAGACCTTGGCAAATTGACTCAGAATTGGGAAAACTTGTGTGATTGAATGGGAGGGCCATCTAACTCAACACTTTCCTTTTACAGATGAGAAAACTGAGTCCCAGAGAGTGAAGGCGAAGCATTAGTTAGGGTGCAACCTTGGTGTCATAACTGACGCCTCTCTTGAATTTGCTCCATCTATCTTATCTGTTGCGAAGTTGTCCTGTCATTTCTATCTTCTCTTGTATATGTCCGCTTCTATCACTTTACTTCTGTTGCAATGACCTGCTTGCCGGTTGATTTGCCTGCCCCAAGTATCTTCCCACTCCACTCAGATGTCAAAGTGATCCTCCTAATGTACCAGTGTGATTACACTAACTCCATCTTTGCCAACCCAATAAACTCTTGTAGTTCCTTATTACTTCCAGGGTCAAATATAAATTCCTCTGGATTTCAGAGTCCTTCATGAAGCTGCCCCCTTCCTATCTTACCAATCTTACACTTTGCTTTCAACTAAGAAGTCTTAACTCTCTTCCATGTTCTTCCTGATCCAGTGACACTGGTCTTCTTGGTGTTCTTTCTATATCAGTCACATGAGATGATAATTGTAAAGTACTGTAGAGTACAGTTCGTGGCACACAGTAGGTGTTTTGTGAGTGTGTATATCCTTCCCTTTCTTTGTGGATGATACTCCATCTCAGGACTCAGTGTCTTTCTCCTGGATGTCCTTCATGCTTGGAATGTTGTCTCTTCACCTCTGCCTCCTGGTTTCCATGGCTTTCTTTAAAACTGAGCTCGAACCTTATTCTACAAGAAGCCTTCACCAGTTGTCCTTCCCTCTGAGTCCATTTACCTTCCATTTACATTGTATATATCTTGTACCTGCCTAGTTGTTGGCATAAGAGCTTAATAAATGCTTGTTGATTAATTGTAATAGAAAGAACATTGGTCTTAGAATCAAAAGATCCTCAGTTTGAATTCTGTCTTTGACACTTACTATGTATGTGACCTTGGGCAAGTCACTCAGTGTCACCAAGGCCACTGAGTTGCTAAGTCCTGACATTTTATCTCTGGACTGCTTTTCCTAGCCAGCAGGCTGAGGCTGACAGGCCTTGGGGGTCGTTCTGGATCTCTAGCTCCCACTTCTGGAGACCCCAACAAAGACCTCACCCAACTGATTTGGGCCAAGCAGGCAGTCAGTCACATGATCTTGCCTCTGTTCTGTTGGGGAGAAGGGGAGTTAGGAAGGGGAGAGGGGAAGGCAATGTACTTATGTTGATGAGGGGAGGCCAATGAGCGCTTTGGCCAAAGTATCAGTACTGGTCCCTGCCCACATGTTCTAGGCCCTGTAGCTCATCCTAGCCTAGCCTAAGGTCATTCCCATGATGCCTAGAACTACACTGGAGTGTCCTGGCTGCTGGGACCGCCCAGCTAAGGATGCTTAGCTTTCATTCCTATAGAAGGAATTTCTTGCTTTTCCCTTGCTCTGTTCACACCTCTGTCAGGCTGGTACAAGCCTCAGGCTGGCCCCAATCCACATCTGGGTGTGAAAGTTGGCTGAGTCTGAACTCACCAAGCCAGCAAGATCAGGAGAGCAGCCTAACACCAGCCTGGGGCTGGGGTCCTGGGCCAATGGGCGGGTGTGGGCCTGCGGTTAGGGGAGCCCTGCTTGGGCACAGGCGAGAAGCTGAGACTCATCTCTGTTCCTGGGTGTTTTTGCATGCCAGGGGAGGAGGGAAGCCTTGACTGGACTGAGACAGGCAGTGATAGATATCCAGGCATCTGACCTCAGAGTCTGGGCAAGTCAGCCTAGGCCTATGAGGTTAGACTGTGTGAGTGTGGGTGTGTATCTTTATATATGTACAATGTATGCAAATATCTGTGTGCAAATATCCTTTCTACCTGTGTATGAGTATATATATATATGCATATACATATTTCTTTTAATAACCAATACTATTCACAGAATCTGGTATATGGTGCTAAACCATGTTTCTTCAATGAACTAATGAATTACTGTCTTTGTTTTTGCCATTTACTAGATGAGTGATCTTAGGGGCAATTCACTTCCCTTCCCTTTCCCTATCTGTAAATGGAGAAAATGTCCTTTTCTAGTCCAGCCAGGCTACAAGACCCCACATTCTAAGCCTACAGGTAAATACCCCGTTGCCATTGTCTGGACTATTGGAACAGCCTCCTAATTGGGCTTCCTGCCTCCAGTCTCTTCTTTTTCCAATCATTCTCTTGCCTAGCTGCTAAAACGACACCACAAAACCAGCACTGACCGTGTCTCCTCCCTATTCATTTCATTAATAGTGAGTTTTTCATCCCTGTATGTCTTTTAAGTTGATGTTGTAGATTTTTGGTCAGTGTGGACTAGCCTGGATGAGCTTGCAATTTTGAGATACTTTCTTTGTAGCTCCAAACTCGATGACCTCGGATATTCCATGGTTCTGTGAAAGTTTGTTCTAAAGCTTGCTTCCTTGGATTTATGTTGCGATTATTAGAGCTAGAATGTACATTAGAGATCAAGTCCCATTCATTTAATTTCAATGAAAAAAACAGGGTTCAGTGGATGACTTTTGTTCGTATGGTTCTTTTCTAATATTCCCCTCCCCCCTTGAACCCTCCTTTGTAACAGGGCAAAATAAACCAATCCACTTAGGGACCTTATCCAAACAGTGTATGTGGTATTTCCCATCCATAACCTTCACCTCTCCACTCAGGAGGTAAGTTTTTCATTATTTGTCCTCCAGGGCCGAGAGTGATCATTCCCCTTAATCAGAGTTTGGTTTTATTTATTATTTCTTTTGTTTTTATTCACATTAATATAGTCACATTGTATATTTTTCTCTTAGCTCTACTTACTTCACTTTACATCAATTCATATGAGTCTTCTCATGCTTCTCTCACTTCCATATACTCATCTTTTCTTTTTATCTATGTTTAGTTTTTAATATTTGCTTTTATAACATTTTGAGTTCTAAATGTTCCGCCCTCCCCAAGAAGGCATGCAGTCCGATATAGGCTATACATGTACAGTCATATTAAACATATTTCCACATTAGTCATGTTGTGAAATTGGAACAAATGGGAAAAATCACAAGAAAAGAAAAAAAAATAGTGTGCTTCAATCTGAATTCAGACTCCATAGTTCTTTTTCTGGATGTGGATAGCATTTTCTATCATGAGTCTTAGAATTGTCTTAGATCCTTGCTTTGCTGAGTCTATCAAAATTGGTCATCACACGATGTTGCTGTTACTGTGTATAATGTTCTCCTGGTTCTGCTGCATCAATTTCATTTCACTTCATCAATTCATATGAGTCTTCTCATGCTTCTCCCAATTTCACATTCTCTTCTTCCCTTATGAAACAGTAGTCTTCCATTATAGCCATATTTTTGTTCAGTCATTCCTCAACTGAAGGGCTTCCATTTTGTTTCCATTTTTTTTCTACATGAAAATTTGCTGCTATGAATATTTTGGTGTATGTGAGACCTTTCTCTCTGTCTTTGACATCCTTGGCAACTCTTTTATTTTATAGATGAGAGAACAGAAAACCAGAAGTCAAAAATATGGGGTTAGAAGTGAGACTAGAAACTCAGGACCCTTGGTCCAGGACTCTGTCCCTTACTTCCCCATATGTGAGAGTCCAAGTCTTATGGAGCTGGAGGACAATTGGGCTTTGGCATGAAAGTGCTAAAATCCAATATTTCCCAGCCTTCCTTTTGCCTGCCTCACCTGCCCAGGTAGGAGATTCCCACCCCTGCCAGGTGCTAACTTCTGCTTGACTAGCTCCCAGAGCTCTATCAATTAAAGATGAAGCTTTCACCATCCCATTTGAATAATCTCCCTCAGCAGCTGGGCACTGAAGCCTGTGACCTTTCCTCCTTCCTTTTCAAGAAGCTCCCTCCCAGCTGTGCTCCAGCAGCCCGCCAGATGCCTCTAGCAGCTCCTGGGTTGTTGGACCTCCTGCAGAGCCATGGGCCAGAGAGCTCATTTGGCATCTGAGCCTGGGGAAGGGGGAGAGCGACAGGCAGGGAGGGGGAAGGACCCACCCTTGCCATCTGATTCGATGCTCCTCATCTCATAGTCCCCTGAGGGCTCCTCCATGCATGGCCCAGCATGATTGCATCTTCAGGGAGGCCTCAGCTCTGGCCTGACCCATCTGCCTTTGGTCACCCTAGGCTGGTCTGCAGCCAAACGGTGGGGCAGGGAGAATTTGGCTATGATGTCCCCCAGCCTCTTTGGGACCTTGCCTTTTAGGTTCTTCCCCCTTCCCACTCCAAGAAGAGGTTTTCCTTGATACCTTCTGATGGTAAACTTTTTATCTTTTTTTACAAAACATTTTGCTAATAATTTTCCAGTGTGCTGATTATATATATTATATACATTGCAGTTATCTATCTGGATGTTTTGTCCCTTAATAACAACATCAACCACAACATTTACATAGCACTTTACGAATATTATCTCCCTTCATCCTCATAACAATCCCAGGAGGCAGATGCTATGATTATCTCCATTTTATAAATGAAAAAACTGAGGCAGACAGAAGTTAAGTGATTTGCCCAGGGTCACACAGTGCCTGAGACTGTATTTGAACTGCTAGATTTATTATCTCTTTCAGGAAAGGACCTTCTTCCTTATTTAAATTTATTCTAGTGCCCATCATAGGGATCATGGGGTCATAGATTTAAATCTGGAAGAAACTTTTGAGGTCATCTGGATTTAGAGTCAGAGGGCCTGGGTTCAAGTCTTGCTCCATCCCTTAATACCTGTGTGACCTTATATAAGTCACTTAACCTCTTTCCCCCTCAGTTTCCTCATCTGTAAATCTAGGAGTTTTGACCCATTGACATCTAAGTTTCCTTCCAGTTCTAGATGGAGCATTCTATGTTGATCCCCTTCCCCATTTTACAGAGGAGGAAGCTGAGGCATCAAAGAGTTTAAGTGATTTGCCCAAAGTTTCATAGACTGTAAGAAGCAGAGAGCTTGGATGTGAGTTCATGTCTGCCCATCTGAGAGTCTGAACTGACAGCCTTGCTCTTTTTATTTTTTTAACTGTACTGGACATAACGTCTCTTAGTTTCTATTATTTAACACCCTGCTCACCATAATGCCAAATGACCAGGACCCCTCCCTGTGGGCATTCCCACATTTCTCCTCCATGAGTAAATTTCCCTAAGATGTCTTTCCCTTTGCCCATCCTCATCACCCCAATCAAAACTTACCTATTCTCTGTCTTGTGATTAGCACAGTGCCTGGCACACAGTAGGCTCTTAATACATGCTAGTTGACTGACTATCCCATGCCCACCTTGATTAACTAGTTTATGATAAAGTATTTTCGTAATACCATATCATGGAGTCATAGGGTTGGAAGGGACCTTAGGGTATTTATCTCAATTTTCCCAATTAAGCATGAATCTTACATCCTCAGCCTTCACTTGAAAACTTCCAGTGATGGGAAGCTCACTGCTTTCTGAGGCAGTCACTTCAATAACCAAGTAGCTTTGATTGCTGGGAATATCTTTCTTAGTGCTGGGCCAAAGCTACCTGACTAAACTCCCAATCCCCCTGTAGGTCTATTGGGGCTGCATGAAACAAAGACATACTTCCTTTTCTTTTATAATCAAATCCAAAGGCCCTTTCTTGGTCCTTGGTGAGACATGGAGCCTCTCTAGGGTTTAGATCATGGAGTTTCACCAGTCCCTGGGCTTCTTCAGTATGGCAGCACCTGCTTCTTCCAGTGATCTTGACATTTATTAGAGGCACTGGTGCTATTTAGCTCTGCCATTGAGGTGGGGGAATAGGAGGATCCTCCACCTAATGGTGGCCTTGAGACAAGCCATTGAAGGGCACCGATCCCAACAGGTTTCTTGGCACCCATCCCAGCTTCTCAGAAAGTCCCATCTAACTAAACTTTGCCTGAAAGAAATCAGTCTGTGGGCAAAAACAAATCCATGGAAAAGTACTCAAGGGGCCACATTGGCCCCTGGCACTTCAACATATAGCTCTTAAGTAGGTAGGGGGTGAGAATAACTGAGAAGCAATGGCATTTGAAAACAAGAGTGGTCACCGTATAGAGAATCTCTCTTCTAGTCTGCCAGTTAATCAGCATTTACTATACACCAGATGCTGGGTTAAGAGCTGGAGAAGCAAAAAGGATCGAAATGCTGGGTGTGGTGGCACATGCCCAGAATCCTTGCTCCTGGGAGAGACTGACTCTGGGCTGGCGGGTTGTTTGAATTTTGGAGTTCTGAGATGTAGGACTGATAAAGCTGATAGGGTGTCTTCACTAAGTACGTTACTCATAGGGTGAGCCCCTAGGAGCAGGGGACCACTAGGCTACTGTCCAGACAGAGAGGAGAGGGAGGGGGGAGGGAGAAAGGGAGGGAGAGGGGAGAGAGAGAGAAAGAAAGAGAGAGAGACAGACAGACAGAGAGAGAGAGAGACAGAGAGAGAGAGACAGAGAGAGAGACAGATACAGACAGAGAGAGACAGACAGAGACAGAGGCACAGACACAGATACAGAGAGAGACAGAGAGAAACAGAGACAGAGAAACAGACTGACAGAGATAGAGAGAGAGAGACACAGAGAGAAGCAGAGAAAGAAAGAGAGAACAAGAGGAGAGAGGTGAGAGACAGAGATGGACAGAGAATGAGAGAAGGAAAAACAGAGAGAATGAGAGAAGAGAAACAGAGAGAGAGAGGACAGAGACAGACAGACGCAGAGACAGAAGCAGACAGACAACCTGCTATCTAAAGTAGGGGTTAGCAGACCCGTATTCAGGTTCCCCATGGTATTGAAAGGGTACCTGTTAGGCCTCCTGGCCTTATGTCCCGCCCATGTCCTCTTCTATTGTATTGCTTTTCCTGATCCTTGGAGTTCCTAGTTGATTTACGTGGTGCAGTGTGCTCACACCTACCAGGTATCTCTCCGTGGCCCCCTGTGTGATGCTCATTTTTCGTTCTTCAGAGGCATTTGTGTTCCATTTCTCACTGCTTTATAGCAACACCAGTAGAATGTTAGTGTTGATAAGAGGGGGTTTTGCTTTTATGGGAGACTTGGGGAGTTAATAAAGGAATTTTACAATGTCCCCAAGGTGATTCAGCCTGCTCTCCTCTTTCTGTGCAATTCTGGACCCTGCTTGTACTGTCCATTTGTATCGTCTAGCCCAGACGCATCTACTGTTGGACAAATTCTATAGGGTCCCCATCCAAACACATGCTGAAGTCTGGCCTATAAATATTCTTCGCCTAGTTTCCTGTACAGATGGCCAGGTCAAATTCCTTTGAGCATTTGCAGATGTCTTCTAGGAGGCTCTGGCAACGTCCAGGGACTTCATCCAATTGGCATGTCCATCTGCAAATTAGCATCTGGAAGACCTCCCCATCTGCAGGGAATCCTTCTCCAGTTTGGACCCTGAACTCAATTACCCCCATTACAGTGACCAGTACCTTTGGTGACCATCTATTTCCCTGTTTGATGCTTTACCTGTGTGAGTGACTAGTTGACTTCGTGGATAGAAGGCTGGACTCAAGAGTCAAATCCTGTCTCAAACACTTGGTTGACCCTAGGCAAGTCACTTGACCACTCTCAGCCTCAGTTTCCCAATCTGCAGAATGGGGATATTAATAGCACCTGTCACACCGGGGATTGTTGTGAGAATCAAATGAGATAATACATGTAAAATGTTTTCCAAACTTTAAAATTCTATGCAAATGAGAGCTATTATTATTCTGTTAACATTTTCCAAGGAACCTTGAATGATTTTGATGTACGTATCGGAGACACCTTATTGCAAGAGGTCTGTGAAGTGGTAGTTTGCTCTGCTGAATCACATGCATTTTTTTTTAAATAAACAACAGACAGCAAGTGCATAGGGAACTTCTATCCACCACATCTTCTAGTTAATTGTGAAAAGTAATGATGTAGTCCATGGTTCACTATTACTTTTGAAATCCTGCTTGTTCCCTGCTAAGATGCCTTCAGTTTGTGCATAGATGACTCTCATAAAGAGTTTGCATAATTGGGAGAGTGGGCTACATACATGTGAACTATTATTATGTGAGCCCCAAGGACCTTGTTTTCCATTCTGAAGCTGGGAAACGTAATCTGCAAAACTGGGAGGGTTTATTTGGTTATTAGTTTTCATTTGGAAGGAAGGGGGAGATCCAAGGTGTTTGCAAACCAAGCCTTTGAATATGATTGTGGCCCCTGCCTCCGAGGCTATGTAGAATGTAAGCTTTCTGAAGTCAGGGCCTATTCTATTTCTATCTTTGTAACTCTGGCATTTAGCACATGGTGCGGTGGATAGAGCACTGAGCCTGGAGTCAGGAAGACCTGAGTTCAAATTCAGCCTCAGACACATTTTTAGATGTATGACCCTGGGCAAGTCACTTAACTTCTGTTTCCCTCAGTTTCCTCAGATGTAAAATGAGGATAATAAGGACTCCTATTTTACAGGGTTGTTGTGAGAATCAAATGAGATAGTATTTGTAAAATGCCTGTAAAGAAGACACAATATAAATGTTTATTCCTTTCTGCCTTCCCTTTCTCCACAATGCTTGGAAATAGTAGGTACTTAATAATAAATGCCTATTAATTGATTTTGTCCTTTTTCTCCTCTCACTCACAGTGCCCTAACACATTTCTGTGTTTACAATAGATGCCAATCAATAACTGTTTTATGATTGACTGATTGAAAGGCCTCTGCACTCAGAGTCAGAAGTCCTGGGTTTGCATCTCAGCTCTTAGTTTGATCAATCCTGTGACCTGGGGCCAGTCCTTCTCCTGTCTTTGTGTGGGTCTGTCTGTATCTTTCTTTTACTGTCTTCTGTACAAGTTGTTGTCTCCATGTGTCTGTCTGTCTCTGCTACTCTCTATCTCCCTGTTTTTGTCCTTTGTTCCTCTATCTCTTGGAATTTTCTCTCCCTCTCAATTTTCTCTCCCACAAAATGGGTATAGTAATACCTGCATTATCTATCTCACAGGACTGTTGGGAGGAAATTCAATTCATTAAGTATTTTTAAATCCCAACCATGGGCTAGGTCCTAGGGATGCAAAGGTAAAGACCAAGAAGCGAAGACTGGGCTCTGTTTTTATTTTTACTTTTTTTTTTAAGCCAGCACAACATTTATTCTGCACACAAGGACAATATAAAACCTCATTACAGAAATATAGAAAAACAAAGCTTAACAGAGAAACAGAAATATTTACAGACATCACCAGACGGAGCACCTACATCTGAATTCTCATTCATGGGACCCTTGATACTGGCTATTCAGTGTCCCTAATCTGGTAAATCAAAAAGGTTTCAGGTGAAGCACCCTTCCCCTCAGTGAGCCCCCAGGGAACATCAGTGTTCAAGAATATATGCAGTTTGTTTGTTTTTTTTGTTTTACATTTTCACCTTACTCATGTTGCATAGAAGAATTAAAATGAATGGGAGAAACCATGAAAACAAAATAAAACAAAACATAACACAAGAGAAAATGGTCTGCTTCATTCTGCGATCCAGTTCCATAGTTCTTTTTCTGAATGTGGAAGGTGTTTTGCCTCAAGAGTCCATCGGGAATTTTTTAGGTCCTTGCATTTGGGCTCTGTTTTTAAGCAACTTAGATTCCTTAGGAGATACAACAGGTAAGTGTATGTAAGATCATTTGGGTATGGAGGAAAGTCCTGGCATCTTGGAGGATCAGGTCAGTCCTTGTGTATGTAGTAGGTGGCACCTGAACCTTGAAGGAAATGAAGGTTTCTGAGAGTCAGTTGTTGGGACGAAATGCATGCCAGGAAGGGGGTACAGCCTGTGCAAAAATTTGGAGGGAGTTAGGATGCTGATTTCAGAGAATAAAAAGTAAGCAAAGGGGGCCAATTGGCTGGAATATAGTATGTGAAGGAGTTACCTGGAATAAGTCTTGCAAAGGTAGGTAATAGAGGGTGAAGGACTTTGAATGCCAAGCAGAGGGGTTTTGTCTGTTATCCTAGAGGTGATAGGGAGCCCCTGAAGGTTCAGAAGAAGGAGAGTGATGAGGTCAGTCTTGTGCTATCAGAAGGGCTGAAAGGAGAATAGATTAGAAAGAGGCAAAGAGACTAGAAGCAGGGAGACCAATGAACTATTGTAATAATGTAGTTGGAAGGTGATGAGAGTAGTGGTAAACCCTTTGCCTATTGGGTAATGGTCAATCATAAAGCTTTAGAGCAAGTTGTGTTTATTGTTGAATGTGTTAAGCAGAAGTGAGGGTCCACCTAACGCCCTGCAGATGTTGTGAGTGTCCAAATGGCGTAGAAGCCCTGGGAAGACCTGAAAATCCCGACTCTTACCAACTGGCAGTATGACCTCGGGTGAATCCTTTCTCTCTATGCGCCTCCATTTTCTCAACTGTGTAAGTAGAGGGTTGTACTAGATAAGGGGTTCTTGATCTATTTTTTTTTTTTTTTTTTTGTATCATGGCCCTCTTTGGCAGAATGGTGAAGTTCAAGGACCACCGTCTAGGATTATGTTTTAAAATAATTAAAGGAAATACTAAATTTCATTTAGTTAATGAAAAAGAAGATACTGTTTTTCCCCATCCAAGTTTCCAGCCCCCCCTGAAATCTATCCACAGACTGAAGAAGGTGAAGGCGAAGAACTTCTGAATGACATGGTCCCCAAGTTCCCCGGAACTTTCTCAGTCTTGTCCCTGAATTGTCTGCACCTGTATTTTCTCTCCTCACTGCCCTTTCTTTACAAGAACCCGAGGTTTCTTCCCTCTCAGTGTGGAGGGCAGCAGGAATGGGAGGAGGCAGCTCCCCTGAGGTGACTGGAGGAGTCTGACAGTCGGGAATGTGGGGGGGGGGGGTGCTGAGGGTTGGGGTGGTGGTGGTGAGGGGGGGGCAGGATGCAGTGTTCCAGAGGCGGTATCTGCGGGGTTTTGATCCCAGAAGGAATGTAGCAAGACAGTCAGGAGAGGTGGGCTGGTGACAGCTCATGTTCCCGAGACAATGGTAAATAGGGCGCCTGAGCTGTCTCCTCCTCAGCGGGGGTGAGAAGCCGGCACTGAAAGAGGTGAGGAGGGCACGGGAGCCCTGGGGAGATGCTTGGCTCCTCCGGCCCGAACCAGGGAATCTTGGAACTGGGAGGCCCTGCTGGGGGTCATCCTTAGACCCCACGCTGGTATCCTCCCTAAAGGACTCCTTAGAAAGCAGAGCAGACAAGGAAGAAAGGATAAGGCGAAAAAGAAGAGGGTGGGAAGGAGATAAAGGAATCATCCAACCTTTACTTGAATATCTTCAGGGATGAGGAGCTCACTACTCATGAGGGCTAGCTTATTTTACTGCTGGATAGCTCTGAGTGTTAGCGCTTAAAATCACAGAATTCGAGAGTTAGAAAGGACCCTCAGCAGCTATCCAGTTTAAGCCATACAATAGTCACCCCTATCCCTTACCTGACAAATGATCACCCAAGGCTCTGCTTAAAGACCTCTTAATGTGACTCTTCCTTCTATGGAATTAAGGCCTGCCTCCCTTTGCCCTTCACATTCCCCATTCTCCATTCAATAGAACTAAGAGGGCAATCAGCTTTCTCTAGGACTTCAATGTTGACAAAGCACTTTTCCTGAAACAGCCCTGTGGGGGTAGTAATGGAGAATATTTGTATCCCCATTTTACAGATGGGGAAACTGGTGATCAGAGAAGTGACTTATCCCAAACCACAGAGCTTGGAAAGGTCACAAGACAAACCTAGACTGATTTAGATTTCCAAGCCTAGCCCACTTTCCATGAGGCCACACTCCCTTCTCCTACCACGAATTCCCCTAGCAGATCAGATATGTGAAGGGAGTTATCATGTGTCCTCCCTTCCTTCCCATAAATCTTAGTTTTGTTTTGGGAAGGGAAAGGAGCAAAAATTTTAAAAGTACCTACTATGTGCCAGGCACAGTGCTAAGGACTTTACAAGTAGGGTCTCATTTGATCCTCACAAGAACCTTGGGAAGCAGGAGCTATCTTACTTTCATTTTATAGTTTGGGAAATTGAGGCACATTATATGACTTGCCTAGGGTCACCCAGCTAGTGAATGTCAAGGTAAAATTTGAACTTGGGTCTTCCTGAGCACTTATTAAGGTCCTACTATGTGCCAGTCTTTATGTGAAGTGCTGGGGATATATTTAAAGTGAAAAAAAAATCCTTGCCTTGAGGGAACTTACATTCTAAAGGGAAGGGAGATGATGACTGGGTACATGCAGATATATACAGCGAAGATGGGGAGGCCTGGGAAAAGCCTCCTGTAGATGGTGGGATTTGAACTGAGCCTTAAAGGAAGCCTGGGAAGTCAGATGAGAAGACAGAACATTCTAGGTGTGGAGAACAGCACCCAGCAAAGCGGTCAAGAGATGAAGCAAGAAGGCTGGTGTGGCTGGACTCCTTAGTGTTTGTCAGGTGTAGGAGGATGGGGAAGGCAGGACCTTAAGGGCCAGACTTTAAATGCCAGGCAGAAGACTTAGAGGTGATAGATTTGGCGTCTATAGGTTTACTTCCCGACACTGAATTTATCAGATATGTGCCTATGTCCAAGTGGCTTCACCTCTTAGAGTTTTCAGTTATTTCTTTTGCAAATTGGGTTAAATCATCATGCTTCAAATATCTATCTTTCAGAATTGTAGTGCAGGAAGAAAGACATTTTAGGAACGTCGTGAATTTACAAGTGTAAGGAAAAATGTGATTTTCTTTTACAGATGAAACATCACCTTCAAGAAATCTTCATATTGACTGGTTTTTCCTTCTCGTTTTGACATAGAGATAACCCACAAACTGAGAGCCATGAGTTTTTTCATTGTTGGCCAACAAGGATTTGTTAAGAGCTCAATGTCAGTCATTGTACTAAGTGTTGCAGATACGTAGAAAGACAAAAAAAAAAAAAATCTAGTTCTTTGCTCTCAAGGAGCTCCCATTCTAATGGGAAGTGTAGATTCTGAAGGCCCCCATTTCTGAGAAAATCTATTCCCCTGCTCTTACCCAGGTAGAATCTTTGAACTCAGTGCCAGGCACAAGACAGCCGTAAATAGACCCCGACTCATCTGAGTTAGAGGGGACATCCAATTGCTTGCCTTGTTCTTTCTCACCTTAGAATCCTTGAAATAGGGCTCTTTGGGAGCAGAGAAAGTTTCTCCCTCATATTTTCTACTTCTTTTTCTCTCCCCTCTTTTTACTCTCTCTTCTTCTGCTTCTGTAGTTAATGTGGGGATATTTGGGGTTTTATCCCAAGGTGTCCACATCCAAGTGGGGCATGATTCTTTCCCATATGGTTGTCCAATGTGTAGCCCATCATCCTCTCATCTTAACTCAGCCACAGTTCTTAGGGTACTACCTCTCTTGATGTTCCCCTTTCCCTTCATTTTGTCTGCAACCAGGATTTGGGTGGGGGAGTTTGATCCTGGGGAGTTAAAGGGCTCACACTCTCTGGGAGCTGAGCTGCCTCCTCTCCCAGTATGAATGCATCAGGGTGGACTGTCTTCTTTCTCCACCTTTAATCACTGGCCTCCTCTTCCCCAGCTTTGCCTTCAACAGAATTTGCCATATCCATATAGTATAAGAATTCCTCATTGAAGTATTCTTTTCTCCCCTTTCTCCTTCTCTTCTCTCCCCTTTCCCCTCAATTCCTCTCTTCTCTTTTTCCTCTTCTCCTTCCTTCCATCTCCCTGTAGTATCTCAGTCTTGGACCTTCTTTCTAGTTTCTCTTGGAGCTGTTTTTTTCTCCTCTGGCAGGACAGAAACCCTCCTGGACCCTGCCTTGGATCAAAGCAAACATGTAAGAGGAACCAGAATTCAAACTCATCTTCTGATTCCAAATCCTCATTTTTATGGAGGAAGAAACGGAGGCCAAGAAAGTGGAAATGACTTGTACAACTAGGAAGTGATGGAATGTCACTGCTAACATTCTAACATTCTAAGAAGAAATACAACGATGAGGGATTTAGTTAGATCCAAAGTACTCTCAGGAAGCTAGGTGATGCCATAGCACCCAAAGGGCGGGGCCTGGAGTTAGGAAAACTCATTATGGTGAGTTCAAATCCTGCCTCAGACACTTAGAAACTGTGACCCTCGGCAAGTCACCTCTCCCTGTTTACCTCAGTTTCCTCATCTGTCAAATGAGCTGGAGAAGGAAATGGCAAACACTCTGGTATCTTTGCCAAGAAAACCGCAAATGAGGTCATATAGAGTCAGACATGACTGAAATGACCAGAAACAACTTCTAAGGATGGTAGACTGTGTGTTGGAGTATGGAGCAAGTCATAGGATCACGGATTTAAAGCTAGAAGGAACCTCATTTTACTGATGAAGAAATTGGAGTCTAGAAAGGGAAATGACTTGACCAAGATCTCTTAGTAAGTGGCAGACCCAGGATTTCAAGCTTTACTTCCAATTCCTAATCAAATACTCTATCTGCTCCATCAGGCTGCCTCCCCAAGTTCTCTTCATCTTCTCATTTTTCTATGGCCCTGCTTAATGAGGTCTCCAAAGGAGCAAAACCCTGAAAGTCTAAATACATTTCCAATGATCAGGGCAGTGGAAGGTAGTTGTATTCTGTGGGTTAAAAGGAAGGACTGGTACCCTCCACCTGGACCAAGGAAATTTCAGGAAAGGATGAAGGTCACAGAATGGGTAGTTCTTCCCCTTAGACATTTTCAGATCTAAAAATGGATCTTTCTATAATGCTTCTAATAGCACTTAATTTTCTGGATGGCGAATTATGCTGTTTCAAGACAAATCTTGCACTTTCTGAGACTTGGGAGGCAACCGTGTAGAGCTGCGCTGGCCAGTGAGGCTCTGAGTGCTTCCCTGGCTGGCTGCCATGAGCTGAGTGACAGCTGATAATTCTCTGCCTTTTTATGTCTCTTCTCGCTTTTCTCTGCTCTCTCTTCCTCTTTTTGGTCTCCCTCCTTCCCTCCCTTGCTCTCTTCCTCTTGGTCTTCCGTTTTCCAGTTTACAGCACACTCTTCTCCTTTCCTTTCTTGTGAATCATGTTTGGAAAGAAAAGCAAAGGAGAAAGAGTAATGGGTTGGGATATAGAAGACCTGGGTTTGAAACCTACCTCTGTCGCTCCTTCCCTGGGGGACCTTAGTTAATTTGTTTAACTTCCATGAGCCTCTGCTTCTATAAAATTAGGGAATTACACTAGATGACCTTCCAGCTTGGAGTGTATGATTCTGTTAAACTTAGATTAGGTAATAATAATGATACATTCTTGTTATTTGGGAGTTTTTCCATCATGCCTGACTCTTCCTGACTCCATTTGGGATTTTCTTGGCAGAGATACTGGAGTGGTTTGTCATTTTCTTTTCCATTTCATTTGACAGATGAGGAAACTGAGGCAAACAGGGTGAAAAGATTTGCCCCGGACCACACAGCTAGGATGTGTTTGAGGTGAGATTTGAACTCAACAAGATGAGTTGTCCTGATACCAGGCACAGCGTTCAGCTGCCTCATAATGATGATAATAGGAATATAGCTAATATTGATATAGGCTTTATTATGGACCAGGAACTTTATTATTATCATCTCATTTAATTCTCACAACAAACCTGTGAGGTAGGCGCTATTGTTATGCCCATTTTATAGATGAAGATACTGAGGCAACCAGAGATTAAATGACTTGCCCAGGGTCACACAGCATCGGGGCCAAATTTGAATTCAGGTCTCCCTGACTCCAGGCTCAGTACTCTTTCTCTCTAAGGTCCCTTCTAGCTCTAAGTTCTATGATACTAATTCAGTTCAATTCGACCCAACATATATTTACTACTGTGAGCCCAGTGTTGTATGAGGTCTTTAAGAAATTAAATTCTACCATGTGCAAATAATGTGTACATGACTAAGTAAACACAAAATCGACATGGGATAAATACAAGGTAATTATTTTGCGGAGAAGGCAGGGGCAAGGTAATGTTAACTGTTGGGATGATCAGGAAAGACTTCAGATAGGAGAAAATAATTGAGAGTGGCCTTGGATGGCTACTGTCAGCTTAAGACAGCTTCAGCTAACTCTGGAGAAAGCCTTTGGGCACCCACATGTAGACTTAGAAATTTGGATCCATCAATCAATCAGCTGTTGAAGGGGTATTTATTATTATTCTACTATGTTCTAGATACTTTGATGTCAGAGAGCAGAAATACAGCCAGGTGGGGAAAGAAGAGAAGGGAGTCCAGGATGGAACTGTGGTGGGGGATAGGATATGGAGCATGATACAGCAAGGGGACTCTAAGAGCCGTGAACTTATAGCTCAGCTAATTGAAACTCCTTATTTTACAAGTGAGGAAACTGAGACTTGGAGGAGAAATAACTTAACTGTGGTCATCCAATGAATCAGTAGCAAAGTCCCTCCATCCATCTCTCTTCCATCCGTTGCCTCTGCCTGGCAGGCTCCCCGCTTTTTTCCATTGGGGCTGCTTTCTGCCCTCTCTGAATCTATCAGCTTAATTTTTTTTCTGTTTCCTTGTGGATAGTCCTGAAGTCAACATTCTTAATCACAATAAGCTTCATGTTTTGACAACATTTTTCAGTTTTTCAAAGAGGTTTCCCATACATACTAAGATCTGGTCCTTATACTAGTCCTGTGAGGAAGGGTAGAACCAGGATTATTGTTCCTGTCTCACAGATGGAGCAACTGAGGCCCAGAGATAGGAAATGACTGTAGTAAATGACCAGGGCTGTCAAACATGTAGCCCACAGCTACATGAGCTAGCTAGCCTGAGTGTGGCTGAATGAGATGAAAATGTGGTTTGGGAAATGTTTAACAAAACAAATAAAAATACAATGAAATATAGACAACACTGATATGGTTTTCTGTAAATATATACCGGCAAGGATCCTTGTGTACAATTTTGTGGCCCCCATTTCTATTTGAATTTGACACCATTGACCTAGACAATATGAACACAGATGGGACCGGAACCCAGGGTCCATATGATTGGACAAATGGAGACTTTTGAGGTGCTGGATGGGACCTTCAACCTTCTTTATAGACTAAAATTAAATTCAGTTCAATTCAGCAAGCATTAATTTGTTAGGGAAAGTTCTAGCAGGTGGGAAGGAACTAGTAATCACAGGCTCCTCCCTTGTCACCCCCAGGCCCCCAACTTAGCCATATCTATTACAAGGGCATTCATTGTTCCTTTCTAGTTAATCTTCCTTATTCGACAACTACCAGGGAATTGGAGGAGACCTTGGAATTATATTTTCAGAAATGAGTCCTGCCAGAATATTCGGAGGTCACTGACTCTGGCTACCCGAGCAGCTACAGTGGACAACACCCAATAGTGAATCTTCCCTCCCTCCCCTCTCACCCACCCCCAGCTCCGTCTGGATCCAGAACCTGAGAACCTGACTCCAGGAGTTAAGAGTGGAAAGAATATTACCTTTAAATCTTGGCTCTTTTGTTTACTACTTACATGACCTTTTGACTAGTATGAGTCTCAGTTTTTTCAACTGTAAAATAAGAGTGTTAGATTAGATCTGGGTGTTTCATCTTTGAGCTATGATTTTTGGGAAATATTGTAATAACTATTTCAATATAATTGGTTACCATTGTAATTGTAAGTATTCTTCTAAGGAGAAATTCATCTGTATTACCAAGCTGCTGGAGGGCATCATGGACAGTAAAAGGTTAAGAAGAATTCTTGGGCTGGGCCAATTCTGAGATTTCTTCCAGTTCTGCACTCCATGATCTTATGAAATGCACTCCCACATGAGGCCAGGGTTGAGCTTGAGCACAGGTCATTGATCATTTTAAGAGCAGACTTTTTTGTGGAGGCAGGTCCTGCCTGAACTCTTCATCCTGACATGCCGAGAGACACTGCTTTGCACAATCTTTGCAGAGAGTGGTAGAGCCATGAAATGTCTTAACCAAAGTCACAAAATGAGTTAACATCAGAATTAGGACTAGACCGCAGGCTTTCTGGTTTCTAGTCTTGCTGTTCGTTGCTACTCCAAAGCAAATGGTACCCAGTTTCAGGAAGGGTAGGGCCTAGGAAGGATGACTTTTGGGGCCTGCTTTGATAAACACATCATGCTTCCCACCTAAAACCACTCTGGGCCCCAAGGAGTGCAGGCCTATTAGCATTCTCTCGCCATCGCCCGGGGAGTGTGAATTTGACTCGTTTTGCATTTCTTCCTGGATGCTGTTAGACAACTCCTAATTCTTGGGGGAGTGTTGGGGACGATAAAATGTCCCTGTGCCTCTCCACCGAAATAACATTAGCGAAATATCAAGTCCTTTATGATGTCATGAGGGATTCCTTAATGCGGCTGAAGTCTCCTAATGACATCATAAAACACGCTGGTGGCATCAGGAAGCATCCACGGGTCATCAATCAGCCCTCGGGCTGGCCTCCCCACTGGGGGCCCCAGCCCACCCGACGCTGTGCTGTGCCCGGAGTTTATGAGCAGGCCCGCGCGCCAGCTCCTCAGACAGAGGGAAGACGAACAGCCCAGCAAATGTCAGGGAGAATGTGTCAATCACCACCTGAAAGGTTCAGAACACCAGAGGGAAATCCTCTTCCACTCCCCCACCCCCTTGTCCCCTCTCCCTGGCCCCTGCCTTGTGACAGCAGCCACTTGCAACTGCCACTGTGGAGAAGGCCTGGTGAGAGCTGGCAGCTAGGACAAGTGCTTTTTTATTTTTTTTATTTTTTTTAAAGCCCAGGAAAGGACCTTAGAACCCAGAGTGTCAGAGCTAGGAGGGCCCTTAGAACACAGGATGTCAGAACTGGGGAGGGACTTTAAAACACAGAATGCCAGAGATGAGAGAGACCTTAGAACAGAGAATGTTAGAGGTAAGAGGGACCTTAGAACATGGAATGTCAGAGCTGGGAGGGACTTTAGAACATGGAATGTCAGAGTTGGGAGGGACCCTAGAACATAAAATGTCAAAGATAGAAGGGATCTTCGAACATAGAATGTCAGAGCTGGGAGGGACCTTAGAACATGGAATGTCAGAGCTAGAATGGACCTTAGATATAGAAGCAGATGGAACTGTAGGAAATAAAATGTTATAACAATAATAGCTAGCATTTATATAACACTTTAAGACTTGCAAAACCTTTTACAAATATCATCTCATTTGATCCTTAATAAAATCCTGGGAGGTAGGTGCTATAACAATCCCCATTTTACAGATGAGAAAACTGAGGCAGACAGAGACTTGCCCAGGGTCACACAGCTAATGAAGGTTTGAGGCAGGGTTTAAACTCAGGTCTTCCTGACTCCAAGTCATTCTAAGCATTCTAACCATTCACCCAGAACATAGAGAAGGAACTTCAGAGCTCATTTATCCATGTGCTCTTGTTTTATGGGTTTAAGGAACTATGACCCAGAAGACAGAGTGATTTTCCCATGTTCTCACAGTTAGACTCAAAATCTGAATTTGAAATCTTGACTCTTGTTTCCTAATCCAGGGACCTTTCTTCTGCTGACTCTTCTGCTTCAGGTTGGCCTCAATATATACGAGGAAGAGGCAAATCTGCTTGGGTTCTCTCATCCTATCTGCCTGTCCCCACCAACTGCCTGAATTTCTGGAATTTTCCACTTGTCTTTTTGGTTAAGACATTTTGTCTTCAAGAGGATCCTATTGAAATGCAACTAGGCAACTTTCTAGCCAGCAGTTCATGTGAAAGAGACTAGGGATTTTCAGTGGACTCTAAGCTCAATTTTCCCCCTACATCATTAAATTTGTTTTATGACACACTCTTTTTTCTTTTTTATATCACTGTTCCTTCCCACAGACTCCCAACTCTCTCCCCGCCCCTGTCTGAAAATGTATTTGTGCATCCTGTCTTTTGCCGAGAGGTGGGGAGATCTGGGCTTCACCAGCAGTCCTCTGTCCATTGTTGGTCACTGAGGTGTTCAGAGTTCTGAAACCTTTCAAAATTGTTTTCTTTCACGTTATTGAGGTAATCATGTTAATTGTTCTCAAGCTGAGCTTGTGTCAACAGTTCTCTAGTCATGAGGATGCTGCCTAGGTTTGTGATCTCATTGGATAGGGAACTCTTAGGTGAGTAAACATCTTCTTCAGGTGTAGGTTGGCACCTTCTCTACAACTTAAAGTCTCAGAGTTGTATGGGCCCCAAAGGAGTCAAATGACTTGCTCAGGGTCATACAACCAGTATGAGTAAGAGACAAGGCTTGAGCCCATGTTCCAAGGCTGTCTTGCTAACCCCTACTCGACAGTGGCTTGAATTTAAATAATGCTTTATAGTCAGAACATCTAATATGATCTTGGGCTGCATTAAGACAAGGATAGTCTCCAGGATGAGGGAGGTGATGGTCCCAATGTACTATGCCCTAGTTTGATCCTCTGGAGGATTGTTTTCAGTTCTGGGCTGCACATATTAGGACATTGGTCAGCAGCAGAAAATCCAGAGGAGGACGCCCAGGATGGTGAAGGAAGTAGAGATTAGGCTATATAAGAATGAGTCACAGGAACTGGAGATGTTTAGTTAAGATTTAAGACAAATATGGGGACAAGAGAAGGGAGGGATGATAGAAGAGAGGGCAGATTGGTGATAGGGAAAATTAGAATGCTCGGTGTATTGGGGTGGGGGGAAGGGATAAATGGGGAGAAAAGTTGGAACCCAAAATTTTGTGAAAAAGAATGTAAAAAGTTAAATAAATAAATTTATATTTAAAAAAAAATTTAAGACAAATGTTCTGGCTGCCTTCAAATATCAGAATGGCTATCATGAGAAAGAGGAGTCAGAAGAGAGGCAGTAGGTTGATGTTACTAAGAGGCAGAATTCTGACTCTCTGGAGGGGAAAAAACCTTATAACAATTAGAGTTGTCCAAAAGTGCAATATGACTCCTCATCACCAGAGGTCTTCAGGCTGGGTGGCAACTTCTCAGAAGAGGGTTAAAGTATGGATGAGACTAGAAGACCCCCTAGAGGCAACCAAGCAGTTTGGTGGATAGAGCACTGGGTCTGGAGTCAGGAGGACCTGAGTTCAAATCAGACCTCAGACACTGACTGTGTAACCCTGGGCAAGTCATTAGCCTCTGTTTACCTTAATCTACTGGAGGAGGAAACAAAAACCGTTCTAGTATCTTTGCCAAGAAAACTCCATGGACAGTATGGTCTATGAAGTCCCAAAGAGTTGGACATAACTCGATGACGACAAGATGGTCTCTGGGTCTTGAGATTTTTATGATTCTAGGGCCACAGTTTCCCAAATCCATAAAACAAGAGGACATGGATATCTATATCTGTATCTGTATCTATATCTATATCTGGCAATATATATGTATATATATATATATATATATATGTATGTATGTGTGTGTCTCTCTATATCTATATATATCAGGAGAAGGAAATGGCAAACCACTCCAGTATTTCTGCCAAGAAAAACTCAAATAGGGTCACAAAGATTTGGACAGGAGTGAAAAGTGACTAAACACCAAGTACATACACACATACATACACATATACATGTACATACACATATACATGTATATACATACATGTATTTATACACATGTACATATGTATATTTGCATAGTTGGTAAGAAGACTGGAGAGAGGGTATGAAGAAATGAAGACCTAGATTGGGGGAGGAAAAGGACCATGCCTTGGGGGTGGAGGACTGCTTTTGTCTACAGAGTAAACGTTCGAATTCCTGACTCTGACACTGCATTTTGATCCTTATCTTTCTAGATTTTTCTCACTCCCTTCATATGCTCTGTGGGCCAAATGAAGTTACTTAACAAATTTTGAGCATCTCCCTTCTCTCCAGCATCTCCACTTTTGTTCATGCTGTACCTTGTTCCTGGAATGCCCTTCTTTCCCCTCCCACTGTTGACTTACTAAAGAACCTTTAAAGCTCAATTCAGCTATTACTTCCTACTTCCTTGATACCCTCTGGTCCATAAAGACATTCCACACAATTTTGGGATTTTCACTTCTCTGATGTATTTTTTTTCAGGGAATCTTATGTATTTTATTATGTTTTGTCCCACTTCTAGACCGTGAGGTCTTTTAGGGGCACGCCATGCCCTAGCTCACCCCTTTATCACCCTCTTCCCGCATCCCAGGGCTCAGCATTGAGCTCTACACACAGTGGTCACTTAGCCAAGATGCCTTGATTTGGATCATGGCCTGAAATGAAAGAATTTGGTTCTGAGTGTCTTGGGCAGAGTCTTTACAGGTTGGACCTCAGCTTAGTGATGTGTGGGGACCTCTCACTGTTGCAGATCATGGCTCTGAAAGTGGATTGTAAACTCTTTGAGACAAAGTGTTATGTCTTCTACTAGAATCATAGAAACAATATGACCAGATCTGAGCTTATAGAAGCTGTGTCTAGGAACATGTGAAGAACAAATTGGTGTCGAAAGAGTCTGGAGGCAGAGACATTTGTGCAGAGGTAATTACAGCATGTCCAAGTTGGAAGGGACCTCAGAGTGGTCTAGTTCTATTCCAACCTAAACAAAAATTGCCTCTGCAGCATCCCTGACAGGGAGGAGTAGCATGACAAAGGAAGAAGAGAACTTGATGTCTGAGGACCTGGGTACAAATGTCCTGGATCTGATCCATACTAGCTGTGGGACCTTGGGTGTGTTACATGATATCAATAGATTTCTCATCAATAAAATGAAGGCATTAGACCAGATGACCTCTAAAGTTGCTCTGTCTCTGAATCAATTCTTTTAGTTAGGCAATCTCTGTCTGAAGACTTCCTATGGTGTGTCCACCCATTTGGACAGCTCTGATTGTTAAAAAAGTTTTTCCTTATGTAGGGCCACCCATTTGGACAGCTCTGATTGTTAAAAAAGTTTTTCCTTATGTAGGGCCAAAGATCTGCCTCTGTGGAACTTCTCTCCCCTCCCCCTAGCCACTGCCTTTCTTTCTTTCCTCTGGGGCCAAACAGAACAAGTCTGAACCCTCTTTCATATGCTGGCCCTTCAAATACTTGAATACAGCTATCCAGTTTCCCCCTAGTCTTCTACTGTTCAAGCTAAACATCCTAAGTTCTTTCAATTAATCTTTGGCTCATCCTCTTGTGGATGTGCTCTGGTTAATCAGCGTTGGTGCTTCTAAAATGGGCACCAAAGACAGTTCTCCAATTGAGATCTGACCAAGGTGGAGGACCCTGAGGCAAGTGGTCTTGAGGGCCTATATAGTGGTAATGACAGTGGGAACAGAGGGAAAGGGCTAGAAGCAAAGTCATAAGGTCCTAGATTTAGAGTGAGAAGCGCCTGAGAGTTCCTCTAGTCTACCTCCCTCATTTTACAGGGAAGGAAACTGAGGACCAGAGTGGTAAAGTGACTTGCCCAAGCTACGTGAAGAGTAAGGGTTGAATCCAGAATCTGCAGGTCTCCTGAAGCCTGGTCCACCATTCTTTCCAATGTGCTCTATTGCTGTTCCAGAAGATAAAGAAGATGTGAGATTGGCAAGACTTGATAACCCATAGGCTAGGGGAGGGCAGTATTGTGGTATTGTCGAAAGAAGGCAGAGTGTAGAGGGCTAATCTTTTTTTAAATTTTATTTTATTTATTTATACTTATTTTATTTTTTACTAGATGATTATTGGTTTTCTCTTTCTCCCATCTCTTCCCTGTCCCCACTGGAAGAAGAAAAAAAAGAAAAGAAAACGAAAAACTTTGTAACAAATATGCCTAGTCAAGCCCAGAATGCAGATCTTGGAGTAACCAGATCTGAGTTTGAATCCTTACTCTGTCATTTACTGCCTGTGTGACCTTGGGCAAGTCACCTAACCTCTTTGGACCTTAGTTTCCTCATTTGTAAAGCAAGAAGTTTGTACTTGATAACCAGGAAGCCATACTTCTGAAACTGGGACTGTGGTCTCCAGGGTCCTACATTGTCTTTCCAGTTTTAGACCAAGGAAGAAGGTGACAAACTGGCTATTGCCAACATAATGAACTTGGAGGACCAGGGGAAGGGCATTCACCTGGACAGAATGCAGAACAAAGAGCAGGAAGAGAAGTGAATTGTTTGAGGTTACATGGCTGGGAGCTTGAGCACGGGAACTCTACTCTCTAGATTCTTAGTGTGGCTCTCTTCTCACTGGACCACACTGCCTCCCTAGACATTATTACATGATCCTGTTTTAGTCCAAGTGGCAGAACTGTTGGTACCTAGTCCCCATTTGCAGAGCAGAGGATGGACAGGAATCACTATCCCATGGCAGCTGTTTCTCCTCGGCTCTGACAGTCCTGATCATTGGGCCTAGGAGAAAGGCGCAGACGGAGGCGGGGGTGGGAGCAGGGGACAGGCTGGGGCCTGGCAGCGGCAGCTCGGCAGCTCGCTGCTGCTTGGGGTAATCGGCTCCATCTGCAGGCTCATCTGCCTCCCATCTCTAGGGAGTAACCGCAGGGCTGGGGAGATAGCATCAGGCTGAATACCAGAGGTGTGAGGCAGGTATGAGCTCACCCGGGTGGGGTGGGGTGAGGGGAAGATGGGGAGGAGCTCCACTTTTTTCAACTCTCTGCCCTGCTAGGAACAGCTTTCAAGCTCCCCCCAGCTGGCCCTCTTTGTACCCACAACCTGGATCAGACCCCAAGCTGGGACTGTTGGGTGTCCCCATTGGGACACAGAAGAGGCTTGGGGACAAAAGTCCTGCCTCTTCCTCCAGGAACCAGCCCCTTGTGCCAGAGGCATCAAGACTTAGTGCAGAGAGTGCTGGACCTGGAGTCAAGAGAGATTTGGGTTCAGTCCACCTCTAATACTTGCTAGCTGTGTGATCATAGGTAAGTTAACCTCTCTGAGGCTCTGTTTTCCCAACTGTACAGAAGAGATATGTGTAGTATGCTCCTTACAGGTTCTAAGCTCTGCTCAGACATGCTGGGGCAACGTCAAAGGTGGATACACCTAAGATATAATCTTATCCCCGCTGAGTCCTGACAGTAACTAACTCAATGTGTGACCTTGGACACTTCAACTAACTTCTCTGATCCTCAGTTTCCCCATTTGTACAGAAGGGCTACATGTAATATGCACTTCACATGTTGTGAGCTCTGTCCAAACAGGCTGGGGCAGGCTCTAAGGTGGATGCAGCTAAGATACTCTTGTCCCCAGCAACAAAATGAGTCCTGATTCTGTAACTCACTGTGAGACCTCTTTGGGCCTCATGTTTCTTCCTGTGTCTCCAATAATACATGGACTGCCAATCTCAAAGAACTGGAGTGGCATTCAAACGAGATGACGGACAAAAAATATTGCAATATTAAAGGTATAGCACCGTATGTCAGCAATTCTTTGTGTGCGTGTTGTATGTAGAAATTTCCCCTTTAGTAACATCTTCTTCCAGTGGCTCCATGGTGGCATTGGAGATGACCCTGAGCTGTCGGAGACAGTGAAGGGCAAGTTCTAGCAAGTCGTACCATCCTGAGAAGACTCTGAGTATGGCCGGGGGACAGAACCTGTTGGGTCTAGTCTCAATCTAAGTGCATCAATTCGATTCAATTCTACAAACACTAACTCCGTGTCTTCTATAGGTTCTAGACCCTGTGCTTAGCTAAGAGGATCTATTTCAAAAGAAGCAGAGAAGTTTGAAGAAGGGTGAGTTTGGAGGTAGGGTGGAAAAGTAATTAGGTATAGCAAATAGGGATAGTAATAGTAGAATAACCTAGACAGGGAAACAGGGCTTTGTCCCAGGGCTTTGAATTTGGAGGGTGCTGAAAGCAAAAGAAACAGCATAGCTCAGCAACACGTTGTTAAGAATCATTAGTTAAAATCGGAAATGACCAAATGATCTTCTTCTTCATGCCAGTGACCCCAGCCTAGGTGAGCTCTTTCCCTCATCCCCATCAGTGAAGCCTCGCCCTCCCAGTAGTCCAAGTTCATCACTCTTGGGATCTGGTGTTCCAGCTTGAGAATATGCTTGTCCTTAGCATGGATGGTAATTCCTCCAGAGTAAAGATGGCTAGTTACAGCATTAGTGGTACATACCCTGTAGGACTGGTAATAAAAATCACATACAATACAAATAAAAAAAATAAAATGCAATGCAAATAAAAATCCTTCAAAATGCTATATAAGTATATTAATATTATTGTTAACACACTATAAGGTAGAACATGTTCTAACTCATTGGACCTGGACACAGAAGCAATGAACAGGTTAGTAGCTTTTTCTCTATTCTGTGATGGGAGAAGGGCCAAAAGAGAGAATCAAATCAATATGCCCAAGAATATTGGGGGAAAAGAGAGGAGAGAGATCAGGAAACACTTCATGGAGGAATTGATGCCTGAGCAGGACCTTGAAGTAGGAGAAGTCACTGAATGGGGTAGATGAGGAGGGAGTCAGTTCTAGTCACGAGTGATGCTCTGCATGAATTCATCTATGTGAGAGAAGACAGAACCAGAGTAGGGCAAAGAGAATTGTTCAGTTTGGCTGAGCACAGAAAATGGGCAAGGGAGTGGTGTGAAGTGACAAGTGTAGGATCCAAAGATCCTAGTTTTAGAGTTAGAAAGAACTTTTAGAGGTCACTGTGCCCAATCTCCTTATTTTACAGATGAAGAAACAGGCTCTGAGAGAAGAAATGACTTGATCTCTCTGCCTTAAGTCTCATCATTTTAGTACATCCTCAACGCTGCTGCCAATGTGGCTTTCCTCAGGTGCAGATCTGTCATTTTTGATAAATAAAATTTTAAGTTATAAAACAAATTTCATCTTGTTAGATCTGGCCAGTTGTGCTGGACTGTTGAGATAGTTTGGATCCTGACCCTATCATCCTCTGTACTTGTTACCACTTTTTGATCTGTGTTATCAGCAATTTTGATAAGTGTACTAGCTATGTTTTTGTTCAAGTCATCAGTAAAAATTTTGGACAGCACAGAGCTAAGAAGAGATCCTTGGGGCACTCCACTAGAGACCTCCTTTCCAAGTTGACATTGACCTATCCCTGACTATTCAGGGACTTGTTTATTCAGCCAAACACTGGGTTTCGAATTAGGAAGACTTTTATTCATCAGTTCAAATCTAGCCTCATACACTACTTGTGTGACCCTGGGCAAATCACTTAACACTGTTTGCCTCAGGTCCTCATCTGTACAATGAGCTGGAGAAGGAAATGGCAAACCACTTTGCCAAGAAAACCCCAAAATGATATCAAACTCTTCTTTCATTTGGACTGCATTTCTCCACTTTATCCACATGTATAGCGTTTGAGTTTGTCAAATACTTTATTGAAATCTAAATGTATTCCTCCCTCCCTCCTTCTCTCCCTCCCTTCTCTCCCTCCCTTCCTTCCTTCCTTCCTTCCTTCCTTCCTTCCTTCCTTCCTTCCTTCCTTCCTTCCTTCCTTCCTTCCTTCCTTCCTTCCTTCCTTCCTTCCTTCCTTCCTTCCTTCTTTCCTTCCTCTTTCCTTCCTTTCCTCCTTCCTTACTTGCCCCTTTCCTCCCTCCCTCTTTTCTTCTTTCTCTCCTCTCCCTTCCTTCTTTTCTTCCCTCTTCCTCTCTCCTTTCATCTATCCTTCCTTCCTGCCTGCCTACCTGCCTAAACACTGAGGATACAAAAAAAAAAAGCCAAAAGACAATCCCTGGACCTTCAAGGAGCTCATGGTTTAATGTGGAGACAACATGCAAACTCCAATAGACTATATACAGGATAAATTAGGGGTAATCAAGAGAAAGAAGGCCCCAGCATTAATGTAGTGATATTCAAATCACTACTTACATATTCAAATCATACACAAGGCAGTCTTGGAGGGGAAGGTACAAGAAGCCGTTAGCTCCAAATTCTTCAATTCATTAGATCTTTGTCATATGAGCTGATGTCTGACTCTCCCTAGAACTTTATCTTGGATTTATGAAGGTGATTTTTTTTGAAGTCAAATGTAAGACTTAATGTTTATTCCTATTAAATTTTATTTTCTCAATGTAGTTCAGCACAGTGGGTAAAGGACTGGCCTTGGAGTCAGAAAGACCCTGGGTTCATGTCCTGCTTCTACCATCACTTAGTTATATCACTGACAATGGGCAAATCACTTTATATTTTTGTGCTCCAGACAGTTCTCCAAGATGATAAGTGACACATTAGTTGCTCATGTGCATCAGTGAAAACTGTAAGTTCTCTATGCTTATTAAATCACAAATCTGGATTAATAAGCATTTCATTAGATTTTCCTCAGGTTTCTAGTCTGCCATGATCTTTGAGGATCCTGATTCTGTCATTCAGCATATAAGTTATCTCTCCTAGCTTTACATCATCTGAAAATATTGTAAGTGTTTCATCAAAACTTTTATCTAAGTCCTTCTAAAACTTAAATACCACAGTACTCAGGACAGATCCCTGGGGCACTACATTAAGAACCTCTTTTCAAGTGGACATTGAACCATGACTGCCTACCTTTGGGGTCTGTCCATTCAACCAGTCTGAATTCACCCTTCTGCACTGTCATTGCTCTTTATCCCTGTACCTTTTCTACAAGAATATCTGGAGTGGCTTTGCTAAAAGCTTCACTAAAATCTAGGTAAATATATCTACAGCATTTCCCTGACCTACCTGCCTAGGAACCCTGTCAAAAAAGGAAACAGATTTTGTCTAACATGACCTGTTCTTGATGAAGCCATACGGAATTTTGGTGCTTTCTTGTCTAGACTTTCACAAACCAAACCCTTAATGAAGCATTCTAGAAGTTTGATAGAGTCAAATTCACTGGTTCATAGTTTCTAGACTCCATTGTCTTCCCTTTTTTAAAAAAAAATGGGTCAAAATTTTTTCTTTGGCAGTTAACCCTGTCAGAAAAAAAACCATAAGGATAGTCTGGTATGACTTGTTTCTGATGAAGTCATGCTGGCTTTTAGTGATTATCACTTCCCTTTCTAAAAGCTCACAAACCATCCCTTTAACAATGTATTCTAGAATATTTCCAGAAA
Organism: Bettongia penicillata ogilbyi; assembly: GCA_023548195.1. Classification (NCBI taxonomy): domain Eukaryota; kingdom Metazoa; phylum Chordata; class Mammalia; order Diprotodontia; family Potoroidae; genus Bettongia; species Bettongia penicillata. The sequence goes on from JAJHZJ010000128.1 coordinate 5,597,064, forward strand.
TAGAAGTCAAGTTCACTGCTCAATACTTTTCAGACTTAACTCCCTCCAACCTTTAAACAAAATGAGTTGAGTAATTAATAGCAGCTCAAATTTCTAAGATACTTTAAAGATTATAAAGTTCTTGAAAAAAACACACTATACCCCATAGACTTTAGGAATTATTTTTAGGGCTGTAATAGAGTCATTAGTTCCAATTTCCTCATTTTATATATGAAGAAACTGAAGCCCAGAGGTGTGAAGAAAACTGCCTAGCTTCACAGAGGACAGAGATTATTGTCTCTAGTTTTAGGGATGGAGAAACGAGGGTAGTGGCTTGCCTAGATTGAAGCAATGAGTTGGTAGCAGAGGTAGGTTGAACCTGAGCCTTCTGTTTTCCAGTCCAGGGCCCTTCCCTTTACACAACATGATCCCTCCCTTTTCTTGGCAGAGATCCTTTGAGAAATATAACCACTGTCTCAGATTAAGGCAAAGGAAGATCATGTTCATGCTGAGGCCAGAAGAGCTGAGAGACAGTCCCCTCTACCAGCAGCAGTTTGGGAGAAGAAGCTAGTAGAGACAGAATAGGGGAGGAATGGCAGTTCCACGAGAACTGGTCCTCTTTCTGTCTGGGAACTTTTCCTTTTTAGAGAAGAAAGCCTCTTCTCTCTTAACTAGAGATCCCAATCTTATTCATTCAACTTACTCTCGGTTCCTTATCTCTTGGATTTAGAATATAATTTCCTTGAGGGCAGGGTCTTGGTTTTTGCCTTTCTCTGTATCCACTGTCCTTAGCATGGTGCCCTGCACATAGTGAGTGCTTAATAAATACTTATTGATCGATCAACTCCAGACTCTGAACTTTATCTGCCAGGACTGGTAAGGGCCTTCGATGGGATGCTGTGAAAAGTACATTGTGCTTGAGGGAGTCAAGGTTCCATACGGGGGCATCCCAAAAGACTTAGTGCAGTAAGCTTTAATAGCTTAAAACTATACCAAGACTTTTGGAACATCTTAGACTATGCTTTGCAGACATTAAATGACTACACAATGCCAAAATTATCTTCATTATAATCACCACCACTTATTATCGTAACTCTTACAACTACTACTGTGGTATGTTGGGCCTCCATTTTCTCATGTGTAATAGTGATATTGATGATAATGATGAAAATAACAATATTATGATAATAATAATAGCTTCCATTGATATAGCACATCAAGGTTTACAGAACACTTTCCCTTCAAAAACCCTGTGAGGCATGCATTGCAATATTGCTTCTATCTTATAGATGAGGAATATGAGCTCTGGAGAGGTGAGAGAACTCACCCAAGGTCATGCCCTACTAAAATAGGCCTTATTCTTCTCCTTATCTTTATTATTCCTGTTCATCATTGTCTTTGCTGCTCCCAGGTCTTTGGATCCTGGTTTCTTACTTGGACATATTCTCTCTCTGTGGTGAAGTGAACTCCTAGGCAAGACCCTTGTTTGGTCTGAACTCTGAAATCTACCAGACTCTTCCCTTCCCTTCCCTGCTTATCCTCTTCCAGTCTGCTCTGTCCTGTGCTGTCTACATTCCAGTGTGGCTCACAGCTGCTGGGCTCCTGACCCTGTTACTCAGTCCTTGCTATACCAAGATAGCCATCTATCCATCCATCCACCCATCCATTCATTCACGCATTCATCCATCCATCAGGGATGCTTGGGCCACTTTTTGAACCACGACCCTATACCTATTAACTTATTAAGAATCCTCTTTCTGCCCTGGGAAATTATAATGTGATCTGGCATCCGTGTGTTCTGACAGAGAAGACATATGGCATATATGTACATGATCACACATGTAACTACATGAAAAGAACATTGAACTTGGAATCAAGAGACATATTTTAGTCCTGGCTTTGATATTTAATTGCTGTACAGCTTTGGATAAATTACTCCCCTTCTTCTGAATCTCAATATTCCCCATCTGTAAATGGATCCAGAGTCATGAGCATGGTCATAATAGCTAACACATATAAAGCATCTTAAGGTTTGCAAAACATTTTTTCATGTATCATCCCACTTGGTCCTTACCACAACCTTGTAAGGTGGATATTATTTTTATTATTTCCATTTTGCAGATGAAGAAAAGGAGGCTGACATAGTTTAAGTGACGTGTCCAGGGCTATACAGCTAGTAGATATCTGAGGTCGGATTTGAACTCATTTCCTCTTGACTCCAAATCTAGGGCTCCCTTCAATATACCAGCTTGCTGCCACATGATACTTTCTAATCTCTAAGCTCTGCAGTACCTTAAAAGAACACAGCAAAGAAAGAGACAAATAAACAAAAGCTATGATTCTGGAATTCTCCTCCTCTCCCCCCTCTCACACTGGTAGCCTACACGTAGGATTCCTTCCTCGTTTTCTCTGATTTGGCTGTTCTTGAGAGAAGCCTTTTGAGCTCTTGTGTAATTCACGTCATAGATGAGAAATTAGATTTGGAGAAAATTTCCCAAACTCCCACCAGCCCTCAGGGCCCCCACCTGGTGTGATTTACCTTTGACACACCCACCCAAGCTACTAATGGGGGTCTCTTCTATATCTTGTATTTACTGGCACTTTTGTACACCTTCTCTGTGAAACTGCACTGCAGTGTGGTGGTAGTGGAGGGCACAGGAAAATTAATCTGACCTCTCTTTCCTCCCATGCCCAGTGCCAGGAAGGAGCACCTCAGGCTGGTTCCAATCTTGCCCAACCAGCTCTACAGGCGTCCTTCCAGTCCCAGGGAGGCTACATTCTCAGGGAAGGCCCTCGGTGAATCCTTCCCCTTTGCCAGTCCCCTAGGGTGAGGGCACAAAGATGCTTGTGGCCAAGGGGGTTCTTTTGGTGAATCCTTGACTTTGCCCAGCAACTTGTGGTATACCACCTGCCTTTTCCTGACCAAATCTGGGGACTGAGGCATCTTGCTTGGCAAGTACTCTCACCGTTATCCAATTTGGGGTTGAGGGTGTTTTGGAAAACAATATGATAATTTGAGAATGGTGCTGATTAGATGAAAATGATATCGCATCAAAGTTACTTCCTTAATTTATTCTGGAAAAAAAAAACCCACAACACATACAAGAAAGAATTCTCTATTGAGATCCTAATTAAAATAGAACTTCTACAATACTGGTGAAAAGACTCGACTTCTCTCCAGGTGCAGGGAGCACGAGGCATAAAGAACTGACAAAGGCTGCTTCAAAAGAGTTCGGATCTCCCCTTTGGGCCCTAAGCTTTGCACCTAAGCCCTAAGACCATAGAAAGGGGGCAAGGAACACGGCCCTTGTTGGTCTGTCTTGAATGGCTCTGTTTCAATGGCCTAATGCTTCTATGAAGACACCACTTGGAGGGAGTGGGTCAAAAAGGAGGTTAGTTAATTTTCTACAAGAGCCGAAGGGAAAAAGGGATCCTGGTTGGTATTTGTGTATGTGCGTGTGGGTACATATACCCCTACACACATACATATAATAATTTATAATATGCAATATATTATAAAATATTCATCCGTAAAATAAACATTAATTTAATCATAATCATATACTATAATGTATTATATATAAAATATATACACATATACATATGTATAGGTGTATGTGCATGTACATGCATGCACACACATGCACATAGTATTCAGGAATGTAGGCAAGGAGGGTACAGTGAAATGACCTTGCCTTTTTTGATTAGCTTTCTCTCTTGCTCAACTTCATTTGCATGGAAAAGATACTGAAAGTGAGCCTTTGCAATTCTAGTTTCCACACAGTGCTTATAGGGGTTTTTTTTCTTTTTTTGGTAGAGTCTCTGAAATGGGTTATTTTGGGGAGTCTTAGGAACTCCATCAAGGATTAAGTAGACATTTCAAGGAATATCAAACCCTTAATTAGACAGTTGTTGGGGACCACAGTTTTAAAAGTAGTACCAGACGTAACAGTCAAAAACACAGACGTAATTATGGTCTGGCTGTCCTTAGCTGGGTATACTTGCTAATAGCCCTGACTTTGTGGACTTAAGAACTGTTAGTCTGTTCTTGTCAGTGACAGGTCTTATAGTCATTACACCATGGCAGATAGGAGCCAATAGCTTAGTAGATGAAGAAAGAAGCATGGTAGCCCTGAGAACAGTAATGATGTCCAGTGGAGATAACATTCCTAGCAGTGGTATTATACCCAGCAAGGAGTAGACATGATATTCAAGAGTGAGTGGCTTTTAGAGGTTTATGTAAATTGCTTTGGCCACATGTGATTCACATATATGTTCTCTTTGGGCATTTCCTGTTCACAGTACAGATGTTCTCTGAGGTGACCTGTAAAGTCTTTTATGGCACAATCATCACCACTGCCTCATTGTCACACCCTGTTTTTTCAGTCCAAAAATTGGTTTATGACCTTTCATTGCATAATTGTCACATGGTATAATTCTGCTTGTCACACCATTTAAAAGATAAACAGAACAGTAAGGTATTCATCAGTGGTATATGGATCTACATTTATCTCTCATGCATTTCTCTCTGCAAACCTAGAATTCTTAGAGCATTGTCAATATTCAATTTTAACGTTTATTCATGAGTATTCCATGCACCCTAATCTTGTACCAAAGACAGCTTAGTAATAAGGGATTTTTAAGTAACACCAGCATGATGAAAAAAAATACTTCATATAACAGTCACAACCCACTTTTTTGCCAAAAAAAAAGAAGGCAATGACCATGTGGTGAAATACAGAATATGCATGGGAAAAATAGCATCACTTTGTTGTGCTGATTACACATTTTTTTTTGTTTGAACTAATCCTCTTGTTGGCTGATAAAGGTAAATCCATAGGTAAAGGTTCATGAACTATGAGAATGCCTTGAGCCTGGGCAAACATTCCTGGGGGTCCACATATGGGATCAGTATCCTTCTTAGAAGATACAGTTATATTTGAAAAGATTGCAGAGAACGGACCTTCAAGGTCATGAAACATACACTGTCAGATTGGGGAGAGATGTTAAATATTATCTATACTAGCTCCTCCATTGCTCAGAGGAAGCTTTGCCCAAGATTACAAAATTGGTGAGTTGCAGAGTCTTTTGAGTCCTGAACCCAGGAATGCTGACTGCTAATGCACACATCCCCCCCAAACTACCATCTTCTTAGGGAACCTCTATGAGAGTAATCTCCCAAGTGAATGGATCATTTAACAGGGAAGTTAGCTTCAGTATATGATAGCTTGCCAGGTAGGTCAGGAAGCATCAACTCAGAGTGGGGCTTTTTACCTTACCCCATTCTCCCAGCTTTCAGCGGGAGGCTTGGCTGCTACCGCTGCTGTTGATCCTTTGTTCTGGGCTAGGACAGGTAGCTTCCAGGTGAGATTTTAGTTATTTCTCCAGCTCTGGATAAAGGAGGCTAGCAGCCCCAAGAGTTACCCTCTCATCCCTCCCCTAGTCTCACTGAGCCAGTCCTCAGTTGGTCAGGTTTCTGTCCACTCCCACTGATGTTTCAATCAAATATTCTCTTCGGTCTTGTGGGCTGAGAGCTGCTGTTAATTTTCTTGTGAGGGAGTCAGGGGATTGGGAAAGCACAGTGTTTGCCCCTAGGGAGCTCATACTCTGGAAAGGGAGGTGAGCTTGACATCTGTGAACATATTTCAGATTTCCAGTTTCTGGTTTGAAGGGATAAAGTCCTGAATTAGATAAAAGGAAAGGATAGGGGAATGGGATAAAGGTTTGACACACAGTAAGGATTTCTTGAGATGGCATGGAACAGTAAAGAGTGCTGGACTTGAAACAGCAGAACTTAGTTAAAATCCCACCTCTGCCCCTTCCGACTGTGTGATCTTCTGAAAGTCACTTAACCTCTCTGGGTCTCAATTTCAATGTCTGTAAAGTGACCAGAATGGATCCGATGAAGGGGGTATTAATTTTTTGTGTATGTTATGGAAACTTTTGGCAGTTTGGTGAAGCCTATGAACCCTTCTTCAGAATGTTTTGAAATACATAAAATAAAAAAGTTAGTATTTCTATAATTCTTAGAAGTTTGCAAAATGTTCTACAAATATAATTTCTTTGACCCTCACAACCTTGAGAGGTAGGTACTATTATTATCCTCTTTTTTAGGGATGAGGAAGATGAGGTGGACAGCAGTAAAGTGACTTGCTCAGGGTCGCACAGCTGGTGATAGCAGTAGGTTTTTAAGATTTGCAAAGCACTTTACAAATATTATCTACTTTCATACTTTTAACCCTGGGAGGTTCTACTATTATCCTCATTTTCTAGATGAGTAAACAGAGGATGAGAGATTTTAATTGACTTGCCCTATACACACCCTTGTGTATAGGAAGCTTTTCTTTGTCATTCATTTTGTTAAACTCTTTGATTTAATGTTTTTTAAAAAAGTGTCTGTCCCATACTTAGTCTCTAAGAACAAACAAGCAAGCAACCATTGGTTAAGTCTCACAAGGTTTGGTTTTAAATAGATACTGAACCAAATTTTCCCTGAATGAAAGGCAGAGTTTAGGGAATCCATCTTCAATTGGAATCTAAAATGATATATTTCCTGATTTATTTAATATTATTCTCTCTTTCACAAATTGTATGTGCTAGATAAACTGGAATCCTAGTAAATGTCTGAGGCAGTATTTGAACTCAGGTCTTCCTGACTCCAACTCCAACATTCTATCCACTGTATTACCTAGCTTTCTCTAAAACACAATATGATAATATTTTTTCAAAATGGGATTACAAAGTAATTCAATTATATTGAAATCTAGTTGCCAAAACATGAAAAAACAATAAGTTCAGGGACTCCAGGTTAAGATCTCTTGGTCCAGATGGTTGCTAACGTTCCTTCAACTCCAGGTCAATGATACTAGGAGACTAAGTTGGACTGTAGGAATTGAGGGATGAAGACGATTCCTTGTGGGCTGGACTCATCCAGGGAGGGCCTCTCAGAGGTGGTGGGACTTGGTATGGGCCTTGGTAGGCTTTGGAGTAGAAAGAAAGAGAGATACTCCATTTGACGCACCAGGTTTATTATATTATTTTATGCTATTTATTTGTTATATTAATAAATTACATATTATATATGTATATATAAATATACATTTTATATAACACACAATATATTTATATATTTATTTGTATAATATAAATATTAATATATTTATAATATTTATCTTATTATGTTTCTTGGTTTATTTTGTATCAGTACCTCTGTCTCCTTGCTCCTTCAAATTAGTTATTAAATGTTGAGACTGTCCCTAAGAGCACATAGTTTCTATGAATAGAAAGGTTGAAGTTGGGGGACCTGGGTTCAAGTCCTAACTTACTGCCTCTCTGTTTTGAGAACCTCAGTATCCTCAGTTGTAAAATAATTAGGTTGCACCAGATGACCTTTCAGATCTCTTTCATTTCTAAATCATATAATTATTTCTGGGGTTCAGTTTCCCAATCTCTAAAATTGAGCTGACGACACATTCTACTTACCCAACACAGGCTGGTGATGGAGAGTTACTGCCCTGCTCAAGACACTTCAATGACTTCCCTATGGCTTCCAGAATAAACTACAAACCGCTGTTTACGCTTGTATGCCCCAAGCTGGCATTTTACAATCTTATTCTAGCCCACCTTTCCAGTTTTGTTTTATATTTTGATTTTATATATATTTATTTTATATATGTTTTATAAATTGATTATATTCACATATATACATAAATTATATATATATATTATATACATAAGCACACACATATATAATATGCCAACTTTCGGTTTCCCTAGTTTGGTTTCCCATCTCCTCCCATGCCTAGAAGTCATTCTTCTCTCTCCCCTTTGCAACTTCAGATCTCAGTTCACCAACCACCTCTCTTTTTCTCCCCTCCTGTCCCCCAGCTGTTAATTCTCCCTCTGAAATAGATGGGTTTACTGCCAACAGTCATCCCTCCCAGCTTCCCCACCTTGGAATGTAGGTTCTGTGAGGGCAGGGGCTATTTAGTTCACTTGTGGTTTTATCACCAGTGCCTAGTGCAGTGTCTGATACATAGTAACACTTCATAAGTGCTTGTTGAATTGATTGGAATTTGTATGCCTTAAGGTACAACAAAAATGTGATTGATATGATTACAATAATTCCTTGGAGGGAGAGATTATAGTACAGGCTTAGCGCACTTACAGCATACATGTCTGATAAAAAATAGAGGCTGATTTTCAGGGGCTCATCATGGACTGGCCAATGTTTCCATGGCCCTGAAAGGACCTATAAAAGAATCAAGGTCTAACCAGCCCCTCCTTCATTTGCCCCAACTTCACCTTGGCACATCTTTTTGAAAGACTGGCAGGTTGTCATGCCTTATTGTACATCATCATGAGAGCATGAGCTGTTTGTTGCCCAGGCTTTCCTTCGATGCCTGGAATGCTCTTCCTCACCTCTGCTTAGAATTCCTGACTTCCTTCACCTCTCATATCAAAGGTCACTTCTTCCAGGAGGCTAATCCTCCTGGTTACAGCTCTCCTACCTTCTGAAATGACTTTCTATATATTTTGTGTTTACTTATCTATATACATGACGACCAGAACAGGCATGATTTGGTTTTTGTCTCTGTAATCCCAGTGCCTAGGATAGTGCCTAATATGTAGACATTGCTGAGCTAAGTTGAATTGAATGATGGTTCTAGGATAAGACAAAAGATAGATGTGAGAGATACGAAGCCTTGAGGGAAAACCATACAATTCTTGAAAAAGAAAATTCTATTTCTGCCCCTCCCTTGGACTCCTTCCTTCCTGAAAAATAAATAAAAGGAATAGTTCCCCTTCCCCATTTTTTCTATTTCTTCTCCCCAGGCTTTTACATCTCTAAATGGACTCAAACATGAGAGTTTTATGAGCAAACCAAATTATATATAATAGGTTTTTATGCCCTAACCAAACAAAAATGTCTTTAGATCTGCAGAGGGGGTTAAGCCATAAGCACCCCATGAGTTTTCATTTTTCCCCAATATGGCTTTTAGCAAAACACAACTAAAAATTTCTCCATGGTTACAAGATGGTTGAGTTGATAACGTTTCATTGTCCGCTTTATAAAGTGCTGGACTTTGAGGAGGGGAAACCCTGGGTCCAGATCTTCTCTCCAACTCTAATTTGGCCACAAGCGAGTTGTTTCATTTCATTCTTTGCTTCTTCAGACGCTAATGACAATCGTACCTAATCTCACAGGGTTCTTTGAGGTTCCAATGAGATAATCCATATGGAGAACTTTGCGAACACTCCATAAATGTCATCTATTCTTTTTTTATCATACCCTGTGAGTCAGGTGTGTCCCCGGGCAAGAGGGTACAAGGGCTTCCAGGCAGGGGGAGAGGACAGATGAAGAGTCCTAGGATCAAAGAATCATACAATCTCAGAGCTGCATTGAGAGTTCCTTGCAACTCATCAGTAAGCACCCCTACAATTTTTCAAGTCAATTCAAATAAATAAATATTAATTAAGTGCCTCTTATGTGCTAGGCACTGTACTAGGTACCAAGGATACAAAAAAGAAAGATAATCCTACCTTTGAGGGACTCTTTGAGGTTATCTTTCTTTTTCCTATTAAATAACAGGGGAAGACAAAGTACAAAAGGAAGTTAAAAAGTATTGAGCTTGGAGGGGCATGATGATGGTAGAGTCCGATCCAAGATATGTAGCCAGTTGGTTCTCCCACAAGTGGTTATCCATTCTTTGCTTCTAGTAATTAGTTAACTCCCCAAGCAGCTTATCTTACTTTTGGTGTCTCTCATCCTTAGGAAGTTCTTCCACACATTGAACTGAAATCTACCTCCTTGAAACTTCTCCCCATCAATTCTAGCTCTGCCCTCTAGCTTATGGCTTAGCCTCCTCTGAAGATCTAAAGAAAGTCTAATTCTTCCCATCAAAATCCTTTAAATACTTGAAGAAACTGTCATGTCCCCCCAAATCCTCTCTTCTCCAGGCTAGGCATCTATATTGTTTCCTGACTTCTTGTGTGATTCTCTGGACTCCTGCAACATTTCTCAACTGCCTTCTCACTTTGGAAGATGCTTTCTTACCTGTAACTTTCTCATCTTGGAATATCTCTCCACTTCTTTGCTTCTCTCTTCCCACTGGTGAGTTTCTCTCAGCGCTTCCATTTTTTTAAATATAAATTTATTTATTTAACTTTTTACATTCATCTTCACAAAACTTTGGGTTCCAAATTTTCTCCCCATTTATCCCCTCCCCCACCCCAATACACCGAATATTCTAATTTCCCCTATCACCAATCTGCCCTCTCTTCTATCATCCCTCCCTTCTCTTGTCCCCATCTTCTCTTTTGTCCTGTAGGGTCAGATGACTTTCTATTCCCCATTAACTGTATTTCTTATTTCCTAGTAGCAAGAACAATACTAAACAATTGTTCCTAAAACTTTGAGTTCCAAATTCTCCCCATCCCTCCATCCCCACCCATTCCCTTTGGAAAGGCAGGCAATTCAGTATGGGCCATATCTGTGCAGTTTTGCAAATGACTTCGATAATAGTCGTGTTGTGTAAGACTAACTGTATTTCCCTCCATCCTATCCTGCCCCCCATTGTTT